>JAJQQW010000024.1:14806943-15406943 GCA_025583905.1 Ia io | reverse complement strand
CCTAAAAGGGACCTGGCAGATAATTTAGTTTAGTTCTCTGCCTATAAGCAAATGCTACCCCAGCTGTCATTTGTGTGAAAAAGATAAGGACCTGCAGGTTATTTACTTCTCCAAGAACATATTTTCATACTTACATTTACCCAACAATTTGAGGAGCTGCCACAGTTACTTGGAAAAGAAATTAATAACCATTGTCCCCACCCCCTGCTCCGAAACCCCCATGCACCTGAGCAGTAGCCATAGGAATCAGTCCATCAACATCTCTTATCCTACTCACACGATACCTACATTTCAATTTTATTGTATACTTTTATTTTTTAATATATTTTATTGATTTCAGAGAGGAAGAGAGAGGGAGGGAGAGATAGAAATATCGATGACGAGAGAGTCATTGATTGGCTGCCTCCTGCATGCCCCACACTGGGATCAAGCCCAAAATCTGGGCATGTGCCTGACTGGGAATCCAACCGTGACCTCCTGGTTCATAGGTCGATGTTCAACCACTGAGCCATGCCAGCCGGGCTATACTTTTAAATTGCATTTTTTCAAGTATAATCCAAAGAAAAGCATGGTTTCATGGCAATGTATCAGTGAAACGGATGAAAACTGAGGGCTTTACTGGAAGACTTAACATCTTTGATTGTGTCAGGTGGCAGTGGGAAGTACCTTGTCAATATAATAAGCAGACATTCCTCACTTTGAAGTATAATAACATATCTTTAAATGTGAACATTCTTTTTGCTTTTCATTATAAAATACACATTATCTTTCTAGTCAGGCCCATTGCCTCCCTGCCCTGTAGGTAGTTATTATTCTTTTATTAATATAAATAAAGAATTCTTTCTCATTAATAAACCACTACTGGACACATTGCATTGCTCCCTTAACTCAACTTTTCCCATTAATATTTGTTGGTAAATACTCATCTCTGACACTTTCACCATTATTTTCTTGGCACCCAATTATTTTTGGCACCATTTTCTCCAAGCTTAGGGGGCTGTAGCTACTAGAATTTTGCTTCCTAACTCTGGTTTGAGCTGGGCACTAATAATTCCGAAAGAATTGGACATGAACTTTACATTTTTATATGTTATAGCTTCAATCAGAAGAGGACACATGATATGCCATAGTGTCAAATATGTAACTTTCTCCCATTTTTCATCTATAATGGCTAAATTTTAATGACACATCCAATTAAAAGTAAGTTCCTAAATATTTAGATTCTGTCTTTATTCTCACTTGTAGTTTAAGAAACTTCTTAGGAAAAACAAACAAAAAATAATTACTTGTAAATGCAGCTCTTAGGGAGGTCATTCTATTTTCTGACCGTCTCAACTCCTCCCCTGTCTGACATTCACCCAGGGAAGAGGAAGATGTAAAATTTGTCATTTTCTCTTCACCCGCTGTAATAAACACATGTTTTATTCATTTGTTCCTCAATTTCTTCGGTGAAGTTGCTAAGAAGGTACAACGAGAAAAATAGAACATAATGCACTGTTGGTAAAGGCATGTTACTTATTCTTGCAGGAATAGAATGGCATTTCCCAAAAATCCAATGAACCAATTAAAACTAATATGCCATTTTCAAATAGTTATAAAATTATCTTATTTGAATATCAGGGCATAAAATAAGCTAGAAAAATATCATTATTCAGAACCAACCAAAGTTGGTTATCAATTTACACAGTTTTGATGTACTCATTAGATCAAAAGTTGAGAGACTATTAGGAGGATCATATTTAATATATTTAAATAGGAGATTTTAAAATAAAAAGTGAATAGTATAGAATTTTAATGAAAAAAAGAGATACACCCTTTAAGCCAGCAAATAGACTCTTTATTGATTTTTGCCATTGGAAATGTTATATCTATTAGGAAATGGGTGAAGAAAGTTTAGTAACTAAATGGGCTGAACATTGGGCAACGTGATTTATGTAACTTATTTACATTCATAAAGACATTATGAAATAGGTATCATCAGCATTTTATGCATAAAGAAGATGAGGAGTTTAAATATGTTTCCCAGAGGCACACATGTAATAAGCAGAGACCTTTCTATTTAAATTGCATAGGTCTCACTATGGAATCCATTTAACGTTCACTATGTGACAGATGTAAAATCAAGTGAAAACACAGATGTCAATGACTTACATTTTATCAAACATACAAGTGCTGACTATAGGTTTAAAAATTCAAAGAATTGTTTTATTTTTTTTCAATAAATATCAATTGATCACACATGACAAGATGGATGTTAGAAGCAGGGGATATATCTGATGACAAAATCTTAATGCTGGGGATGTACAGCAAAACCCATGGTCAGTCCATGCTGGAGAGAGGAGCACATTAAGCTTAGGTCAAAAGACATCTGCTTGCTGACTTACATTTCAAATCCTCGTACTTCGCATGAATTAAACAACAAAACCTTTTATTTGCATCAGTTCTGAGATTTAACGAGAGTTCTCAGCTATTTGCATTATTTATTAGAGAAGGGGCAGTCTGGTTCATTTCGGTGATCAGAATCAAGGCCAGCATTGAAAATGTGGGGGTCCACACAAGCGAGGTGCCTAAGACAAAACCCGAGGAGACGAGGTTGAGGGAGCCTGTCTTGCGATTGAATAAGTGATTGGTCCTCATACTCCCTCTCCAGGGTGATCCCATAAATTTGTCATCTTGCATGTCCTCTTGATGATCAGAATGTCTATCCCTACCATTGGATCTGGGGCTTTGCCATGGGACTAACTTTGGCCAATGACATACTAATGTACTAATGTACGGGGAAGCTTGAAACAAGATGAGTTTGGGGTTCACCTCCAGGGCACTGATGATTTGCTACAAAACCACCAGCCGGGCTATGAGAACCTCAGTGTGAGTTACAGGGAGCATCCCACATGCTCTAGGTGAGCGATGTACCAAGGAGAATGGGAGACTTAAAGAGGAGATTCCAACCCAGAATCCAGCTTATTCCAGTCCATTTGTAACTGCCACACAGAACATTGAACATGAGATTCAATTACTATTGTTTGAAATCATTAAGTTTTGGGGTGATATTCGTTTGCAGAAGCAAACTAATGCTGTTGTTAATGATGCCTGTGATTGCCATCATTTAGCATATCTTTAGGAGCCCAGATAAAATAGGGCTTTCCAGTGGCCATTAGCTTTTTGGATGCACAATGGAGTAAATATCCCAGAAGGAACAACACCCAGAGAATTGACTTCAGTGAAAATTAACACGTGATGATCAATAGGTTTTCAATGCATATGGGGTGAATGCTTGACATATGCCAGGGACTCTATGAGTGATAACAAAGAGGTGTAAGGCCCAGCTACAAAGGACTCGGAATCCAAACTTAAGTATCATTAGCATTCCCAGGATTACCTCGCATCGCTCTGCCTGAAATAATTTATTAGAGCTTCCCAGTACTCTCACTTAGCTCCTCTGTTTGTTATGATTAACATTTCAGAGTGTAGATCGGCAGCACAACCAAAATCCTGAATTCAGGGACAGGGAATTTGGAAAAGTAGCTAGTTTTTGCAAAACATTCTGTCATTCTTCTTTACATTTTTTAATGGACCCTGCAAAAATTTTGTAACATTCTCATTTTCTACAAAGCAGTGCCTCCTGGAGGGATACCTCCTGCCTCTTTTCCTGTCTCTGCCTCTGAGTTCTGACCTAGAAACATGGATTTAATTGTGAGTTTTTCAGACTAATCCCCATATCTCTACTTTCCTTCTCTGTCCAGTGGTTAGGTTTTTCTGCCTGCCCTTCCGTTAGTTCCTCCATTCCTCCTAAGACTTTTCCTCTTAAGTTTTCTAACACTGTATAGATAGATAGATAATCAATAAATAGATAGATAGATCTACCAATCTATTTATATCTATAAAGAGAGAGATCACAAATGGTTTAAGTGGTATATTAATACTATCATAGTATAACATATACATATATATGTGTGTGTGTATATATATATACATATATATATGTGTGTGTGTGTGTGTATGTATATGTATGTGTATATATATATATATCCCCTAAGGTGTTATAATTAGGAAAATCCTACATATTGTTTTGCTTGGGACAGTACTAAATTATAGCAAAGCTGCAATGTATCAGTTGTTTCATGGATTTAAAATAAATTAATTGATATTGATCTTATTGTTCTACATTCATCAGTGATTAAACTCTAATCGTTATTTTCAAGAAAACTTTATACTCATTAGCATTGAACAGTTTTATTTAAAATGTCATTGTGGAGTCAATACTTAGAAAAAAATATTGTAATGCATGGCCTTAATTTCCTGGTAATTTAATTAAACAGATAGCTTTCAATTATGATACCATTAATATGGCACTTAATTGCTACAATGCATCATAATAACTGTGTACTAAGCGAGAAGTAAATTCTCTATTTTAAAGCGATTCCTTCACATTTCATATTACACATGTTTTATATATGTAAAATACATAAAATATATTTTATTCTTATTTTATAAACAATATACATTTTCTCCTTCCTGACAACTAGAGCTGTATATTAAAACAATGCAGAAACGTCTTGCCAAGGGAAAAGCAATTCTACAGTGCAAGCATATGCCGGTTTCTCACCTCCTGAATCTAATTCTGTGAACTCTCAGCATCATGTTTCCTCAATGTGACTTTAGGTGTTTGTGAAACCCCAATAAAAATGTTATAATGTATTGTCAGCCAATGAGTCTGCGACTCCAATCTGATTACACTGTCTGCAGATCTTTAAAGTTAGTATGAGAGACACCCAAATCTAATAAAATCTAATCTGAGCAGGAATTATTGAGTTTTCCAAATCCATTAAGAAACCTAATGGTCGTGTTGTGAACTAAGGCAAATTGAGTAATCTAATGTTGCTTTTTAAATGATCTAGGTTAGTGCTATCTTCAAAGACCTCTCTTGAGCTATTCACTAAGAAAGCCACAATAATAAGCATCATTACATTAAAAGGAGGACTGATCTCTGATCTTAACTTGGAAAAGGGATCGCCTCGCAGAATGCTACCCTCAGTGATGATGGCAAGACCGAGGGCAGGTGCAGTGGGCTGTGGGGTACTCTGTGCGTTTCCCATAACCCCGGAAGGAGTGCGAGAGAGAAAAGTAAATAATGCAACACTTCCATAAATTCCCATCAAGTACATCATTAAGTTAGGCTTCCTTGAGAAAGTTGTTTGTGTGTTTCATTTTCAGCTTTCTTATTGGGTTTCATCTCTAACAGCAGAGTTAACTTTGCCACTTGAGCCAAGAAAACACATCCGCCTTTGGAGGCTTTCATGGGCAATAGCGCACAGTAATGATTCTCCCCCTGTAACTTCATGTCCCTCTGAGTCTCCGGGCAACAGAAGAGAGCTTAAAAGACCAAATAATCTCACACTATGTCTGATGTTCTTGTGGACAGGGCAACATCAAAAGACCTAATTGGTGCCAGGCTATTGTGGCTCAGTGGTTGAACCTCAACCTATGAACCAGGAGGTCACAGTTTGATTTCTGGTCAGGGCATATACCCGAGTTGTGGGCTCAATCCCCTGTAGGGGGCGTGCAGGAGGCAGCTGATGGATGATTCTCTCTCATCATTGATGTTTCTATCTCTCCCTCACCCTTTCTCTCCCTGAAATCAATTTAAAAACATACTAAAAATAATAATAATAAATAAAATATTGACATAGTGTTGGTGAAAAATGTATGTTTCAAATCACTACATAATATTGAGCTTTGTAATCATCAAATGTTCCTTACATTGTAAAATAATCTAACACAGATTGATTTGGCAAACTCTGATTATATTCTTTGTGCTAACTCAGATCATAATCAGCTTTTTAAGTCATTTTATACTGATTTAAAACATAAGAAAGCTGCTCACAGCCTTAAGTGATTTTTACATCTGTTTCCAAATTGGGGAAACTGGGTAAAAAAAATAAATAAATAACACTTATTTTTGTCTACTTTAAAAGACAGGAAATAATTAAAATTGCAATTCGGTTTTTGTTTTTTAGTATCACCTAATGCAGCGAGGTGCTAACTCATCCTATCTAATAATAGACAAATATGCAAATTGACCATACCTCCGACACACCCACAAGCCACGCCCACAAGCCACGCCCACCATCCAATCAGAGCGAGTATGCAAATTAACCCAAACCAAGATGGCTACAGCCACAGAGAGTAAGGTTTCCAAGGTAACAGAGGAAGCCAAGCTTTCCGCCTGCCCTGGCCAGGCCTAAGCCTCCACTCAAGCTACAAAGTTTCGATTATAGAAGGTAAACAAATTCAAACAAATGGCGGCAGAATGGAGCTTGAAAGAGCAGGCCAGGGTTGCCGCGGGCAACAAGGGAAGCAAAGCTTTCCGCACACCCTGGCCAGGCCCACCCACTTAAGGCATCAAAGTTTCAATTATAACCCCAACATAAATGGCTGCCGGCGGAGGGAGCCCCAGGCTTGGCTCCGCTCCAGGTTACAAAGTTTCAATTGTAGAAGGAAAACAAATTCCAGATACCAGGGCCTCCGCTTGGGTTGCCAGGGGGCATGGCCGGCCTGCAAACCACCACAGGCCCCTCGCTTAGGCCGCCCCACACCCCAAGGGAACCCCCACCTGATCCGGGACGCCCTTCAGGGCAAACCAGCTGGCCCCCACCCCTGTACCAGGCCTCTATCCTATCTAATAAAAGAGTAATATGCAGATTGATCATCACTGCAACACACAATATAGCTGCCCCCATGTGGTCAAAGATCCTGCCCCCATGTGGACACAAGATGGCCACCACAAGATGGCCAGCAGGAGAGGGCAGTTGGGAGGCACCCGGCCTGCAAGGGAGGGGAGTTGAGAGGGACCAAGCCTGCAAGGAGAGGGCAGTTAGGGGTGACCAGGCCGGCAGAGGAGGGAAGTTGAGGGCAAACAGGCTGGCAGCAGAGTGGTTAGGGGGTGATCAGGCTGGCAGGCAGAAGCGGTTAGGGGCAATCAGGAAGGCAGGCAGGCAAGCAGTTGGGAGCCAGCAGTTCTGGATTGTGAGAGGTATGTCCGACTGCCCGTTTACAGGCAGTCGGACATCCCTTGAGGGGTCCCAGATTGGAGAGGGTACAGGCTGGGCTGAGGGACAACCCCCCTCCGTGCACGAATTTCGTGCACCGGGCCTCTAGTTGAAAATAAGCAAGTATCAAAAAGCCACGAGTCCCGTCTTCCTACTCAGACGTCAGCTTTCTGGCCATCCCATTTTCTCTTCACAACTTCACTCTGTCATCAAGAGAACTCTGACCCCGCACAGTCATCCCCCGCTGACAACAGCTTTTACTCCGTGAGTGAGAGCACACACTGACACAGAGACAGCTCTAAGAGCAGGGCCGGTGACGGCAGGAGACATGAGGATGAGGACTTGACAAAGAGACCAGACACGAGACATGTGAAAAGCAGTGGACGGAGCGCGCTCACAGCAGCGCGATGACGAGTGTTCATTCTGACAGCTTCACATAAACTGGAATTCACCCTGATGGCTCTGCGTAAGAATGAACACATTAGATATTTATATTGTGATATTATGCGTAGGCATAAACACATGAGATATTTATATTGTGATATTATTTTTCAAAGAATGTCGTGTTTGCAAAGATCACTAGTAGTTGTCATATTTATATGGCACTCTTCTTGATTGGTTCACATAAAAATGTATACTATTGGAAAGGAGGTATTGAATCCCAATGACATAGCTTCATTCCTGATATGCAGATACACGTAACACAAACGGAACAGAAAGACTAAAATTATTTTTTTAAGGATGGTTCAAAGAGGAATGCTGAGAGATGAATATAAGGAGTATGTGAGAACAAGAGTGATATTTTGGCCTGGCTGGTGTTGCTCAGTGGTTGAGCGTTGACCTGTGAACCAGAAGGTCATGGTTTGGTGCCCAGTTGGGGCACATGCCTGGGTTGGGGGCGTGATCCCCAGTGTGGGGTGTGCAGGAGGCAGCCTAGAGCACATACAACTCTGGAGGAAAAGCACCTCACACTGCAGAATCCAGAGGAGAGGGAAAGCTCGCTGGGGGTTAAAGGTTAGGCCTCCTCGAAGCTGAGAAGGCAGGTAAGCAGAGGGATGACTCTTTGTCATTGGTTTTCAGACACCACGGGAAGCTACTCCGCTGGGAGAGTTTTTTCCTGGAGGGAAGTATGCAGTGTGCAAAGTGCCGCATGTAGGAGGAGGAATGGGATCGCCATCCAGTTGGACTCCAGGAAGCAGAAGGGAGACATCAAACGCGGGCGAGGGGAAATGCACCTCAGCTGTTATCCGCAGGGTCAACGCCGCTGAGAGTCCAGGTACAGTTTATCACAAAACGCTGCAACCCTGCTGCTGCTCATGCTGCAGCTTCCGTCATCCAGCAAAAGCCAAGGGGACAGAGACGTTCCTCAGCTGTGTCAGGAATGTGTGATAGTCCGGGGCCCACCCGTACTGAGCCGTGTCAGGGACAGGTTTGTCCCACAATTGATGCAAACAAAACTAATTGGGATCCATAGGCGCCAAAGGCCAGCTCGTGCTTTGCATTGCATGTTTTACATCACTGCTATTCCACGTCTGTTTTACGCAGGATAAAGGTTGATGGCGTTATCTTTTTAGTCCATTCACGTAGAATTCGGTTAATAAGAACAACACTAAGCCTTTAAAACGTTCTGCAGCTTCTCTTTTCTAATAGATGCTCCGCGTTCAGGAAACACAGTGTGTCCATTAGCACCTCCCACATATGTGCGTGGGCCCATTATCATTCCAACACTTACAAAAGGAGGTGTTAGTGGTGGCATTTGAAAGCTCTGTTTGCAAAGGATGGGGGTGACTTTATTAAAAGATAATCAGAACAAACACCCCTTTTTAGTTGGTGGGGAGGGGAATATATAAGATAAAACTATCTTTTATTAAAAGAAGAAATTTATTAAAATCGTGGGATGTCTTTGGTGAGACTGCTGTGTAGAAGCAGACCCCGTGTGGTCTCCAAAGTTTGGGATGCTGGCGCCCCACTGGGACCTTTTGGGATAAGCGTAGCCCTGCATCTTCAATGCCTGAGCCCCTAAAGCAACCACCCCCATTCCAGAAAGGTGTGGTCTCTAAAACCTCCCAGTTCTGCCCACAGCAAAAGCCCCACCAAGGGCGGCAGGGACATACACTGGGAGCAGAAATGCTGCTGCTCCGGACTGGCTAGCCCTGTCCCGCTCTGTCTGCAGAAGCGCAGTCTCCACGTGATGTTCGGACCTGGGCCTTGGGAGGCAATTAGCGGGGGGCGGAGCCCCCGGGAGGGACTGCCTGCCCCGATAAGGAGACAGGAGCGGGGTCTTCGCTCTGCAGGGTGAGGATCCGGGAGAAGGTGACCGTCCGTCCGCACACCACGCAGAGGCTTTCAGCAGCCCGGACCCCCTCGCTGTGGCCGCCCCAGCCTCCGGAACGGTAGGAGCCCATGTTTGTGGTTAAGCGAACACGCTAGTCCAGGGGTCAGCAAGCTCATTCGTCTGCAGAGCCAAATACCAACAGCACCACGATGGACATGTCTTTGGAGAGCCGCATTTTTTAAACTTAAACTTCTTCTAACGCCACTTCTTCAACACAGACTCGCCCAGGCCGTGGTGTTTTGTGGAGGAGCCACACTCAAGGGGCCCAAGAGCCGCATGTGGCTCGCGAGCCGCGGTTTGCCGACCACAGCGCTAGGGGATTGCGTCCTGTACTTGCCCAAAAACTCTCTAAGGTTTCCGACTTTCTCCCTAACTCAGCATGGCCATGTTTGAGCAAAAACAACAGTTCAAGTAACAGTTAAGTCTTATGTGTGCTGATAACAAGCTGGAGGAATATGGGGGGGAGGGGGCACAGAGGGGGCGGTATTGTGATGCTTCTTGGGGGAGGTTTTCCTTGAAGTCCCTGGTTTCCTCACCCTCACGCTGGCACTGGAAACGTGGGGGAGAGGCCCGGCTCACATCATTCCAAAGGCTCTCTGCCCTGAGTGGGGGGCCCTCGTGCGTTCCTGGGGCCAGAATTCAAACCCTGGCTCCCGTGTGGAGGCCGTTGCTGGTACATGGATGAGCCACCTCGTCCCCTTCGGCTCTCCTTGGCCATAAAGCTGGTGTTTTGATCGGCAACTGTTGGTTCTGTGTGTCCCTCTCGGTTGGTTCTGCACTGATACGGGGAAAGGGGTGTTGTTTTTTGGTTTCTTCAAAACCAGGCAGCCACGTGCCTTGGGCAGGGCCCACCTGTTAACTGTCAGAGTGAGTACGGGCGCGGGGAGCCGGGGAGGGGGGCAGAGGAGGGGGCTGCCGCAGACGCAGAGGGCACAGGGGTCTCCGGTGATGGCAGTGATGTTAGAGTGCCTAGACGCAGGGGTCGGCAAACTCCTTAGTCAACAGAGCCAGATAACAGTACAACGATTGAAATTTCTTTTGAGAGCCGAAAACCGACTTCTGCGCATGGGCCACGAAGTTTCAATCGCACTGGACGTGCGCGCCCGCACGTGGTATTTTGTGGAAGAGCCACGCTCAAGGGGCCAAAGAGCCGCATGTGGCTCTCGAGCCGCAGTTTGCCGACCACTGGCCTAGAGCGTGTTGGTGCAGGGAGTTCACAGTGGAGGTATTTCTGCTCACCTCTCAGGAGATGCGCTCTCAGAGGTGGGGGGCACTCCAGAGCTGCCTGGCTTTGCGGGTGGAGACTTTTCTCTCTGAGAGTGAGCGCGCACCTCCGGGAAACAAATGGCCTTGGTGAAGCCGCTCCGACTGTGTCTGCGATTTCAAGGAGGCAGATCTGTCTCCGCCTGTCACTGTCCATCACACGAGAAGGGTATCCTTGGGAGGTGATGGAAAGCCACTGGAGGTTTGGCGGCGCTGAGCCACTGGAGGGGGTATTCTTAGGGGACACAGCCCCAAAAGCAACCAGGATATCTGTCAAATCTCTTCCAACGCTGCAGGCTTTAACCTTGGCATTCTGTGGTTGAGGTGGTGGGCTAGAGCGTGGAGTTCAGCGGGAACGTGGGCAGAGCGCGGCCTTGCTAATGGGAGTCCCGACACCAGACAGAGGCCTCGCCGAGGTCAGACCTGCCTTTGGCATCCACCCGTGCAGCCTCCCTCACACAGCAGACACTGGTCTGCCTCTCCCGGCTCTATAGACCCGGGGAGCCGCACACTCGGGACGTTTCAGGAGGCTGGCACGGAGCAGGCAGCATGCCCACCTGCTCAGGCTCCCTGGGAATAACCCGTTCATGGGCTGGCTGTGCGTGTGTGGGGCCCGCCCATGTCCCTGTATGTCCTTGCATGTCCTTGCGTGTTATTGGGAGCCACGTTAAAATCAGAGCTGCGTTTGATGAGCACGAAACCAGAACCACCTGAGATAACCGGAGGACCTGAATCTCGCAGCACCTTCCTCCGCGTTGGCCACGTGGGGTCGCAGGCCTTATGGGTTGTTCCTCGGCCCCGGGTTTGCATTGACTGCGCCCGCCGGTGCTTCTCTTCTCGGCGATGCCTTTTCCTGAGTCCTGGAATGGGTCATGGCCCTTCCCTCTCCCGAAGCGAGAAACACGGGCTGCAAGAACTCTAGTCCAGGTTCTAACTCTTACGCTGAACCGTCTTGGGCAAGTTGCTCAACCTCTCTGTTGTTGCCGCCACGTCTGTAAAGAGCCTTAGAGCAGTGCCCATCTCTCAGGATTGTTGTGAGTGTTGAGTGAGGGACTATCTACAGGAGCTGTGACTAACGCCTGGCACCCATGAAGAACCTATAGAGTTGCCATAATGACTTGCTAACAGTGATGTTCTGCCGAGAGACCCTGGTTTTATTGAAGTTGATTCTGCAAAATAACCTTTTGGTTGGTTTTTATTTCTGTTTTGATTTAACTTCGTATGATACAGGTTTTATTTCCATGTCGTTGGAGGGCACACCCACACATCCCGACATCCCGCAGGCAGGCCGAGAGAGAAAGAGAAAATGTTACTGTAGGCTAGAGGATTAGTCAAGGAAAATTGCAGGATTAAATGAGTGTTAAATTTATGGCAGAATTGGAAAATACCACACAAGTCATAGAGTGCAGTGAAATACCATTTTGTAAAAAGGCATTTTGAACATAAGAAAACATCAGATTTTGACACTGAATTTTTCAGCACTGATGCTATAGCTGGAGCTGTTTTACTTGGAGAGTGAGGTCCTTTAGGTAATCATTTCTCATTTAGGCCAAGAGAGTTAAAAAAAAAAAAATAGGCCATTAAATGAAAATGTGAAGAGTTTCTGTCACTGGATGATTTCATGTTTTACCCGACAGGTGGGCCTAACCTTGCCAACTTCTCTATGTGTTTAAGAGTGATGCTCCCATCTAATGTGGGTGCTATGCTTGCTTATCAAATATATAGGTATATATAAAATTGCCATAAGCGGGATGGCTTAAAACGACAGAAATGTATTCTCTCTCAAGTCAGGAAGCCGGAAGTCTGAAACGAAGGTGGAGCCAGCTCTGGGGAGAGACCCCTGTGCCTCTTGCCACCCCCTGTCGGCTCCTGGAAGTCCCTGGCACTCCTTGGCTTGTTGTTGCATCCCTCATCTCTCTAAAATTCACCTCGCCTCTGCCTGTTCCCCAATGCCACATCCATGTCCACATGCCTTGGCATTTGTTACAACCGCATGCCTTTTCCTGGTCACAAAATCTGTAGCAATTTCTCAGGACAGCCCCTGAAAAGGACTACAAATTGGGTGGCTTCAAACGAGAGCGATTTACTGTCCCACACAAGAGACGTAGTCTGCAGGCCAATAGCCTGAAATGACCGTGACAACGGGGTGGGTTTCTCTAGATGCTCAGAGGGAGAGCCTGTCCCTGGCCTCTCTCCCAGCTTATGCTGGTTACGGCCATCCTTGGTGTTCTCTGGAGATGAGCCATCCACTTTCTGCCTCTGTCTTCACATGGCCATCTGCTCTGTGTCTCTCCGCGTCTTTTCCTCTTTTATAAGGATGCCAGTTGTTGGATTTCGGGCCCGTCCTACGGGATGCGTTCATCTCAAGTTCCTTAACTAAGTCTACGTGAAGAGGCCCTATTTCTGAGTAAGAAAATGTTATTCATACTTTTTTGGAAAGCAAAACATGATACTTCATTAGATTCTAGGAGGTTTCAGATGTACATGACTTTTTTTTGGTGGGGGGGGGGAAGGAGGAGAGACTATTCAATTCACTATAGCTCCCATTGTACAGATGGAAGGGAAGAAAGATGAGTCCAATAGACGTAGGTAGGTTGGTGGAAGTTCCATCTGATGATTTCTACATTGTGTGTGTGTGAAATAGGTTCATCATCTAAGCCTAAAAAGCATGTATATTTCAGTGTAGTTCACATAAACCTTGACATGGTTGGTATGGTGTCAATTTAATTTAAACCTTTAAAATCAATTTTAAACTTATTTTTAAAAACCTAAAATGTATCCCATAAGATGAAAGTGAAACTTAAAAAGAGACTCTCTCATTTGGGAATAAATGCTTTTGGATATTAATGTTTAATGGGTCTCTTCACTAGAACTTGAAAATGGATTACACGCATTCTTTTGTACTTGAATCCTATGTAAAGTATTTGGTTTGAATAATATTTAGTATAGTTATAGTATTTCCCTGAAAATAACAAGTAGTGATTTCTCTCTCACAATTTGTTCACTCACACGTGTCCATGCAGGACCAGGCCAGGGCCTGGGGTCCACTTTCAAAGGTGGTACCATTGCAGGTTCCATAAAGGCTCTCAATAAGTGTGATTCTGTGGTTCTGGGTAATGAGGAGGCCTGATTCGATGGGGTGGCCATTTAGTGCTGAGCCAAGATCCAGAGGCTGAGGAAGAACCAGCCAATCGGAGACTCAGGAGCCTACGGAGGCCCCTCCACTCCCCATGTCCTAGTTTATTACCTCTGAGCAGAGGACCGTGCCTGTAAAAATGTATGTGTGTGTGTGTGTGTGTGTGTGTGTGTGTGTGTTTTTTAAAAAAGGAGAAATCACTTTTCATTATATTCCTAGCCTTCCTTGGTAGGAACACAGGCTTTTTTTTTTTTTTTTTTAAATAATCATATGCTTAATAAGGTGAAAAGTATGCATTTTAAAAATGAAAAGTAATTTGCATTAAAATAAAATGAGGCTGTAAAGTCCAATTGCCTATAATCTCAGGAAGCCATTCTGAAATGTACGGTCATGGGTTTCGACGCGGTATAGCAGGCGGGCCAGAGAAGCGCGTTCCCACTGCGGGAGAAAGGGAACCTTCTAAGACACACCCAGAAGGAGGCGGTTTACATGGGACGACACTCCGGAAAGGGCCAAAGTTTGTGTTTGCAAGAGAATATTCATCAGAAATGGGCTTTCCCTTTTGATGCACTTCCCGCCCCCACTGTACTACACTTCACTACTCTATGGGGCCTGCCTTGTCCTTTGCGTTTTCTAGTTTACTCTGTTGTCTGGTGTCCATAAGAACCCATTTTTAATGGGGTTCCTGAGAAGGCACCTCCCGGGTTTTCTCACTGAGAAATGGCATGACCCACTTCTGGGCAAGAGGTTGAAATGGCGCCTGGGTAATGGTAATACCGTCAGGCAGAGAGAACTGAGGATAGCGCTGTATGTCACACTGATGGTCTTTTCCTGACATTTGAGGTTTATTTAGAAATTCTGGCATCTATTATGGAAACCGAGCATCTGTGGGTTTTGAACATACAGTTATTCCTTTTACTTTAGGACTCACATGAGGGGTGCCTGCTACGTTCAGGGCATCCTCATATACCGTTTCAAGTTAATATGTAATCTGTCCGATTGTTTGATACCAGAAGAAATGTGTATGATAGGTATGCACTCCCCCCTCATGCTTACTGTGCTCAACCACTGGGCCCTGCCAACCTCCCAGACCCCTGTCTGTGCATCATCGTGGTTTTTGTTTTGTTGTGCTTTAACACCAGGATTTAAAAGAGAAACAGTGCTCTCTGAATTCTTTCTTCTGTTGCTCTGAATTCTTCCCCCTTGGTGTGGTTTGTATGCATTTTCTAACCTCTCAAGTACATTTCTGTATCTTCAAAATATATTGTTAATTTCGACCAGCAAATTTATTAAAGTTTACTGTAAGCTGCATAGGACAATTATAATACTGGTCATAAATAAGTAAAGTAGCGTATATAAGCGATGATCGTGATGTCTAGCATGTGGTAGTTTGTCATTTCCATTTTCTTTTCTTTTTTACACATGTTTTTATTGATTTCAGAGAGAGGAAGGGAGAGGGAGAGATAGAAACATCAAAGATGAGAGAGAATCATCCATCAGCTGCCTCCTGCACGCCCCCTACTGGGGATGGAGACCTCAACCCGGGCATGTGCCCTGACCTGGAATTGAACCATGACCTCCCGGTTCCTAGGTTGATGCTCAACCACTGAGCCGCACACACCGGCTGGGCTATAATTTCCATTTTCTGACCATTTCTGACCATTTTCTGACCATTACTAACCATGTTCTGACCATTTCTGACCATGGTGTTGAACATAGAATGGTAACGTCATGAACTCTTACTGGGCCCCTCAGCACCCACATTAAATGGCTTCTGCTGCTGCTTGCTCCTCTGTGTTAGTTACCAGGGTCAAGTACAGAGACCATATAAAGTTTAGGAGTAATAAACTTGACAAACATTACCAAATCTATTCTGTGGAACCTGTTTTCTGTATCTGATGTTTGCGCCATGAAAAAGAAATACTAGTTCAGTGGTCGGCAAACTCATTAGTCAACAGAGCCAAATATCAACAGTACAATGATTGAAATTTCTTTTGAGAGCCAAATTTTTTAAACTTAAACTTCTTCTAACGCCACTTCTTCAACATAGACTCGCCCAGGCCGTGGTATTTTGTGGAAGAGCCACACTCAAGGGGCCAAAGAGCTGCATGTGGCTCTCGAGCCGCAATTTGCCGACCGCTGCACTAGTGTATGTGAAGACCATGGAAGTAAACCTGTGGTGAAACTGTCTTACGGAGAAGTCTCCTTAATGCCTGATGGGTTCTGGTTGAGAATGCCTGTGACGAAGACGCCCTGTGAGTGTTGAGTAGTCTTTGTGCAATGGGGGAAACGCCTCAAGAGCTTACCCTCTGGCTGTGAAGTCGAGACACTGAAGGGATTTTTTAAGTGGATAACAGGAAGAAGAATATCGCATGAACTAGAAGCACATGCCTGCATAACGTGCATGCCACTGCTTATTCAATGTCATTATTCGGAGGCAAAAAAGTCAAGAAGATAAATTGAAACAATTAGATGAACTAAAGTATTTGGAAGAAAAATGTTTCCATTAAGTTCCCTTGTAAACTTAGTTCTTATTTCCTATGCCTTCACTTTTTAGTAAAAAATGAATGGGTGTGATCCCCCCAGCATCTATCGATCATTGGGGATGTCGGCGCACGTCAGCTGGATCATATGCATTAAACATGGCCTGTTTGGGGTTTAAAAATGCCGTCGTGTGTAGACGCTCTCCTCTTAAAAACACTCATTTCTCTATTAAGTTGCAGGGACTAGATTAGATTCCCTAGCCCAGTGGTCGGCAAACTCCTTAGTCAGCAGAGCCAAATATCAACAGGACAATGATTGACATTTCTTTTGAGAGACAAATTTTTTAAACTTAAACTATATAGGTAGGTACATTGTGATTAACTCAATTAGGGGACTCCTAAGCTGGCCTTCACTAAACACTCAAGGGGCCAAAGAGCCGCATGTGGCCCGCGAGCCGCAGTTTGCCGACCACTGCTCTAGGAGGACGCAGACTCAGAGACAGAGTTCAGTGTGCAGGACGGTTCTTAGGACGTGTCCTTGGGACCAATGCCTTTGAAAAGAGGGAAATGACGTGGCCCTGATGACTCCTCAGGATTGGGGAGCCTGGGGTTGAGATGGGGAGTGGCATGGGTGCGGAAAATGACAGACACCGAATATTAAAAGATAAAGACAATTAAATTGTGAAGATTAATACAGCACCTAGTATGTGTGAGTCTCTTCTAAATGTTCCACCAATATTAACACCTTCAATCCTCATAACAGTCCTATGAGGTAGGCCCTATTATCATCATTCCCATATTACAGATGAGGAACATGAGCCGCAGGCAATTAAGGGACTTGTCCAGGGCTGCACAGCCGGGTGGGTTGGAGTCTATCTCGGGCTAATTGAGAAGCTACGGAGCCTTACACTTAACTAACCCGGTCCCAGCGCATTCACTCATTCTGATGGTTCATCAGTCTTGGGTTTCTAAGCAATTTATAGGGGATGATGCAGAGGGCTATTTAAAAGAGCCGGTAGTGGCTGCATAATTTAGGAGAGAATTGAGAGGGATAAAACTGTCAGCGCTTTCTCCGGTCCTGATTATGCGAGGCAGAGCGACTCAATTAGGTCCAATCAAGTCTCAGGCTCCAAGTGGAGTGTGGGGTTTCATCAGTGCAGGTGGCGACAGAAAGGGACACATTAGATTTCCATATAAGAAATTAATGACACATTACAAAAAAAAAAAACGTAGGTAGAGGTAGCCTGGTTACAGCCTGTGTCCTAATTACTGTCCTCCTCCTGTGTGAACAGCGTCTAGTGCTTGCTCACATACCCAGGATGCAATCTGCTAGGCCCGATGGCTTGGGAAGTCTTAAGTTTCCTAAACCTTTTATTTAGGTTTTTTAAAAAAAATGTGGGTCCCTGTTTGGTGAAATGTTTAGTCATTCTTCTCTTGCAAATAAGAATCATCTCAAAAATGCAGTCCTTTTCTCACCAGGCACTAGGGGAAACAGGGTTCTGATGCTTTTGTTGTTTTAGAGCAGTGGTTCTCAACCTTCCTAATGCCGCGACCCTTTAATACAGCTCCTCATGTTGTGGTGACCCCAACCATAAAATTATTTTCGTTGCTACTTCATAACTGTAATTTTGCTCCTGTTAGTGAATCGTAATGTAAATATCTGTGTTTTCCGATGGTCTCAGGCGACCCTGCTACCGGTTCTCGCGACCCACAGGTTGAGAACCGCTGCTGTAGAGCCTAAGACCATCGGAAAACACAGATATTTACATTACGATTCATTAACAGTAGCAAAATTACAGTTATGAAGTAGCAACGAAAATAATTTTATGGTTGGGGGTCACCACAACATGAGGAACTGTATTAAAGGGTCGTGGCACTAGAAAGGTTAAGAACCACTGTTTTAGAGGATGCAAGACCCCATGACCCTGTTGATGACCGGCTACCTAAGTGCCACCTGAGAGCTTATGTTCAATATGACCCTGTCCCATCTGGACTCCGTTCCCCCACACTGATCTTGTGTGGGGGTACATTGCTTTACCCCAAGTTGGCACAGACACTACACATTCCAACCACCACACAAGTCCAGACCTGCCCTGTCTCTCATGCCTCGTCCTTACCTGTCCCCGCTGGAAACTGCCCAGGCCTTCCCACAGCAGTAGCCCCAGACCTTGGATAGTAGCCCCAGACCTTCTGGATAGTAGCCCCAGACCTTGACACATAGGTCCCTTCCTCTCCACAGTCCTCCGCCTGTCCTTGGATCAAGATCAAGTATCACATAGGGTGATTGGTAAGGTTATATCCATTTTCCTTCAAGGCAAACATCATGACTATTTTGCCCAGTGGAGAAATCATCAAGCTTTGGTACATGTAGGTACAATCACTTGGTAACTGGGGGTTTTTCCGTCTCATCATGATTACCTTGTTGCACTCACATAATGACTTTCATTGGCTTACAAATGCCAGCGTGATGTGAGGAGTTCTATACATGATGCCTTTCTCAAGGAGTATCCCAATTCGTGGCTATTGCTCCCATTTTAAAAGGGATGGCACTGCCAGGCCAGTGTGGCTCAGTGGTTGAGCATTGCATGCACCAAGAGGTCACCAGTTCAATTCCTGGTTGGGGCACATGCCCGGGTTGCGGGCTCGATCCTCAGTAGAGGGTGTGCAGGAGTCAGCTGATCAACGATTCTCTCTCATCATTGATGTTTCTTTCTATCCCTCTCCCTTCCTCTCTTTGAAATCAATAAAAACATTTTTAAGTGGGGGAACTGAGCCTAAGAATGTCAGCATTTTGCCTAAGATTGCACAACTCTAAGTATCAGAGTGAGGATTCAAGCAAAGGTGACTTTTACTTCAAAATCTTTTTTTCAATTGAATAAAGTGAATTTTTATTATTTTCTTCGCTTAAGATTGTGATATGTTGGGTTTCTTTTTATATCAAGCGTTCATAAAGTCTTAACTCTAGCAGTCAACCATTAGTTTTTTGTTTACAGTCAGAGAAAGTGAACTGAAATTATGGCTAGGTTTACCTGACCAACTAATTTTTACAGAATTTGTTGATTAAATGAAAAAAAAAAAGTAAACAATCATGTCTGGCTGTGAAAAAAAACTTGATTTTCTTCATGTTGATTAATCCAATCGAAAGTCAGTCCCCTCTTATAAAAAAAAAAAAGAGAGAGAGAGAGAGAGAGAGCTTTAGTTAAAGAGAATGCTTGAAATTTGGTCAGCATTAAATAATCTGAAAATGTTTTCAAATGCAACATTATGCCAAAATCTCTTGAAAGCTGTCCCATGTATATTAAAAGATTTTTCTCCTGCAGTTATTAATAATCTCATTCTATTTGTGTATGAATTGCATGTTACCTTACTCTGAAATGTATAGAGATGTTTTCACTATAAATATATCTTGAATAATTTTTTAAATATATATTTTTTATTTCAGAGAAGAAGGGAGAGGGAGAGATCGAAACATCAATGAGAGAGCATCATTGATTGGCCACTCCTGCATGCCCCCTGCTGGGGATCGAGCCCGCAACCCAGGCATGTGCCGTGACCTGAATTGAACCCTGACCTCCTGGTTCATAGGTCAACACTCAACCACTAAGGCACGCCGGCTGGTCCTGAATAAATTTATAAAGTAATGTTCCAAATACATTTGATGTTTTATATTACTGGTTACATTAATTTTACAGTATTTTCCTAATGAGAAATTTTTTAAATCTTTTGACCTTTCAGACTGCTGAGTATGGCAAAATGAATGCCACTGGATTTTAAATAACATTCAAAGGACTGGAGCAAAGTTATATTTGTCACAATTGAAAATACTCCCAAGTAATCTCTTCTGATTTATGAGCCCAGAGTTCCCTGGCGCTTTTGTAAATCAAAGTAATGCTCGGGGTGTCCACATTGGTTTTTGGAATTTCTGAGTCCGACAAAGATTTGTAATGCCACAATTTGTCAACTTTTATTTTGATCGATGATCAGCGAAGATGCTCTGAGTTAGTACATGCCTTTCTATATGAGTCCACTCAAGTAGGTGGACGGTTTTATGATCTGCATAGCAAGGGCAAGTACCGGCATGAAAGGAAGAAGAGAAGATAGTGAGAAATTATATCCTAATCCTTTGACAACAGAATTCTGGTCAGGAAATGCCTACTTTGAAATGGCATTCAGAAGTGCCCACAATTTCATCATAAATCTCCAAAAAACTGAGAGTTTGAACATCAGGCAGCTCTAGAGTGGGATGCCACCAGCCCACTGGATGTTGGCAGTCAATGAATGTAAATACTAACCTTCCACCGCCCGACTTCTTGGCCAGCCCCCCACCTCAGTAATAAACTCCTGCTACCTGGGTACCTGGCCCCAAAACCTCAAAACTGAGAGTTAATTTTACGTGGACATTTTATTGCGTGTCAGAAGTAGGTATATCCTATCCTCGCTGAAAGCAGAACTCCCAATGTCGTTTTGTAAAAATTAGCCTAAATTAGGAAAACACTGACAAAACCTCTATTAATTAGTTCCACAACCTTGAGTGATCACTGGCTCTCTACCAAGTATTTTTCTAGAGACTATACCCATGAGCAAGATACCTAATTACAAAAGACCCACAATCCATGCCATGTAATGGACCACAATGTTGATTAATGAAATAGCCACTTACATAGCATATTTAAACTCCCTGAGGATCACTGTTCTCTTCCGATAAGTCTCACAAGGGATCTGCAACATTCCGGTGCTTGCTATTCTTTTTTTTAAATGCTGATTTGACCAGACACTGTAGTACTTCTGCTCAAAATGAGCACCTCATGAGTTCTCTTATCCAAATAATGCCCATACTCAGCAAGTCGGTATATAAAGAGACGAAGGCTGAGCTGCCCTGGTTTTAGATCTGGGGGGTCTGAAGCCCCACCTGCTTAGTCCCCTTTGCTGCCCTTCCTTATGTAGCCACCAGCTGGTTCATGCATAAGCAAATCATCATACCGACGTGTTTCAGACTGTATTCACTGGTACTCTTGAGCAAGCTTTATGTGAAATCCTACTAGATTGCCACAAATACTTGTGCTCATTTAACCAAAGAAAGAGCATATGTGAAGCTCAAACATCTTTTTTTTTTCCTGACAGCATGACCCCTACTCAGGAATACCCCTTCAGATAACAGATTTAAAATTTTAAACCTGGGAGGGTGGGGGAAAGGGAGAGAGATCAACCAAAGGACTTGTATGCATGCATATAAGCCTAACCAGTGGTCGCAGACAACAGGGGGGTGGGGGCATGCGTGGGGAGGGGTTTGGGATGGGAATGGGGGGATGAGGACAAATATGTGATACCTTAATCAATAAAGAAATTTAAAAAATAAATAAAAATAAAATTTTAAGCCTGTTTGCCAACATCTGAAATGCCCCAAAGCTCAGATTAATTATCAGGCGCTCCTGTAAATTCAGCAGCCACGGTACCCTGGGCTATTTTGTACAGAATCGGCGTGTTTTCGCCCCTCGTGCACTCTCTAGACTTCTTGTTCAACGGCATTCTGGCTACTTCATGGAAAGTTCATTTTGTGATAATTACATGTTAGTCTAGATCTGTAATCGGCAAACTATACGAAAGTGTTGGGAATTATCAAGCAAATTTGACCAATATAAATCAATTATGCAATGCAGAATTATGCAATGCATTAATTGATTTATATGAGTCTTTTTAAAGTCCTAATTAGACTTGCTCATTCACTCAGTCTTATAATAATTAACATCTACTAATTCTAAAAATAATCAGCATTTATGACTCCCTAAGAGTTTAGAAGTGTACCCACCACTGAGGCTGCTGTAAAGGCTAAGATTTGGTTCCAGTATTTATGAAGCTCATCCTATGTGCACAGCCCAGTGGAGGAGAGGTTTTCCTAAGTTGCTAAATGCTCAAGGAGCAAAGAACAGGACAGATCATGGAACACATAACCGAGAAGTCAAGATTGGGGCAGTCATTGAAGAATAACTGCAGGCCTCACAGATTAGAGCAGGCAGAATGGAAAAGGAAGAGAGGGAGGGAGGAGGAGGGAAGACCAATTAGCATATGCGCAGTGGTCTCAGAGCAGTCAGGACAGTCCTCCATTGTAGCTCTTTCCATATGGTTAGAATTGAGGGTTTATAAGGGAAGGGGCTAAGAGCTGAGGCTATAAAATGGGCAGGAGTCACATTATACAAGACCTTTAATTTTAGGCTAATTAGATGAAAAGGTTGATGTCCATCAGCATCAATGGCATGTTTTGAAAGCCTAATTATCGCTTTAGTGGATGGTGTTCAGGTCATTCCAGTGAGCCAGGGACCCTTTCTCTCCTCCTGTCCACTCTGCCACCCTACTTTCTCCTCTTCCCCTGCTGTCCCCTCTTCCTTTCCCCCTGCCCCCTTCCTCTGCTTCCTTCTGAACTTTCTCTTTCTTCCTGCCCTCTCTTTTCTTTCCCCCCTCCTCCTAATTCTCTGTTGGCTTAATGGATTACTTTGCTTTGATTTTTTAAATTAAGTGTACTAGTATTGGGGTGACATTTTCTATAAACTTTGATATTTAAAACATTTAAGATGATGCCAACATGCATTTTGAATTTATTTGATATTTTACGTATTTTTGAACTTATAAAATTTAAAATAAGAACTGGTTATTCAGCCATGGTAAAATATAAGTTCCTCCACCAATAACCAAAATGAAATTTAAAAAAAAGATCCAAACTAGTCATATCTAAATATGGAAATAAGAATAAAATGTTCTTTTATTAAAGAGTTATTTCCCCCCCCCTAAATTTAGACAAATGACTTTTTTAAAATTTCATATGAAAATAGAATACATGGCTCTTTCATATTTTTCTATTAAACTTTCCTATTAAGTGCTTATTGGGGTGCTAAATATTTTACTTTCTGATGGTTCTTTGGGATTCAAACATTTAAATGTGCTGTTGGTTAATTAAATATTTCATGGACTATCAAGAAATGTACTTGAAAACAATTATCTTTCTGTATTTCAAAGTCTTCACAAGCATTTGTATATATTTTAGATAGATGATTCCACTAAAGGGTTAAAGAGAAATGTTAGCATAATTAGAGTTAAGCACACAATGAGAATGTAAAAGGAAATTTGGAAAGAAAAATTTCAAGGTTGGAGAAAGTGAGTATTATGGCAGGGGAAACTAAGATACTATTTTTGAACGATTGTGTGAATTTCAGTTCTTTATTATGAACTCAGTTATTTCATTCTGCCCTCTTATTCAACCCGGTGTCAGCTTTCATACGGATAAATGCCATTATGCATTTGTTATTCTGCAACCAGTTATTTGCGTGATGCCTCCCTCCCATTATTATCTCAGAGGCTGGGCGCAGGTTCCTGGGCAAGTTTGAACCCAGATATTCTGTCTCCAGAGCCTCTAATGAAGTTGCCTGTTAGTGCAACAACAGTGCCTGGCAGGCCTGGCTCGTGTCTAAGTATTGACAGCGGTGTCTGTCACAGCGTTTGCAGGCTTTCTCCTCACTCCAGCTTAAAGAAATGAGGAGTCAGGTCATGACAACAGACAGTGCATTTGATTTTCCAAACATAATCTGGCGTCTTTATGTGTCAGGTTAAAACCGAGAGCTTAGGAAAATGATCGTCCGAGTAATGGTGTTGACTTGGAAAGCCATCGCTGTTATATCCATGATATCTGTGCGTCTGACCATTTGTATTTTTCATGGTGGCATTTTCTTAGAGATGTCTGCGAGATGTCAGAATAGGAGTTTTCCACTTTTTACTGACCCTCCCCCAAAACACACACACACACACATAACAGTGACTTTGACACCTGCTCAGGGACAGGCGTACTTTTGTGGGAGGCCGGGAGGCCAGTGGACAAGTTAGACCAGTGGTCGGCAAACTCATTAGTCAACAGAGCCAAATATCAACAGCACAGCGATTGGAATTTCTTTTGAGAGCCAAATTTTTTAAACTTAAACTTCTTCTAACGCCACTTCTTCAACATAGACTCGCCCAGGCCGTGGTATTTTGTGGAAGAGCCACACTCAAGGGGCCAAAGAGCCCCATGTGGCTTGCGAGCCGCGGTTTGCCGACCACTGAGTTAGAAGAAAAGAAAAGGCACCGTGAAAGAGGTAACAGGCAGAGTCCCGCTGTATCTGCATTGCCTCTCTCCCAAGGCAACTCGCTCGGTGCCAAGAGAGACCCTCTGGGCCCAGGATTCCTCCTGCGGGGGGAGTGACGGCACAGTGAGGGAGCACCTGCCTCCCCGAGGGTGCAGGACATCTAAACAGAATGAAGGCCGCTCCTCCCCAAACTCTCCCACATCACTAGAGTGGAGGGGTCACCCCCTAACGCACTGTACAAGGCCAGCACTCCCCTGACACCCCGCCAGGGAAAGGCACTACAAGAAGAGAACCTTACAAGCCCAGACTCCTGATGGGCATCTGTGCAAAAACTCACAACCAAACACAGACCCAGCCCAGCAGCACGTGAGAGGGACCAGACACAGGACAAGTGGGGTTTGTCCCAGGCACAGGTGACAATTTGGTGCTCTAAGCGGCTGGCTGATACGTGGCGTTGATGTAGCCCCATTCAAACCGCAGCTCCAAGCGCTCTGCCCATCCAGGGCGGGAGGTGTTGCAGCTGCCCTTTCAGCGATGCGATTCCGGGGTTAAGAGGATCCACGAAAGTCACACTTCACACGTCCTTGTGGAGCTCTGGACGGCGCTCACAATCAGAACCGATCCATTTCTGGCGCTGTCAGCCAGGGCTCATTTCCTCTCACGGCGAGTTAATAACCCAAAGCATCGGCGTGTTGTGTTGTGATTTGGTGTGGTTTTTTTTGAGGTTTTTAAAGCGAAAGCAGCATACTTCAGAAAGTAAAAAGGTCAGGGCTTCCGAAAGGCTTGGTAATTGGTCTGGTAATGGCTGGAACTTTCTGCCCGCTGCAGAAATAGTTGGATTTTTAAAATGGGGGTGTTGACTCTCAAAGACACCAGTGACTTGGAGACAGTGCATTATCGAAAGAGGGACAGAGGAAATGTGGCAATGTGGGATTGAATATCACTTTAAAAGCTCAAGTCTAACATTTAGGGATACCTAGTTGTAACTAGTCTCTAAAGAGCACACACAGTCCGGTGGGTGAGGTCACAGGCTTTGGAGCTAACTAGACTTGAGCATGACTTTAGGGGTTGCCATTGAGTTGTTGTGAGACATGAAAATATTACTGAAACCACCTGAGCTTTAGTTTCCTTGTTTGCAAAATGGAGACAGGATCTAACTCAGTTAAAACATGCAAACACACACACACACACACACACACACATATGCACACACACGCACATGAAGAAGGATACCAGCTTCTTATCCAAACATATTCCATTTCTCTGAGTGGTGAATCTGGGAGATTTAACTGGAATCTTTGGCTTTCTAAACTTTTTTTTTAATATGCAATCCATGTAAATGGCATGAAATTAAATTTTACAAAGAGTATGAAATTGAAAAATTGTCTACTTCCTTGGTTTGTACCCAACCCACCTAGATATCTTCCAAAAGAAAGCTCAAAATTTCTTAAGTATATTTCCCAATTTGTCTATTAATTTAGACGTATTTTATTTACACGTTTTCTCACACAACAAAAAACCGTTTTCTCTAGTACAGATTGTCCTAAACTTTGATTCTTACTTAATATCATGTGCTAGACATAGTTTTATGTTAGTATGTTTAGAGCTATTCTTTTTAACAGCTGCACATTATTTCTTTTTAATGACTAATTTATTACCAGTACCATAATTGATGGGCCATAAATTTTTTTGAAGTCCTTTTCTATCACAACTAGTTTGAAATGAATCTCCTTGTACATTTGCATGAAGTTTTAAGTGATGCTTATATAACATCAGACTGTTTAAATAATCACCCCTCAGCTATGAAAATGTTCCTAATTGCATTAAGAGAAGCCTAGAATATATGATTAGGATTTATATTTCAGATATTTGGTACAAATTTTTTAATACTTTATCTATTGAAGTTTTGTAGGAATAAAAATTTGTTTCTCATGGGTTGTATATTCATTTGTATTTGTCTACCTGTTGAAAAGAAAATTATTTCTTTATCTTTTACTTTGTCACAAATACAATTGGAGCACTGTGTGTGTGTGTGTATGTGTGTGTGTGTGTGTGTGTGTGTGTATAGTGAGCACTGTTTACATTATTATATTCTTGGCTTCATAATTGAAAGAGTAGCAACGATGTTCACCAATGTCACCTATATTTCCAAGAGACAGCATTTTAATTTAACGTTGCTATTCTAACAGATTGGAGTTGACATTGGTGAAATTGATGTTTATTTTACATGTATATATGAGATAAAAAGTTTAAGCAATTATTACTAGAATTCTTTGACCTCAATTATGCTGCTAGTTCAAACACAGTATTCTTTATAGCCTTAACAAGTTCTATAATTGAATCACTCCCCTACTTTCTTTTCCTTCTCTTATGGAGTTAGAGAGCTCGGATTTGTCTGTACTTGTGCTTCTATTGATAAAAGAAGCTTAAAGTGAGCTGGGGAGGGGACCGATGGCAAAACTCACAGTGGCCTACACCAGGGGTCGGCAAACTCATCAGTCAACAGAGCCAAACATCAACAGCACAACGATGGAAATTTCTTTGGAGAGCCAAATTTTTTAAACTTAAACTTCTTCTAACGCCACTTCTTCAACATAGACTCGCCCAGGCCGTGGTATTTTGTGGAAGAGCCACACTCAAGGGGCCAAAGGGCCGCATGTGGCTCGCGAGCCGCGGTTTGCCGACCGCTGGCCTACACAAACATGAGGTCTCTTGAAGCCATTTAAGCCTTGCATTAGGTCCCTTCTCTTCTTTAAAAGTGTGTCTCTAGTCACATTGTTGCATAAAGCCGATGCTCCGTTCTTCCGTGCCACGTTTTGTTGGGTGACTTTTCATATCCTTGCCACATGTAAGCCCTGACACTGTTGGAGAATAACTAGATACATGGCCCATAATGTGGTAGGTGAGTCCAATGGGCAATTCGTGGGATAATTAACTGACTGGGTCCTCTCTCGCTTCCTCCCTCCCTTCCTGGCTTACATCCTTCCTTCCTTTTGCCGTGTTCTGATTCTGCACAGAGAATGAGAAGAGAATTGTCTCTACTCACCCCAGCTCTTGCATTACTATCACCAACTTTTTAATTTTTCCGTTTTCATAGGAGTCATTTTAAGTGGAGGGAGAACACAGATATTGATCAAAATGATGTACTTTGTAGTTTAGAATGGAAGAATTAGCCATGCTGTTTGGCGGAAGAGTCGATTCTCCAGAGAGAAGTGTAGTCTCATTCATTCATCTCCAAGTGTGGTCCCCGGGCCCCTCAGCATCAGCCCCTGGGAGCGTCTTAGAAATACAGACTCGTGGGCCCCTGCTGAGATCTCTGACTCAGAAACTCTGGGGTGGCACCTAGGAGTCTGTGTTCTCACAAGTCCTCCAAGGGGCATTAAACACATCTCACCTTCTAGAACCCGGTCAGTTCTCTCTGCAGAATCAAGGACCTGGAAGGCCTTTAGTCTAAGATTCCTACTATTTTTCTCAATATAATAACATAGCAAAAGGACAGGAAAAAAGACAGTTAGCATGGCTCATCATATAGGAAAACTAAATAATGCAGTTTTTTGACAGTCAAGTTCCAATTCTCCTATCTTGTTCCACAAGATACTCAGAGGTGAGTCTCCTTATCTCTGAAGAAGACTAAATAGACTATGTTGTCATATTAATTAGAGTCTGATGACAGGCAACTTTTATTAAAGACCACAAACCAATATTATAATAATTTATGCTTCTACAAAGGCATCTTTGAATCCTAGTGGGGAAAAGTTTGAGAGGAGATGAGACATGGCAGAAATGTTTCTGATTCTTATGTAATTGTTGCTGGAGGGGGAAATGCCTTTCCAAATGGTGTTGAAATATGAGCACAATTTCTTTGTCTCCCACCCTCTCCACAGTAAATTTCCATACTCATTTCTCTAAATTCCTTTCCCGTCATGGAACATTCTTTGACTTGCAGACACGTATTATGCAGAGCCAAGAATAGAGGCTCCCAGAAATTGTGGATTTTAACATACTTCATAGTCCTGAACATATGGCCGCTGTTGATTGAATTTATCTAGCACAAGAAACCGAGATTTCCTTCAGCAAAGAACGCTCTGAAGTATCACTTTATGGAAAGCCATTAGCTGGGACTCTAAAGGATGAGGGAACATGAGAAAATGCAAATAACAACAATATAATTAAACTGTCAAATGTGATAGAGAAATTTATGTGGAAATGCATGGAGCCCCAGTGTTCTTTATGTCTTTCGCCCCTGTTTTGAAGGCAACATCAAAATAGTCACTTCTGAAAATATTTATAACCTGTCAAGAGAATAGACGAGAAACCACGTGGCCATGTGTCCCTGGGGGGGAATGTTGGTTTCAAAGCACCGTTGATGGAAATGTTGCCTCCTTTCTATCTGGTGGAATGGGCTATTATGCTGATATGTTTATTGGTGTTAAAAACATCATTATCTAAAAGCCACTGACATTAAAAACACCAGTGTATTTTTGTAGTATAATTATAGATATGGGGTTATCTTTAATAGAGGAGACACAAGTCTTAATGCAATGATTGCTTTTTATGTGAAGAAAAAAATTAGCACAATAACAGCAAAATGATTTCGGAGGAAGTGTGATATGATTATTGGGAGACAGTGTTAAAGAAGAGAGATTCCTGCAGGGATGTATTGCTGCTGTTTCTGCTAAGATGTACAGAAATTAGAACGTGTCCAAGCTTTCATGGTCATAGATACACACACATGCACACACACACGAAACGTTTCCTCTCATTGGTTTTCATTTGGATGCACTGAGATTATATGTGAAGTGGCAAACTATCTCTATAAACAAACACAACTATAGTAAAAAAAAAAAAAAAAAAAAAAAGACCAAGTTACATAATTGAAAACTGAATTAATGTAACAGGGAATGGAAATGTTCTGAAAAGAGGGACTTGCTCCTAAACAAAGGGAGTTAAGTATTGTTTATCTGAGAAAAGAGAGGGGACTCAGAGATGACAGGCACTTTGACTAAGAGTAGATGTAGGTGGGGAAAAGGCCGTGCATAACTGTGACTATGTTGTTTATTTTGAACTAGAAAATTAATTTGTACACCCAAGAGATAGTTTACTTTAGCAAGCTGAACTGCTTTCTAACATGAAAGTTTTTATTAGGTTTATCTTTAAAAAACAACAACAACAACAATATTCTCTTGCCCAGCTGGTGTGGCTCAGTGGTTGAGCACTGACCTATGAACCAGGAGGTGGTGGTTCGCTTCCCCATCAGGGCCAATGAAGCAGACAGCAATGAGTCTGAGGAGGATGCACAGAGAGATCAGACACAGAACCACGAACATCTGGAATTGGGCGGGTCCGTGTTTAAATTTTGCCTCAGTCCCATGCAAACCAAGCAACAAACTTAAACTGCCTGAGAGGATCTATCTTGTTATAGGACCAGGAGAATGAGATGAACCTATTAGGTTGTAGTGAAAATGAGTTAGGACAAATGCAACAGTATTGGAATATTGTAAGCATTTTATGGCAGGTATCCTGAAGCATCGTCATCATCATCATCATGTTAAAGGTTCACCAAGATAAGATTCTAAATGAGCCTATAATTCTGGCTTTATCAGAAAAGACAACTTCAGACTCACATGTCAGGGAGAAGCACAGGGGGAAACGAGCTACTTGGAAAAAAAGTTGAAGTCTCACTTTACAAATCACTGAATATCAGATTTTTCCGGGAGATGTAAGATTTCATCTAACTGAATGGGGTATTAGAGCAAAGAATGAATCGAAAGGGGGAGTTTTATTCAACGTACTACAACATGTGGGTGCCCAGGGAAACTGCTCCTATTTTGAGGAGAATCCATTAAAATATATCTGATGGAAAGCAAAAAAGGAAAAAGAGGTAACTAAAAATCCATTTCTCATGATTTTGGAATTCAGAAGGATGCTTTTTCTGTTCTGTCTCCTCATCCTCATCCTCCTCCTTCTCTTCCTCCTCCTCCTTCTTTCTCCTCCTTCTATTCCCCCTCCTTCTCTTCCTCCTCCTCCTCCTCCTCCTCCTTCTCCTCCTTCTTCTCCTCTTCCTCTTTCCTCCCCTTCTCCTCCTCTTCCTCCCCCTCCTCTTCCAGTTCTCGTGAGCTTTTAATCGGGTCGTTCTATTCATTACAAATACTCTAGATTTGGTTGCTTGTTAAAATCATACCGTCTGCCTTATAAGAAAGACACTTTGTGCCTTAGACAACTCGGTGGCTCATTTTGTCAGTCAATGGTGTGTCTATAGGAAAAAGAGTGTCACATGATGAGATCTGAGTTTATAAGATAATTGATAGGCTATTTTCTCTTTTACCGAGCACACTTTTATTGGCTCACTGGTGATCTTGCTCTAAACATGTTCCATCTTTAAAAATTAAATGTGTTAGGAAAATTCTGGTGACATTTATTTTTTAAAAAAACACGCTTGCTTTCTTTTAAAATGTCATATAAAGCATAAAATATTCAATGCCTGTTTCATTAAATTTATAATTAAATCTCTTAAGTTATCCCCAGTTATATTTGTGTGCCTAGTATATGGTACTCTACCATAAATGTCTGTGATTAGAATAGGTTACTGCTAATAGTGAAAGTATGCCTGCCTGTGTGTTTTTTATCTCTATACATAAAAGCCTAAGCAACAGGCCAACCGGCTGACCATTCGACCGTCTGACCGGTAGCTATGATGCACACTGACCACCAGGGGACAGACGCTCAACGCAGGAGCTGCTCAGCTGCCGTGACTTGGCACCTGTGGTTCTCGGGTGACGCACCCAGAACCAGAGAGAAGGAAGCCTGATTCCAGGGTGCATCACCCAAGAACCACCCTTTTGCAATCCGGGACCCCTCGGGGGATGTCAGAGAGCCAGTTTTGGCCCGATCCCCACAGGCCAGACAGAGGGACCCCACCAGTGCATGAATCCATGCACAGGCCTCTAGTATTCAATAATTATAGTAAATACGGTACTAAGTGTTACAGATATGCCTGAACCACACACACACACACACACACACACACACACACACACACACACGCACTCACACTTTTGGTTTTTCTGATAGTTTCTATGTCTCTATGCTTTATCCACATGGGAAGTTTTCCTTTAACTTTTTAAATATTAAAAATTATTTTTAAATTATAGTTGACATCTAATATTATATTAGTTTCTCAAGGGCAAGGATCTTTGCTATTCAAGTGTCATCCCCAATTGCCTACCAGTCTACCTGGCTCCTAGGAGGAGGGAAATGAGTGAAGAGGAAGTCGGGGGTTTACACTCCTGTGTAGAATTGCTGGCACACTGATGGAGAGTGACAGAGTGACTGAATCACATGGGGAAATGTCATCTGGACCAAGGGTGGTCTTAGCACCCCATTTTTCTCAGGCAGCTTTGGTGAGTTTCTGTTACTCGGTCCCCCGTCCCAGATCGCACAGGTCCTGGGAAGCAGGTGTGGAGTGTGGTGATTGCAGAAGAGTCTGTTTCGTGCTCGCACGTTAGCCTGGCCAGTGGTTCTCGCTGGTAATAGACGAATCAAGTTCTCTGGCTCTCTTAGCGATTCCTTACGCGACTCAATGTATTTTCATACACACTGTGAATATCTCACATTCCGCTGCATTAGCTGCATTGGATTCTGTTGATTGAAAATACAAACACCAATTGATAACCTATAGGAATGCAGTGATGTGATTACAGAGCATCTCTAGGTCCCCTGAACTATGAATCAATGAACTTTAGTTGGAAGATGGATAGAAGTGTGTGGAGTGGGCATGATTTATTTTTTCAGACATTCCATGTCAAACAGGGTTTAGTTCTAAAGTACAGACATGATGTTGTTTTGATGTTTATTTCATGTATTTTAATTACAGAACATACTGTTCATAGGGAGAATAATACAATAATTAATAATACAAGAATAAACTCTTGTCTTTTGCGTACTCAGAACTGTAAATCTAATTTTGCCCAACCCCGGAAATAGCAAAGTCTGATATTGTGCTGCATTTTCAGTGTTTCCCAAGTGCTCCCACGTGTCACTTCATTTAAATTATAAAAACCCTAAAAATAGTAGGTATCGCCCCTGACTTCCCCACTAATCAGAGGAAAAGTCAGGCCAAGGTGTCTCATTCTTAACTAAAGGCTGTTCTGTGAGCCTTCTTAAGCTGTCCTTGGCCTTCAGTGTGTGGACACTGTCTGGCAGTGACATCTACATCGCTGGGTATTTTTGGCTTAAATGACAGGAAGCCTCTACAAATTGATTAAATTATTAACAAGGTGTGTTGGGTCATTATCTCTAATATGTGGAAGCTGCAACAGCATGAGACATTCATTACTCAAATCTGCTTATTTTCAGTGTATTCCTTAAAAAATTAAAGATATATTACCTTATTATTTCCATTTAGACCATCATGCTGTATTGCATAAGAAAAAATGATTTTTAACTCTTGTATGTTCATCAAGTCTCAAAAAAACACTGAATTTGTTTGCCACTAGCAGTGTCTTTAAGAGAGAAGATGACATGACATCATCAACCCTCCATTAATAAGATTTGACTCGTCACTGCTATGGTAATAGCATCCGTGCTCACCTGTGCATTTTCCTATTCCATGATAATCTGATGGGAGCTGCTCTCAAATTCTAAGTTGTAATTTTGCAAAAGTGTTTCTGAAACGTATGAATATATATGTGTACACACGGAAGTATAGAGAATATAATATGTGGGAGATGTCAGAGTCTAGCAGCACTTGGTGGTCTCGGATATAATTCATAAAGTCAAAGGTACTTTTTATGACTAGTTCAGGTAATATTTGGAAAACATACCAGTGATCTCACTTTTTTTCTCAAGATTTCACATTTAAACTACTAGCTTTGATCCAATTGATGTTATTTTCAGGGGGAAAAATGGTATATTTGAGGAGGCTGAAGTTGTATGTATAAATGTCTAGCTCGTGCTTCTGACTAACTAGTTTCCTGGGTTGGTGAGGGGCCCTCGGGGCACATGAATATTCTCATGTCACTAAGGTGGCATTGATGCATTGTCCCAGCCACTCCACAAAGGGGGCCTCGGGTGCCCAAAGAGGAACGCCATCCAGACGGCGATTAATTACACCCCAACGAGTGTGAGATATTGCACTGGTGACAACGTGTTTTTAACAAAATAATTACTTCTGGGAAACTCCATGGAAAAATACACCATTTATTAAAAAACGCCCCATTCAGACATCCTGAATTGGCATCTCATGTTAAACAATTTTGAGAAACTCTGTGAACATTGGCACTGAATTTGTTATCGTGGCTGGGAGTTTAATCTTTTCCAGAGACCTGGTGAAACTTAGTGGATGACATGAGAATTTTCATGTTTACACATGGTCATATATAATGTAGTTGACATGGGGAGGCTTGGCTTAATCATGTGAATTTTGGTGAGTTTATACTATCATTGGATATTTCAGAGCATTGAGAAGAAGGTTGGTGGTCCATTGCAAATTTTAATCTTTGAAATGTTTTATTTTACCTCATTTTTAGAGAACTGAATGTAAGGGCTAGGACCCTATGACAGGAATTCAAGGTCTGTAACTTGAGTGAGGGAAGCATTTCAAAGATGTTGCTACAACTCTACTGGCCATTTTATGGTAAAGCGGTCTTTCACCATCCACTCTGTAGTATTGAAATGCCATATTCTCCATTAGACCGATTCTTTTTAAAAATATATATTTTATTGATTTTTTACAGAGAGGAAGGGGGAGGGATAGAGAGTTAGAAACATCAATGAGAGAGAAACATTGATCAGCTGCCTCCTGCACACCTCCTACTGGGGATGTGCTCGCAACCAAGGTACATGCCCTTGACCAGAATCGAACCTGGGACTCTTCAGTCCGCAGGCCAGTGCTCTATCCACTAGCCAAACTGGTTAGGGCCAGACCAATTCTTTAAAGAAGAAAACACAAACTAATGTTCAGGAGCTCATGACATGACTAGTATACAGGATACCCCAGCATAGGGGTGATAATATGGGTCCTAGCTGCTCTAGAAGTTACCCAGAAACAAGCAAATCCGAAGGCATGGCATCTCCTGGTAGATGAATTGGGGGTAGAATACTATTAATGTTTCAGGATCACCATAAATACTGAACTTCCATGTTCTCCCCTCCTCCGATTACATTCCTAAAATACATCCACATCTCTCACATGGCTCGCTGATTCCTAAAGAGTAATCATTACATATATATTTAGTGTCTTTCATGACAGCCTTTGGCTTTTCTTACTAAGTGGGTTTCTTTGGTCAAAGGGAATACATTTTCTCTAGTAGGCATTTTCACCCACACTTTTATGAAGGTGTTTAGTTACATCGGAGATGCTGGGATACAGAAGGACATTGTTTATCAAATAGGAACTAATGTACAGGCCTGAAAGTATCAGTGGGAAGGGTTTAAGGTTGATGAAGAGAAAAAATATGTGGAAGAAACATTGTGGGTGACAAAGAAATAATTCCTAAGGCTGCCTAGGAGGGAAGAATGTCTGTGTCTCTACTCTGGAGCCAATGAGAGCATCCCTCTTGACATACCTATTCCAAACAATATTCAGACTCACTGCTTAATAACACAAGACTGCAAGAGCTATAACAAAAGAGTAAAACAAAAAAGAAAACAAGGAAATAATATAGATTACATTTTAATATGTTTTTATTGATTTTAGAGAGCGAGGAAGGGAGAAGAATAGAGAGAGAGAAACATCAATGAGAGAGAAACATCATTGATTGGCTGCCTTCTGCACACCCCACACTGTGGGGTGGGGGCGGGGGGGCAACCTCACAACCCAAGCATGTGCCCTGACCAGGAATTAAACCAGTGATCTCTTGGTTGATGTGTTGATGCTCAACCACTGAGCCACACCAGCTGGGCTAAAATGGATTGCATTTTAAAGAAAATCTTATTACCTCATTTGTTGGCCATTAGAGGAAGTTGCAAAAGCATATAAAAATAGAATTACAATGAAAAACATCAGGCAGTAACAAAAAGAAGACAATGAAGACATTGAAATTGTGAAAGATTTTGCTCAACTTGGTCCAACCATCAATTCAAATGGAGACTGAAGCCAAGAATTCAAGAGAAGGCTGAGACCTGGAAGGGCAGTGACGGAGGAAGTTGGAGAGATCACCAAGTGCATAGCTGTGTCATTAGAGACCCAGGCCAAGACCATCCACACTCTGTCTTCCAATTACTTTGTAGGAAGGTGAAAGGTGGACAGGGAAGAAGGCTGATGGAGCGGGGCGGGGGGTGGGGGGGGGGAGGCGGGGAGAGTTCATTCACTTGAAAATGTGTTGGGGAGAGCTCTAGACAGAAAGATAAACCAGTGGGTCTTAGAGCAAATTAAGCTGAAACGTGGCTGGAGGCAGAATGACAACCCTGATGCTGTCCTACTTCGGGCACGCCATGAGGAGGCGGGGTCCTTAGGAAAAGACGATAATGCTGGGAAACTAGAGGGCAGCAGGAAAAGAGGAAGAACAAGTCGGAGATGGATTGAATCCCTAAAAAAAGCCACAGGCGTGAGCCTACAGGAGCTTAGCAGGGTTGTGAGGACAGGACACTGTGGATGTCACACATTCATTGACACGGGCCACCAGGAGTCCGAGCAGACTCCACACACATACACACACACACACACACACAAAATATAAACCTTTCCATATAAGCAGTTAAGAATGTTAATCCTTATTGCTCCTTATAATACTCGTATATCCTTTCATTAACTAAGGAGCCCATGAAAATGGAAATAACATGGCTAAGAACTTATGGCTCATTGAGGCATTAAAAAACACACACAGCCCTAACTGGCTTGGCTCAGTGGATAGAGCGTCGGCCTGCGGAATGAAGGGTCCCAGGTTCGATTCTGGTCAAGGGCACATGCTCAGGTTGCGGGCTTGATCCCTAGTAGAGGGTATGCAGAAGGCAGCTGATCTATGATTCTCTTTCATTGATGTTTCTGTATCTTCTCCCTCTAGCTTCCTCTCTGAAATCAATAAAAATATTTTTTAAAAAATAAAAATAAACACACAAAAACTTCTGACTCACTAATACATTCTAAAAGAATCTCAACTACAGCCTTGGCTTCCGTTCTTATACCAACTTTTAATGAATTTATTGTAAATCCATAAGGACATCGAGACCCAATTATATTTGTCAAAGAAAATGCTAGCTAAATTATTCATTGCTATTCACCTTTCTTCTTTTGCAGCTTCTAAATCCCTGTGTAACCTTTGAACATATTCTTTCTGGTTTCATTAACTTTTAACTCCCCTGTTATTTTTAGGTGATGCTGCAGTTGCTTACATCAGATAGTTCTTTGCGTGTAGGACACATGTGTTCAAAGGTCAATGTCCAGGGGGTAATGAGACTTATCGTATATGACCAAGTCTTTCAGAATTAAGGCAATGGAAAAGAGCATGTTAGTGGCAAAACAACAGGACTTGTTGAGTAGAGGAATTTGTTTAAATACATATCTCTTGATCATGCAAATTGATTACTTTAATAGACACTAAAGGAAACAACCAAAATGGTGGGCAAGTGGACACATGGACAGTGTGAGCCGTCAGAGAGACCAGGCATCCTTAGAGGTAGCAAGACCTACTGTTACTTAGAATTTCCTAACCCTCTGACTCTGTGGGAGTTGTAATGATCGAGGACTAATTACCTTCAAGAGCGTAGCGAGTAGTTCATGCAAGTAAGGCTGCCTAATAAGCAATTGTGTGCTGAAGAGTGTGGTGAGCATGTGGTTAGGACACACTTCTTGAACGCTGACTACGCCGTCTCTTTTCCTCAAGCCTTTCGCCGGGATGACTTTTAATGTCACTTGAAATTCACTTGGCTCGCTATTCTCCCAGCTCAGGAATAAGCCTGAGAGTGTTTAATGAAGTTTCTTACTGTAGACCTCTGAGGAGTACATGCCAGTTAGGTTGTGTGGGGGAGGAAGTAGTAGAAGAGGTTGTAAGGCGTTACAAAATAATGAGAGTGCCTTTCCCACTTGAAAAGCAACCTATTCGGAATATTAGACAGTGATCTATTGGCATCATAAAGCAAAGCACCCTTAAAAATGGCCATTTTACGGCCAAACTGATTGCTTTTAGGAACACAGATCCATCTTATTGGTAGGTTGGAAATGTGAATTATTCTCCCCAACGCAGCTCTTATCTCAGAATGTTGCAAGTGGCTGGTTTCAAGTTTACATGTAGCCCTGGGCTGAGTGTGAAAGCCCAAGGACTTGGACTGAAAATTTAAACAGACTTGACACTGATTTTTGAGAGACGCATACTAATATTCATGAGACCAGGAGTGACGATTAAAGGGTAATACACTAGGACTTTATATGCAACTAGTATCAAAATGAGTCTTCTTCTAAAAGAAGCAAATTAATCTTCATCTTATCTTATGATTTTAAAAATCCAGTTACATTTTTAGTTTCTTTTTTTCCCCTTTTCACTGAACTTATTGGGGTGCCAATGGTTAACAGAATTATACAGGTTTCAGGTGTACGATTCTACAACACATCATCTGTACGCTGTACTGTGTGTTCACCACCCCAAGTCAAGTCTCCTTTCATTACGATTTATCTCCCTACTAGAGGCCCAGTGCACGAATTCGTGCACAGGTGGGGTCCCTCAGCCTGGCCAGTGATCGGGGCCAGCTGCGGGGAGGAACCACAGGAGGTTGGCCGGCCGGCCCCCCAAATCGGCCAGGGGAGGTTGGCTGTGGGAGCCTACTGACCACTGGGGGCAGCTCCTGAATTGAGTGTCTGCCCCCTGGTGGTCAGTGTGCGTCATAGTGACTGGTCATTCGGTCGTTTGGTCGTAATGGTCACTTAGGCTTTTATATATATAGATACGCTCCTCCTCCTCCTCGGTGCACCCTCCTCCTCCCAGCAACCACCACACTGTTGTCTGTGTCCAGACTTCCCAAGAAGTCTCACACTCCATTCAGTCCAGCGCATGCTTCCACTGAAGCCATGCCAGGTTCCCACGGCACCGGCTGCCCCGCCCTCCCCGCCCCCCTGGCCTGGAGCGCATCCCCGTAGCCCAGCTCCCGTCCTGCCTCCCGTCCTGCCTCCCGCCCTGCCTCCAGCCCCAAGTGGCCCCTCCCTCGCCCGAACGCCCGTAGGGTTGTTTTTTTCTCTCTCTCTTTTTATTTTATTTTTTTTGCTCAATCCCTCCACCCCTTTACATCCCATGTATGAACTAGGCACTGTGACAGATCTTAGTATTAATTCAATAAAAAATATTTATTAAAAGCTTAGAAGTTGTAGGCATTCTGTAGAAACATATTCATTTCGAAGATGACTGGGAGGTTTGTGGGCTCTGTGGTAAAATGCATTCCATCTATTCTATGTCCAGGCTGATACGAAGACCCAAGCTTGCTCTGTGTCAGACGATCCTGTGACTTTCTTAGTCATCACCATCGTCACACGAGGACTTGCATTTGTTTGATTTTTTTATGCTTGTTTTGTCTCAGTTCAGAATAATAAGCCTACAGGGAAAATGTGTATATGCATATATTATAAAAATATATCGCATAGACCTCCTTATTAGAAATACACCATCTATATCACCCACGCTTTGGGTTTCGGAAACTTTTCGTGCACAATCTTTTCACCAGTGATTTGAAATCATTCTTCTATTGGTAACTTCTGTGCACAGTGGGCAAGTTCATTGTACTTGTCTTCTCTGGTGATTGATTCACCAGTGGGCGGCATTCCTCTGGGGATCGTAATGGGAAGCCTGCCTATTTCCGTAGCTTCAATCCAGGAACTCCGTGTGTCTGTGGAGGTTCTCAGGGAAAGCCCCACACGCGTGCCACTGGGGGAAACACTTGCTCAGCGGGGTGATTTCATCAACACATAACTGTGGGCTCATGCCCTGTGCGCACGCTTATTCCTGAATGAGCCGCAGAAATGAGGGAGGGGGGAAGCTTGGACATACACACTAGCTTTGCCTTACATTCTAATGCACAGACATGTCCACAGACATCCGCACATTAGGAGTGAGTCCTATTTGTGTGTGTGTGTATACAACATATATCTACATATATGCACATATATATACATGTATACAATGTGCATATATATGTATGAGAAAGGAATTTTGTTAAGTGCTAGACAGATACATAGACAGATAAAAATCTAACCAAATGGTGAATGAGAGTAAGTGTTCAGTCCCATGTGTCTGTAACTATAACCTCAATAACCGATGAGTGAGGAATTACGGTCTCCATTCTGGCTGTATTTCTGCTTCTGGTTTTAAAGGCCCAAGGCTGACGCCTGGAAGAGGCCTTTGCCATTTTTCAGTGCCAGCCCAGGGACGCCCTCTGCCTTTTAAAATTTTTTCTCCTTGTCTGCTCTTCCCGACTAGACTGCTGACAAGGCTACCTCCTGCTCCCGTCCAAGTCATTTCTCAAATGGTCCCCTCCCTCCAAATAGCTTTCTCAGACTTCTTTCCAAAAATGTGTCTTGGATCCTCCAAGAACGGACTGAGCTCCTCCTGGCTCCTCCTGGCAGTTTCTAAAAGCCTTTCCCAAGAAGTCTCACACTCCATTCAGTCCAGCGCATGCTTCCACTGAAGCCACGCCAGGTTCCCACGGCACCGGCTGCCCCGCCCTCCCCCGCCGGCCTGGAGCACATCCCCATAGCCCAGCTCCTGTCCTGCCTCCCGCCCTGCCTCCAGCCCCAAGTGGCCCCTCCCTCGCCCGAACACCCGTAGAACTTATTGTCTGAATAATTAACCCGGCCATGACTTGTGACATCTCTTTTATAATCGTCGGGTGCTATTGGTTAAATATTTGGGGGTTTTCCCTCTGTTCACACGACTCTATTCTCTCTTCTCACAAAACAGTAGTTATGTGTTTTCTGTTCTCCAGAGTTCCCCAGCTCACAGCACCGAAATGTAGGCATTTACTAAACACCTATGGATTCAAGTTGATTTCCATTTCATCAAAACTTAGACCAAGTCATTCCCGTCATTTTGCATTTTATTTCATGTAAGGATGCTGGGGGATTACTCGGGTCTCTCAGCACTTTCTGCCGGGGTCTATTCCATGTCCAGACAGCATGGCTCAGGCAGCGTCACAGGCAAGGGGCATCAGTGGCCCTGCTGGGAACATGAACAGAGCCACGTTTCTCAGGGGGCTGCATCAGGAAACACGGTAAAGAGAGGTAAGAAGATAGTTATGCGGTCCTACAATGAGTAATGTCATGAAGACCCACTTGAAATGTGTATATATATACTAGAGGCTCAGTGCACGAAATTCGTGCAAGGGGCTTGGCCCTCGTAGCCACAGTGGCTTGCCTCAGCCCTCACAGCCCCTGCTTCATCTGGAAGGTCATCCGGAAGGACGTCCAGAAGGTCGTTCAGCTGTCCGGTCTAATTAGCATATTATGCTTTTATTATTATAGATATGCCAGTGGGATCCCAGAGAAATTTATAAGTATCAATGACTAAAAAATATAAAGATCATACTATTCAAAGTTGCCAGTTGTTGTCACAGCTTAAAGAGTTCTGTGGCCTTTATAATGTGGATGAAGAACAAAACCGAGACCTGTCGTTCCGATGTGTTTTCTTTCCTATGGAACTGGGCGGCAGACGTGGCATGTACCACCTCCTGCATGACGTCACATTAGTAAGTGGGGAGGGGACCACACTGTCAGGTGTTTTTGCAGTCGGTGGTCAGATGTCCTCAAGAGGCTCACTGGTGAGTCCATGACGCCTGGATGGGGGTCCCCATCCTGGACCTCTGACTGCTCCCTTGCTCATCTGACATGGGGGCCACCGTGAAAAGACAGCTGTCGCTGACTCAGGAGGCGGGCTGTCACCAGACCCCGAATCTGCGGGCACCTTTATCTTGGACTTGGCAGCCTCCAGAACCCTAAGAAGTCCATTTCTATTGTTTATAAACCATTAGTGTTAATACAACAGCGTTTTCTAAGGGAAATTGATGCATGAAATCTTAACTCCGTTTTTTTCTCTTTTCCTCTGATCCCTGTGCCCTACTTTCTACCTCCTCCAGTTCTGTTATCAGCCAAAGAGGGCATTAAAAAGTAGAATTGAAAATTAGTTCCTCTGATCAAAATGTTATTAGAGTCATTTAAAATATTACACACAGAGGCATGTATTACTGTCATCTATTTCTAATTAGAAATTAATTATCTACCACAAATTAGAAATGAATGACACCCTCTTAAATGAGGGTAGAAATATAAAGTCATTCTACCCTCAGAAATAAGAAAATGCCAAAGAAATGCTTAAATGGAAAAAAAAAAAGAATCGAGATGACCTCAGATGCATTAAAGAAAGCATGTTTGAGACGGAAGTCATCTTCATTTCCAACAATCACTAAAACAGAAAACAGGGAGAAATCAAACCAGTCCCATAGGACATTTAAGAATGCCCATCTCGTAAAAGCAAGTATTAGAAATAAGCAGGTCATAACGATGTGGATGTAAAGCGCTGATATTGGCTCCTTATCTCTAAGTGGGTCACTGGTTTGATGGGAGCACAAGGCAGAGGAATGAATGGGGTATGTTTTCCCATGTGGGCTGTCGGGGTGATAAAGCTGAAGACGCTGCAGATCAGCTTGTGCACGGACAGCTGGTTCATCATCATTAGTACGTGTATCCTTATTAATATCTAGGCCACTCAGCTCTGTGAGTCGATTATTGCTCTTCAAAATGTAGCACTACTCCAGTCAATTGCAAAGGTCTGTCAACAAGTGTCACACTATCATGCCACAGAAATACTGTTAGTTCTTACAGGTTTCTGCCACAAAGGAAAAATACTTTGCTCCACCATTGTGCTTTTAAAATATTTCAAAGAGCCCAGCCAGTGTGGTTCAGTGGTGGAGCTTCGACCTATGAACCAGGAGGTCATGGTAAGATTCCCGGTCAGGGCACATGCCCAGGTTGCAGGCTCAATTCCCCAGTGTGGGGCGTGCAGGAGGCAGCCAATCAGTGATTCTCATCATTGATGTTTCTGTCCTCTCTCTCCCTCTCCTTTCCTCTCTGAAATCAATCAATCAGTATATATATTAAAAGACCTATGCATGGAATCTTCTTCATGAAGATGAGGGCTGGGTGTTCTCTTAAGATAGCTTCCTGATCTCACGTTTTATAATCCCAAGTTTTTGAATACAGAGTGAGCATGTAAAGATGTTATGCATAAAAAGCTAAGTTGAATGTCAGCATACAGTAAATGGAACGGTTCTGCACTCATTCTCAATGGCCATCTACCAGTGAAACTGTAATTTAAGATTCAACTTTCATTCCAGGCATTGACCTTCAGCACTGGAATAGAAAGACAACTTGGAAGAAATAATTTTGAAGTTGAAGGTGCCTTGACCCTTTGTTAGAACTCCCCACACTCAGAATTTTCTCAGAGGCCCCGTTGTGACGTTCTGTGGAGTAGAGTGAAACTTCACAGCCCTCCCTGATTGCAAAGCACAGGAAACAAAAGAAATTAAAAATATTTTGATTACTTGACCAAATGTCATTATATATTTCCTTTAAAAGTTTTCTTTCTTTTCTGGATATTTAAATGTTTTTCTGAACACTATTAATAAAATGCAAATGATGGATTTCTTTTTCTATTCATTTCTTCTTTCTCCTTTCCCTGGAGGCATATACTGTATTATTAGTTAAACGTATTTTGATTAAAGCAAGAAGCAATTTTCACAGAAAATTCCACAAAGGTTGTCACTGAAAAGAATTTGCATTTCCAAAATCTTATGAATAGTCTTCTCCTAACTGGTACATTTTCCAATTAGGACAGAATGGGCCTAGTTTTTAAAGCTTAAGTACTTGACCCTAAATTTTTTCCGATGTTGTTGAAAATTAAAGGGAGGGAAAGTCCTTATATAATATAATGGGAAAGAGGCACTCTTAGTTTTAGCTTTTTGAACATTTTAATTGGCATCCACCTTACAACTATCATAACCACACAACTCCCATAACCTTATCTCATGAAAGATTTTTCTGGTTGACTCCATTGCTTTTGCTATCATATCATAGAATTTATTAGCTCATTTGCAAGCCTTCTTTACTAAGCTTCTTGGCCAAAAAGAATTGTCATTCTTTGTAAACAAACTCTCCTGTGTGAAGGTCTCTCTTTTTTTTTTAAAGTTTCATTTAAAGTAAAATCTTAGACGGGGTAGATGGTAACAGAATTCTTCATTGTTCTGCTGAGAGAGATGACATAGATGTTACTTTATCAAAACTCCTGTTTCTGATCACAGCTTTTTAATATAACCTTGGGCTCTTTTGCAAATCACAGCATGGAACTATTGGTAAGAGCCTCCTTTAGCACAGTGCTACTATTTTATTAATTCCAGGCATAGGCAGGGAGTGTTGAATAATGGTAGGCTCCCAGTGTTCTATTTGACTTATTTTACCTATATTTCTCTTTTCTGGATGCTAATTCTATGCCTATTGTGTATTTTCCTTGAATGAGCAAGTTTAAAGGGTGGTTTCTTCGCATCTTTATCCACACATCGTTCTCCCAGGTTCCTATGTCTTGTAATGCTTTGCCCCCGATGCTTGGTGTACACAGTTACAACTGAAATATCCTGTTCTGTCTTGACCCACTTTTAAAATGCGTCAAGCATCCTGCCAAACAATCCATACCATCTATCTTACACCTAAATGTGATTTTTTTTTTTTTTTTTTTTTTTTTTTTTTTTTTTTTTGGAAATCCATATGTTGAGCTAAATTTAGGTGGATATTTGAAGCCTGGTTCAGGAAGTGAGGCAGAACTGAAACTTGGTCCAGGTAGGGTCGTGGCTGACCTACATGATATGTCATGTAGAGTGGATATCGTGGAGCTACTGCCCTTTGCTTGGTGGGGGGTAGGGGAGGATAGGATGAGCTATGTAGCCAACATTTCAATGATAGTTAGGAGAAAAGAGGGAGTGGGCCCTGTAAGGGTACCAGGGGAGTATCGCAGAAAACTTGGAACCTTACTTTCATCCTATCTGTTTCTTTGTATTTAATATGTATCTCTTGTGAATAGCAAAATACTAGTAGCATCATTTATGTATTTGACGATCTTTGCCTTTTGATTGGGTTATCCGTACCATTAATAACTGAAGTGTTGATATGTTTGGGTTGTCCTCTATAACTTCACTCTTTTCTCTATTTGCACCTTTATTTGTGTTCCCCTGGCCCACCCCTTTCTTATTTTGATTTATTTAAGTATTTGTATCCATTTTTACCTATTCATGGATTTTAGCTGTACTCCTTTACCCTTTGAGTTTGTTCATGACTACCCATTGTTTTTCTATTATTTACTAATCTAGTGATCTTAATATAAACAGGGGAACAATCACTTTTCCTTGATCCTTGATTAATGTTTCATTAAAGTTGAGCTGATTTAATAAGTAGTCTTATTTATAATGTTGAATAATTAAATTGACATAACATTAAAAACTGCATTACAAATTTAATCATTTTAATTTCCTTTTTAAGGACTTCAAATGCCAAAGAGGTCTAATTTATAATCCTTACAAGGAAACTACCTAAACATTTAGGCAAGACTTTTCAATTGAATAATTCAACCCTAGAACATTAAATTCCAAGTATCCTAATACTATTTACAATATCAGACCTTTTCTTCCTCTTTCAACATCAAGTAAGAAATAGGAAGTCATTTCCATATTTCACATAAGAGTCCCAAATCCAACCTCTCAAATGCCCTCTTATGCCATTCTTGTTCTCATGTGGTCCCACTGTGCACAAATGCACACATAGTACCCTGACTCTCACGTGGAAATGTTTGCATGATGAATTTGATATACTTTTTCATATTTAAGTTTTTATCATTCCATGATTGGAATGTTACTAACTCAACCAGTAGGACTAGTTTTACCATCCCAGTTGGGTGAAGGGTGGGGATAAAGATCAGAGTTGGTATATGATGGTGATTTGGGCATAGATTTTTCTATCAGGACATAGGCTATGGAGACCATACGATTCAGGATGATCCTACCTAGCCAGAGATGTCTATGTTCACTCTTATTCTCTTAACAACTGTTGCATAAACAGGTGAATCCCAACCCCTTCCCTTCCACTGAGACAGGTATGGCAGTGTTTCCTGGTTACTATTTTTTTAAACTTTATTGTTGACACTATTGCAGATGTCTCCAACCTCACCCCTTTCCCACCTCCACCCGGTTCCCACTCCCACTCCCCTCTGGCTGCCACCTCACTGTTGTCTGTGCCCATGGGTTATGCACATATGTTCTTTGGCTACTCTCTTCACCTTCTTTCATACAGTGCCTCCCACCCCTCTCCCCTCTGACAGCCGTCAGTCTGTCCCATGTATCTATGCCTTTGATTCTATTTTGTTTCTTAGTTTATTTTAGCCTGGTTACTATTTAGACTTGCAAGACTTGATTGGATTCCATCGATCTCTTTATGCTTTATTGAAATTTAATAGCATCATATTTTTGACATATTATTTTTTAATGCCATTCCATTTCACTTTTCCATTGCTATCCTGCATCCTCGTAGCTGCATGACCTTGAGCAATTATTTCATTTCTCTCAACCTCATTTCCATCATCTGTAAGATGAAGATGGTAACAGAACAGGCTCAGCAATCTGCTGTGAGCATTAAATGAGACAATACAGCGGAGTGCTTAGCTCAGGGGCGGACGGATAACAATTTCAGCCAAAATGGTTATTACAAAGATGCTGCTGCTGGCTTTCATGTTACTGCAAGGACTCTGAGTTTCCCTTCTTGATGAAGGGACTGGGTCTGTACTTGTCCACTGAGTCGGGTCTTACTGAGATCAACAACGTATTTGTAGTATAAGTTTCCTGTTAAGTAGCACCCATTCTCAGACACATAACCCTGGCGTGATGTGAACACACCCTGCTGCTCCTGTGTTTTCCTGTGTCACTCACTGTCGTGTGTCACTTGCTTCCTGCTTTCTAGTAGGTACTGCTTATGCACAAATAAAATAAAAATGGCCAGATGTGCTGTTTGGTTGGACTTTTGAAAATAATCTAACCAACACTGTTAGGGCATCAATAATTAAAGCAGCAAAAGCATGTGATGTGCAGGGCAGTGTTTATTGGGCAGCAGGAAAGGAACAAAGAGAATGAATTCGTGGAATGAGAAGGTTAACCCTTTGTGAGCTGCCCCAAATTGCTAACGAGTGATAGCTTCCTTAAAATCATCTTTATCTTTTGATGTTTCTTATTCTTCATCATTTGATTAATTTCTTACTCAAATGAATAGCTCACTCTTGCTAGCATAGCCTGCTCATTCATTAGGAACATCTGTAATTTTCAGTGGCATTGCAAAATAGGTCCATGGGCTCATGCGTGAGAGATGCCCAGTATTGAACTTGTTGAAGCTCCTGGGACAGCGGGCTTTTGTGACTGCATGGGACACCTAAGGACATCACAACCAGGTTTTCCATTTTTGTAAGAGCTGAGAGAGAGAAGCTGTCCAACCAGCTAAGGATGAAAACTCTGTGGGAGTCAGTGGGGTGAGGTGCCTGTGAAGTTCCAAGAGCCTTCTCAGGAGCACATTTTCTTAAAATAAAATTACTATTCAACCAGCAAACCATCGCAGTTCAGAATATCAGTGGGCCTCGGGGTTTACATAGTTCAGTTCTAGTTTCTTGGCGTTTTAGGCTCCGTCGGAGCAGAGAAGGGGAAGGACTGCCTGCATTCGTGACGTGAGCATTTCTGTTCCAGATTGCGCTCGCCTCTGCTTTAGATTTCTGCGTTTCTGTCTGCTTTACAGCTGTCCTCCGAATACTCATTTAGCACAGGAAACCTAATATTGCAGTTACAGCCGAAATTTAATTTCATTCCAATCATTTTATAGATAAAGCGATGAAACTGCTAAGTCATAGAACTTGGCAAACACACCTATCTAAAACACATTCAATCATTACAATTGTGTCTCAACGGAAGCTTCAGATACATGAATTCCAGCTGTCAGAAATCATGAGAAGCACATGGAGCACTATTTCTTTTTTATTGTCATTATTCACGCTATGTTGGCTCTTAAATACCTCACAGAGTCTCATGATTAAGGAGAAAATAAACTCCTGAAAAATATAATTAAGAAAACATTAAACAGAATTAGAAAGAAAAAGCATAACCTAACAACCAGTCGATACAAAACAATATAGGAGGTGACACTTGGAAAGGCTCAAATAAGAACTCCTTAAGTACAGTTCCCAGGTCCCAGTGACAGCTAGAAAAGAGGAACACATCCCAATTCTGATACCATGTCACGGACGGACTACACTTGATTCACGGGGAACAGATACCACCAAGGGCAAACTGAAGAGTGAGAGTGAGGCAGTGCTCTCATTGTCAGAAGCAACAAGCAAGCTCTTAGTAGGTTGACTGTAGTCATAAATGTTTATATTTCACTAGAGGCCCAGCGGGCGATTGAAATTGTGCGAGGAGGCACACCGCCTCCCGCCGTGTGAGGAGGCACCCTGTAGGGGGGCCGGGACCCGCACCTGACTTGCAGCGTCCCCCGAACCCCTTTCCTGTGTCCACCCCGGGGCCGCCCGAGCCGCTGCGCTGGCTCGGGCAGGCCCCCCTGTCTCTGTCTCCGTCTCCACTCCGGGCCTCACCTGCACACGCAACCTCCTCCTGTTTGGTCATGACCTGTTACAGAGTCCCAGCCTAATTTGCATATTACCTCTTTATATAGAGAGATATTCCAATAAGACAAACATGCATTCTGGTAGAAGTGAGAGTGAAATCACACCGTCAGGAGGTGATGACACAAATTTCCCATTTTCTCAGGAGAGTTCCAGCGTCATGTACGCTTGAGCTTTTCATACTTGTCCAGCATTGTCAGGCGGGTTTAGTTTTGGTTCTGGTTGGCTGGTCTTGGCTTTATCCTATCTTCTCTCACGTCTTTGCAGAGGCGACGATAGTGGTTGTGCCATCATACAAAACATTTCCAACTTTTGTTCAAGCAACAGAGACTCCAACCTTTGTTTCTTCCTTAAATGGACTCTGAGTCCAAGTGCCGTATAGACTCTTAAAAGGAAAGCCAAGGTGACCCCTGCTTAGCCTCACCCCTGCTTCCTTTTGCAGCCCCTCATGGCTAGTTTCAAACAAAGGCTCCCCTACAACTAATGGCAGCATTTCCATGTGCATTTGGAAACATCCGTAGGGTTCAACTTGTTTCCCGTAGTGACTCACATAGATAGTGTGTTGGGATCATCCATTTTGGTGTAAGATAAAGTGTGGTGTGATAGCTGCATGGATTTAACAGCCTGAGAAGTATATGGAATGTCTTTACACAGTGCCAACTGCTGACTGTTTGGAGATGTCTGCATGTGGGTGAGTGTGAACAGAGATTTTTGAGTACCATTGCAGATCCACGCTCCATCCACCATCAGGTATTTCTAGTTATGACACTTACCGACACCTTGCTATGTCAGACTGATAGACAATTGCAATCTCATTATTACAACTATGTCACTGATATAGTCCTCTTTTATGCATAGTCTGGGGATAAGGCACTTGAAATTACCTTGTTCTTTATAAACACTGGCAGTGTTTTAAGTTTCATTCCATTTTTTATAACTTTAAAAAATTGTATCTCCCGTCATAACAGAGCCTAATTTAATTATTAGATGGTGAAATATATTGCTAAAATAGCACACTGTTAAAATAAATTTTTAGCAAGAAATCCAAATCAGAAGGAATATATAAAATTAGTTCCAAATTCTAAGGTGACATTTTCAGTGAGAGTTGTTGTGGAGGAATCTCAGGGTCAGGCATCAGCTCATGTTTATTTTCTACTTAGAATTAGGGAGAAGATAGAGTTCAATAAAGCACGCCTTCTAGAATCAATTGTTGGGTGAATGACATTTGAGATTTCTATGTTCTCTCTTCCCCTTGATCCATATCCAAACCCCTTCTGCCATTTCTCAAAGTGGTTAAGTCATTCACAGAGCAAATAGAACAGCCTTATTTAGCCTTTCCTATGTCAAGTGATTTTCTATATCAAGGCTAATGAGATTAACAGTTTCCTACAATTTATTCTTTGTACTGTACATTCTGTACTTGAATTGGTTTCATTAATTATTCATCCGACACTCAAGAAAAGATAAGATATCTGGGAAAATGCATGATATTGGCTCTAAAAACTCTTATTAACTCAATGTTGAGTCCAATTGAAACCTGTCATCAACCCTACTAATACCATGTTGCATAGGTTCATTGACACTAATCAGATCCTGTTTATAATAATGGCATAAACTACCTTCTCTACTCTGCTAATTTTAATTGAAACTGAGATTCTCTGGTTGTGTACCCATTTTCTGTATTTGATTTCAATATGCCTGTACATGTTCCAATATTTCTTCTTGCAATACAAGGAAAGCCAATGCAATTGTGTGTGTGTGTGTGTGTGTGTGTGTGTGTGTAGGATGTGGTATAATTTTACATACACTCCTTCAGGCATCAGTAACTGAAAGTTTGGGAATTTTCTATACAATACTAAATCCATTATTGGTTGATTATCAGTAGTGCTGATATTTTATGAGCAAAGTGTTGACTTATCTTAGCTTGATATTAACCTGGTATAGAAAATACCTCTCTTTCTTGAGTTTGAATGACTTTTTCATATACAGTAGCATCAGAAATTTAGGTAAGGTCATTTGTTGTTTTCTTATTTAAATGTCAAAACAAAAACACAGAGGTATAAAAACTGTAAGAGGGCATTTTAATTTTTATTTAGTTTTATGAAGGGATATATTGGAGTTTCCTCCATCTTTTTTAATATATTTTTATTGATTTCAGAGAGGAAGGGAGAGGGAGAGAGACAGAAACATCATTGATGAGAGAGAGTCATTGATTGGCTGCCTCCTGCATGCCCCACACTGGGGATCAAGCCTGCAACCCAGTCGTGTGCCCTGACCTGGAATCGAACCCTGACCTCCTGGTTCCTAGGTGGACGCTCAACCACTGGGCTATGCAGGCCGGGCTGTTCCTTTTTTATTTTCCATTAAATAAAGTGAGAGCTCGCCATGTGTTGAAGGGCCTACTTTTGCCTAAATAAATGTGTTAAATCAGCTGCTGGAGGGCCCAGTGGCAGCGAGCATTTAGTTGACTCTGTGGGAGCAGCTCCCCGCTGAGCCTTTATGGAAGAACAACTGTTTAGAGAAGAATGGAAAGTAGAACAGACACAAAGTTAAAAGACAAATGTGCAAGCGCCTGCTTTTAATAGTATTCCAGGGTTTAGCAAGCCATTAACTTTAGTGCCGTGGAACTGCTGAAAGGAAGGTTTAAAAATAACGAGTTGTGGCTATCCAGGGACTAAGATGCTGCAAGACCCAGAAAGTTTGTTTGCCCTTGGAGAGGATCTCCCCAAGCATGGAAGGTCACAGTCAATGGGAAAGCAATCGCCTTGAGAAGCTGATGGCTACTGCAGGGAATGGGATGTTGGTAAATTATTGGTGTTGCCCAGCCTGTGTGGTTTGGTGAGTGAGCATCGACCTCTGAACCGAGAGGTCACGGTTCGATTCCCGGTCAGGGCACATGTGAAAATATCTGCCATGCAGCAGGCAGTAAGTCAGTTGTTTTCATTTCTGTCCTATGGCTTCTCATTCATTTTTATGGGAGGATACAAGTCCACTTTCATCTGCAGCACTCTCTCCCATTATGAACCAGGTCTGTGGGTGGCTGCAATCACTGACCGGCTGCCTCCTGCACACCCACTACTGGGGATCAAGCCCACAACCCGGGCGTGTGCCCTGACCGGGAATGAAACCCATGATCTCTTGGTTCATGCGTTGATGCTCAACCACTGAGCCACACCGGCTGGGTTAATATAAATGTCCAGTGTAAAAGTTTTCATTCTATATGTACTTTCAATTCTATAGGGAATTATGGTGTAACCTATGATTAAATGCCCCTGAATGCAAATGAATATTTAACTTCTGGTTTGTTGAACTACTCATGTATATCATTATTTGGTTTCACACATGTCAGGTTTACCTCCTTTTATTTGAAGGCAGTTCTTTTTTTTTTTTTTTTTAGCCCTATGTATTATTTCTAAAGCGGGTCAAGAATGACAACTTCAAATAACTTGAAATATGTTCTCCTTTTGATGCTGATAACCGCTGACATATGATTTTATAAATAGACTTTATTTTAAATATGGAAATTCTTGGCTTTGTAGTAGATGAAAATGGAATCTTAATGTTTTATAAGCAACTTCTTTTTTCCACTTATAATAGAACTGTAGGCAAGAAATTGTTATTAAATTTCTTCACTATATCTGATATTTAGCACATCTGAACATTTATAACTTGTTCCTTTATTCTGTAGTCCTTTTGCATATAGATTAAGTTCTTAACTACATAAAAAGATAATAACTATTTTAATAACAATAATGTATGAGTTGATACTTTTCTTGACTATACAGCAGAATTTTTTAAAAAGGAATGGATTTAAAACCTTTAATAAAAAATTATATCTGGATTTAATATTGCTTTGCTTGTGTTCTGGTAATTACATTCATTAGAGTTTTAATTTCGAGCAATATTGCCTAGATAAAATTAAGTAACCATTTTCTGTTAGTATCTGTTTATATACTGAATATCCTTGGCTTTTACCCTTATATTTTGCAATTTCCATTCAATTATACTTCTTTATTATTATTTCATGCTTATCTCTATTGTAATAATGCTGCGTGTACTTCAAAATCACATAAAGCTGCTAGAAAGGGTGAAATATTTATTATGCATATAAGAATAAAGTTTATATATTTATCAGAACTAACTTCATTTCAGTTTGATAAGAACTATGTCTTCTTCATAACATTTAAATTAATATCCCTTGAGATAAATAACCTTTGAACAAGTAACTGCTTTAAATAAAGGTTTACATATCATTTGCCAGACTCAGTCCACATTCGTCATTATTATACACATAATTCTTGATATTAAAGATTTCTAAAGTAGTTTCTTTTTCCTATGGAGTTGAGGCTGAGTGATGATCTCAAGCAAACAAGATTCATCTTAAAAAACGAGTTTGGTTCCTTTTTTTTAACTTACATAAAGAAAGGAATTGAATAGTTTTACATTTCTTTCAGAATCTTCCCCTGGCTGCCTCCACCAGTGACATCCTTGCCATGTATTGTACATTCTGCACTCTGATTTTGTGAGGAAAGGAAGGCAAACAAGAAAATATGGGGGAAAAGAAATGGAGAGGGGGAAGAACATCAGCCATCAAAATAATGAAAGCTGGGTGTCTCCTGTAGTGACTTAAATCAGCTTAATACAGAAGAAACAGGGTTAGAAAACTAAGATTTCACTTCTATGCACAATCTAAAAAGAAAAAAAAACATGAACAAACAAAACAAAATAAAAAACAAACAAACTCAGAATCAGAGACTAAACGGCAAGAAGAGGGGGGAGGAAGGGAGAAGGGTGTGACAGGGTGAAGAGGAACCTCATCAATAATATTGTGATCACTGGTGCGGTGACACGTGGTTCCTAGACTTAGTGTGCTGAGCGCTTCGCTTCGTAAGCTAGGTCAGTGTCGAATCACTGCATTGTACACCCGCAACTAATACAATATTGCATGCCAACTATACTTAAAGAAAAATAATAGTTTAAATAAATAAATGAAGCGCATTTTTTTACTTTGCACTAGGCTTGACTAAAATACTAAATGAAACCCTAATTTGGGGCTTTGGATCATTAGGCTAAAGGAAAAGAAGACTAGGAATTATCTTGCATGAACGGGCTCAAGTAGACCCCTTAATGCTGACTAGATTCCCGTCCAATTCTGATCTTACTTTTAGGATCTGGTTATAACTTAATACCATCTTTAAGCTACTTTTTGTGCTACTTTTTTCAGTGTGATCATTATGAATCACTCCAGCCGTCTTAGTTGGGTGGCAGTCTAAATGAAATGTGAGACTAATTACTCATATTTACCATAGCTGTCATATTGTTGTTGTTGTTACTATTATTTTGTTTTTGTGCAACAAGTTCCTCAGAATACGGGCCCTAAGTCATGCTCCAGGGTTCGATCTCATCTAATACCAGAAATGAGAGCTACAGGATGAGCAATGTGTTTGCTTTCACATTCCCATGCTTTTGAATATCAGTCAAAATGGAAGGAAAAAAAAAGCTACTTGTGATATATTTGTAGAATAGGTCCTTCCCAAATTAACAAGGTGAATAAATTAGTCACAGATAATGTCATAGCCCAGAGATTAACTATCTTCCTAGCAGGATGAGTGGCTCTTTGTAAGTTCAGGAATAAAGGAGAAAAAACAGATCTTTCTTGAGGAATTTACCATGCAAATAAAAGGTCACATTTCTGTTCCATTCTTTCCTTCCTTAAGTCTACAATGTCTGAGCAGATCACGGCAAAATAGCCAAGGACCCAAAGACATAGCGTGTGAAAGATGTTAGATGTTGCAGTAGAGCTGGGGGGATTTGTGAACAGAGCTCCGGGCGGTGGAGAAGGTAAGAGAGGGAACCAGGGCAGGTGACCAAACCCCATGGCAGAAAAGCAGCCAAGGGAAGCTGTTCCCTGCTTCAGCTCCCAGGAAGGCTGTCCGGAGTGTGGGGTCTGAGTAGCCCAAAGAAAGGGCACCTGTAAACTCCATTCGCCTACTGAAGACCTGTTTCATTCTTTACAGTTAGATTATGTTTAGAGTGTTCTAAACATCCTATTTTACTAGGAATGAGGGCAAATTCAAATAGCCACTAAGCCTGACCAGCGTGGCTCAGTGGTTGAGCATCAACCTATGAACCAGGAGGTCAGGGTTCGATTCCCAGTCAGGGCACATGCCCGGGTTGAAGGCTCAGTCCCCAGTGTGGGGCATGCAGGAGGCAGCCGATCAGTGATTCTGTCTCCTCATTGATGTTTCCCTCTCTCTCTCCCCCCTTCTCTGAAATCAATAAAGATATATGTATATATATTTAAATGGACATTAAAAGATTATAGCCAAGTATTGTTAGAAATTATAAATATGGCTGGAATAGGTCTACAAAAACCTAGAATTGGATGTGTGTGGCAGGGGGAAGTGATGTTATAGAATCTTCGGTTGCATTATGGGGGAAAATGAGCTAAATAAAACCAGATGGCAGAGATCAGGCAGCTCCATGAGAGGAAAATTATAACAGATTTCATTGTTAATCCACAGTGTTTGGTGTGATAGGGCATTGGGGTATTCCCACATGGTTCGAGTTGGGTAGAGTTACTGCAGTTTAAGAGAAAATGAGATCAGGGATAATGGGGTTGCCTTAGGAACATGAATAAATGCAACCTACCTGTTTGTTAAGGGCTATTTATATATTTGGTGTAGAGGTGCATTTACTAGGATAATTGCTCATTTTCTAATCATTGTTCACTTTGATATTCACGAAAGGGAGGCATAACAGATACTGCTGGTGGTTCAGGGAGGAGATAATGAGAAACTCCCTTTAATCAAGCGTTTGTCAGGGCGAGAAGTTCTGAGAGGCAGTAAAACGGACAGGTGTGAATTTTAGACATGGTCTGCCTTTTAAAGATGTTAATCATAATGAATGAGAGAGAGGGGACAAGGATGAAAAACTTAAAAAGTGACTTGGTAATGGGTGAATATGTGTGTTCTACTAATCATGACTCCATAGCGTGCTTTTTAAAAAAAAAAAAAAAGAAATTATTATTAAGTGTTCATTTCAACGCAGTCAATATTTGTTGACCAAGCCTGTCTGTCTTCACCTCTCTCTATCTGCTATAAATCTTAATTTTTATCTATGTCTGTATCAACTAACATGTATTGTTCACTGCACTTCACTCTAACCACATGCTTGTTTGTGTTTATCCTCAACTGATTCTGGTTTTCCCCATGTAAGCCTTTTTTCAGCTGATGTTGTGAAATAGTCCAAATGAGGGAGGTATGCGACTCTTACATTATAACAGACTGGAAGGAATGGCTTGATTTAGCACATTGATTTTTACTTAAAGGGCCCCATTTCACACATTCTTTAACTTAAGACCAATTTTATAAAGGATTTACATTGGATTTTTGGTTCCTCATCGTGTGTCATCTCTCATGTGTCATTAAGATAATGAATTTACCTTGTTGCTTTCTGTTCTGCTTATAGTTTAATTTCTTTTTATTATAAAAATCTATCATCCCTTATCGTAAAATTAGAGTTTACCAGAACCCCGAAGGATAATATTCTGTTTATCTTGTTCATCATATTTTCAACTAGTCACAAAAAACAATTGTATTGATTATTGTAGCAATGGTATTAGTATATTATTCAATGTTCATGCTTAAATTTTTTTTTACTGTTAGCCCTACATATGGATTAAGAACATATCAAATAATGTCCTTCTACTCTTAGTACTAAATTTTCATGAAACTGTATCAGTTTGGAAAGTAGGTTTTATAACATCCATTAAAAGCAAGTCTATATCCCCATTTATTAGGTAAAGTTGATTCACAGAAGAATTGGTGAGTTCCTTAAGGGTAAAACGATGAACCATGAGATGGACCACACCCCTTAACGTTTTTCAAAATTACAAAGATGCCCAATTCACTCTTCTTTGTAATACACTCAGTAAGCATGACGTGCCCCACAACAAATCCATCTTTCTTGCAGATGGCTGGGTCTTGGAGAGAGGAATAACTTTAAAGAGGGATCAGGAGGTAACTGGGATACAACCTACGCGGATTCCTGGCAGTTCCTCATGGGAGACTCGGGGGCTAATTCCTTAGCATATTTTAGCATATACCCCTGCGAATTGCCACTCAGAGTTAAGACCTCTTCCTCCAGTTAAGCAGTTTCTTAGATGGGATGACTAGGTGGTGGGTTCATCTTTTGTCCATTACTTTTCACTTGAAAGGCTGATTCTTTTCTTTAAAGAAGATCAGTTTCATGTTGCTGTGGAGCATGAGTTTGTCCACGATGTTTTTGGAGTATAATTCTCTTGTGTGGCAAAAAAGCAACCTTTTAATAGCTGTACAAGTTGCATGAGGTGTTGTGATTTTTTTAGTAAATTTATTGGGGTGACATCGGTTAATAAGATTACATAGGTTTCTCTGATACATGATCTGTACATTGCATTGTGTGCCCACCACTCAAAGTCTAATCTTCCATAACCATATATTTGACTCGCTTCTATGCTTTCCTACCATCCCCACCCCTCTTCCCTCTGGTAATTGCCATACTGTTGTCTGTGTCTATGAGTTTTTGTTGGTTTGTTCATTTGTTGCTTTCAGTTTTATATCCCACATCTGAGTGAAATCATATAGTTCTTAGATTTTTCTGTCTTATTTCACTTAGCATGATATTCTCACGGCCCATCCATGTTGTCACAAATGGCAGTATTTCCTCTTTCCTTATGGCTGAGTAGTGTTCCACTGTAAATATGTACCACAGCTTCTGTATCGAATCATCAATCAGAGGACACTAGGTTGCTTCCATGTCTTGCCCACCGTGAATAATGATGCAGTGAACATAGAGTGCATGTACCTTTGCGAATCAGTGTTTTCCAATTTTGGGGGGTAGACACCCAGAAGAGGGCTTGCTGGGGCATATGGTAACTCTATTCTTCACTTTTGATGTGTAACTATACTGTGTATATCCAATGTTGTTAAATAACATAAGTAATTTTGCTGCACATGACAAAATGAACCCCTTACTTTTCCCTATTTAACACTCTGGATTTCATTCTCTTCATAGCCGTATTTCTTCAGTCCCTTTGCACTTTCCATTCTCTAGGGTTTCACACCAATTTCGTTTTGCCGCTCAGCACCATTATTCCACTAAAACACCTCGCTCTGAAGGACCAGCAATTTCCTTATCAATTCCTCTGTCTGAAGGCGTTTCACTGCTCGGACGGTGCTAAATGTCAAAATTCAAGAACATCTCCAGTTTCCCCTGTTGAAAACATAGGAGTCGTCCGTCATCTCTTTCCCTCAGCACCCTACCCTCATTCTGTCCATCACCAAATTCTATCAGTATGGCCATCACAGCATACCCCCAATCTGTCTACTTCTCTCCATGTTATTGACTATCACTCACAATCAAGTCCATGTAATCTTTTGTCTAGACTACTTGTAACTGGGCTCACAGCTGTCACTGGATGTCTCTAAATTTCTGTCTATTTTGAGCTCCTAACAAATTTTCACAGCAACCATGATTGTAATAGTCTGTTTTCCTTTTCAAATTATTCATTTCCCTTCTTATAAAATATTATACCTCCTGGTCCCACTCTTTAGACCAAGCACGTCAAACTCGCGGCTGGCCTAAAGAGGCATGTGGCCCACCAGCCGCAAGTTTGACATGCTTGCTTTAGACTCTTCCCTATGATTTGCTTTGACTGTAAGACTGTGGATAAAAGTGACGGGTGTCACCTCTGAGGGGGAGCGTTCAAAGACATCAAGTGGTTGTACCATTGCTTTTTTCCCTTTGCCGCTAGAACAGTGACATCCAGACAGGACTTGCTTCTTCGGTCTGGATCTCAGAGTGAAGGATTTTGTAGTTTTAACCTGAGGTCTCACTTCAATTGCAAAAAATAAAACAAATAATGTTGCTTTCCCATTCCAACCTTGCAAAGGTCTTGCCACATTTAAAGAATCAACTGAAAACTTCTTCACTCTGGTGTTTGAGACTCTGTGCTCTATGGACCCTGCCTGCTCTCCGCTGTCATCTGTCACCCTTCTCTCCTCGGCTCCCTGTGTTCAAGCACAACAACACTCATTAAAATCCTAGAACAATCCTCTTCCTGTCCTACTCCTGTTCTCTTCTCACGAAGGTTTTCTGTCATAGTTTTTGCTCTCTCTCAGCTCATCCCATTCTCTTCTCTTCATACCTTACTATTGGGAGGTATTTGTCTAATTGACGATTGATATTTTCCTCCTTCAAGGTTCTACACTCCATGAGAGCAGGGGCTTAGCATATCTAGCATCCCTAGTGCCTAGAACAGGACTTGCCCTGCAGCAGGTACTGAGTGAGCATATTTTAAATGAGTCAATAAATCAAATGCCCTTTGCCAAGTCAAGGGTGGTGCTGGCCAAGATGCCAGTTCCCATCTCTCAGCCTTTCCCGAGGTATTCCTTTTCAGGGGATGTCATTCAGCTTGCCCTGAGTTAGAGAAGGCTCCTAAGACGCTGTGGCCACAGGTTTATTCTAACACGTTACATGATCTGCAACAATTGTTTGGTCTTATAGTTCCCCCACAAGCTTATGTCTTTGTGCAGAGACAGTGAGAGCACTGTATGGTGGTGAGCTGCCCGGAACCTAGTATCAGAATGCTCAAGTTCAAGTCCTGGCTCTGTTACTTAATCAGATGTGTGCCCTTGGGATATTACGTGAACCCCTTTGAGCCTCACTTCCCCCATGGGTGAAATTTAATTTGAGCAGTGATAGCAGGTTCCTTAAAAGGTCACTTTGAGGATTCAGAGCTAATATTTATAAAATGTTTGCATATAACAAATGTGACATAAGTTTTTGTAAATAAAAAAATTAAATGATGTCATATTTGTTTTATTACTACATCCCTAGCATTTAACTGCTGAATAAATGCTTCTTGAAATAAATGGAACAGAGTTTCTATTGTTAAGTCTTTAGGCAGAAACTTTGATGTTACTGGTGATGAATTTACTGTGTTTGCATTCAAATGCCAAGATCTACACCACCCTGTGAGGGGGACTGAGCCAGGAAGAGAGAGTGAGAATGTGAATGGCTACTGGTTTTGGAGGTAGAGCTGATGACCTGCTATGGGGCATGAAAGCAAGAGAAGTATCTAAGGTGACTCAAGACTGGTCTTTAATTCCAGGTGTTTGGATAATGATGCTTTTTACTGAAAGTGAGAAATCTCAGGGCCTGCAGGTTTGGGGGAATGAAACAGTACATGATGTTGTTTTGGCGACATCAACTCTGAGACATCTACCTGACACCCAAACCGAGCCCCTGAGCTCTTGTTCCCGTTGACAATAAGAGTTCTGGGGTCCACACAGAGGTTGGGGTATTGAGATCCGTGAGAGAGAATGAGACCACCTGGGAAGGGGAAACAACACGTGGAAAAGAGCTCTGGCGAAGTTCTGAGCTCTCGGGATTTTATACATTTAAAGGGGGAGTGGAGAAGATAGACGAGGAAACACACAGCGATGTTGGGAGTGGGTGATAAAAAATTATATAACACTGTACTGGTCCCTTTAAGGAATTAACAGTCACAAATATTTTGAGACTATATAACATGCAAGGTTTGCAGAGAGCACTAACTTGTGAACTAAATCCTTCATGCTCCTCCCTCATTGCTATTCCACAATATAGATTTCCAAGTAGAGAAAGTTCTTAATCCCTTTTCACATGAATTTTAACTAGTAAAGCCCTTTTAGGATGTTTCAAAAGTTCTACACTTTGCAGCAGCACACAACACTGGTTTTTCAGGGAATGATTAAATCGAAGTGATCATAATTATTTTCCATACAAATAAGAAAAAAATCCCTAATTCCGGGAGGAAAAAAAAAAAAATAGCCTGGATGCTAGATGCTCCTCGCTTGTTGTCCAGGCCATCACTCCCCACTTTTATAGCTTTCAAGGCTCTCAGTCTTCGCTAACATTGTGCCGTGTCTATCAAGTGTAATTTCCATTCCTTTAACTTCCCACTTCTGTAATCAGTCTCCTGTGAATTTTTCAATTTCAATTGAGGTCACTGTGGTCTGGATCACATCCAAGTGACTGCAAATGCCTCCTGCATCCTTTCAGCATCCGTCTGACCCATTGAACATTCCAGTTCTTTGCCAATTAAGACCTGAAGGTCCCAAACGTTGAAATGACCTGAACTTTTCTTTTTGATTTGCAAAAATTTGATGACAATTTCAAAATTATGAGTGATCCAGTTTACGCTTAGCTTCTTTTTAAATGTTTTACTTCCTGGTGCTAATGAGGTCACAGACCCATAATAGGAACTATTTCAGGGTCTGTAAAGGAAAGTAACTTTTAGTTATTTAAAAACAAATTATTTTATGTATTGTTGTGGACATGAATCAATCTTTATAGTTAAGGACAATGAGTTAGCGGTCTTCATTCAACTCCGATTACCCTTGCAAACCTGGTGTAAAGTCTCAGAATTCACAGTCAGAAGCATTTCTTTCACCAAAGAAATAGTGGTCATACAGGCAATTAAGTTGAGCAATCCTGTCTCTTGGCCAGTTTATGATGTCACATAGAAATTTCTTGGAGAGAATAAAATGTTGAATTACCTTTCTCATAGGAGCGGGAGGAAAGTCAGGTGGGTGCCGTTTTATTTATAAATCAAAATCTCTTAAACGGGATTTTATTCTTTTTCATTCTCCAGCAAAATCCCTGATTTGTAGAGATTGTATTGACAATTGAGAAAAATGCACTACGAGAAATCATAAGCACAAAACAGTATCTCATAGACTTTAAGACACTGACTTTATGTTAAATATGTAATTTAGGAGGAAACTATGACTACCAGGCACTTTTTGCATAGAGGTCTGCTGTCCACAGATTAAAAACTGTCAGATATTATTTTGGGGTCCTATTTTCTAAGATTAACTCAAAAACTAGACTAAAGTTGATAATGCAGCATTCTTAAAAGACGACTTGTTAGGATTTTAACCTATAGATAGATCTTGCAATCTATCTAGGCCATGTTTAAGATAAAATAAATAGCTCTAAGATGAAAAGAAGTATGTTAGTTGTGCTCATATCACCAACACCTGAGACAGAATTCCGCCCATGGAAAATACACAGAATCTATTTGTTGAATGAAGACAAACATGTGTGCACCCTGTGTGAATACACACAAACACACTCACACTTTCTATCATTTTTTCTCTCTGGGTAAGGTTGTCTCCAAGATCCAGAGCTCTCATTCTTTTCCATAATGAAGGCCACTTCACTGCACTCACTGTGTCCATTCTCACGCCAATGGATGTACCGTGGATGGTCAGAATAATGCTCTTAAGATGGAAGTGGTTTACCACTTGCCATGACTTTTACTAAGAGGAAATTCTAATAGAGTTTTAAATCCACCTGGTACTTAGACGGTCTTGTATAATCTTGCTGTGGCTATTCCTTCCATCATGACCTTCAACTTCATCCCTAGCTGACACCATTTACATCTTTGTGGTATCTTCAGCAAGCCCATCACACTCCCACGTCAGGGCTCTGGTGGCTGAAACTCTCACCCACACTATCTCCATGACGCACTCCCTCAGTTCATTCTCAGGCCTGCACCCCTCTTCTCAGAACACTCGAACTAAAATAGTAACACCTATCACCACGCAAGCTCACTCACTTGGATCTTATTTTTATAACCCTCCCGTTGGACCTCATCGATTCGTCCTTTGCTGTAACCTCTACACCAGTGGTCGGCAAACTCATTAGTCAACAGAGCCAAACATCAACAGCACAACGATTGAAATTTCTTTTGAGAGCCAAATTTTTTAAACTTAAACTTCTTCTAATTCCACTTCTTCAAAATAGACTCGCCCAAGCCGTGGTATTTTGTGGAAGAGCCACACTCAAGGGGCCAAAGAGCCGCTTGTGGCTCATGAGCCACAGTTTGCCAACCACTGCTCTATACCAAGAACAGTGCCTCACAAAAAGGAATTCAATATTTGTTATAAGTAAATAAAAATTAAATGTTTTTCATGTAACAGGTAGAAGGATTTTTTTCCATGGGAATCACATGGTAAATTATCACTTATTACACTAAGTGATTATTCTTCTGAACCACAGTATTTGACAGGTGTTGGTAGGGGGGAATTGACATAATTCAAACCATCTGCAATGTTTCTATATTCAGTATCAATATCTAGAAATCATTAGATGAATGAAATGCTGATTTTAATTGTTAATTGGATGTCCTTGTAAAAATATTAAGTACCATTTTAAAATAACTCTATGGAACTATTATATAATGTATCAATTCTTTACCAAATGATGGACTCTTTTGAGACCTAAGTGGGTATAATACTGTTCTGGCTTCATTTTACTGAAGAGGCTGAACCAAAATCGATGGATACCAGGCATTGTCTTATTCTTCTTTTGTTTTATTTCCAAGGACTCAAAGCCAAGAATAATTGTGTAAATAAAAAATGCCGTCACAGATCAGAAGGGAAATGGAATTCTGAAGAGAAATGGGTCAGTCTTCACATAGATAGCTAGAAAGGAGCATGCCCGGCACCACACACAATAGATTTCACAACTGGATCATGAATCTAACAGCCACACGGCAAGTGGCATGTTTTCCACATTGAAAAAAATTTATCTCTGTCTCTGGCGTGGTCTTTCTGTGTTATGCAAGAGTAACCACATGCCTTTTTGACCCAACAAGCAAGCTATTTTAAACTGATGTTTGGATCCAGTAGCTTTATATGATGCCAATGCAAGGAGTCTCCTCACATATTCTGTTTATAAGATATAATGATGTTTTCTAAAATATTTGTTTGATTCAGTGTAGTTATTGGAATATCAGACAATTATTTTTTCCTCTAATGAAGAAAATGATATTTACACTTAGGTAAATGAGTAGAAAACAAATAATGTGGCCATATTTTGAACAAAATCAAGTTACCTTTTTGGAACAAATGGATATTTTAGGCTAACATCATAATATTTAGAAGACCATATTTTATGTTAGACATTCTAATAGAGTTGGTTTTCTTCTGTGTGCAGTCCAGGAATCTAGTTTAATAAATGTATTAGTTTTCCATGACTGCCTTAATAAATTATCTCAAACTTAGTGGCTTAAAACAATACTCATTTATTATCTAATAGTTTTGTATATGAGGAGTTCAGCAAAGTTTCAAATCTCTTGTCATCAAATGATTCTGCTTTCTGTTAATCAGTGGTCCCACTAAATGGTTGAGCTTTAACACTTTCCATCTGTATTCCATGTCTAGTATAGATGTTCTTGTGCCAGGAAACAAGTCTTTGATGGTAGCGTAAAGAAGAGGATAGAACAGGAGACGGTTGCCTTGTCAACTGAATAAACTTGAAATATTCTCTGACTAGGGTACCCTGAATCGTCTGTATTTTAGCTTGTAGCATGCCTGGGTTGTTGGTTTGATCCCCAGTAGGGGGCGTGCAGGAGGCAGCTGATCAATGATTCTCATCATTGATGTTTCTATTTCTCTTTCTCCCTTCCTCTCTGAAATCAATAAAAGTATCTTAAAACAACAACAAAACCTACCCAGGAAGCCACTGATGCTAAAATTCACAAAAGTAGCCTGAACATTGTAACTCTGGCCACTAAGGATCGTTGCACATTTTCAGCTCAGGATAATAAACAACTGGGGTCAAGGGAAACGTGGATTTCAGCCATGGAAACAATTCCTCCTCATTTCCAACCACTGCCTTAGGTGACATCTGACCTCTCTGATTTCCCAGCATTCCCCTCTCATCAACTTAGCCACTGGTCTCAGGTTATCTTGTTAAATTCAGCCCAGTCCCAAAAACAGCTATAACGTAATAGAATCCAGCATAGTTGGGGTGTGTGTGTGCATGTTTCTTATTAAGATTATGCCCATGTACTTTAAAGATTTTGTTTTACTTTATAGATGAGACTTTCCATCACATTTTTCAATTAATTATGTTTTGTTTGAATAAGGGAATCTTTTAATATATTCCGATTTCTTTTCTAATTCAGTGAGCTTTCCTATTGATGGATAAATTGATTTTTTCCTGTTTCTCTTGATTTTCTTGGAAAACAGGCCCATTTAATGCAATTAATTGCATATTTCCCCTTTTATGTCTAAAAATTCTCAGACTGCATTGGGCAATGTTTCCAACAGCAAGTGACAATCAATGTCCTGATTTTGTTCATGACTTCCAAGGCAATGTTTTATGCAGCACAGAAATAAAATCCTTAGCAATACATTTATAAAAGTAGAAAACAGAAGGCAAAAGGGACGTGAAAACAAACAACTAAATCTGAGGAAATTAACTTATCACACTTTCAGATGATATAAGAACTTCTACATTCTATCGCCTTAAAAAAATCCAACACAGACTTACAGAATCGATCTACCCTTATCAAAAAGTGTCTGACCTCAGTCATTAGAAATGTATTTCCCATACCTATACCTGTGGATTCTGACTTTTCTATCTATATTGGCAATGGTCACATACTTTTTGTTATTTCTGTATACTTATGTACCACCTCTGAATTGTAAAGTGTTCAGAACTATAAACAATGCCCCATAATTTTGTATTCATCACAGATCCCAGCTAAATGCCTTGTACATAGCAGGTATTCAATATGTGTTTAGGATGGAGAATATTGTTTTTGTTTGTTTGTTTATTTTGCAAACCAAGGGAGAGTTTCATTATCATCGTAACCAGCAGCAACATCTTTCCATCTAAATATGTCGGTAAGTTAATTTTCTCTCATTCTAGGTGGCTCTGCAAAGTTCTACACAAAGAGAATCATGAAAAAGGTAGGAAGGGTAGGAACTTTGTGGGGGGACTGTTGTTCTTTTATCAAATGACCTTTTTTAAAAAATAAGACTTGAAAATATAGGTAGGCTGTGGATTTTTGAGTGTTTCACAATATATTTTCTAAATGCTCATAGCGAAAATGTCTTTCAAACCATTTATAAACTATAATTAAGTAATTATAAGCTGATCAATAAATGCAAGAAGCATCTTGTCAGAAGATACATTTCTTAGTCCAGAAGGCGTTGGTATTTCCAGGGTCTTTATTGCTCAGTGGTATCTTTGTCTTTTGATCTAGACCAGTGGTCGGCAAATTCATTAGTCAACAGAGCCAAATATCAACAGTACAACGATTGAAATTTCTTTTGAGAGCCAAATTTTTTAAACTTAAACTTCTAATGCCACTTCTTCAAAATAGACTCGCCCAGGCCGTGGTGTTTTATGGAAGAGCCACACTCAAGGGGCCAAAGAGCCGCATGTGGCTCATGAGCCACAGTTTGCCGACCACTGATCTAGAGATTTAGGCTTCACACCTGACCTTCTGGTAATGCACTGAGAGTGGGTGGACATTAGAAGCAGCAGCTACTTAACACTAAAGAATTGAGAGAAATGGGACCTATTGCTCTTTCTTGTACAAAAGACTCGGAGTTGAGAAGAGTATGAAACTTTTCTAAATCCTTCAGCGTTAGAAGGAATCTGTAATCAGCTGAACTTATGACCTTAGAAATCTTGGCAAACTACTTTATTTCGCCTTATTTGTGCATGAGGAATCTGAGCTCCAATTAAAGTGCTTATCAGGTTCCATGTTGATAAAGGGCAGGCAGAGCCAGGACTGCCAATCACAGCATTGTGTTCAGCGAAGTCCATGGAATAAATACTACTTCCACTGTTAACATTTGCTGAAAATAAGCACTGTTAAGTACTTTACCTAGATTATTTCATTGGTTTCATATACTGATATACAGCATATATAGATGAAAACATGTATTCCAAGGAATTTTGGTTAAAATATTCCAAGGCCATATAGCTACCAAGTGGGAGAGTTGGGTGACAAGCACACGAGAAGTCAATCACTTACGTATTAAAAGTTTAGAACTTCCTTGTACTTGAATTTGGGAGTTTAAATATTACTTATTTAATTTGCAAATTGCTATGACCTATATAAATAATGGAAGAAGTCCTAAAAATGTATTCCTTTTTGGCAATGCTGCATTGCACACGGGGCTTTATCAGTCCCGGGAGGCCTGCAGGAGGCAGAGGTGTTGTGAGTTAATTCTGTGGGAATACCGTGTCTAAATTTAGCCAGGCTGTGGCCGAGTGATTATGAACAAGCGAACCACAGAACACCCCATCACAAGAACCTGATAAACTTGTACAAGGTGTTCCAAGAGGGAAACACCTAACTTACAAATACCGTCAATAAAGCATGCACTTCCAAATGTGGTCATCTAACACAGCGGAGCATAGAGTGCCTCCCTCCCTCCCCCACCCCCGTCTCATTTACCAGGTGTACCAGTTAGTAATGCGGGTGTTTTTTTTTTTCACTAGCTGGAGTTACACATATGTTGATATATATGCGATTTGATATGTATGCTATTTTGTTGTATTGACCACAAGCTTCAAAATTTCATATGTCAAATTTTCTGAAGGTGTTAACATCACAGATATTTTTAGGCTTAAAAATGTCAAATTTCGTGCCAAAAAAAGAGCATTTGTGGGAAGTTTTAATTCATTATTTTGAAGAAAGGTGCTGCTGAAAGTGATCATATACTTCGGAAAGGTTATGATGAACATGCTCCATCTCAAGATACTTGTGAACGCTGGTTTAAACGCTTTAAAGTGATGATTTTGATGTGAAAGACAACGTCCAGGTCAACTGAAAAAGTTTGAAGACCAACAATTACAAGCATTATTGGATGAAGATGCGTGTCAAACTCAAAAACAACTTGCAGAAAGATTAAACATTGCTCAGCAAACAATTTCCGATCACTTACAAGCAATGGGAAAGATTTTAAAGGAAGGAAAATGGGTGCCACATCAACTGAACGAAAGACAAATGGAAAACCGAAAAGCCATCAGTAAAATGTTGCTTCGATGGCACAAAAGTAAGTCTTTTTTGCATAGAATTGTGACTGGCAATGAAAAGTGGATTTATTTTGAGAATCCCAAATGCACAAAATCATGGGTTGATCCAAGTCAACCATCAACATTGACTGCAAGGCCAAATCGCTTTGGAAAGAAGACAATGCTCTGTTTGGTGGGATCAGGAAGGTGTGGTGTATTATGAGCTTCTAAAACCAGGTGAAACCATTAATATTGATCACTACTGACAACAAATAATCAATTTGAACCACACTTTGATTATGAAACGACCAGAACGGGCCAGAAGACACAGCAAAGTAATTTTGCTTCATAATGACACACCATCACACACTTCAAAACCAGTTAAAGACACGTTAAAAGATCTTGCCTGGGAAGTATTAACCCACCCCCTGTATTCACCAGACCTTGCTCCTTCAGATTACCACTTGTTCTGATCGATGGCACATGCACTTTCTGAGCAGCACTTCAAAACGTACGAAGTGGAAAATTGGGTCTCTGAATGGTCTGCCTCAAAACAAGAAAAGTTCTGTTGGGACGGTATCCACAAAGTACCTGAAAGATGGGGGAAATGTGTAGCTAGCGATGGACATCACTTTGAACAAAGCACTTTTGATGTTTCTCTTGAAATTATTGTGTTTTCTTTGACTACAAAATCCAAATTATTAACCAGTTAAGCGTCAATCCACATTATTAACCGGTACACCTAGCATAATCCCATCTGATGTCATGGGTATACTTTGCAGTCGGACCAATTCAGGTTCAAATCTGACTGCCCCATTTGTGATCTGTGGATGTGAATTGAGCTGCTTGACCCCTCCCGACCCTCCCGTTCTCTATACAGTGTAAACAACCGATGTGGGGTTGTTGTAAGACTCAAATTCAGTTTGCTCAATTCAACCCCAACAGAGCAATGTTTTAATCAGCTTCCCCGGGTGGGTGCACAGGGGAGGGCCTGGGAGGTGGACACTGTTGACCACAGGGGCCTTTGGGGGAGTCCCAACTGGAACTCGAGTCCAAAGCCCAGAATAAATATAAAACAGAGAGTGTGTTTGGTATGCATGAGTCAAAAAATATTTAAAAAACAAACATCTCCAAGATGCATGTTTATTTTTTCCTTGTTTTATTGGAATTGAACTGTAACTAGTGTTCTTAAAATAAGGTGGCCTTTAGCTAAGGTCAAGGGTATTTAGGCTGTAAATCCTCCTTTTGTAAAAGTTGTTGACACTATTACAGATGTTCCCCCCATTTTTTTCCCCTTTTTGCCCACCTCCACCCAGCACACCCCCCCCCAAGCCCCCCGCTTGGCCCTTACCACACTATTGTCTGTGTCCATGGGCTATGCATGTATGTCCTTTAGCTAATCCCTCTCTCTAGTTCTTGTTGGAACAATGGCAAATAGGAAAGTCAGTATCTGATTGGGGCCACTAACATTAAGCTAAGTATCTTTCGTATTTATCATTTCATTTTCACAACAATTATTCTAGGTAATACTTATTCTCATTGTAGAAGAGCAAATTAGGGGTGAAAGGTGAGAAAAAGCCCTCCGTGTGACCTCTGGGCTGTAGATTATAAGGCGAGATTTTAGGTCTGTTTTCTTTTAAAGTCCTGTTCCTCCCTCCTCTGTGCTCTTCACGGATGCAGTAATAAGTTTTCTTCATTTTCTAGTCAAATGTAAAAAAATGGTTAAAAGATTATTTTTTAGATGTCCTTATTGGACTATTTATGCCTTTATATTTTACCAAATAAGTAGAGGCCTAAATGCAACATGTTCTCAACTACTAAGCTCTAAAATTCCAAACATATTTGTGTGGGAGTTGTTTGAAACTCTTCCCAGGGGAAAAGGGTACAGCTCATAATTAAGATTTCTGCTCGTCCTGAGAGCTGATAGTGTAGCCAGGCAAACCAGTCCTGGATCCATACAGCCTACCAACCACTTAGGTGACTAAGTGAAAAGTATGTTTTCATATACCAACTGCAGTATTCTGGGACTTGTCTCTTCACCTCGACCCTAGCTTGGGGACCCATCTCCATCTCACCCCTAATTTGGGGCAGGTTTGACACTCCAGCACTAACATTACCACCCTGAGCAGAGATGGGCAGGTAGGTATCAGGGGAGAAGAGGTGCACACAGGGGATTTCCTGCTGATACTCATATTTTTAGGCCTGATGGGTGTTTCCAATATGTTCCAGTCAAAAACCATGATTATAACAATGTGAATGTATCCAGGGAGGATAAGAGTTAAAGATCCTATATAATAAAAGGCTAATATGCAAATCGAGTGAACAGCGGAACGACCGGTCACTATGACGTGCACTAACAACCAGGGGGCAGATGCTCAACGCAGGAGCTACCCCCTGGCAGTCAGTGCACTCCCACAGGGGGAGCGCCACTCAGCCAGGAGCCAGGGCTCATGGCTGGTGAGCATGGGCCTAAGCCGTCAGTCGGACATCCCCCAAGGGCTCCTGGACTATGAGAGGGCACAGGTGGAGCCGAGGGACCACAAACACACACACACCAGTGCACAATTTTCATGCACCGGGCCTCTAGTTTTAAATAAAAGTATTTGTTCCCACCGCAGTGGCCCAGTCTTCCTTCAGGAAGAGGCAGGTTCAGGTGTGGGTGAAGTGTTCACAGAGAGGAGGCGGTGGGGGGTCATTTACCCGTTTTAGGAGCCCCTGCCTATTTTATTAGTACCCGGAGGTCGGGTCAAGCAAAGCAATTTTATCATAGGTAACTGAATTTCATTTTTTTCTACTGAAGGAACACATTGAGGCAATTGAATAGATACATAAAGTAGATGAGAAACAACTCAAAATGAGGAAAAAAAAATTACCCTGACAACGAGAGAAAGCTGCCTTCCTGGTTGCCAAATAGTTCTAAGTGTTATGGAATAAAGGACATGGAAAGCATTTGCTTTATAATGAACAGCTGTCAGGGAAATGGAACTTGGTGTGTACACGGAGGGCGCATGCGTGGTCCTTGTGGGGAGAATGAGAGTCGAAATGATTCTAATAATTGAAATGTAGGGGGCTGCGTGGCTCCCAGCGGCCACAGCCGAGACGTTTTTGCGAAATTGGATCGCTCACGCGGGCTGAGACGCGTAGCAGGCTGTTTTTACGGAAAGCACCATTGTAAGCTTGGTGATAACGAAAGGCAAGGCCCTAGCCTAGACCTCTCTCCAGGATGTAACACATCCGATGTAAAATTAAATTAACCTATCGGAAACTCTTCCTGTGCTTAAACTGGTTCACTTAAGAAGTTGTAAAAGGCTTGATTAAGGAACATTTTGTGAGGTTTAAGTTACTGGACAGACTATGTAACTCATGACCCTGCGGCCACATTTCAAAATATAGTTCAGGACCCGAGCCTGCTGTCACCATTTAATACCACTGTGTTTTTGTTTATCTATTGATTTTTATTATTTTTAGGCTTTCAGAGCTTCTTGCTTGAAGAGAGAGAGAGCGAGAAAGAGAGACATCCCTCTTGAACAACAATTCCAAGATTAGGAAACTCTTAATTGTTATGGTTTGGGGAGAGAAAAAAAAATGGGGGGAAGGGGAATGATTGTACCAAAAGCAATGCAGAGGGTACTGTAATCTTAGGGAAAAGTAGGATAAGGTTACAGAGCTAAGAGAAGCAAGAGTTTCCTGCATAAAAGAGGAGCATTAAGGCCAAGATCTTCCGAATGCCCATGTAAGGCACCTGACTCATAGTATTATTCACGTGACCTCTATTGCGGCCTTCCAAGCCCCCTCTCCCACCTTCCCGCCATCCTGCCGTCTAGTGTACACGCTTTTGTCAGGAAGGTTTCCTGCAGGGTCACGTAGAGGCTTCCCTGGGCTGGCCGCCTTCATTGTGCTGGTGAAGTTCTCGTTAGGGACTGAAATTTTCACCCGGGCTGGCATTTGGTGGCGGTCAATATTGCAAGATAGTTACACCCTGACTTAGGTTCATAATATTTTCTTATCTCTACGTACATCAAATTGTAAAGAGTGAATCTTCATAACCTGGGGAAGGATGGATACGATGTCTTCAAAGTTACACTTAAGGTCAGGGTACCCTCGTGGATTCTGACGGCATTCCGAAGCAGGCATGGAGAGAGAACGGCCGTTCCACGCTCTTTGGGGGGTTAGAAGGTCACTGTTCCTTCCAGCGGGAAGGTGCTGCGTTGTCAGTCTGTGCTCACGAACGACATCCCTGAGAGGAGGTCTGTCCAGGACTCAGTGATGAGCCGTGGCTGGAGGAGCTGCTGAGCTGGTAAAGTGGGCAAGATCTAGATCCAGGCTCACTGCGATGTGTTGGGCAGTGAAAATGCATGCTCTCTGTGCAAAAAGCTCAATTCTGTTTCTTCTAGGTCAGTGGTCGGCAAACCGCGGCTCGCGAGCCACATGAGGCTCTTTGGCCCCTTGAGTGTGGCTCTTCCACAAAATACCACGGCCTGGGCGAGTCTATTTTGAAGAAGTGGCGTTAGAAGAAGTTTAAGTTTAAAAATTTTGGCTCTCAAAAGGAATTTCAATCGTTGTGCTGTTGATGTTTGGCTCTGCTGACTAAGGAGTTTGCCGACCACTGTTCTAGGTACACTGGCACGCTGCCCTCTGAGTGTGTAAAGTATGGCAGGTCTTTATTTGAATGAATGCCACACTGTCCGCTTGAGTACGTGCCAAGGTTCTGCCTCAGTTGCAGACCAAAAGAGAATAAATTGAGAGGGATTGAATTAGTAAAATACCTGAATGTTTCTTGTTCAATCAAAATAAAGAATTACATTATAGAATGATTTTACTTTAGGGGAAAATGTATTTTTTGGAAACACCTTTGTTGAGACATATTTGATATGCCATAAAATTCACCCATTTAAATTATACATTCAATGGGCTAGTTACACAGTTGGGCCGCTATTAACACTCATTTCGGAATGTTTTCAAAACCCCACAGGAAACTCTGTGTCCGTTAGCTGTCATTCCTTATCACCCTCACCTCCCAGGAGTAGCCACTCACTAATCTTCTTCCATAGCTACTGATTGGCCTGACATTCCATGTAAAGGGAATGATATAACGGTGGGCTCTAGTGACCTGCTTTTTCACCAAGCCTCATGTTTTCAAGGGTCATCCATGTCCTAGCAGGTCCTTCGTCGTTGCTGAACAATATTCCATGGCACCTGGATCACGTCTCGTCATCTATTCACCGTCTGATGGGCATTAGAGTTGCTTGCACTTTTCTGACATCATGAGTAACACGTCTATGAACAGTTGTGCACAAGGTTTTGTTGAACATCCGTTTTCATTTCTCTGGGGTATACACCTAAGTGGCGAATGGCTGGTTCCCCTCCGGTCCCTCTACACCTCACATTCGGGGGGAACTGCCAAGCTGTTTTCCAGTGTGGCTGCAGGAAAAGAAGGCACTTCTGCTGGTTTAAAAATAACGCTGCCGTCTAGGAGATAAGTCAGCAGAGTTGAGTGGAAATTAAATCGAGAACGGGAACAATGAGGATCTGGTCCCAGCTCTGCCTCTAATTAGTTGTTTGACCTTAAGCAACTCATTTGCATTCTCTTAAACCCAAGTTCCTTCATTTGTAAAAGAAGTGTTTCTTCCAACAAGCACAACTCTTGAATATAATTATAGCTACTTTACTTTCCGTGTTTTTTTTAATTGTCCTTTAAATTTGCTCGAAGGCCTAATTTTTTTGGTTGGCCTTGAATTAAAAACTTCTGCAGAGCCCTTGACATCTCTGTTATTAGGCATTGCAAATGCTTCTGGTCACTTGTAGTCACAAAACACAATCTCAGCGTGGGAACCCATTGTCTAGTCTGATGTCATAACTGAAACCCTGAGCTGGATTCCTCGAGGGTGGGGGTCACAGGAGTGAGAGGAAAGGGAGAGGGGGCAGAAAGGTGGGCCTTGTCATGCTCTGTGAGATGCTCTGGCCGGGGCAGCGCCGCAGAGGCCTGAAACGGAGGGTTTCTCCTGAGGACTGTGGTCAGTGAGATTACTGTTCCTGCGTGAGTCTGCTAGGACTGCCTGCCCCACACGGGGCGGCTCGAACAAGAGAAAAGGAGGCTCGCACCGTTCTCGAGGCTGGAAGTCTGGGGCCAAGGTGTTGGCCGGGTTGGTTCCTGCTGAGGATGCAAGGGAGGCACTGCCTCTGTGTCTCCTAGCTGCTGGGGGGAGGGGGGGTTGCTGGCAATCTTTAGATGCCTCGCCCTGATCTCTGCCTGAGAACCTTCATGATCACATGGCGTTCTCCCTGTTTGGGTGTCCCTGTGCCCCAGTTTTCCCTCTCCATGGGAACACCAGTCATATTGGATTAGGGCACTCACCCATGAGCTCATTGCCACTTGACCGTCTCTGTAAAGACCCTACCCTGAATAAGAGCAAATTCTGAGGCACCATGGGTTAGGACTGCAACGAGTTATTTTGGAGGGAAGCATTCCAAGGTGTAATAATTCCAAAATAGATGGCCCTTCCTCATGATGTCGCATCTGTGCCCTTTGCCCTGTGGCTTCCTTGCCCCTCCCACAGCTCTTCATCCCAGTGGGCTTTGGGCTTGGCCATACAGCTCGCCTTGAACCTCGGGAGGGATGGGCGTGACAGGGTCAGGAGTGCAGAGTGGAGCCTCTACAGCTCACCCCCTGGAGATTCTGTGGTTTGCCCTGACAGCAGCATACCCTCTACCTAGTTTCTTTTCCCATTTAGATTCTGGAACAAAATGCATGAATAAAAAAAAAAACACCTCGGCACTCTCATGGTCTATCCAAGCTGCAGCTCAAGTACAACCATCATGTGTCAAGAGTGAGAAATATGTTTTGTTATTATGAGCCATTGAGATTTGGGGCGCTATTTGTTGCCAGAGACGTGGCTTACAGAGACGTTTTGTTTGTTTTGGCAGTTTCCCATCACTGGGACCTCTCACCAGGGCCTCCTTGATTCAAGTGACGGGTCTCTGGGTTGTTGAATCCATCCCCAGCCCCTACTCATTGATGATATCGCAGTCTCTATTCTAGGCAGTCATCTTTGATCAAGAAGAATATTTAAGATCACCCTACACTGGCCCATCCTTGCCACTGGAAATGCACACGCAGTCTTTGCTAGAACAATCTGGAAATGCAGGACTCTCAAAACTGTCAGTTCTGTTTTGACCCATTCGTTAGCAGCTATCCAGCCATCCTTGCCCTCCAGGGTTTTTCAGGCAAGCGTCAGCCCACTAGGTGTCTGTCTCCAGCCTTCAGCCAAAGCATATGAAGTGCTCCAAGAATGTGCAGCGTGTCTAGCAAGTCTGCGTCAACCTTGCAGTTGTGCTGCTCAGTTCTCCTTCAGAATAATTGACTGAGAGGAGCAAAACTGATTGACAGCCCCTGCTGCTACCTCTTTCATTCAAGTACAATGTTTGTGTCAAGGTCCTACTTTCTCTGGTTGTTCCCACACAGTGACTAAGCACAGTGAGGGGACTAGTGCCAGTTCCTTCCTGCCTGACAGGAAACTCCTACTATTAATGAGGGTTTCCAGATAAAATACAGGACACCCACCGGAATTTGAATTTCAGATCAACAATTAGCACATTTTTTGGTATAGGTGTGCATGCCATATTTGGGGAATACTTGTACTAAAAAATATATATATTTGTTGTTGACCTGAAATTTAAATTCCATTGTGTTCTATATTTTTATTGGCTGAATCTGCCTGAGCACACCCACCACCCTGGCTGAGAATTTCTTAGAAGCACATGAAGCTCTTCCTAGCCAGTCCTCCGTCCTTTCTCCCCTTTCAGGAGAGTCAGACCTGCCTGTCCTCGCATCTCTCCCTTTACCTTGACAGGCGTTTGCCCATAAAAGCTCTTGCATGTCTAATGCCATCTTGGCATCTTCTCCTCAAGAGGACCTGAACTGACACAGAATTTGATGAAATTTGTATCTTTATTGGTGCCGAACATCCTATTTTTCACTCTGCCATGTGGCTATGGGACGAGATGATTGCTCGAGTTCATTCAGCTCTATCTTACTGTTCTGAGTTCCCTCTCTTACATTGTAAAACATATTCCTATTTTGCTGAATGAAAATGAAAGTGAGATTTGAACTTGTCCAAGACTGACTCCCTACCACTCTGGGCTCCCGCTAACATCCGGTGGAAATTGGCAGGAGTGAAATGCTACCAATGTCAGTGAAATGAAGCAAGAAACCAGGTCACCTTGCCACCGCATCCTAACAGCTACAACCCGCAGGCTGGCTCCAGCTGGGTCTCTTCTGGCTGTGAAAGCTGCGCTGGTAGAACTGAGTCACACCCCGGCTTCTGTGACGTTGGAGACCTCCGATCCCCGCTGCTCGGGGCCAGGTTCCTCTCTGGGAACCGAGTTGAGCCCTGGTGAACCCTAGTTCAGTGAGGTCCCATACTGAACACAACAAGGGGAACAGACAAGTGATTATTTTTGTTTCTATGGCTTTTCTCCAGTAAAGACTTTTCAGCGGGCAAACATGTGATCTATGTGGCCACTGTCTTTGTGTTATTGAGATTGACATTAAGACCAGGGCATTTGTCTCGGCATCCAACATGGGATGCCAGAAACAAACCAAGTCTCCCTCAGACTGGGAATAGGTTGCCTGGGATTCGTATAGTGAGCCTGAGACGGCAGGATGTGTCTAAGGTGCTAGTACAATGGGGATCATGAGGAAGGGGCACCAAACCCCAGGACCCAGTGAGCTCCATCCTCCCCGCTCCCCGATAAAGTAAATCCACCCGGCTGGCTCAGTGGTTGAGCGTCAACCTATGAACCAGGAGGTCACAGTTCAATTCCGTCAGGGAAGATGCCTAGGGTTGCAGGCTTGATTCCCAGGAGGGGGGTGTGCAGGAGGCAGCTGATCCCTGATTCTCTCCCATCATTGATGTGTCTCTCTCCCTCTGCCTTCCTCTCTGAAATCAATCAAAATATATTTTTTTAAAAAGTAAATCCCTCCAATGCAGTCCAGGTCAAGCAACAGGATTACCCTATGAGCTTTCCCTATACAATTATTATACTACTAATAACTGTTATTATTTTAGGAAACAAAAGTGATGAAAATGATACTGTCCTCCATCATGCTTAACTCAGACTGGCCACTTAGGCTACAGGGTATCAAGAATAAAGACTGTTACAGCAGGAAACAGACAGTCTGGAGAATGGGGCGACAAAACTGTATCCCGTGCCATACAGATCAGATTGGGATGTTCAAGCGGTTGGTGCAGTGGGTTCACCTCTGAGGGGCTGTCTCCTGGGACGGGGGACATTGTCATAGGGATTTGGCAGTAAGAAGAATCCAGAAGGGTGAAGAGGCTGCTACTGGAGACTATAAAGGCTCAGAGGAAACCATCCGAGGCTGGACACAAGGATTCTTTGCTATTTAGTGGGGAAAAATATTGGCCAAAACGTCCCCTGTGGTAATTTGGAGCTGTTCGATCGCCTGAGGCTGGATTCAGGGAGAATGTTGAAATGCCAATTGGCTTCTTTTCCTATCGTGTGATCAGAAACAGGAGGAGAGAGATGATCTAAAAACGGAGCCGCACATTTCCAGCAGAGCTGATGAAATAATAAGGCCCGAGATCGTCTGCCACGGAAAATCACAGCCTGCCTCGTCCCTGTCTCCCAGCCAGCAGAGCAGCCTCCGAGGAGAAAGCCACGGAGGCCCCGCGGAGAGAAAGATGCGTCTCTCAGACCTTGTGGTCATCCTGGGGACAGAGCAAGGCAGCGTCAGCTGGGACAGAGGCATCCAAGACTTCGAAAGCCCCACATGTGCCCCAAAAAGAGTGAGGCCATGTGGGCCCTCTGGCCCCCGTGAAACTGTCCATGCAATCCCAGGAGATGCCCGTAGAAGAGCCCCCAGATTTCCTGCACTTCCCTCTCGGGGGGAGGGGAGTTGCAGTAATAGGTCACTAACCACAACTTGCGCTGTCCGCCCACCATATAACACACAGGCCACACCAAGCATCGCTCCGCTCCTTTTGGCATTGGCCGGCGAGGAAGGCGCCTGGGCGGAGATTGAATGACGGCAGGGCACGCGGCATGATCCCATGTGGAGTAAGAGAGGGTGGATTAGCTGAAAGAGCCCTGTCGCTTTGGGGTATTATTACCTTCATTTCACCACTTTGTATCTTGTGTTTTTTTAATCCTATATAATAAAGAGCTAATATGCTAATTAGGTCAAACAGCAGAACGACCAGCCAGACAACCTTCCGGACAAAGCTGGGGCTGCGAGGGCCGAGCCCCTCACATGAATTTAGGCGTCTTTCTGGGGTGAACTGCTCTCAGGGCAGGCAGAGTTGGGGGCAGGGGGATGCTTCCCAGCCTGGAGCACTGCCTGCCTCCCCCCCCCCCCCCCCCCTCCGCCCATGAGAGAAGCCAGCGTAGAACGACTCCCAGATGCCAGGGGCCTGGGGCGGTGACGTTGCTGCAGATGCTGCTTCTGAATCTGGAGGAGGCCTATTGGGACCTGACCAGCATTCTCCCATTCCCCACCCCCAGTCACTGCCCTCCTCCCTGCCTGAGCGCGGCCCAGCCCCCCCTCACCACTGGGCTTCTGACTGGGTCAGGCCACCCACCCTCACCCCACCCACAAGCAAGGTCGCCTCGCCCTCTGTGGGGGCGCCGTGCAGACTTGGCGTCCCCCAGGACTGGCGGGCTGCCATCTGGAAACGCTCCCCTCTCGCTCAGTGCTGCCAGATCCCCTGTCCTCTCTGCCAGGGTGCTGAAGACAGACAGACCGCCTGCTTCATGTCAGCCCTGCCCGCAGCGGGGACATGACCTTCCTCCTTAGCAGTGGTTTCTCCAGGTGCAGGAGGAAACGGCAATGGTCTCCCCTCGGGTTAAACGGGATGGATGCCCGGCCCCCAGCTCTGCCCTGTAGACTCTGTCAGAGTCGCTTACCCTCGCGAGCACACTGCTGTTTCTCAGGCCCAGACATGGCCAGCTCGGCGGGGGGCTGTTCCCCACCCCGCCCCTCACTGCCCTTGAGTGGCCCACATTTCTCCCTCCACAGGGGGACCCCGGGTGACAGCCACGGGGACCTAACTCTGCCGTCATCTCCCTCTGGCCCCCACGATCTAATACCATGGAACCTTAGCCGGGACACGCTGTGGTCGCCTGCTCTTCCTCGGGGGGCACGTTGGCCTACGTGATGCTGTGTTCCGCGTCCAAGGAGAATAGAAGGCAGTGGGCAGCGGGAAGGAAGTAAAAAATGGCAACAAAATTATTTCTGGTAGAGGAGCTGTCAATATCAAAATTGATTTATGAGCTCACAGCACCTGGAGAGAGTCAGCACCCACCTGAGCATTGATGGTGGGTGGGCTTAGGTTTTCTATTTGTGTCTCACGTACACGAGAAAGAGATGCTTAAAGAACCTCTGAAAGGTGGAAACGATGTTGGATTTCCTATCGTAAGACCAAGAGAGGACCATGGTGTGTCTGAGCTGTCAATCAGCTCCTACTGAAACATTTTGGCAGGGTCGTCGGCCATGTCATTGATCACAGTTCTGCATCTTAGAGGGGACAGGGATGTTCAGAATGTTCTTCTCAACACTTGTCCATTAGTGGTGCCCCCCACAGCTTACAGGAGGCAGTCGGAGTCTCTGAACAGGTAACCCCGAGTCTTCCACAGTGATGGCGCGAGTCAGGGGTGGGGAATGTCTGGCCCACGGGCCGTACAAGGCCCATGAAATCATTTGGTCTGCCTAGGCGTTAGGGGTGAATTAATTAAATGTTTGATCAAATAAAGCAGGATAATTGTGACGCTGATAACTCTGTATGGCCCTCGAATGATGTTATAAATATCCAAATGGCCCTTGGCAGAAACCAGGTTCCCCACCCCTGGAAAGTGAAGAGGGAAGGGAACGCGTGTTCATGGAAGCTCTGTTCTCGCTTTTGGTGTTTCCACGTTTCGGATTCCCCACAATCTAGTGGGACCAAGTTAATCACCTTCCAGTTTCACAAGGGAGCACTGAGGCCCCGATGGAGCATGTATATGGCTGAGGGTCCCACATCTGTGGCGTCTCTTGGGATGGCTGCGCTTCTTGCTGAAACATGACCTGTTTGAGGGACGTGTGGGAGGAGGGGGCACGAGCCTCCATCTCTCTTTGAAAACCAGGGCTAGATGACTAGTTCGGTCCTCGAGTTCTCAGTAAACTGGCAGGTGGCCACAATCCCTAGATGACCCCCTAGTGACATCAGGGACCACCCCACACCCTCAGAGTTCGGCCTGTTGTGTGGAGGGCTGCCGCCGCCACCAAGTCTATTATTCTATCCCACCAGGAAATGATTTTTGAAAATGTGATGTGTTTATTGGAAAGCCCCTGAGCATTGGTGCAGGAACACAAACAGCATTCACATCCCCATTATCTGTTAGCCGGCACTGCCTCTGCCAGGCGTTTGACACAATTAAGCAAATGCTTGGCTGAATAGATGGGTCTTGGGAGGGTCCCTGAGGGCATGTCTTCATTAACTGCCGGGGGGTCACGCACCCACTGGCGTCGCGTGCATTTTCCCATCAGCGTAGGCGCTGCTGCCTCTCAGGGTGCCAACCGGGCCCCCTTCGGTCCCAGAGGACTCGGTGCAAATGAATTGAGCTATTTCTGGTCCCTTCCGTTTTTATCTCCGCCTGAAATGCATCCCGACAAGAGTAGATTGCATCCAGCGATGATTTCCTGTGCTCGTTTACTGGGAAATGGCCTGATGTGCTACTATTGTTGTTCATTTGGTTTGCTGGGTGGTGACCAGGACGGGGAACACTTTTCTTAGGCCAGTGGTCGGCAAACTCATGAGTCAACAGAGCCAAATATCAACAGCACAATGGTTGACATTTCTTTGGAGAGCCAAATTTTTTAAACTTAACCATATAGGTAAGTACATTGTTATTCACTTAATGAGGATACTCCTAAGCCGGCCTTTGCTAAACACTCAAGGGGCCAAAGAGCCACATGTGGCTCACGAGCCGCGGTTTCCCGACCACTGTCTTAGGCAATGGGCATCGCCTTTGAACTGCATGCTTTGGTGTGTGGAGGGTCTGGTGCCCAGGTGTGACAGCCAGAGGAGAGAAGGAAGCCATCGGGTCTTAGGGTGATGAGGAAGGATGTCATACTGTAACACCCGGCAAGCGAAGAATTCTTTGTCCCTCAACTGTCTCATGGCCCTGGAGTGGAAAGACAACCCCCAACACACACACACACACACACACACACACACACACACACACACACACACACACACACACAGAGTCAGTACTGGGGACTCCCTCGCTGTCTGGGCGCATGGGACTTCGCCACATCAGCTCACCGTTTCTGTGTGTGTGTGTGTGTGTGTGTGTGTGTGTGTGTGTGTGTGTGTGTTTGCCAAGTCTTCAGGGGCCCCTCCCAAAGCCTCCCTACGTGGGGCAGAGCTCAGGACTGCGCAGGGTCCTGGACACCCTGGCACTGTTATGGCACAGGATGAGGCGGCGCCATGAAGCACAGCGGGGTGAACAGAGATGGGGGCAGAAGTAGACTATGGAGGAGCAGCTGGAACTGCAAGAAATAGTCCTCGTGCTCAGTTGGCCATGATGGTTTGTTGAATGGTTAGCATCCCCAAGAAGAGCACCAGCATTAATGAGGTCTGCACACCTTCAGCCAACTCGACCTGCAAGTCAGTGTCTCCTTGGTGACAGTTTGGGATCGGCTAGTTAAGTGGGATGAAGGTGACTGGAATAGTGTGACTCCCCAGCCCGGAAGGGTTGGGTTACAAATAGGCTGTTGAGGCCATCCATTTCCGTCACTGCATCGATGCCGTTTAAGTCCTTCGAAATGACTTTCCTTTCGGCCCCGTGTCCGTGTGGATGGGTGACCCTGCCAGGCGGGGAATACACGAGTGCTGGTGATACCATGCCCATGTTACATGGATGCCTGGTGTGAAAATGGGTGAGCTGGGTCCCTGGGGAGAGCTGTGCCCGTGTTTGTGCCGTGGGACTGCTGTTCATATTAGATTAGATCCGACACAGGCCCTCAGTCAGCCAGGACTCCGAAGAGATGGGTTCTCAGCAAGAAAGCGCTCTCATTCAGAATCCTTCTCTCCGGCCTTGCTGACAGGAACTGCATGTCCAGGTCTGCACCGCAATTTCCTTATTCCTGAGCTGTCTTTGGCACAATGATAACCTCCGCGAAGACGTGCTCTGAGGATTTCGTTGGGAGGTGTAAGCCGGGCACTTCATACGTGGTTCTGTGCCCAGAAAATGATAAGTACATTTGCATATATTTTAATAACTGTGGTCATTACTTATCTGCATATTTAAATACATTTCACCAGACCATCAGGCTTAGGGAAAATATAAACTTAGGAAAGTGTTCGTGGACAAGCTCTACTTCAACACACACATGATGGAGCATGTAATGAGAACGCTTCTCTTTCCTTCTGTCCTAGCAACGAGGTTCAGAGAGCCTGTCCCCGCCTCGCACCTGGTTCCTGGTCCCCCAGGGCTGCCCTGCATGCCTGTGTCACTTCTCCTTGTCTTGGCAACTTTTCTTTCCCCGTTGCTCAGGGACAGCCATCTGCCCGGGATTTGAAATCCCTCTTCAAGGGCCCTGGTTCTCTGCCGCGCAGGATCGCTGCGGAGCTGGCTGCGCGGCCACTGCCTCCTGGTAGGAGCTGTGGCGGAGCAGGCCTGCTGTTCTGCCTCCTCCCCTCTGATTCTGGCTGCTCCCTGCGGCTGCCAGATGTGCCATCAGCGCCTGACTGCACTGCTTTTTGCTCATCGTTTTCAGGGGCAAGTTCAATGTCAGTCCGTCTACTTGGTTTGTTTTGTTCAGTCTACCCCTGTGCACACGCATGTGCATGCGTATATGTGGGTTTGAAACACACACACACACACACACACACAAAATCTGCCTGCTTTCCCTCGCCTGCCCACCAAACGTATGGAATTTTTTGCACAATAGCGGATGTCGGCATTTCATGATGAGGTGGGGGCGAGTCATTTCTTTTTTTATGAGACTATCAAAAGTCTCTCTCAATCCAAGAAGAAAAGATATTCCTGAAATTAAACAATTTTAGTCCATCTAATCCTGCTTTTTTTTAATTAACTTTGCTACATTTTGGCACATTTTCAGTGTCAGTAAATTCACCTTCAACCCTTCAAAATCGTTTGTTCCTCATGCCTGGGCCTGGGGAAAGGAGGCATCACAGCTATTCTGTCACCTGCGCTCAGGGCGGGCTACAGAGTCCATCCGAGAAAGGCACCGCCCGCGGCATTCTGAGTTCACGCGTGCAGCGTGGCCGCGGGTCATTTACACGGAGTGGCCAGATGATGATGATCTCTGAACGCATAATCATCTGGCCACTCAGTGTCTATCCTATATCATAAAAGGCTAATATGCAAATTGTCCCCTCGACCAGGAGTTCGACCAGCAGGCAGGCTGGCCAACCACCCATGTCCCCTCCCCCTGGCCAGGCTGGGCGGTACCCACCCATGCACGAATTCACACACCGGGCCTCTATATACTGAGTGGCCAGATTATTATGCGTTCAGAGATCATAATAATCTGGCCACTCAGTGTATATTTAAACTGTAACAGTTATTCCCCTCGTGAAAAAGATCTTATTCCTACATAAGATCATTTCCTTTCTAAAACACCATTGCTTATTAAAATTGTCAGGTGGGTTCAAGCCCCCTTGTTTAAGGCAGCACCATGCTTGGGTCCACTGGGCCACTTCTTGGGAAGAACTTGGTGAGCCACCCAGTCAACGACGCACGCTGCAGGCCTTCAGAGCGTGAAGATGGTCACCAACAGGCGGGTTCCACATGCTAATGAGGAGGCCACGGGTTGTCCAGTTCAATCCTGATTGTCTAGCGGACAGAGCAGGCAGGCAGAGAGTGTGCATCTCTGTATGAAAATATTTGCTACTGCTTATTAGGACATATGTGACGATGTGACCGAGCCCACCAATTTCCAAGCTCAAATGAGAATCTAAAACGAGGATAAGCAAAGAAAGTAAAAATAAAGGATTATGAGAATTTAAATGAAATTTTAATTATCCCTTTATTGTTGCCAGTTCCTTCTACATTATTGTTAATCATGAACTAATTTGCAGTGATTAACATTTCATCCCATTCAGTATGGCGATGCCACATGCAGAATTATCTTTGGAATTCAACAATGATTATAGGGATTATTATTTTCAAAACTTCAAAATTGTTGATAATTTTTTTATTCTCGCAGAAGGGTATTTATTTTAGTCACTAAAAGAGAAAAAAAAAAAAAAACTTTCTATTTATGCATCCCTGACAAATATAGCCCATCTTATTGCTTATTGTTTTGGGAGATAATAGGATTAATTGTCAATTGTTAGAATTTGGTGAATAAATAGGCTCATCATTTCCATCAAATGGGCCAAGAACATAACTAGATCTTTCTAGAATTCAGCCTTTATTTCTGAGAACTTTCCCTAAATAACTTATGCAACACTATTGACAGTGCTTCATACATGAACAGGTATTTGCACACTCATATAAACACTTACATGCACACACTCACATATACACTTATATATTATTCATGATACTGTAGACTGATCACTTCAGAAATGATGCGTTTTGTCCCTTTAATCTTTTGCTTTTGGTTCAAGTAAAACTGATTTACTTTCAGAGTACATTGTGCGTCTTATATCCGATATACTGAATATAAATGATATTTTTCTTCAAAAGATATCGCTGGCAATGTAGAGATCATTTTTGGCTTTAATCCTTATCAGAGCACGAGGTGCCTTAACGCTTACATTGGCAACCATCTTTTGACAGAAACGGGTAAGAAGGCCCATCCATCTTTCTGTCCCGACAGTTCATTATAATGCTTTTCTAGTTGGTTCGCTGGGTGGAGGTTCCACCAGGCCCCGTGCATTCATTTTTAAATTGCAGTTTGAATCCTTCCCACTAAATCATTTTGATAGCCTCCATTTCCCCCTTTGGAGATGGGCACTTCCCTTCTCCCAGGGGGGGGTGGGGCTGGCTGGAGCTGGTCCTTCCTCCCCCCACGTCATTGAGTCTCTGATGAAACCCCAACAGGCACAGCTCTGGTTAATCAGGTTCCCCTGTGGGCGCGCTGGGTCGTGGAGGAGGGAGGGCCCAGTGTATTTCAGCAGTGCCTTCCCCTCTCCTCCCCCTGAGAGCTTGGGAGGGTCCCCTCCAGTATTTCCTGTGGGACCTGGCCACGCTCCGGGAACTGAAACTCACAGGAGCGGGGAGGGACAGCCTCTGCTGGTCCCCTGGGACAGTTCCATTCTGGGCCTTGTCTGCTCCCGCCACAGAGCTGCGTCGGCTACAGCTCAGGGCTTCCTGCCTCGATGGCTCTGGCCAGGGGCCCGACGATTGTGTATGGCCCTCGAACGATGTTATAAATAGTTAAGGCGATCTGTGATTGTTGCAAACATAAATGGCCCTTGGCAGGAAAACGGTCCCGCAGCCCTGCCCTCGAACATAGTTAGGGCCGTGGTCGGCAAACTCATTAGTCAACAGAGCCAAATATCAACAGCACAACGATTGACATTTCTTTGGAGAGATAGACTCGCCCAGGCCGTGGTATCTTGTGGAAGAGCCACACTCCAGGGGCCAAAGAGCCGCATGTGGCTCGCGAGCCGCGGTTTGCCGACCTCTGAGTTAGGCAGATGCTGTCACATCCTCATCAGATACTTCCACCCGCAGCGCCTCTCCGAGCCCGTGGCTCTCGCTGGCTCTTCCTTTGGGAAAGGCTCAGGCTGCCCGGCGCGGGTGCGGAGTCTGGGTTTCCATGGCATCCTGGACGCTGTGAATGTCAGGTTGAGCGGGATCTGGTTTTGTCCTCCTCCTCCGGAGAAGGCGGATGTTGAGCTTCTGGGCCAGTGCACTTGGTGTTCAGACCGCCAGGCGAGTCCTGGAGGCTGGTTCGTGCAGTTGTCGGTTGTCTTCTCGAGGCCTCTGGACCCGTCCCTCCACCCCTCTGTGGCCCGGCGTCAGGCTGGGGGTGGCAGGTGGGCCGCAGGTCAGCCGAGGCCCCCAGCCCTGCGTCCTGGGCGGGTGTGCGGGGCGCGTGGGGCGCGGACACGGGGCTGGGACTTTCCAGGTTTCCCGGAGCAGGCGGCTTCTTCTTGTCGTCCCCCTCTGGGGTTTCTTCCCCGGCCTCGGCCTCGGCGGCTTTCCCGCGGCCTGTGTGCGGAGGTGCTCAGCCCGCGGGAGACGGAATAAGCCAGAAACTCACCTGCCCGGCTCTCCGCTGGCGCACCCGCAGCCCCATCTGCCTGCGCCCACTCCCCAGCAGCCTGGGGTCCTTCTGTTCGTGACGCATCCAGGCTGGGCAGCTGTGGCCCGCGAGGGGGTGGGTCCCAGGGGCCTGGATCCCCCAGGCAGAGTGGGTGCCCCCACAAGGCATCCATTTTCCCAAAGTGCCCATTTCCCTTCGACAGTGAGATGGAGAAGGAGCGGGTCCCCCACGTGGTGGCGTTGGTGGCGTTCCTTCACCTGCGGCTGAGGCGCCCGTGGGGAGCCCGGGCCTCTGAGCCTGGGGGACTCGGACTGAACCAAGCACACGCGGCGATCGGGTGGCACCAGCCAGGTCGGCGTGCCCCGTGGCCGCCCCGCCGCTGGGCAGAGAGGAAGCCTGGGGAATCGGCCTCCGTGCCTGCCCCGCAGAATTTTACCCAAACCTATTAGTTTTGAATTTGAGCAGCTGCTGTCGCTTCTGAACATCGGACAGACACATCTGTCGTGGGGAGCAGCTGGAGTTAAAAACAAAAAGGTTTCTGTTAAAGTAAACAGTTAAAAACAACAAACAGATAAAACCCGTCGCTGCTACAGGCACTCATGTGCAACTTGCTAACTGGAAAGTCAGTTCATTCAAATTGGGCACTTTTATGTTCAGGAAGTTACTGCCAAGAGGGGGTAACAGATAATAGAAGTATCTATTAGTTGACAGTTCAATCTTTACGTGGTAACGGCTAGATCAAATCCAAACTAATGACTAGCTTTCCAGAGAAACAGGGTTTGTTTTGCTTGCTGATGGCAGTGGCTTTGGCATCCTCCATGGGGACCCCGATGTTAAACGCTGGGAGCCAGCAGAGCGTTCTCACACACACAGCGGGGATCGGAGTATGGACTGAATTACTCACAACACATCCCAGGGCGAAGGTGGAGGCAGTCGGGGCGCCAGGTCAGTGAATGCAGAGTCCGATTCTATTTCGGGAGCTCTCTGCAGGGCAGCCTGCGAGGCGGCAGCCACTTCCTCGTTCCTCCTCCCTTTTCTGACGTTACTCCGCTTGGGGGGGGAGACTGCGCGATGGGTTTAGTTCAGGGTCCTATCCGCCCACACTGACCGCTCTCTGCGACTCACTCTGAAAACTTCCATCTTCACTTGTGGTATAATTTCTTGGAGCTTGGGGTCCTAAACTGAATCTATTCTGTGCAAAAATGTTACGATGATTGGAATAAAACTGGCATTTGCCAACTTACGTTTTCTAGAACATGATGATGACAGGAACAGACTGTCCAATCTCAGAGGGAAGGGGGTGTAGGTGGCTGGGGGGGAAGAGAGCGGCCAAAGAGCTCGCAGGCATAGATGCCCAACCATGGAGCAGACAGCAGGGTGGTGGCGGCCTGGGGCTTCTCCCTTCCTCTCTCTCTCTCTCTCTGAAATCAATAAAAACATGTTTAAAAGAAAACCCCTCCTCACACAGCCTCGTCCCTGTGTCTGCTCACCGACCTGTTCATGGGGTGCTGAGGCGGGGCGGCTCTCAGAGGGACAGAGAAATACTACTGCTGGCACTTCTAATGCCGGGGACCGCACATCTTCATCCGAAGCCAGTGGAGGAAAAGGAGGGGAGCCCTAGTGAGTGCGAGGGGGGAGGTAACACAGAGCCGAAGTCAGCGAACCTACAGAGCAGGCGCATGAGAGAAAGTTCACCAAGACAGGAGCGATTCTTCTAGCCCAGCGGTGGGCAAACTCATCCGTCCGCAGAGCCAAATACCAACAGCACAACGATGGACATTTCTTTGGAGAGCCACATTTTTTAAACTTAAACTTCTTCTAACGCCACTTCTTCAACATAGACTCGCCCAGGCCGTGGTATCTTGTGGAAGAGCCACACTCAAGGGGCCCAAGAGCCGCATGTGGCTCGCGAGCCGTGGTTTGCCGACCACTGGTATAGGTGACCAACAAAATGTACCCCTCCCGAGAGCAGCCTGAGCGAACAGTGAGAGGAGACACACAAACCAACGGGCCCTCAGTGAGCAGCCAGTTGATCTCGGCCGAGAACAGGAGCCCGGGGTCAGGAAAACAGTCCTCACCTCCAGCCTGGGCGCGGGGAGGGGAGGCTGCAGGGTAGCCGGAGACCAGCGGATTGTTTCCTCCCTTGTGAGCGGGTCCTCTCTCTTCCCTTCCTGAATGTTGGAGCATTTTCCTGCCTACCTGGCTCAGGCACTGGGATAGGTCTCCTCTGTGTCAGATTTGGGGCGGGGGCTATTCTTGGACATGATAATCACTTAACTCTCATCAGTCACTATTTTTCAAGTATTGTCCTTCCCTACACCCTCTTTTATTTCCTTTTGGGAATCTAATTATGCACTTGTCAGACCTCCTCCACATCCTCTCATTTAGAGTCCACATGTTCCCCTTATCTACCTCTCACTCTTTAGCTGGAAATGTCTTACTGCTCAGGCTAGATACTAAAGTTATAATTTCAATTATCCAGTTTTTATTTCCAGACACTCTGTCTGTTTCTCGGATCCTGTCCATTTTAGTGTTCTATTTTTACTCACACTTTCAAACTATTCCTACATATCTTTGAAATACAAACTTTTTTATTTTCATGACTCTATTATAGTTTTTACAGAAATGGGACCATAGTATTTTATTTATTTTCCAGATGATTAGTCATCATGGCTCATAATCTTGTGTATTTAGTAACCTGCTTTTCTTCGTTCAAGATTCATTACATTTTATCTTTGGCGCTTCTTTAAGTCCTCGTGTTAACACAGCCTCTGCAGAGAGCATTTGCACTTGTTTCCTCCATTTGAGGAGGACACTGTTGTCCTGTTTGTTGTTTATTTTTTCATTTACTGCTTATCTATTACTATTAAATGCATCGGGGAGACATTGGTTAATAAAATCATATTGGTTTCAGGGGTACAATTCTATAATATATCCTCTGTATATTGTATTGTGTTCAGCACCCCAAGTCAACTCTCCTTCCATCACCATTCACCCCCCCCCCTTTACCTGCTTCTACCCCCCACCCCCACTCCTCTTTCCTCTGGCAATCACCATACTGGTGTCTGTGTCTATGAGTTTGTTTGGTTTGTTTTTATGCTTAATCCCTTCACCTTTTCCTCCAGCCCCCTCCCTCTGACAGCCCCTCCCTCTGACAGCCCCTCCCTCTGACAGCTGTCAGTCTGTTGTCTGTATCCATGAGTCTGTGTCTGTTTGTTTGATTGGTTGTTTGTTTGGGCCATTCGATCCTATCTGACCCATTTGCTGTCTGGGCTCCTGCTCTCTCCCCTCTGTGGCTCCACAGTGCAGCCACGCGCCCTGTGCGCCCCTCCTTTACAGGGAGAATGGGGGGGCAGCACCTCATCTACATTACGGTAATTTTATTTTACCCGGCACTTTCAGGTATCATGTACCCAGAAGCAGTTTTCTGCACATAACGTTGGTCATAGTCCTGGTTACCGAAACCACCATTTTAAATCAACATTTACCATGGCTTCTGGAACTTTCATTGCTCCTTTCCCCTCCATTTATTCTTCAAATTGCATATTATTTTATAACCCTCAACAGTCCAGTTTCAATGGTTAGTTTAGATCTGACGAATGCACAGCCACACCACTGACTTTGTAACGTTAACGCGGAAGGAGGAGCTAGACGCTGGAGGCCTCGCCTCCCTCCCATTACGTCCTCTCGCCTAGTTAGCTCTGAGACCTGCAGAGCCGAGCTGTCCCGAGAGGGCAATGGGTGCGCAGGTGGCAGTAACTGAAGAGGGGCCAACAGGCCAGTACCGTGGCAAGGCAGTGCTTACTGAATCTTACTGGATATTTAACACCTGCAGGGAGCATCGTCCCATGCCAAAGGTTGCCAGTTTGATTCCCAGTCAGGGCACATGCCTAGGTTGTGTGTTCAGTCCTAGTTGGGGCATGAAGGAGGGCAGGGGGCAACTGATTGATCTCTCTCTCTCTCTCTCTTTCTCTCTCTCTCCCCCTCTCCCCCCTACCACCCCCTTTCTTGTCGCTAAAAAATCAATGACCATATCCCTGGGGGAAGATTAAAAATATAATAATAGTAAAAAAATAAAATATCTGCACCGTACTGTTCTAAATATATTTTATTGCCTGAAATTGGCTACAACCCATATACTTGCAAAGTAGATAATAAAACTTAAGATGGAGTCTTAAGCTATTGATATTTTTAAATAATGAGGCTCTAGGAAACTCACCCTTTCTGTACTTTATGATGTTCGGCTACCCTATGGGACCTGTTTCATGAAAGGGCTGTGTGCACAGACTCCCTATAGAAAAACCCCCCAAACCCCATCGTCTTTCCCCATGGACAGTCAGCATGACTGTGCATAACAGATGCTCCTAGAATCCGTCAGCAGCTTTGCTCTTGCCATAGATCAAGGACCAGAGAACCCAAGTTATCTGCTGACCTGCATTTTCCCCCCAGAGATATACGCAATTCTCTGCGATTAAACAGCAGTTGAAATTGCTTTCACATAAATAGCCAGTAGTTTACTTTGCAAGGATAATAGAGGTAACCAACCTCATATTTTCAGAGGGGAAGATGACATCAAAATCCATGTTGGAAATGAGCTAACCAGAAAACTTTAAGAAAGACAGTTTTTTAAAAGCTGGCTAGTAAAAAAAAAAAAAAGCAAATAAAACACTTCAGCAAGTTCTTGCTGGGAAAACATTTATCAGTGAAGTTGGTAGCCAAATATTTTTCTCTGTTTTCTATAATGCTCTTTTTTTAAAAAGTACAGTATTGCAATTAAATATTGATTTGTTTGTTTAATGTTAATCATTTAATTGCAATATGTACTTTTGAAATAATGCACAGGCTGCTCTTAGAGTGATTACCAGCTAAAGTATCCTCATGAGGGGAGCCAGGGAAGTCCTGATCATTGAAGGGCCTTGACGTTGAGGCCTCGTGTGTCAGAAATACAGCACAGCCCTCAATGCTTCTTGTGATGCGATAGTGCAACACCGTGTGATAGAGGGTGTGACAGCAGGGATGTGCATGTTCTGCACACACAGAAGGGACAGCTGACCCGGCTTGGTTTGAATCCGCTTAGAGGGATTTACACAGCTGAAAGGGATTGCAGATGCTTTACACGGACAATTTCTGAATATTGAATTTTTATTCCTATCCTGCTTCTCTGCTTTGCTGGCTTATTTTATCTATATTTAGGAAATCGCATTGTGCATAAACTTTAGGAATCTGGTGTTCTCTTTAGGGTGGGTTAACAACAACAAAAAATTGGGTGCTTGGCTCAGGCACCGTGCTATATGACTGAAGTTATGGAGCTGGTGATGGGGAACCTACAACTAGACGACCAAGTGTACCACACAGAACACGTTCATCCGATAGAGGCGATCTAACATATATGTTCATGATGCAGATTATTTACCTTGGGTTTTAGCCTAAGTTTACAGCATGCTTGTGTCAGCAGCACCAATGGTCTCTGAACAAGGGCAGCATTCTTGTATTGAAGAGTCCTTGCTGGAATTCCATCAACCCCCAAAGAGATTGTGCGCGCACACAACGTACCAGGTAAACCAGGCCGAATCCATCGCTGGGTAATGCGCAACCACTGACATTCCTCAGCAGGGATGTAGCCTTAGGTTTGCCTTCCTGGTGTGGAGCGCGGGGAGCTGAGTTTGGTGACTGAGAGAGGGAAGTTGTTTGCTGCTGTGGAGACCAGGCTATTGGCGTGGAAGGCTGGGATCTTGTTCTTCATCCCGGACTTGGTTAGCTGGGTCCTGCCCACTGAGCGCCGCTTTCTGAGGCCTTCCTCCCACTCCGCTCTGACCCGGAAGCAGTCATCTCACCGTTAAGATTTCAGGTCATAAACGAACCGTCTTTTCACGTAACAGAATTAAGTCAAAGTGGAGTTGATGTTACGTGAAGAGAACCTTCTCGCTGAGAAGGAATAGAGCCGCTTCCTCAATGGAACAGTCTGAAAATACCAAATAGTTTCCTAATTCCTTGACCAATATGACATTTTGGTTCTAAGCCTATGAAATAACTTGGGGTGGGAGAACATAAATAATATACATTTTCTCTTGCCCTGGCCAGTTTTGGTCAGTGGTTAGAGCATCGGCCCGCAGACTGAAGGGTCTCGGGTTCGAGTCCAGTCAAGGGCACATACCTCGCTTGCAGGCCCCATCCCAGGCCCCAGTTGGAGCGTGTGCGGGGGGCAACCAGTTCATGTGTCTCTCTCACATCACTGTCTCTCTCTCTCTCTCTCTCTCTGTCTCCCCGCTCTTCCTTCCACTCTCTCTAAAAATCAATGGGAAAAATATTCTCAGGGGAGGATTAACCAAAAAAATACATTTCTCAATTTTCAATGTCCATTCGTCAGTTTAAACCAGTAAAATATGCCAAGCTTGCACCATATTAATGACTTCTTTGAGTCATATACTGGGATTTTCTGTATACAGTCATGTGCTATATAACCACATTTGGTCAATGGCTGGCGGACTGCATAGATGAGGCAGGCCCATCAGATTATAACGGGGCTGAGTTTCCCATGGGGAACGAAAGGAGGAAGGTCTTTTTCTCCGATGGGAGCCTATCTCCTGAGATGGCTCACAGCGTAACTCTGGGTCCAGAGGTCCCAGTCAGCCCCTGACCTGTGACCTGAGCCTGTCCCCCAGCGCCGATTCCGCGGGCGCCACGGCCTCCCAGGCGGAGTCTGATGGACTTCAGAGGACACGGCTGCCCATCGTCCCGAGGCGATGACTGTTCTCTTCACCCCGATGGGTGCGGGGTCCCTTTACCCCATGTCATGTTGGCTCTGTCAAGGGCACCCCGACCAGAATGGAGATGCTGCTGCTTGTCAGCAGTAGGTGTTCGGGGGTCATTTTTTTTTTCATAAACGATGGTGATAACCTATGGAGGGGCTTTCACAACACGTGTGGAAGATACTTTGTGATTTTTTAAATGTCTTTTTTTATGTCTTAAGGTGCACTGACTTTGTCATAAACCGGGGGTGGGGAGCGTCCGGCCCGTGGGCCGTATAAGCCCGAGAAATCACTTGGTCTGGCCCTGCCAGGGCCTGAGGGGCGAGTTCATTAAACGTTTGACCAAATACAGCGGGCTGATGTTTAAGCTGATGATATTGTACGGCCCACGAATGATGTTGCAAATAGACTAAGACCCTTGGCAGGATCAGCTGTTCTAGTGTATGTCATAACGCTCAATGGCCATGCATAAAACATCTCCTGATTATGCTGTTTGAAACCTAGTTTCAAAGATTGCAATTTAAATAATTAGAAAATTGGTGAAATATTTTTCTTGCGTGTCATTTAGAATTTCTCCTCCTCCAAACTACCAAAACACATTTCTGCAGAGTACTGTAATTGATGTCAGCGACGCATGCCAGGTATCGCTCCTGACGCTATGAAACAGGGACTTCAGTCAGTCACCCTAATAAAGTATTCTCAGGCGCAGAGTCTGGGCAGAGCAGTGTTCCGTCTGATAGACGCAGACAAGTGACTTCGGCAGGCTGTCTATTGGACCTGATGTTCCATAAATCAGACGAAAGCTCAGCCCAGATGCAGCCGCACAAAATGACAACCACGTTTGGAGTCTCAGCTGTCACAACAAGTTGATTTTGTTTCTGAGTCCCCGCGTATGAAAATAATTGTTTTAATCAGCCTCACCATGAATTCTCACATCTTAATCTCATGACATCGAGCAAGTTTATGAATGAAAACAAAGGAGCAGGCTCGTGTTACAGTTAGGAAGTTGTGTTAGAAAAGGAAAGATTGGGCAAAAACTTGGGTGTGAACAGACAATCTTGGATTTATCGAAGACAAGGGCATTATTTAATTTTGTTAGCAGTTTTTGTTAAGAAATTTCATACAAACAGTGTGATTTATTGTATATGTGATCCTTAGCAGGTATTTATTTTTAATTAAATAGCAATCTAGTTTCTTTCCTAAAATACCTATAAGACCTGAAGATTTAAATTCTTTAAAATTTTCCAAAAAGAGCTGACATAATGTGTAATTATTTTTTCACGTGATTTTAAACATACAGAATCAATGATACAAACATGCGAAGAAAACAGTATTTCTTCCCAAATGAATCGTAAACGTGTGGGAAGGTGGCACTTTGGAAGCCACGGTCTGAATTTGCGGTGAGTCCATCGTTGTGTGAATTAGCGTGCTTCTAAAGTCCCTAATGCTGACTTTCCTTCCCACAGTTCAGGGCTTTCAAACATTATAAGCTTGTGTTCTCTTTAAGACAATTATTACTGTTCTAATGGATCCTCATAAAAATAATGTTCGAAAATAAACCCGGCAGTAAAAAAAAAAAGCTATTAAAATATGTTAAAAGTAACAAATTCTGAACTTAGGTTGACAGTATCACATCGAGAAAACACTAACTCACCGTCTTAAAAGACACTGTTCTGGAAATCTCCGACGAAAAGCAAAACAGCTGCATTTCACGGTGATTGCGGGAGCCTGGCTGATGATGGTGATTTTGTTTTTCAATGAACTGGGGTCAAAGGGCAACAACAGAGGAATGAAATGGAAGAAAATGGAGATAAAATAAGCTGGTCCCTGGGATGACGTGAGAGTCCATTTCTGATCGGAAACACAGTAGCATACTTGCCTATTGGTCTACTTTCCTAAATCAGGACACAGTAAACTCACTTGCACGGGACATACTTAGTTTGCAGGGGTAGCTCCTCTGTATGCTGATGTCACTACGTTTAGAATAGAATATTCCAAATAGAACAGAATATGATTCTTTTTCCAGTGCATCATATTTTATACACACATAATAAAATATGCAGGGAATAGCCCTGGCCGGTTTGGCTCAGTGGACAGAGCGTCGGCCTGCGGACTCAAGGGTCCCAGGTTCGATTCCGGTCAAGGGCATGTACCTTGGTTGCGGGCACATCCCCAGTGGGGGGCGTGCAGGAGGCAGCTGGTCGATGTTTCTCTCTCATCGATGTTTCTGGCTCTCTGTCCCTCTCCCTTCCTCTCTGTAAAAAATCAATAAAATATATTTTTAAAATACGCAGGGAATAAATACATATATTTCCTTCTTTCCTACGTATTTTTATCTAGTAATAACGGGAAATTTCCCAACATTGGACTCAATGCAACAAACAGCTGACACGAGCTTCCACTCTGTAGCACAGCTGTCACCAGGGATGTTGCTTGAAGAGAAAACAAACTAGTATAATGTATGTCCTTGGATGGCACTTATGATACCGCGACTTCTAATAAGTACGTGTTTGCTCTTAGTTCCAATTTTTGGCACAGAGCTCCTAAAAACCCTTGTTTATTTCCTAAGCGATGGGCTTCACCCATTATTTCCAATCAGTTAAACCTGAAAAGGAGTGAAAATGAAGTAGTTACCAGCTTTTAAAGTGTGTACACATTTGTTTGGGACAGGCTATCTTTTAAGCTAAAATAAAATGCAATAGAAGGAAGTGTCACAGTGATCTGAGAGACTGTAACAAAGAATGGCCTTTACGTTGACGTACAGTGAGTTACCAGGACAACAGTCCCCATGCAGTCCGGGGAGAGGCTGTGTCCAGCTTAGCTCCCCTGGGAGCAGAGCTGTCTCCCCATTCTCTGAGGGGCACCTCCAGTTTCTCCCATGTTTTCTTGTCCTGGGCAACTGGCTTTCTCAGACAATGACTGTGAACAGTTACCACCCGAATCCAGCAAGTGAGTGACATCTATTTCCACTCTTAAGAGTCGTTCTCACGCAATAGCGCAAACTTGGGGAAACCAGGCAGCTGTTATGTATGTGCACCTAGGAGATGAGAAGAGGGAGGCTAGCTTGCCCACGGCTCGCCACCAGCACGTGGGGACCTGTGCTTCGATCGCTCAGCTGAAGTTCTCTTGCCCTGAACCTGTGTTCTGCGGCGTCTGAACACGACATGGTTATTTATGGGTTACCCCTCTTCCTGTGTCTTGTGAGCAGGACTGGCGCTTTCAACAACGTTAAACACCCTTGGTGCCCATGGCCGGCTTCCAGGAGGTGCTTCAGGAATGTACTTCCTTCCGCCCATTAATCACGTAAATGAATGGCCTTCCCGTGCTTTGTTGTTCAAAGGCTAAAGGGACCTAATAGTACAATTAATCAGAATGGAACTGTCAGGTCCCTCGCGAGAGTCCAGGTCTCCTTGCCAATGGACACAGGATGTGTTGTCTGATTTGAGTTGATAGATCCTCTACCTCTTACCAGAGTCTGAGTATTTGCAATGAGATAAAAACTGGGTGGCCATTTTTAAGTCATTTTTACAAATTTCAGGTATGAGACTTAACCATCACTCTTTAAAAATAATAAAACATGTATCAACAAGAGAAAAGAAAGGAACAGAAATCGACTACGTAGGAACAGATCACAACATTGATGACAACATCAGTTCAGAATGCAGAAACTTTGCATCTAGAGTCCAGAGTGAAATTATTGGACCAAAAGCCAAACAAGCAGAAATATAAAACTCTATCTCCCAGAGCAGGGGCTCATCCAAAAATGAATGGCTACTAAGAAAGCATTTAGAGTCTTTACCCAGGAAAGTACCAGAATAGAAGACGCCCAACTGTCTGAGATGAGGAAAAGAGACGAATAGAAGCTTAAAGAGCTGTGTGTGTCTGAACACAAACATATTGCTTCAGTAAATTAAAACCAATGAATTATTACTGAAAACTTCAAAACCATAAATATATGAATGAATGCATGATGGAGAGTTTTTAACCAGTAATTATAACAATATTATTTAATACTAGTGGCCCGGTGCATGAAATTCATGCATTGGGGGGGGGGGGTTTCCCTCAGCCCAGCCTGCACCCTCTTCAATCGGACATCCCTCTTGCAATCTGGGACCGCTGGCTCCTAACCACTCACCTACCTGCTGGCCTGATCCCCCTAACTGCTCTCCCCTGCCAGCCTGATTGTCCCTAACCACCTCTGCCTCGGCCCTGCCACCATGGCTTTGTCCAAAAGGACGTCCAGAAAGTTATCTGGAAGTTGTTTGGTCTAATTAGCATATTACCCTTTTATTAGTATAGATTCTGGGGGAAATTAGGAGACTACCATAGATCCTTGCGTTGAATTTATTGTGTGGAGTATCTTGACTGTGAAAGGAAGGGCAACACTATCTCTATTGAGAGAGAAATCAAGTTAAACAAGGACATTGAGTTGGTTGCATCAGGTTGACTGACTCAAGTGAAGCAAAGGCCCTGTGGCGGTCCAGGAACCGGAGAGTCCTTCGCAGGACCATGCAATCTGTGAACTAACTCCAGGCGCGACCCGAGAGGACCAGCTCGGCACTCCATGGCAGCCTGGGAGCTCATCAGGGTGGTTCGCCTTTTTAAAATTTGTTCTGTGTCAGTGGTTCTCAAATGTTAGTGTGTGCTGGAGGGAATCTTTAAACAGAACTCTGGGCCCTATTCTTGGACATTTGGATTCAGTAGGTTCCTGAGGGGACCCAGAATCTGACAATTCTAACTTCCCAGGTGATGCTGATGCTACTGGTCCAAGGACCACTCTAAGAACCACTGGTATCACTCATTCATTTCAACTTTACACGGGAGTAAGAATCACTTGTAGATCATCCATATTATACATCCTAACTCCATGGGGCATGGTTTCTCCCTTGTACAATCTCATTCGTGAGATTTGGGAGGCTCCAGAAATCTGGGTGTTTTGTTTTGTTTTCCTCACACATCCCAACTGATTCTTATGATAACGTAAGACTGTGAAACACAAGTCTAAATATCACGTGGGGTGGACAGGAGGAGAATCGAGGGGTGATCGACTCTTACCACAGCCCTGGGTGTCTGTGCCATCCAAGCTCGGATGCTACCACTACTTGTATGGTGCTGGCTCCTCAAATTGGACCATCCCCATTTTCCCCCAGGGGAGAGCAGTTAGAGAGATCAGGCCAGCAGGTAGGTGAGTGGTTAGGAGCCAGCGGTCCCAGATTGCAAGAGGGATGTCCGACTGCCGGTCCTACAAATTGGACCATCCCCATTTCCCCCCAGAGGCCTGTGTTTTTTGTCCTGGTAGAGTTTGGGATGATGAGTTTTTATTCAGGCGTTTTAAATACTTCAGAATTCAGTCCTTGGACACTCAGCAAAGAAAGCATCTGCGGTAACTCTTACTCATCTTTGAAGACAGAAGGTCCGTGTTTTGGAAGAGGAAGGTTGAGTTGGATATTTTTCATTAGAAATGTCCTCAATTAATGATAAGCCAGACTATTTATCCGAAGGAGGCATATGAGTTTTGGTGCAACTTGAATTTAAAGAGACTTCTGACAAGCATTAGCGGCAGCTGACTTCGTGGTTCGCTCATCGGCCTTTGCTTACAGAGAGCACCCCTGGAAGGCACTGCGAGTCCGTGGAAAAGCACAGTCTCCGTCTCAGATATCAAGATTCTCGCATATTTTTCTGCTTCTGATTTAGACCGTGATAAGTATGTGGTGAATAAGAGTCATTTTGGAAATAATTCAAAGTTCAAAATGTAAAATGGCACTTATATATTATACACCTCAAAGGTATATTTTATTTCTTCTTGATTTGTGAGAACTGAATGCCGGTTGAAGAAGAAATTACTGCCCCCAAACCTTCACAAAAATGCTATAAAATAGACTACTTAAAATTGATTTTAGAAGATGTATGAATGACAAACCGAGAGGAATAATGTGAAGTGTCATTAAACAGTTCCTCCATCAAAAATCTGAAAATATCCGTTATTTCTCTTTCCTCCTAGAGAAACTGCTGAACTTAACGTTTCTCACAGCTAGTCAGTAACTCGTATTGCCAAGCATTCTCACACTTCACAGCCCTCCGTTCCCCAGGCAACCTCCAAGGGGACAAATAGCAAGCTGAATCTGATATGACTGTAACACAATGTCGCACAAGGTGAGCTGAGTGTGTTTTCTGTGTAAATGCAGTATTTCCATACCTGCTACAAGAATGAGTACTTTGGACATAATAGCCTATTATTTCTATGAGAAAGTATGAGTTTCTGAAGGAAAGTCTTCATAATTCTCAGTATGTCATTAGAGTCAGCAAACAATTTTCTTTCGTGAAAGGATGAATATCCATGTGAAGTAAAATAGTAGGATTTCACTATGGAAAACATCTGAATAAGTAAAACTAGGAGGGGGAAATCTGAACAGTTCATCAATTCAACTGTATAACCTGGAGCACTTTAACTACAAGGCATTTCGTAGACTTGTGTATATTTTAAGTGGTAGAGTGATACTTCTAAACTAATGGAAACATGGCTAAGTAGCTTGTATGTCAAATTAATTAATCGAGCAGGAGAGTTCTCATTCTTTAAGAACAACATAACGCACAAAAATAAGGAAGCAAAATGTTCAGATGAATAATGTTGCTAGGCAACTTGAAGATAACCCTTAATTTACTGAATATTTTTAGACACAATGATTGGAACAGACATTTTTGTCACCTGCACAAACAGTGTAAAGTGAATCCTACTCATATCGTTGAAAATGTTTCATTATGACCATTTTTTAGGAATTGTGGACATGTTTTTGGACAGGGCGTACAAGACGATACAGGACTTGCACTGTCTTGGGTTAAGTGAGAAATGACTTCAATGTGCAATGGAGTTCACGTCTCAGTGAGTGGGAAGGGACCTCAAGGGTATGGGACAGGGTGAGGGAAACATAAACGTCTATGAGGACAAAGTTAATAAGGGCCAGTTAAGTAGAGATTCTTTTTTTTTTTTTATGTATTTTATTGATTTTTTTACAGAGAGGAAGAGAGAGGGATAGAAAGTTAGAAACATCAATGAGAGAGAAACATCGATCAGCTGCCTCCTGCACACCTCCTACTGGGGATGTGCCCGCAACCAAGGTACATGCCCTTGACCAGAATCGAACCTGGGACCTTTCAGTCCGCAAGCCAATGCTCTATCCACTGAGCCAAACTGGTCAGGGCTAAGTAGAGATTCTTGATTCATTGTGGTAGCTCAGGGACTGTGCCCTAACAGTCTGATTAGTTAGCTGAAAATGATCAGAAGGCGGCCTCCACTCAATGAAGCTAAAAGCCAGAACTGACTTGGTATGTATATACATAGCTATGTATATAAATACAGATATGTGCATGCATAAACATATACTTACATATATAAACAGATACACATCCCTATACATGTAGTATAATACTTACGACGATCCATTGATAACAACATATACCAATGTCAAGTGAAATGTGGAAATCTTCTATTTAGCTACCTTTCCCTTTCCCACTTTTAAGTATCATTTTGTTGAGTAGCCGTTTTAAACATCAAACCTGATTATATAACACATGAGGGAAGGGTAGTCTATTATATGTGCTCATCTACCCATTCTTTCCATTGTCCCATTTTCCTTCTTGATGATCTAAGTTAACTACTTTATCATGTCCTTTCTGTTTGAAGAACTTTCTGTAGCCGGACTTTAGGGGTATGAATGCTAGAGGCAAGTTCTTTTAGCTTCCCTTCACCTGAGAATCTTTTATTCCCCCCTCCATTACGGAAGTGTAGTTTTACGGGAGAATTTACCAGCCACAGCTCTCCCCCTACCCCACCCCAACAGCACCATCACTTGAAAAATATTGTGCCACTTTGCTCTGGCCTCAGAGTTACCGATGAAAAATCTGCTGTCATTCCGTTGGCATTTTTTCTATGGGGAGTGGTGGTCTTTCTGGCAGCTTTTAAGATTGTTTCTTTGTCTTAATTCATTGAAAGTATAATGTGTCTTGCTATGAGTTTCTTGGGTTGGTCATGTTTATAGTTTGTTTATCTGCTTGGGACTGTAGCTTTGTGTCTTTTGCCAAATTTGGGACATTTTCTGCTATTGCTTCTTCAAATATGCTTTTAGTCCCTCTAGCTCTTTCCTTTTTAAAATTTTTTGGCACTCCAACACATAAATGTTGTATCCTTTGTTATTGTCCCGCTGGACCCAGAGCCTGCTCGTGTTTGGCTTTTACAGTCTGTTTTCTCTTTCTGTTTCAGATGGAGTGAACTCTATTTCTCTGTCCTCGGTTCAATTATTTTTACCCTGTGTTATCTCCACTCTAATAAAAATCCCATGAGATTTTTATTTTTGTTTTATATGTTTTCATGTCTGTATTTTCCATTTGTTTCTTTTTTATAACTTCTATTTCTTTGCCGAGTATTTTTTTTTTTCATTTGACTCAAGAGAATGTGCGTCTGAATGTTGAAGCAATTCTAGGAGAACTGCTTTAGGACTATGGTCCGATAATCCCGACATCGGATTTAATTGGTGTTGGTGTTGGTTGATTTCTTTTTCTCACTCAGGTTGTAATAGTATTGATTTTAGGTTTGATGGGTGATTGTTTATTATATCCTGGACTTTTCTGTCTGTTTTGCTAGGAGAGTCTGGGCACTGTTGAAATCCTTTATTTCAGTTGGCAGGCACGCTGTTTGCAGGCAGCATGCAGGTATTGGTCTACTTTGGTGGTGAGGATTTTAAAAAAAAAGTCTACTTGGGCTCAGTCCCGGTACTCTCCCCTTCCCTTAGCTTTGCACCTCCTCTGTGAGAAGAGCTCACATAACTGAGTGTTTCTTTCCTTACCCTAGAATTACATTTCCTCCGTGCTTTTTAAAAAATGTATTTTATTGATTTTTTACAGAGAGGAAGGGAAAGAGATAGTCAGAAACATCGATGAGAGAGAAACACCGATCAGCTGCCTCCTGCACACCCCCCACTGGGGATGTGCCCGCAACCAAGGTACATGCCCTTGACCGGAATCGAACCTGGGACCCTTCAGTCCGCAGGCCGACGCTCTACCCACTGAGCCACACCGGTCACAGCTCCTCGGTGCTTTTTTAATACAATCTTGGATGACACTGCTGCTCCCCATCCCCCGAAGGTGAGGTTCGGGGTGCCATCACTTGGTGAGGGCGGTGTTCTTAGCATTAGCAGGGTTTCTGCTTATGTCAGTGGTGTGCCCGTTTCTGACTGAAGCAAGACTGGGCTAGTTACTGGAGGGGCTCATACGTTTGTTCCCAAGTGCATTTCTCAGTGCGGCCTGCCCTTGGACATATTGTATCCCAGGGGATGTGTTTTATAAAAGTAAGTGCTCATCTAAGAGAATTCTGTTTGTATCACGTGCTCTCTTTTTCAGAACCATCTTATTATTGTTCACGTTTAAACCGGCTTCTAAAATAGACTCATATACACCCAGAACTCCTGTCATGTGGTGTTCATTAGAAATAGCAGAGACATCCCTGTACACTAATGAGTCCAAACTACAGGGTCATCATCATCCACCTTACATACTGTCTACCAGGTGGGCCCCAACTCCTGAAGGCCCACGAGTCTTTAAAGGAAGCTGCATAAACACATTCTCTTCTCTTTTTCCTCTGCTCTCCACCTAAGAAATCTGCAGGGTTTATTGTGAGCTGTAAAATAGCCTTTCAGTAGCATTAATAAAAGGCATTCTGAGGAATTCTCCTTGCAGCCAAGATAGGCAAATAGAAACCAGACTTATCCATCCAACGGAAATAACTGAAGAATGAAACAGAGGATCTGCATGATGGTTTTCAAGCTGCTGAACATGAGGCAGGACCCAAGAGTGAGCCTTAGACAGGGAGTGAACAAGGTGGGGAGCCCCCCAGCTCCCTGCCTGCAGAGGGCCCGGCTGTGGTGCAGGCAGCAGGTGCAGGCGTCCTGGCCTCCAGCTGAAGTGACAGAGCTGAGAGTTAGGGAAGCCAAGGCTGTAAGTCCATAGGCAGAGAAGGGGAGGGGGTTCATCGAGAACCCCGGTTATCTGCAGGGGCTCCCTGGAGTGTTGATAGGACACTAATGAGCAGATGCGTGGGAAGACACCGCCGGAGGATGGGAAAGGGCCACACAAGGATCAAAGAGAACAGTCTTCACACAGCCACAGCCAGGCCTGCTTCCGCCATGAACTGGGAACAGCGGGTCCAGGCCACAGAAAGGTCTTGCCTTAGCGCAGAGCAATCTTAGATGTAGACTCAGCTGCCCTGGACCTGCCTGAGAACCTTAAAAGCAAGACATGTTAGCCAGTGAACAACGCATTGCCCCGTGAGGGTAAGATTTCAGTTTTGCTAGATGAGAGGAAGTTCTCAAGGTCAGATCTACAAGATTTTTTCTGTAGTTAATACGGATCGTGCACTTCAACTGTAAGAGGGTGGATCTCATGTTAAGTGTTCTCACCATCAAGAAAACCTAACAAACAACAAAGCACAAAGGAAAATCTGATAGGATTCCTTTACAATATGTGAAGTAGCAGAATATCCTTTAGAGACAGATGGAAAGTAGCTAATAATGTATACCATTACCTTTAAAAGAACCACTAAAAAAATTTTAAAGTGTTATAGCTAATGAGCCAGCAAAAGATACAGAATTGAATAAGGATATTAATCCAAACAAGGTGAGAGAGAAATGGAACAAATGTAAACAAATAGCAAGATGAAAGATTTGTGCACAGACAGAAATAATCATTAACAGTAAACAGGACATCCTAATTAAAGGGCAAGGATGATCAGATTGGGCAAAAAGCCAAGAATCAGCCATGTGCTGTCTTTAAGATATCCATTTTAAAATATAAAGACACACATCCTATGTAATAAGAGAGGAATATGCTAATTATTTATTACACCCTGAGGCGTAACGACCGACCGCATAACGGCTGGATCACGGATCTGCAGGAGGGTGGGGCAGTGAACTACAAGCTACAAGTGGGCGCAGAGAGCTACAGGAGGGGGCAGGGCAGCAAGCTATGAGTGGGGGATGGGGTTGGGGGACAGGGGAAGCTACTGGAGGATGCGTGCGCAGGGCTACTAGTAGTTTAATATTAAAAAGATGAAAACAGCCTGGCCAGTGTTTCATTGGTTGAGTATCAACCCATGCACCAGGAGGTCGCTGGTTCGATTCCCGGTCAGGGCACATGCCCGGGTTGCAGGCTCGATCCCCAGCAGGGGGTGAGCAGGAGGCAGTCAATTGATGTTTCTCTGTCTTCAATGTTTCTGTCTCTCTTTCCCTCTCCCTTCCTCTCTCTGAAATCAATAAAAATACATTTAAAAAAATAATTTTAAGCTGAAAATAATTACTCATAAAAGTTTATATCATAATGACAAGAAGACAGACCCTAAACCTGGTATTATCATGCATTTAATAACACAGCTGCAAAGTACAGGAACAAACAATGATAGCTATTCAGGGAGAAACAGACAAACCCACAAATTCAGTTAAATATTTTAATACCATTCTCTCAGTATTTGATGGACCAAGTAGACTAAAAAATCACTAAGGATGTAGAAGACTTAACAGCATTCCAATGAATTGAAGAACAGTGCACTCTATTTTTAAGGGCACATCAAACATTTAACAGGATTGTCTTTCCGTATTCTGGACAATAAAACATTGAATACATTTTTTAAGAGTTATGTCATGCCAAGTATATTCTCCGAATATGATGGAATCAAATTTAAAATCAACCTTGAATATTCCAAATAGTTTAATATTAAGTAACACAATTTCTTTTTCAGATAGGAAGAGAGAGGGAGAGAGAGATAGAAACATCAATTATGTATTTCCCACATATGTCACATGTACCAACTCAAGAAAATGAAACATTATTTGTAAAATAATCTCACATACTTAATCTTTCAAAGCTTCACTAATTCCGAGTGCAGGCATTTAGGTAGATAATGTCGCTGATGACATTATCCCTGTAAGCAACATTAACAACAATCCTCCTCCTCAAGCTAATAGAAGATTCCCGCTTGATGTTCAAATAATTTCATTATCAAGATGAATAATAGAATTGACTTTGACAACTTTCTTAATTGCCAATTTTGACAGGAAGCCAACCCTAATTAGTACTTCATTTAAAAAAAATGACTACACTGCAATCAGGCAAACATCCCTCAATTAAATCAGAGCCCTAATATTGCCCAAGCTGTCACTTTAATTACTGCATAATATATGTAGAAAATAAGTATTTATGTTAATATGAAAATATGACTTTATAAACAGACTAATTCATATGTGATTTGTTGGTAGTCACTGCAGTTTGTGTGACAGAGACATAAAACCTATGTTTAACACCTTGGTTACATTTAAGAACTACCAGTTTCTAAAGATTAACCATTTATGATTATTTTAGAAATAAAATACTTTACCCTCCTATGGGAATGGAACCATCACAGTAACCAAAACAAAAACCGGAAGCTTCTGCTGAGTCGGACTTGTGGGGATACAGACTGACAGTGTTTCCAAGGTGAACCCCTCACCCGGCCAGCTGGTAGACCAGAGGGTTCCCAGTTCTCTTGGGGCTGTGGACTCGACTCTTGTTTTGGAAGAACTGCCCGAGGGAAGTCGTTCCAGGCTGTCCTGTGTGTCCAGACCAACAGCTAGGTGACATTTCCACCCCATGCAATGACAGCACGGGTCACCAACGATGGTAAATAACCCTTTCTTTCCCAGAATACCTTGTGGGGCATTGCAATGGTGTACCTATCTGGAAAGCCAGGCATGAACTTCCCTCCCCCAGAAAAGGAGTGACTTGCCCTTAGGGGTAGTGATACGAGTCCATCAAGCGCTCGGAATCCTGGAGGGCATCAGGCCAAGGAAATCCATGTTCTCGCAACCATCTGCAGAGACTGCTCAGGGTTCATTCACCCGGCTGCCCCTCGGCGACCCCTGTCCTTTCCAATAATCGCAGGCAGTTCGCTTCCGATGGTTACGCACTCTCATGACTGCCTCCTTGATACCATGACCTTTGCACTCTGGATGGTCAAACCTGTAATAGGATCTCCTACCATCAGCTCTGCCCTGAAGAGAACATCTACCCCTGTGCTTCTCCACAATGCAGTCCCCCTGGTCCCCAAGCACCTTCAAGGCGCTCCCTCAAATCAGAGTCCGTCGGTAGGCTTTTCACACTACCGGCACATTGGCTGTCACCAGCCACGTGCTGTAACTCTTTGGAACATTCCTTCAACTTGCCACGATGGTGCCAGTGCTGCTACTTCGCTCAGTGCGGACCTTCACTTGCTTGCAGCTCCCCAGGGCTGTCCTGTCAGTGTTCCCAACGTCAGACCCACAGGAGCAAAGCACACGCCCTCCTCTTCCTCCAGGCCACAGGCCTCTCCTCTCGCTCCTTCAGTGCCTGCAGGTGCAGCACTTTCCTGCCCTTCTCTCTGAGCTTCCGCAGTGACCTCTGAAGGGTAACCTGCTAGCTCACAAGGTGCACAGAATCAAGAAGGAGGATAGACTTTGAGACACCACGGAGGGACCTGGAAAGTATCATGCTAAGCGACATAGGCCAGTCCGAGAAAGACAAGTATCATATGATCTCACTCATGTGGAATCGAATGAACAAAATAAACTGGTGAACAAAATTGATCCAGAGACTTAGAAGCATGGACCAGACTGTTAAATATCAGAGGGAAGGTAGGGGTGGGTGGGAAGAGATCAACCAAAGAACTTGTATGCACATATACATGGACAGACAATAGGGTGATAAAGGGCGGGGGCGGGGACAGGCTATAAGGAGTCAATGGGAGAAAAGGGGGACATCTGTAGTACTTTCAACAATAAAGATTTTTGAAAAAGAAAGAGGGCAGGGGCTGAAGCATATTGGGCAGGTAAGGAATCCCAAACCACTAGCTCCCACCTGGATTTTTCTGCAAATGCAGAGATCATGCACCCAGATGCTTCTCACTGGCTCCCAGAGAGGAAGAGATTGGGCAGGTAGGAGTCAGCCTCGCACTTTTGGACAAGTGAGTAGAGGTAAAGTAGGCGAAGGGCTAATAATCGTCAATATACTAGTGGGGAAATCTACCTCGGGATCAAGGAGAAGGACGACTGTGAATATTTTCATTGAAAAATATTATCAGGAGAAAGTGGATCAAGGACCACAGGAGAAGATGTATGTGAGAGAAGGCAGGAGACGCTCAGGAACAGTAACTTAATTTATTGCTCGTTTCTTAGCCTGTTTAAGAAAATTAAATGGAATCAATCCATTATTTGATCAAGAATAGGATGTGGATACCGTGTCTTGGGACAAAAGAGATGAATGTTTAAACAGTATTAGCAATTAAAATAAACAAAATGCCCATATTAAAGCCAATAGAGTTAAAAGTCTATTTCCTTTCTTTCTTTATTGACTTCCCTCAGGAAAAGAAATAAGACCATAAAGTCAGTAATTGCATGAACATTTCCTTTTAATGTCATAAGGGCTGTTGAATTCTTAGCAACTGGATTACCTTCCTGTAACACGGAGTATAATGTGGACACAAATGTGATTGTTTTCTTCCTTTCTGAATATATATAAACTAACCCCATATTATTAATTTAGGTGGCTATTCTCATAAAGCAATTTCCCTTAAACTTCTTTTTAACTGAAGAATTTCCTAGTAATAGAATTCTCGTATCTGGTATAGTTTAGAAAAAGAATGCTTGAGACCTTAGAGAAAATTACTAACTTTCAGAAGGAAGTCTGACTCATTTATTCTCTTTGGGAAGATAATGTGTCACTGCAGAAAGAAAATAAAAATTGGGTAAACTACTGGAGAAAAGGTAGAAACTCACTGAAAATGATGTACATCATGCATTATCATGAATCATAAATGTGCAGTGAATGACTATACATAGGGAATGCCTATTCTTGGTGATATGAATACAAACATACAAACTTCCTCTCTACAGGGGATTAGTGTAGAGTTATTCAAAGGTCGAATCTGCATTTTAGGATGAAATCTTAAAACCCACCTACTCCATTCTTAATTTTTTGTCATTGTCTTTTTCAATTCTAGCCTTTTTTATGGATTATAACTCTTTGAAGAAATGCTCCATATTTTTAACTATTTCGTCAACCTTTTATTTCCTTGAACTTATTAATTAGAGCACTTCTGACGTCCTTCACTTTAGGGATCGCCTTTAAGTAAACTTCTGTTGCTAGTTTTTATCGTTACCTTTGTGTTGTTCCCTTAGTTTGCTTGCGACAATTTTTATTAAAAGCCAGACATTGTATCTAAAAATTAAAAATGGTCTGGATGATGTAAATGCCTCTGGAGAACTAAAATGCTGTCCATTTTTAAGATAGAGGTAACAGTATTGTTAATTTTAACTTTTTTTAAATTTGGGAAAACAAAGGAACATAATCTTCGACCATAAACAGCAAAGGAACTGGTTTTACTTCTATATGTGTGAGCGCTATGGAGGTGAAATGGCAGAATAGCTTCATTTGAGGTTTTAAACTATTCTTTTATAATGCAATGACAAACACATGTAGTGATGGCAAAACAGTTTGTTTTAATCTATCAGAAATAGCGTTCAGTATTATATAGCATCTTGGAATAGCGACTTCATTGTAAGGTGTTCTCTTTTTGTTTGACAAAAGGAGGTTTTTTATTATTAACTAGAGTACATGTGGCCTTCTAAAGACCAGCTCCAGTCTGTTTTTCCTGAGCGCAGGGCTCTGTGCCCCGGGTCATTTTAGCTAATAGATTTTTTGGCGATGAACAGCTGAAGTACTTACAAGATTGCTTGGTAAATAATATGCGTTTAAACTCTATGATGACCTTTTCAGAAGATGGTCATCTGGGAAAGGAATAGATTTGAAATCATCTGAGTATCTTGTGAATTCTTGTGTCCTCATTCATCGGAAGTGCCTGCCTAAGGAACGTCCAAAGTAAATACGATTTGTTGGTGCTGTTCATTGGTCTGTGGTTATTTTAACTCCAGCTAACAGTCAGATACTGTCTACATGTACACACTGTATATGCATATTTGTATATATACATTGTGTATATTCATTTGTGGCCGTTATAGTTTCAGTGATTCAAAGGTAGCATCAATCAATGTGTCCTCAGAAAATTTAGTTTATATAAAAGGTAGTGGCTGGCCAGCTTGGCTCAGTGGTTGAGTGTTGACCTATGAGCCAGGAGGTCACGGTTCGATTCCTAGTCAAGGGCACATGCCCAGGTTGCAGGCTCGATCCCCAGTGTGGGGCGTGCAGGAGGCGGCCTAACAGTGATTTTCTGTCATCATTGATGTTTCTATCTCTCCCACTTCCTTCCTCTCTGAACTCAATAAAAACATATTTTAAATAATAAAAATAAAAGGTAGTTGCAGAAGAATGTTGATTAATTTAAAGCTGCCTTTATATGAGATAAATTTACAATGTATTCTGCATAAAAGTGACTTAGTATGTAATTAGACGTTTTCCACATTTGATGGAAGAACATACAAAGATTGAGCTGGTTTTAAACTCGTGGGTTTATAAATATTGTTACCAGGGTGATGATTCCAATTTAATGAAAGCATTCCGTGACTGACTCAGATTTGGTAATTAAAAAGTTCAGTTAATAACAATTTATGCCGCAAAAGACAAAACAGAAGTCACCTTTGCTTATTAGGAGGTCTTTGGTCTTTTAATGCGAGAGTAGCTTTAATGGATTTACAAAATGCATAATAGTCAGAGATGCAAATTAGGTTATAATAAATAAATGAGGATTGCTTTCTATCCAGGGCTTTTAGGAGGAAGGTAGTTGGCAATGGAAATTTTGGGAAGATGTTATGACATGATAATCATTCCACTGTTCAGCTTTTAATAATGGTGGTAGAGAATCGGATGTCAGGAGCTTGTAGGCCAGCTCTGCCACTAGCTGGCTGCAGGATTCTGGAAAAGTGACCGTCTCGGTTTCCTCATCTTGACAACTGAGGAGGTGATAGTATTGATCAATCGGGTTAGTGACGGGGTTAAATTATCAGACACGAGGCGCTCAGAACAGCACTATGTAAGTTTTAGCTGTTACTCCACTAACATCAAATGTCAAAATAGTTCCTGAGGTGGCCATGTAATATCTTCACATGTGCATGCTCTTTGGCAGCAATAACTAACGCCAGTTTATTACCCTTACGACGAAATAGCCATGTGGAAAAGGGGCTGAGAACGGACATCTGTAATCGCCCACATTACAGCGTGTCTGCCTTCCCGGGTGGACACAGTTCCAGGGAGATATTGCACGGGAAGTTCCATGACAACCACGTGTGGCCCCAAACGAAGGGCGCTTCTCTGGGGTACAGAGAGGCTTCTGTGTGCATACAGGATGCGCCAGCTCAGTGTGCAGCCTTTGGGGAAAAGTCACCCCCTCCGGCTCCCCCGTCACCACCATGGATCACCCCCCGGGTCAGACACTGCTCTGTGCAGGGACGTTCCTTGGCCGGGGGTCTTTCCTCCCTTAAGGAGTGTGCTGGCTCCCTCGGGAGCCCATTAAAACACACTCTGATGGAAGTCGTGAGGGGACCTTCAGGGGTGAGGGGTATACACTTGTCAAAACTCATGCCACCCTACCAAGAAATGCCGAGCCTCTGACTGTGTGTAAAATGCGCCTCAGTGAAACTCACTGCGATCTGTGGTGATCACCTTCACACCCTGGAGATACCCTTTTCTGCCAATTTTCAGTAAAAGACATCCAACTGGTGGTATGTTAGGACTTACTATTATTATATTTTTTTACTATTATAACGACGCTTTTCAATCCTTGTCACGTAATATCCGGCTTCAAGATGTATTTGATCCTTCAGTGCGCGTTTTAAATGTACTTATCACTTGAAAACAGGCCACATTTTGGTCTTTATTGTCCCTGTAGTTACCATGGTAACCATGCCATGCCTTGATATTTTGCCGCGGAAAAGCAGCCATGTCATTTCCGACAGCAATGACAGGGCATGTGGCTTCCCGGCGTCTCCGATCTGTTTTCTTCTTCTGACGCCGGCGTAAAGCCAGGGTGGGTTTACAACGCCGACGCTCCGACGCCAGCTTGCCCGGGGCTCGGGGGCCGGTGTCCGGTCCCTCTGCGCCCTGTTGCTGCGATGTCAATACGGAGCAGCGACCTGATCTTCCACGGAAGCAGCAGCGGCTCCATCCACAGTGACGGTTCTGTGCGGCTGCAGGCCTGGCTGGTCAAGGTCACGGCCACTGGGAGAGGCTGAAGGCCCCGCTGTGTGATGCGCTCCGGCCGGACCCGAACCTTCCCCCGAGGCCTGAGCCCGGGTGCTCACCAGCTGCCCATCTCGGCAGATTGGGACCAAATGTTGAGCCCCCCTTTTCTGGGGAAACCTGGTCAAAGAGAAGTCCACTGTTCACGGTCCAACCTCTATTTTTCCCCTTCCAACGGTGAAGTTTGGTGTTATTTGGGGGGCAGCCTCCGGCGTTTAGAGCAGGGGATGGTTGCTGATGCTCTAGCCCAGTGGTCCACAGAGCCAAATACCAACAGCACAACGACTGAAGTTTCTTTGGAGAGCCACGTTTTTTAAACTTCAACTTCTTCTAACGCCACTTCTTCAACATAGACTCGCCCAGGCCGTGGTCTTTTGTGCAAGAGCCACACTCAAGGGGCCAAAGAGCCGCATGTGGCTCGCGAGCCGCAGTTTGCCGACCACGGCTCTATGGAAAACGTTAGTCCGTAAGGCACACCTCTGCTCCTTCCCTGTCATCCCGGCCTCGTTCTCCAGGAGTGGCCTGGTGCTTCCGGAGGTCTGGGAGCGAAGGAGCCTTGAGCGTAGGATGGCTGGGGAGGAAGATTCCAGGTTCTGGCGGGGGTTGGTCCCCCTGCCGGGCCTGTCTGCCTGTGGGAGCCCCCACGGGCACGTCCCCAACCTGAGCCGGTGCGATGGCTGGAGAGGCCCTGGGGGTGTTGCTGTGATCCTAAGACCCCTCTCCGCAAGGACTGGGAATGACACGGTCATTGCTCACAGGTCCTGCAGCTACAGGCAAGGTCGCCCACCGGGAGGCAGAGAGCAGCCGGCCAGACCTGGGGCTCCCCCATCGCTGGGGCTGAGGGCTCAGGGGTCCATTACCTGAGTCACTTAGGCCTTTCTGAGCAGGAACCTCCTGGGCGGGGGCTGGCTGCTTGCCCCGGGGCTGCTAGGAGCTGTCACCCAGCTGGCGGTGTGTGTTCTGGGTGGAGGCCTCTGAAATGCAGGCCCCGGCCATCAAAGCTTAACGTCAGTCAGAAGCTTACTGTCAGGCTCACATCACAATCCAAACAGCTTCCTGTCAGGCTCCTACCACCTGTCCGTGTGGTAAAAACAGGAGCTCTTCTCCTCTATGCTCCTTTCTGTGTATTTTCTCCAAATAAATGGTGTGTCTCTTAAGCTATTTTGCTCAGAGAATGCTATGAAAGGTGTGGAATATTCGGAACCCTCTCCCACTACCTAATATTTACCAGGGAGCTGGCTGTACCCATGATACTGTGGGAGATGAACCAAAGAAATGAACAAAATAGAACAGACTCATCGAGAACAGCCTGACAGCTGTCAGAGGGGAGGGGGCGGGGGCAGGGGCTGGGGGACAACGGCGAAGGGATTAATCAAAGAAAACAACAGCAGCTCATAGACACAAGCAGTGCGGTGACCACCAGAGGGAAGGGCATGAGGGGAGGAGGAGAGGGTAAAGGGGCTACGTGGTGATGGAAGGAGACCTGACATGAAATGGTGAATACATACACAAAAATAACATTTAAAAACATGTTTGCCAGGGCAATGTTTAAGAGAATAGATTTCTTAGTTCCTACAACTTAGGAATTCATTCTTGGTCCCTACAACTTATGAATTCGAGTTTATATAGTTTAAATTCTCCCTTAAGATTTCAATGAGGCTCTTTTATTTAAAAAATATTATTGAGCCCTAACCGGTTTGGCTTAGTGGACAGAGCGTCGGCCTGCAGACTCAAGGGTCCCAGGTTCGATTCCGGCCAAGGGCATTACTTGGTTGCAGGCACATCCCCAGTGGGGATGAATTCAGAGTTTGATGTTTAGTTTCATCGATTTTCTAACTCTCTAAGATTCCTCAATGAGGCTCAATTTTAAATATATATTTTAAAAAAATAAAAAATATTATTGGAATCATACACCAATATTTGAGTGTTTTGTGATAGTTTCTAAGATTTCCACTGGTGCCGAAACCAGTTTGGCTCAGTGGATAGAGTGTCGGCCTGCAGACTCAAGGGTCCCAGGTTCGATTCCGGTCAAGCGCATGTACCTTGGTTGCGGGCACATCCCCAGTAGGGGGTGTGCAAGAGGCAGCTGATCGATGTTTCTCTCTCATCGATGTTTCTAACTCTCTATCCCTCTCTCTTCCTCTCTGTAAAAAATCAATAAACTATATTTAAAAAAAAAAAAAGACTTCCACTGGTGATGATTAGAATACAGGATAAATATATTCCCCCTTTTTCTTCCCCGATTGGAGAGCCTAAGTCTTATTAAACACTGCATTTGTTTAGCGAACATCTCACTGCCTATGGGGAGATATTATGGCGATAGGAGCTTTTCTTATATCCTATTCTTTCCAGTGGATATTATTCTGTTTAAATATGATTTATTCTTTTAATTGAAGAAACATGAATCTAGAAAATGTTTATGCCTAAATAATCTACTTCAAGTAGGTAAACCAAATCCATTGTGGAAATAATTGTTTGCTTGAGCTCACAAATTAATGAGTATTTTCCCTAATAAATACACTTTTTGAGTGGAAGAAGCTTTCAGTTCTATACATTTCAGGATAAAACAGTCGCATTTGTAAAAGGGTTGCTTAAACTGAAGTTGGACACAGTTTGTTGTTTCTTTTAAACGTACTGCTTGGAAGTGTCTATTGAAATAGCTGGGCTCTTCCTGATGATCACAGTTTTATGCCGCAGAGGGAGGAATAGGAACATGAGACAGGGAAGAACCAGTCAGGGGTGGCCAGTTCAGACAGTGCCTGATGTTGCTATTGCAGGGAGGGGGATACTTTTCAAAGGCGATAATGACAATGCAAATACTGAGAAATCATAAAAGATGGTCCTGGGATTTAGCGTGTAGTAAGCCACAGAGGACAGAGGTCATGACTGCCGGGGCCTGATTATCATAGTGACCCAATTCCTGGAACCTATGTAGGTGCTGTAGAAATGTACTTGACCAAGTGTATTCAAATTAATAAAAAACCTACCTGCTAATGGCAAAGGGTTAAATGACTCAGAGGAGATCTGTGCATTTAAAAGGATACAGACCAGGGACACATCAATACAGAGAAACCTGGAAGAGAGAAGAGGTGGAGGAGAGAGAATTAGGCTTTAGTTCCTAAACAGGTCTTTCCCCCTTGAGTCCTGGGGGTAAGAACAAGGAGGAGGAGCTCAGTGTTGTCTGAGGGCTGGAAGTGGAGTGAAATGAATGCATTCGACTGGAAATGGCGGGACAAGCACTGGTTTCCTTATATCTGGTCCCTTTGAAGGTGAAAGGACCTGGAGAAAAATGAAAGTCGTTCCCTTTCCCCCGAGTCCATGCGGATTGCTCAATGGCTTTGGCTTATTCCCCGGGGTTTCTAAGAACTGAGACGCCCGAGAAGCGCAGAGAACACGCGGAACTCGGGGGCCTTTCTCTTCCTCTATTCAGATCGGCTTTCTGACTTTTGACCGATGAGAGCAAAATCCATGCAAGTCCCCAGGGTCGGGTATTGTCACCTTTCCTTTTTCTGTGTTTGTGACAATAATTCATCTCCGGCGCCCGGCGAGGGCTCCCTCGGGGCGTCCAGGGAGAGGGTGCAGTTTGTCCAAGGAGAGCAGACCTGTGAGGCCTGTCACCCCTCACAAAGGGCACCCCGTCTTGTGGCCAGGCGAGGTGACACTTCATTTGCATTTGTACTCCAGCCCTTTTGGAAGCTGGCGAGCTTTAGAAAGGCTTCCAGGATCTTTACAAATAAACCCTCCCCCGAGCCCTCCCCAGCGCCACCGTCATCCTCAGAGGAGGAGGCTGAATGTGCTTTAGCTTCGCATTTCCCACTCCGCATTCCAGCAACGGCACTAGGTCGTCCCTCCTTCGTTTCGCCCCTCGGGACCTGTATCCATTCACCCTCTGCCCCGTCCTCTCCCTTATTCCAGCAAAGAGGGGACGGCCAGAGGGCAGCCTGCTGGACACAGGTGCAGACTCCTCACCAAACTTCGAGGACGTTGAGCTCAGCAGCACATTCCAAGGATCGTGCTCTCAACGCGCGACGTAACCATCTCCCAGGAAAGTAGAGAGAAAGTGGAAAAGGAGCCCATTAAGACTCAATCAACCCCAACTGTTACTGAGCTTCCATAGGATCAATGGTCTGCTTTCTGCATAGCATACCGATAGCATAACATTAAAAAAAAAAAAAAAGGCAGAAAAGGAGGCTATTCTAGAAAAAAAGAGGCCCATAACAACACTTTTAAGATGACTTTCTTTGGAACCTGAGTTAAATGCATTTAAATAAAAATACATTCAGGATATTTGGCAAAATATAACTACGAAGTAGTTGCTAGATGGTATTAAGAAGTTCTTTTAATTTGGTAAGTAAGGAGGTATTATGGTCATGGCTAATATAAAGGACTTGTATGTTTAAGGGCCTTGGAGTGTCTATAGACAATATGATATCTAGTATTTGTTTCAAAATACCTGAGATAAAAAGTTTTAAGTAGACATATAAGTTAGATTCTTTAAAAACTGATTACTTTGGAAGCTGAGTGATTGGACATTATAAGCTACTCTCTGATTCTCCGTTTTGTTTCTGAAAATTTCCATAATAAAAACATTAAAAATATAGTTTCTTTTCACCTTCCTTAGAAATAATCTTATATTTTTAATTATGATAAGCCAGTACTCAAATCACCTGCATTAGGGACAATATTTTTTAATAAGATTCTTACAATTGTTAGGTTACTCATTATCACTTCTTTCTTCTTTTCTATACCACAAAATTGATTTATTATTTTTAAAGCAACCCTGCTTCTGAAATGTCCTTCTTTAGAAAATCTATTCATTCTGACTAATCTTTTAACTTTTACACGAAGATCCCGCTTCCAGCCATTTCTACAGTGTGAACTTGGTATTCTCGCTTTCTTGAGCCTGTTCATAGGGTTTGGGACTCCGTTTGCTTTGTTTCGCAGGCTCCTCGTGTTTTTGGACAGTCCCCCATAATTTTGCCCCCGGGGGAACCTGCGGTTTCTTTGCCTTCACCTCTGCAGGCTGGCTGGCTCTGGGCCCCTCAGCACAGCGTTTCTCTGCCACGGTGGGGGATGGTCCTTTCTGCCAGGGCTCCTTGCTTCCCAAAGCGTGTAGCAGACTTTTAATTACTCGTAGTTCTCCCTCAGATCAAGCTGTAAAAGTTTATAGGATTTAATGGAAGAACAGCTTTGAATTAATTACATGACACAGAGTCGCTTAAACCTGCTACTAGACGGGAATATCTTCCAGCCTTCTGGTCCAGACCCATTCTCGGGAATTGTAAGGAGAAAACCCATCTTCTTCCCCACCTGCCTGCACTCACTCACCGTCAGAGGTGGACCGAGCAGACGTCGCTAGCTCAGAGTTCAGATCACCACAGTTTCCAAAGATGCTCAAAACGCCCCCATCCAGCATTCAAGACCAAAAAGCAGTCCCTGTGGCAGGAGACGGAGCGGGGGATGGGCAGGTAAAAGAATCCCAGGGGACGGTAGCCCCTGGTCCCTGCATAGTCTAAGGGTGCCTTTTATGGTAATACATGGATGATGGTCTGTAAGACCATGGACATGAAAATTCTAATGGGAGATATCTGAAGACAAGGTTATAAAATCCTTAGAAAATTCAGTCAAAGATGGTGTCTACTTTTGTTCCCTCCTGTCAGCCACTCACGTGGGCACCTGCTAGCCACAGCCCATGTGCCTGGTGAATCTTCTCCTTTCTCCCCTTGTACTGTGGGTATTCAGAGATGTAGGAGAAGGTCACGTTCAGTCTGTCTCTCTCAGCATTGAAGGGAGAATGAGCCAGTCACAACATTTACCATTTGGGAAGATAAGCCGAAGTTCATGTTGCTATAAAACGTGGCCCTCACTTGAGGCTCCTTCCCATTCACCTCCCTCTACACGACCTCTTTTTCTCAGTCTTTCTCCTCCCCCTCTCAAGCTCATGGTGATTCGGTGAAGCTGGTTCAGAGATTTCATGAGAACACGTTGGTATAAGGATCCTCGTGTAGTTGATACCTTGGGTCATTACACTGAAGAAGTCATGTAAGATATCGCAAAGTAGCTCAGCCAGCGTGGCTCAGTGGTTGAGCAACGACCTATCAACCAGGAGGTCCACAGTTCGATTCCTGGTCAGAGCACATGCCCAGGTTGTGGGCTTGATCCCCAGTGGCGGTGTGCAGGAGGCAGCCAATCCATGGTTCTCTCTCCCTCTCACTCTTTAGAGATATTTTCTAATCTTTGGCATGTTTAATGTTTTCTTATGAAATTCAGGGTCAACTTATGAAAAATCCAAAAACAAAGTAAGTAACTATGGGTATTTTTTATTTCCAGGTGCATTAAATTTATATAGGAACTTCAATCAAATTCACATCTCCACATTACTGAACCTCTCCAAGACAAGGTATAGTTTTTATATTTTCATGCTTGATATAAACACTTTAACAGTGTTCTCATAGAGGACCTACCTGCATATTTATTAAGTATCTTCCTAAGCTTTGTAGCATGTATATAAGTAAGCTACTGAGTTTTGTGGATTAATTTTTAATAAACTGACATAATTTCTATCACCAGAATATAGCAAGAAAAAATAGAACAATAACTATTTTAAGTGATTATCAAAATAGGTAGAATTATATTTATAGTTTGTATGTGTATGTAACTATATATTTTATTTAAATATGTATCCACTCATCATTGATGTTTGTATTTTTATTGAAGAGGAAGGAAGAGGGAGGGTAAGACATTTTTTTAAAAACACATTAATCTCGCACACCTTGTAAACACTCTTCTGACAGATGTAACTGGTGGCATGTATTTGGTGCTGTTCATGAAAAGTCAGCAATTTTCAGCACCCGAGTCCAAGGGTATATAGCATCATAATGACCTCGTTTTATAGCTGATCACTTACATCAGTGGTCGGCAAACTCATTAGTCAACAGAGCCAAATATCAACAGTACAACGATTGAAATTTCTTTTGAGAGCCACATTTTTTAAACTTCTTCTAACACCACTTCTTCAAAATAGACTCGCCAGGCCATGGTATTTTGTGGAAGAGCCACACTCAAGAGGCCAAAGAGCCGCATGTGGCTCGCGAGCCGCAGTTTGCCGACCACTGACTTATGTCATGCATGGCTTCATATAAGATGCAGACTTGGATGTAACAAAACTAACATTTGAAAATGTAACATGTGAAAAGGACCACAACACATATTGTTATGATCTGTGGAGTTTGGGATTTTTGGCATTCTTGGAATTTAAGAAGTAATGTCCTGACTCAGAGATTCCACTCTCTTCACATGAAGGTGTGTGTGTAGTTCCCTCAGCAGGTGAGTCACCAGGTAGGTACCTGCTGTGATCAGATCTCCATTCATGGGAGAGAGATGCCGAATGGATGGTGGATTGAGAATTGGAGTTCTATTTCTATTTGTAAGAAATCACTGTGGAGAAAATGGAGTCGTTTTTCACAGGCGCGTGTGAAAAAGGGTCCTACTTAGTCAGAACCTATGAATGGACTGTACACGGTTAAAGCTAGGAATCATTTCAGAATAACAGAAGGAGAGCAGCAGATGGGTCCACCGTGATTTGATGTTTCCAGAATAGAGCAAACAAAGAAATACTACCCTGTCACCTCCTGGTCATTATAATCACATCCCATAACCAAGATTCACTCGGGGCCCTCATCAGCTTTAGGAGAAAATGGAGTGGTGTCACTTAATGAAAATTTATTCTAAAATGTGCTGTGAAATTTGGTATAGTTCGCAATTTGCAGGCACATAAAATCGCTATCATCAACTAACAGCATAATGCTTCTCATACTCTAAAGTAAGTGCCCAGAGAAATTATTTTATTGCAAGAGAAAGGATAGAGCGCCTTGAACAAATCACCTTTATACTATCCAGTTGGTCTTTCAAACACTTAACTTGGTCAGAGAACCTGAGAACCCCTGAGTTCAAGGTCGCTACAGAGTCAAGAATCCAGAGCTCCTGAAAACTGAATCAAAGCTCAGCACTTGAAATCGATACCTCAGGACAACACCTGCCTGGCTCCCTTCACACAGAAAATGCTGTTTGAAGTGGATGTTCCAGAGGGGAGCAGACGGGAAGGCATGGGGGGAAGGCTGCAGATGAAAGGCACAAAGGACGCTGACCTTTCTCGGGCGACACTGTTCTCGGGGGGCTCTCCTGGCAGGAAGGCGTCGGGATTCTTTTTTAAGGGGCAGGGCGGGGGGAGGGGGGGAGCTGGATTCCCACGAGTGCGTTTCTTCCCATTCTCCTTGTTGGTCCCACTCTGGTGAGTTTTCAGGTCTGCCCCCACCCCATGGCCTCCAGTTTGCCACATCACGATGCCACGATGCCAGGAATCCTCGGTGAAGGCAAGGTGGGTCTCCGTAGCTGGCAGCAGAGTCGGGGGGAGGGGTGTATGGCTATGGTCTTGTTAATGCTCTGCTAGGAAACATGGCTATGTCTCGTCTCGTGGGGTCAGAGGTCAGCAGAAAGAGGCCTGGGACTTGGTGCTGCTTATTTGCATTGAAACGGGCTGGTAGGGGGGAGCGGGGTGTGGCCCACAGCACTCACAGGGACTCAGGTAGCATCCGTATCTGATGCTGGATTCTTCAAGAAAGCTCAGCTATAATGTGGCCAAAATGGGAACTCGCAATCTCTTGTGTTTTATTATTACTCCTGTCTGTTTCATTAGTTGGCGACATCAATCGGGTGCCTGAAAGTTATCTCAGACCCTCTCCTTCTGTGACACCCCATAGCTCATCACCTTCGAGCCTTTTCAGACTGTCCCTGCAAAACTCGGGGAGTTCCTAGGACTGACAGCGTCTCTGATTCAGTATTTGTGATGGATTGTGGGTGCTCTCCGAGTCTGCTGTGGTCTTCTTTAACTAAAACTATGCAGAGAAATTTTTTAAACATCTGTTTTCCTGCTCTTCTAACTTGATGAGTTCCTTAAGGTCAGGTGAAGTCAGAAAACATGCCTCATTCAACTTTTAGATTCTTTCGGTTTTGCGTAATACAAGGCTTAGTGTGGGCTCATCCAATTAAAAAACAGTTCAAGAGCCCAGCCAGTGTGGTTTAGTATCAACCTGTGAACTAAGAGGTCCCTGGTTCAATTCCCGGTCAGGGCACATGCCGGGGTTGCAGGCTCAATTCCCAGTAAGGGGCCTCTCTCTCGCTCTTCCTTCCTCCCTCTCTCTCCAAAATCAATAAAAGCATGTTTAAGTACAAGTGACATCATGTAGATATGGGTATCTCTGTGCCTGCACACACACGGGCAGGCGAGATCACACCTGTAGCGGGGCGTCCTGAGCTGTGTATTCAACACGCGCTGCCCGTCGGGGCGGCCTTGAGCGGAGGCAGCAGAACTGAGCCTCTCTATTAAGCACAGGGGCTCCGAGCCTGCGTGAAGCTCCTTCAAACTCATTTCCAAGTCATTTGTTTTAAGAGCTGGAGCGTCCCTTTAAGCCAATCCCGCCTTAGCTTAATGCAGGGCCCACGTCTGCTGCGGAGGAAGGCATTAGGGATAATACAGCATCGCTCTTAGCTGCCGAGCCCCAGTGACTTAGCCAGTAGTTGGGGTGTTCTTTCCCCCTTTTGACTGAACGTCACCGTAATAATGTGAGCACCCCCGCCACAGAGCAGGCGCACTGAGACATCTAGACATGTTGGTCATAGGCTTTACTTTGCTACTTGCAGACATTACAATACACGCATATAAGTAACCACTTATCACCTCACCGAACCATGCTAGAGGGTTCTACCTTCCAGAAAATGACTATTCCAGGATACCTTCTGACATTTTGAGATGAAAAAAAAAAAAAAAAATCCATGTTATCAGGTGTCTGTTTTTCTCCTACACCCACTGGAGGGGTGTGGCTTGGCTATCAGTTACATTGGACAACTCCTCGAACAACTCTGGGACCCCTCCCCATCATTAACCCCGCCCCTGCCACCCTGCTCTGGTCTCAGCTCCTTGGACATACCAAGATGTTCCCAAGTTCACAGCTGTTGCGATCTGTACTACACATTTGGAATGCTCTTTGGCTAGCTTCTTCCCACTACTGACAACTTCCCTTAAATGCTGCCTGTCCAGAGAGGCAGTCACAGAGGCTAAAAGCCCACTAGCCACTGCTCTTCATCTGGTAACATTAAGCCAATGGCTTTTGTCCTGTCTGCCTCCGCCTGGTGTGTGATGTTTCCATGAATGGAGAGTCTGGAACTGCATTCACCTCGTTGCTTTTCTTGCACTTCAGTCATTAACTAGCTCAATTAGTATTTGTTGGATGAATTAATAGAATATTGTCAATGGGGTAATTAAACATTATGTTACAACTTAATTTTTATAAGTAGAGGTATGTGGGGTGCTGTACTCTGTAAGCTTGAAACATGGGCACAGATATCTGCTTTTCAGTTCTCATTTGTTCACCTGGTGCCTTTGAAACATTCAATCAACAAACAGCAATGAACATCTTCATCTAGAAGTACATCACCCACCTGGATCAGTATCCGAAGCACTCATTCCATGAACTACACATAATTTCAGAATAGGCAGAATTATTAAAGTAGGCTTTAATTCTCTTCGTCATTATTAGTAGAACTAAGGTGGCTTATCCTTGCTGTGGGCCACACCTAGATTGAAAGTAACAATTTCCATCTTTGTCTTGTAAGCCTCGTCGACTCTAGTTAACCCACACGGACTCATTCTTGAATATTATGTATTACCTGAAAGTAGTTGGGAGTCAGTCAGCCTTTGAGTTCCTGTGTGTGAACTGGTGATGGGGAATATCCGTTATATTAGGGTTCTCACTCCCAGAGCTGCTGAGAGATGGCAAATGTATAGAGTCTTATAAATGGATTACACAAAGGAGTTAAGTTTCTCTTTATATACTTCTTACACTGTAAGGGATGCTGGCCCAGTGATTGAAGGTGGTGTCCGGCTTGTGAGGCAGTCTATACTGATAAAAGGGTAATATGCTTATTAGACTGGGAGACCTTCCGGACAAAGCCATGCTGGCAGGACCAAGGCAGAGGCAGTTAGGGGCGATCAGGCCAGGAGAGGAGGGCAGATGGGGGTGATTAGGCCGGGGGGGCCAGATGGGGGTGAGCAGGCTGGCAGGGGGGCGGGGGCAGATGGGGGTGATCAGGCCAGCAAGGGGGGGGGGGAGTTGGGGGCGAGCAAGCCAGCAGGGGGGCGGGCAGTTGGGAGTGACCAGGCCGGCAAGGGGGGGGGCAGTTAGGGATGAGAAGACCAGTGGCGGGGGGGGGGGGCAGTTGGGGGCGAGCAGGCCGGCAAGCAGAGTGGTTAGGGTTGATCAGGCAGGCAGGTGAGTGGTTAGGAGCCAGTGGTCCCGGATTGTGAGAGGGATGTCCGACTGCTGGTTTAGGCCCGATCCCATAGGGGATCAGGCAGTCGGACATCCCCTGAGGGGTCCCAGATTGGAGAGGGTGCAGGCCAGGCTGAGGAACACACACCCCGTGCACAAATTTTGTGCACCAGGCCACTAGCATCAAAATGAAAAGGAAACTTCAGGCTGCAGTCATGTGGGAATGGCGGGGGTGGGGGTGCACTGACCAGGGGAAACTGCTGGAGGAAAAGTGGGGGAGTCACCTGATTTGAGTAAAGTGAAAGCAGAGTCAAAATCTAGCAGGCCGAGATCAAGGTTAGCAGAGACTGAGGATGGGTTGGGGGAGTTTTTGAATTTCTTCTGTGCATGGTTTTCATTTCCTTGGTTCCTTTGTCTCTGTGTTCATTTGCTAAGATCCACTGAGCTTCTTCCCCGTCTTTGCCACTGAGGACTCAAATGCGAGTTCAGATTCTTACCCCGTCTATATATCCTGTTCCATTCCTTTCACATCTCCCGTCATGCTCCCAGTCATTGAGCCACTTAAGAGGGTCATCTCCATTTGAACAAATACCCCCATCTCCATCTCTCTCAGTCGGGCATGGGGACCGTATTTGGTCTGGCCCTGCCCAGGCATTAGGGGTGAGTTCATTAAAAGTTTGACCAAATATGGCGGGCTGGTGTTTAGGGTGATAATTGTGTATGGGCCGTAGATGAGGTTATCACCGTCATTACCGCCCCCCATCATGACCCCCATCATTTAAAGACGTGGGGCTTCCTGTCATGAGGTTTGCCCGTTCCTATGGGGGACGCGAGATGATTTCCTCAGGGGCCGGCACAGCGCACCCGCAGGGAGACCCTAATGCAGAGCCTTTTCCCAGGGAAGCGGCCCCTCTTCTTCCCGGATGAGGCTCAAGTCGCTATGGGGGGGGGGGGGGGGGGGGGTAGTGTGTCTCCGTGCTGAGCTGGGGACTCGGGCGGAGATAATAAGCGGTGGGTGGAGAGGAAGAATGTCGCATAAAGGAGGGAACTCCGAGCCGCTCCGACAGGCACTCACTCCGGCCCACAGTCCCGGGAGCCCTGTTTCAGGAGGAGAATCCAGAGCAAAAGGGGAGCGAGCGGCGAGGACTGGGCGCCCTGGGCCTGGCCCAGCCGGTCCTCCCACCTCCCCTGTGTGAGCGTGGCAGCCTCCCTGCGCGTCTCAGGACTGGGGTTCGAATAGCTCCGCACCGGCCTGACATGAAGGGACGATGCACAGAAATGTGTTACTATAAACATAAGCATTTATTTCCGACAGTAACATTATTTATAAACACAACCCGGACTTGTACTGGAATTTCCCAGCATGCTCTGGAAGTGACCGCGGGTCAGCAGTTCACCGTGTGTTTTTCCAGATAGAGCTATGCACTACATACACGTTTTTGTGAACTGTTCATGTAAAATGAATGACATTGTACGGACGTCACTTACTCCTTCTCATGTGTGTGAGGATTCTGCTGGAAGGATAGCCTGTCACTTACTTAACAGGTCTCTGCTGCTGGGCCAACATTCTTTATCAGTGACCTGGAGTGAGTGCACGTGTACGTCCCATGTGAGCGTGTAAGGTACACTGGGGCCGCTCAACAAGATCAGGTCTGGGGTCACTCAGTGGAACCTGGGCTGGGTCAAAAGCGGTCTTTAAAATGGGGTGTCCAACAGCCTTGGTCCGACCAATCCAAGGCACAACCGCTAAGAGCTCCCGTTGTTTCAAGCTCTCAAAATGCTGAGCGCTGTGCTAGGCACTGTTCTGGACTCGGCGTGCACTAGTTTTTAAAGGACCAGGCAGGCCCTATCCTCCCTGGCCTCACAAGGACACAGGCTGGTCCTACCTCGGATCTCAGTAAAGTGCGGGAGGGAGGGAGGGCGATCCTGGTTCACCTCCTAGCTTCCCACCTTCGTTTCTCGTCTACACACGATCGGTTTCTGATGCTGAATAGCAGCAGAAGGGAGACGTGATGGAGCGCCGCCACGCGGCCTGTCATCAAACCAGCCCTGCACCGGGGGCGGCAGGTGGGCTTCGGGGCCGCGTGGCGGAAGGTTAGCGATCGCAGCCGCCTCCGTGCTGTCAGGCGAGCCCGCGGGGCCTCTCTGCGTTTCTCCTCTTCTCTCCGGTCCCCGCCTGGGTCTGGAACTTTCTCTAGTGCTTTCCTAGAGCGGGTCCTGATGATTAGAATCAAAGCAAAACTCAGTTTACTTTTTTCCTGAAAACATCCTGTTCATTTGCAATATTCAATGACATTTTTGTTTAGAAGAGTGTTTATTGTTACTTTCCCTTTTACATTTCAGAATTTTAGCAATGGTTTTCCATTGCTTTCTCACCTCTGTTGAAAAGGGAGCCATCGGCTTTTCTCTGGCTCTTTCATAGAGAATATACCTTCTGTCACTCCTCACCCGAGGATAGCTTTTCCACTGATTTTTAGAGAGAGAGACATCGATAGGCATGCGCCCCGGCGGCGATGCCACCCCAGCCAGGGCTCCTCTGGCGGCTTTTAGAACTTGATTAGAAGCACAACAGCCATTTTTAGTGCTGTTGCCTTTATTTTTATTCTTGCTATATGTTTAGGCTCACAAATTATGGCATACATTAAATATCTAAGCATTCTTTTAAATATAAGTTTTCTACCTAACACTAATAATCTGCTCCAGTTCTATGAATAATCCACATCTTATGCTCCACCAATAATCCCCTTGTTTTCTTAAATGAAGGAATACAAATTTAATTTAATGCTCTGTTCACTTTAGACTCACTCTATTAAATCCCACATTTAATTTTCGCAGAAGCTGTGCCAAAGCGTATGCTTCCATTAATTTACCACACAGTCTCCCAATCCCTCGCACAGGACTGTCTATACGTGGTGGAGGGATGGGAAATGCCTGATTTCATCCGCGGTGAGCAAAAGCATGAGCTATGCGTTCTTTCTGACCGAGTGAAGAATGGACCCCATTTGACTACAAATACTTAGCTTTCAATGCTGTCCGACTGAAGTACTCACCAGACACTTAAATCCCACCCAACAGGACAACGGCAGTGAGTCTCTATGCTTCGTTATTTGAAAAAAAAGTTTATTTGAATGGAAATGCTTTGTCAGACTCTGTCATGATCATATGTCACTGGAGATGATCCCGTTGAAAGCGATATCATTTTCCACGGCTGTGTCTTTCTCGTTCCAAAATCGGAGTCTGAGACATCTCCATCTGAACCAGGATGATGGCGAAGCATCACCCCATGTCAGCTGGCAGCTCTCATTTTCCCCCACACGTGGCACGGCGTTCTGGAGAAAACGGTCACCTGCACGTCTAACGTTAAGCATGTCAGCGTGGTTTTCTCACAAGCAGCTGCCTTTTTAAAAGAGAAAGGAAAATGCTACCTTGGGTTTCAGAAATAATTCTACGCGACTATCTTCATTCTAAAAGCAATTGCTGCGTGAATAGGAATAATGAAAACAATACATCCCAGGCTTCTAGGCGTTGGACAAGCTCTTGAGGACACGAGAACACTGGCCCTTGCGCTTCGTTCCTTAACAAACATCTACCTGGGACGTGGGGCATCGCAGGGTCCCTCCTGTGCTCACAGCCAGCTCACTGCTCTGGGCAGCAGGACACAGAACAGCATCCTTCCTACCCCACCCATGACCTTCTGGTTTTCAGTGTGGAGCCTACGAGGAAATGCACTGGGAGGAAGGGAACGTACCTGTTCCTGTTTGCAGCAACATGGATGACACTGCCACAGAAGAGCAATCCCTACCCAAATTCCCAGGCATCTTCAATAGAACAAGCAATCCTATCATTGGTGTGGAACCACAGGAGACCCTGAACAGCCAGAGCACTCTGCAGAAAAAAGAACTAAGTGGGATGACATCACTTAGCAGCCGAAGGGACAAGCTGCCGGAGCGCGCACAGAAATGAGTCTCTAAACTAGTGCGCCACGTGACAGAAGTCCAACATGATGAGCGAAGACCGTAGGACCCCGTTTCCTAGTCGATGGAAGGCTAGGGACACCGGCCAGTGGATGCGGCGGTCAAGGGCTGGGGTGGAGATTACCTGGGAGGGACAGGAAAACTCTTCAGGGGGACGGAAACATTCTAGATCTCGACGGAAGTAATGATCGCACAGAGTATGCCTTTGTCAAAGCTCATCAAAATTGATACTAAAAACCATCTCAACAAGAAAGAACCTTCACCTAACTTCAAATCAAATTAGCACGTGGGAGAAATATCTTAGAGACTAAGCTGGCCTTTCTTTCTCAGAACTTGCACTTCAAGGCAAAGATCAGCAAGATTGTCTTTGATTCTACACAACTTTACAGAAAGAAATTCTACCTAGAAATCAGTTGAAGACCTTGCTGTTTGAAATGACTGGAAACCTCCAGAGACGAGTTGGGAAGTGATATACGTACCCCACCTGGTAAATATGAGATGTATTCCAGGGTCTTAGAATAATTTTGTAGTCACATATAAAATTTATTAGATACATATAAAATTTTAGATAAATTATTAAGTTTTGGGTGTGGCCCTAGAACTCCAACCAAATGACCAGGGCAGAGATTGAGAAGCTGAATCCTTGAGGTGAAGTGATTCTGAAGACGGGAAGCGCCTCATTTTACGTCCCATCGAAGGGCCTTTTCCAGCTCATCGCTGAGCCCTCCTTCTATAATGCAGTGGAGTCTTATTTAAACAAAGCAATAATGCATGAGCCCTTCTCCGGTCCTGTCTGACGATGTGCAGCACAGACGGAGTGAAATATTTATGTCATATACTGAGCCGCTGCGTCAGCCTTCGATCGCGGTCACAACCCCCGGATGGAGGCTGGACGTCAGGCCATTGTATCTGCCCGCCACTGTGGGCCGGCAGCGTGCGCCAAGCAGATGCTCTGGGGGCCCCCCGGGTCCCTCATCTGGCTGGGATCGCGTGGAAATGTGACTCAATGGAATGCCTCCAACTGTAGGTGAGCTGTGTAATGTCACAAAGACATACTCCCCCCAAATTCACAGCTTGCTGACCTGTCACAGGTAAATGACTAAGTGCAGAACGAGTTAGGGAATTTTAACCTCTACGTCGCTTTCGGACATCTCACGCTCAATCCGCCCCTCCCTCCCCCTTGGTCATCTGGGTCATTGAAAACAATCCACCCAGTCACAGCCACTAAAATACATCCCTCGACTTCACGGCCCCCCATCCTGGCACCTGTGCGTTAACCGTTCGCGCCCACGATCCACCCCGGGTGGGGTCTGAGCCGCTGCAATGGCCGAGCGCGCTTTCTCTCCCAGGCGAGGGGAAGCCTTCCTCGGCGTCTCTCAATCAGGATCAGGCGGGCTGACAAGCTGGGCCATCACCGCCTCGGGGGGGGGCGGGGGGGGGGCTGATGAGCCGCGTCCCTCCGCCTCAGATGTTGGGTTCTTGGTCAGCAGGAGGCTCTCGGGAGCTACATGAGCACCGATTTTGGGGGGAGAAGGGGACTGATGCCCAAATTCCCCCACAGCTGAGCAAGGAAACGTGTACGTGGCTGCCCACCCCCCTGCCCACAGCGCACCTCAGTGTGTCATCCCGCTCTGCTGAGAGCAGGGGACAAGGAGGCTGCTGGGGGGTGACGTTCAGGCCCGCAGTCCCAGCAACGACATGACACCCCAGGAAAGGCGACCCGGCGCCTCAGCCTGGTATCTGGGTAACAAACAGGCAGCCATCACGGCCCCTCCGGCCCCGAGCCTGAGAAACACCTAACACTCGGGCAGCGTTAGCACTGAAGGTGGCCCAACCGGGGTTCAAGACAAACAGTTCGTTTCCCATCTAGAAGCTCCGAGAAACACAACGCGCACGTCAGTCCAACACGGTCCTAGTTCCTAGTGGGCTCCAGAAACAATACCCCCAGCTCTCCTGTGAACAGCACCCCATCGCACAGGACGTGACACCTTTCTGCACGCGGAGGCTGGTGTTGACATTGAGGCAGACCTGTTAGACTGGATTTAGGAAGTTCATGCGAACAGCACATGATCGCGGTTTGCTTAATCTAGCAAGCTAACGGACACCAAACAATGACTGACGGACATAATAAATATTCAAGGAGGACACACTAAACAGCCAGGGCCTTTCATGAATCGGCCTGTTAACCGAAGTCATGCAGTTTAGAAGCAAACACTTGCAGCCGCAAATGGAATATCCCCCCATTCTCTCTGGACAAGGAGAGTGCAGCAGACACACAGTGCGGGTCATACAACGCAAGCTTTTTACGGATTTCCTCTTTTGCAGTATTTTAGGTTGGAAGTAAAAAATAGAAGATGTAGCTCAGTGTCCCCCCTCCCCCCTGGCCCCCCGCATTTCTAAGGAGAAAGGAGAGGAAATCAAAGGCTCCCCCGGCCAGTGTTGTGCAGGTGCCCCGTCCTCACGCAGAGGAGAGGGGACTCTCCCGCAAGGATGGACGGAGACATGGCTTCAGGAATGTGCGTGTGGCACCGGCTGTTCGGGCCTCATGACAAGTAATCACTACAGCTAACTGCGTCGCGTGCGGTCTGCAGCTCACTCCCCGCACTCCTCGAAGGCAGAGATGTCAGTCCCTCTGTCTTCACGCAGAAAAAGGGGAATTCATGAGTCCACCCCAACATCCCACCCCTGCCAGCCTCCAGGCATCTCCCGAAACCAGGAGTCCCAGGACGACGCTCCCCTCACAGCATGCCGGGCCTCACTGTGGGGACACGGAAGCCCTGACTCTCAGGCCCGTTCGCGTCACACTGCACACCAGGGGGACCGGCAACTCACAGAGGGGACTGGCTGCCCTGGGGCGGCCAGATCAGGGCAGGAAGCCTGCCCTGCTGGGATTGGCATTTTTCCTGCACTAATTGCGAGCTGGTTTTCATCCAAGTACCAAAGAGAAAGAAGAGAAACAAACACTTGAGAATTAATAAGGTCGTTTAAGGAGTGCTGTGATAAAACTTTCTGGAGATGTTATTTTTCTAATTTCTTCCAAGGGAAATAAATATGATGGCACAAGCTTTCAAACTTTAAAAAACTTACACATACGTTAGAAAATGTTTCCATCGTGTACCTTTCACCCCGAAGTGTTGATTTTATTCCTTGCCTAGAATTCTATTTTCTAACATAAACAGTCATTTGGTTCTATTAAAAAAAGAAAAAACAGACTTGGGGAAACAACAAATGCCCAACTTCATGAACAAAAACAACCGAAAGAGAGACAGACAGACAGACAGACAGACATGGGGGAGGGAGAACCGATAGATTAAACGATATTTAACCCTGGCAGGGTGCTCAGCTGGTTACAGGGTCGTCCCAATACCCCCAGGGTGCAGGCTGATTCCTGTATGTGCCCTGACCTGGGATCCAACCAACAAATGCATCAATAAGAGGAACTCCTAATCGATGTCTCTCACCAATAATATTAGTCCTCTCTTTCAAGTATCTTTTTAAAATAATCACAATATGTAAACATTCTGTGAATCCCAGTCCAAAAAAAAATGAAATGTACAAGACAAGGAATAGAGAACATTGACTGGATATAAATGGTATTAAGGAATTAAGATGTGATATGAAGACAAATGGTTCTGTGAATATTTTCTATTTAGAGCTAAATATTGAACTGTTTACAAAGGATATGAATTCTGGGATTTTCATGGAAATCATCTGGGGACAGAAGAGGGTAGGGGAAAATAATGATCAAGCATTTTGGATTCATGAGCAATATTGCTTTAAGAAGATGCTGATGAAAACACTGGATTTATTATACTATCTCCTCTGCTTTTGTAAAAGGTTTAAATGTCCTGTAACAAAAAGTATATTCTAGTGTCAGTGGCTAATTAGGCACAAAATTGTGAGAAACCCGGTTAACAGAAGTTAGCCCCTTTTGCTTTCTTATCCGTAAAACAATGGATGCAATCAGTGTAATTCTCATCCGTTCAGTAAAAATGTACCCATTTCAACTCCAAATACCGTGATTTTCCATTTTTCATTGTTCATCACGGCTACTATTAAAAAACAGCCCTCCGTCCACCACCACGCCAACGCCGCCGAAAGCAGCACCGGATGATCCTTCACCGATGAGCTTGGCATTCAGCCGGCTGGTGAATGAAGTCAGTGACGGGAACCCCACCCGCGGGTTCCAACCTCATTGTCTGACCGGGTATGACATTAACATGATGCAGTGGGGAAACGCCAAGTATGCGAGTTAACTTAGACTTGTTTTTCTACACTAGAAAAACAAGATTAACCTCCCCCCTGCGCCCCCCCTCCTCCAAAAAGCCTCATTCATGGCTCTCCTCCCCACTAAAAAGCGGGCAGTGCTTGTCCACGCTGGCCACAGGAGAAAGGCCTCCCTTTCATGGCCTGGGCAGTGCACCCCTGCTTAGGGCAAGACGCAGGGGGAGCGGCAGAGGGATCCAGCAGGGGCCTCTGCTCCCCTCCTTCCCTTTCTCCCTTTAGAAAGATGAACGCATGTCACCACGGAAACAGGCTGAAGGGAAACAGAGGAACACTCTGAGGAAGTGCCCCTGAAGGCCCGCGGCAGTCCTGGCTCGATTCTCCCGGGATCAGCACCCCGTCACCCCCTCACCGTCTGCTGCTCCGGGAGGCTCCCCTCTTTGCAGGGCCTACAAACAGGCCAGACCTGAGCTGTGGCCCGTGGACTGGCCCCGTGGACAGGGGACCCTGGCAAACAGGCCTGGTGTGGAAGAGGCCCGTCGCATGGAGAGACAGTGTCATCCTCCTCTCTCTCCTCTCCCCTCCGCCTTCCTCCCCTGCCCCGACGCACGCCATGAGGGCTCAGGCCTGTCTCCAGGGCTGCCTCCCGGGGACGCCCTGGCTTCTGGGCCTCGTTGAGGAGCAAGGCGCTCTGCTAGGAACGCCAGAGGCCCGACATCACCCCGAGCTTGTTGCCCTGTCTATTTTAGGAGCGTTTCTGTGCAGCCGGGGCTTGGGGGTGGAGACAGACAGAAGCAGACGCTGATGGAGAGCAGGATGTGACGGACGGACGGACCTCAGGAAGCGGAGAGAGACGCCGAAATGCAGACGCCACAGGCTCGTCACAGGCGCATCTTCTGGTGACCGTGGAGGCTTCTAGGCACGTTCTCATCTGCAATCTTCTCAGCGTTATTTTCTAACTCCAGGGCCTGAAGGCTCCGGAATGTATGGATGCATTAATTCATATCATTCTCTACTCACTAGTTAGTATGTGTTAGAATTGTGATGTTTCTTTAAGGCTTCCTTCGCCTTAATTTCTATTTCAGTCATGTGTACAACACAGAGAAGTACAAAGAGAATAAGATACTGGGCCTGTTTATCTTAAACAGCCTGGAGGCTTGTCACGGGTCTGATTCTGCTCCATCAGCTTCCCTGACCCCTGGGCGCCGCCAGATGTTCCTGTTTTTCTTTGTTTCCACGAGTCTCTGCGCTGTGCCCTCCCCATCGGTCCTGCTCGCCGGGCTCCTGCAACTTAGGTCTTGCTGTTTTATTAGTAACACAGAGTTCAGACTTTCTGAGCAGAACCATTCATCGGTGAAAGAGCTGGACTCAGAGGACGGAACCAGGTCCCGCGGGAGCCATGACTGACCCTAACCCCCCCCCCCGACCCTCCCAGCGGGCGGTCTCTCCCTTGCAGTCAGCGGCGCTCACGTGGAGAGTGGGGGAGACCCAGGGGACCAGGCTCCCCTGACTCAGCACTGGGGATGGGTCGGAGGCTCTGCAGGCCGGACAGGCGCCTGGGAGGCCTGTGTGCGGGCGGGGCCACACTGGAGGGCTGCTGCCTCTCCCCGCTGTTCCTCCCACCTGCTGAGGCTCCCCCCTCTCCTGTGCCTGGACCAGTTCCACAGACCAGTGATGGTGTGGTCATACCCTCACCAAAAACAGCAAACAACAGTGCGTGCGACTTATTCATTCTCTGTAGATACTTATGGTAATGAACTTGGTCCATAAGGTAATGCCAACAGTTTTTTAGAAAGCTTTACCCCATTTCCTGTTGTGCTTCCAGTTTTCCTATTCAGTGGGTTCCATTTCACAGGAAAGCAATGCGCTCAGAGAGGTTAAGTCGCCCGGGCACATCAGCAAGGACATGAAACCAGGATGAGCCCAGGCCCTGTCCCCAAGCGCCTGCTCACAGGCTGACGGAAGCCGCGGGGCCCATCTTGGCCTTGACTGAATAGAATCCGCATTTTTACAACCCCTCCCCGCCCCCTCCCCACCCCCCAGTCATGTAGCCCCCAGGCGCAGCATATGGCCCTTCTGACAACACAAGCCCACACCACCCTGCCTTCCCCCCGCAGGTGAGGCCTTTTCCACCCAAATCCGAAGCTTCCAGGCTCGGCAGTGAGTTTCAGTGAGCAGGTCTCCCCAGTCCCAACCGTGTGCGGGCCCTGCCCTACCTGTCACGTGGAGATGTCACGCCCGCCCAGCTTTTGGAGATGAGTGACGGACACTGTGGTCTGTGGGTAAGTTTAATTGCAAAAGCAAATGAGAGACCAAGGTGACGGTCTGAACGGAAGGTTAAGTGGTTTTGGCTTCTGCTTTTTCATTAGAGGGATTTCATCCACCAAGCCACCTCCCCAGGGGTCTAACCTGGAGTTGCAACCCAGTAACATCTGTTTGCTTGCATTACATTGAACATGAGAGACAACATTTTTGAGCCCTGACAAATGAAGTAAAACTGGACTCATCCTTATTTGGATTTAACACCTTCACCAAAGATCAGCTCAGAGAACTTACATAAACAAATCTTATTTTTATCTTTCAAGCTGAAAGACAGACTCGGCTAAGCTGCCCTATGTCGGTCCTTGGCCAGCAGATTCAATAGCTTGGAGACCCTCAGAGTGAATTAAATCATCTGTTCTGCCTCAGACTCAGGACCCTCCCCCTCAGCCTTCATCTGAAATTGCCCCAGAAGCTCGGTACCTGACTCAGGGCACACTGCCCGGGGGAGACAGACATGAAAGAGCCCTCAATTCCGTCCCCGGCCTGCGGAGCCAGGGAAGCAAATGTCCTGTCCGGGCCTAAGATCCAGCACCATTCCCACTCTCTCCCACTGTCCTTCCTCCTCGACTGTCAACATGTGACTCTCCCTGACACTCGGGGATGCTGGGGCTGAATCACTGGGGGGTTAAATCGCTGGGACTTTCTCTCATTCAGGATTGGTTTTGTCCAAACCTACTGTTTGTCTTTCTGTTAAATGGGCCTCCTGTGAGCTCAGCACCGCTGCTCCGTATCAGTCTGAGGTCTCCACAGCTGTAACATCGCTGTGATTCCTCTGGGAGCGTCTGCCTGGTTTCCGGCAGCGCAGAGGTCATGACAGGGTGGGCGCTCGGGGCACAGCGGGCAAGAGCTGAGCTGCTACTGAGGACTCTGAACTCGCTCAAGGTCAACAGGAGAAGGGGGCGCAGTCCCCGGGAAGCCTAGCTCCCCATCACGACTCATCTGCGAGCCGTTAACTCCTGGCTGGCACACCCACAGCTCACGTCGGATATCCCTGAGCCAAGGCCTCACGACGCACGCATGCAACTAGGCAAGTGGTACGCCCAAGAGGCAACCGAAGACAGAAGGCAACTACTTTCCTGCTCCCTGGACCTGAACACGAGGCCTCAGTACAGAGTCGCAAGACTGACTTCATAAGCCAAAGACCAGGCTCATGCACTGTGGCTAATGGATCCGGATCCGGATGTAGGTCCATGCACAGCAGGTGTACATACAGACTCGATGCGCTGGGTTAAGTTAAGTTTGGCCATGGAGCTTGCCTCTACACATTCCCGTGAGCAGTTTCTTAGCACGTCTTCGGGTCAATAACACAATTTCATCTCATTACAAGAAAGACTCAGAGAACAGAATGGAATATAATAAGACAATAGATAATATTCCCACATGGAGAAGAACGAAGGAAGAGAGACAGGTAGGGACACGAGAAAGGTCACACTGGGGTGACTTTGCGCCCAGGTTTCTGTCACAGACAGTGCCGCCAACAGGCGACCTGTGACAGGACAGGGCGCTCAGCCACCGCGACAGCAGCCTCCACACATTACAGATGGGCCGCGTGCAGCTGGCTTCCTGTTAGCTGCTTATGGATAGAACATTCTGGGTTTTGCTTCTAACTCTTTAGCTGTTTTATATTTTTGGTCTGCAACAGTGTGTACCTGGTACCCCAACCTCACACCTCGCTGCTGTCTGGTGAGGTCCCTAAAGGGGAGGGGCCTCCTGCCCTGGGACAGCCTCTCCCGTGGACTCCACTCCCTGCTCCAGAAGGACGCGCCATCTCCCCTGCTCCTCGTCGCCTCAACTCTCACTTCCAGTCCAGTCCTGCCCTCCCGGGTGCTCATGTAGAGAACGGTCTTCCTTTTCCGCTGACTCACCCTCCACTGTCCTCATTGTCATTATGTCCTTCCTGGGACATGGAGCCAGCACCGCAGCGAGCATCCCAGGGGATGCCACGAGGTAATATGCAATTAAAAACTCAGAGCTGTACAACCAGGGTACTGCCTGCCTGGTGGGCATGGCTCAGTCAGTGAGCGTCCACCTGGGAACCAGGAGGTCAGGTTAGATTCCCGGTCAGGGCACATGCCTGGGTTGTGGGCTTGATCCCCAGTAGGGGGTGTGCAGGAGGCAGCCGATCCACGATTCTCATCATTGACATTTCTATCTCTCTCTCTCCCTCTCTGAAATCAATAAAGATATATTTATTTTTTAAAAAAACACACCACAGAGTATGCTCTGTAAGTGACACATACATGGTGAGCTGTTAGACCACACTGTGGCAGTAACCCCAATGTTCATAGTCAGAATGGTGAGAAAATCATTCGCTAACAGGACGCAGTGGTGATGGCCTGAGGGACCACTGCTGTGGTTAGGCCGCTGGGAAAAGACTGGGAACCAACAGAGGAGAAAGGGCTTCTCGTCAATCAAAACTCCATGTGTGGGGCGGTCCCCACGGGACTGAGGTAGAAGAAGAGAAAATTCAACTCCCTGCTGACCTTTCAGGAGCATGTTCCTCGGCCACCACCTTACCCTGTCGCTGACCATGCTTACACAACTGAATTGATACTGACTCTAAATTTTAAATTAAGAAAGGAATGGTTTCAGCTCATCCCTCTCAACTTCATGATCCACCAGCAGCTGCATAGCATGCAGGAGATTCGCTGTCCGATTAACCAGAAGCCAGCGTAAGCTATTGTATTTCAGATCTTCCAGGGGCACGCGCTATAGCTCTGAAGAGCACACTCACAGGAATAATGCGCCATCAATCTTTCCACCTCGTTCTCACCTCTCACACTAAGCGGCAGAGAGTGAGCGTGTGCGCACTATCAGGAGAGGCACTAAGGGGCAGTGTGTGTGTGCGTGCATGGATGTGTGTGCGTGCATGGATGTGTGTGCACTATCAGGAGAGGCACCATGGGGCAGTGTGTGTGTGCGTGCATGGATGTGTGTGCGTGCATGGATGTGTGTGCACTATCAGGAGAGGCACCAAGGGGCAGTGTGTGTGTGCGTGCATGGATGTGTGTGCGTGCATGGATGTGTGTGCACTATCAGGAGAGGCACCAAGGGGCAGTGTGTGTGTGCGTGCATGGATGTGTGCGCGTGCATGGATGTGTGTGCACTATCAGGAGAGGCACCAAGGGGCAGTGTGTGTGTGCGTGCATGGATGTGTGTGCGTGCATGGATGTGTGTGCACTATCAGGAGAGGCACCAAGGGGCAGTGTGTGTGTGCGTGCATGGATGTGTGTGCGTGCATGGATGTGTGTGCACTATCAGGAGAGGCACCAAGGGGCAGTGTGCGCGCATGTATGTGTGCACTATCAGGAGAGGCACTAAGGGGCAGAGTGTGTGTGTGTGTGTATGTGTGTGTGTGTGCATGCATGTGTGTGCACTATCAGGAAAGGCACTAAGGGGCAGAGTGTGTGTGTGCGTGTATGTGCGTGTGCATGTATGTGTTTGCACTATCGGGAGAGGCACTAAGGGGCAGTGTGTGTGTGCATGTATGTGTGTGCATGTATGTGTGAGCACTATCGGGAGAGGCACTAAAGGGCAAGAGGTGACATATTTAAAGGCACAATGCCCTGTATTGAAATCAAAGTCACAAACTGCGTTCCGTCTGAGCTCTCCTCACCTGTAAAGTTGGATAATGACTCATTCTCTGCCCAGCCATGCCGTCTTGGACCAATCATCCATCCCGACATATCCAGGTCTCTCCACCTGTCAGAGTGAAGGACGGACAGCACCTCCCCAGGCAGTTGTGAGGGCCCTCACAATGAACCAGAAAAGGAACATGGCACCCAGTGAGCGCTCAGTAACTGCTGGTGATCAGTCAGCAGCCCATGTGTACATATGTGCATCCCCGGTGTCTCCTGTGTCTCCTAACAGCCTCTGTGCTCAACATAATAGTTGACCCCTAGGAACAGGTAGCTTAACAGGAACACACAGCTGTCAAACTTCAAACACAGGCTTGCTTCCCGGTTCGAGCACTAAATTACACTTGACGTTTCAAATTAAAACAGCAGAGGAACTAAATGTAGGCCAAACCCCTACCCTCACTCACAGAGCTGTGGTTTCTGAAAGGAAGGAAAGTCTTCCCCATTATTATCTGGAAAGTAGTAAGTTTCTAATAGATCTTTGACGAATTCTTCTTGTATAACCTAACATTTCTGCAAATGCATATTATTCAGGATAATTTCATGCTATCTGAAATGTAATGAATACAGTCCAACACGGTGACAGGGTTTTTGCTAACACGGGGAAATGGGTCTTAGAATAGTGACAGTAAGTGCTGGGAATCGGAGTTAGAAAAAACTTGGGTCACATCCCTCTCTGCTACTCACTGCCTCCGTGATTCTGAAAGACTGTTTTCCAACACAGCTGCCCCAGAAACGCCCACCCCCATGCTCTGCACACAGCGTCCCTAACTTCACCCACCCAGTGAGAGTATATATGCTTCCCTTGGACCGGGACAGCCCTCTACGGCTGCCGAGACCAGCGATGTTCAACAGGTGAGCCGCAAACGTTTTTGAAAAATATTTTTATTGATTTCAGAGAAGAAGGGAGAGGAAGTGAGAGAAACACCAATGATGAGAATCATGGATCGGCTGCCTCCTACACACCCCTTACTGCGGATCGAGCCCACACCCGGGCATGTGCCCTGACCTGGACTCAAACCCTGACCTCTTGGTTCATAGGTCAACGCTCAACCACTGAGCCATGCTGGCCGGGCTAGGGCTTAGTATCTTTGACTACGCTCCCTGATGCTATTTTCTATTATTTCATTTTTGCCATTTCGCCGAAAGCAGCCATCCTCAGCTCAGTCCACTGCAGCATCTGCTCAGCGAGGAGACACACGGGAAGAGCCAGAGGGGAGGGGGGGCCGGCTCTCCACAGGGCGAGGACCCGCAGGGCAGGGCAGGGCCACCGTGACCGGAGCCTCGGGCGCTGGCCCAGGGCCGGGAGGAGGGTTTTCAGTGCGGCCAGCACACGTGCGCGGGGAGGGAGCGGGAATCCAACCTCTCCCTCCTCCTGGGCTCAGGCGCTCGCCCACTGGACTGGAAGCTCTCAGCGCCGTCACTCAGGCAGGCTTCACGCTCCAGAGGCCCCCGAACCGCCGGCCTCGGTTTTATCGGGAAGGAGCCTCCAGCCTTCACGTCTGATTGACAGACACTCAGGATTCCTGCAGAACCAGGAGCAGCCGCTGCTGATGCCCAGCGTCTCCCAACTTCTCTATCAAATCCACACGCAGCCAGCCGCACAGACGCACCGCGGCCCGCGGAACGCACGCGGCCTCCTCACCGGGGCCCTTGCAGCAGCCAGAACCCGAGCTCCCAGCCGTCGGGTGCGCCTGCCCGACCCACTAGTACGCGAGCTGCACCCGTCCCTGTCCCCGCGGGCCTGAAGGGTTCTGGGTTCGATTCTGGTCAAGGGCCCGGACCTTGGTTGCAGGCTTGCTCCCTGGCTCTGGTCGGGGCACATGCCGAGAGGCAATCAATGTGTGTCTCTCTCACATCCATGTTCCTCTCTGTCTCTCCCCCTCCCTCCCACTCTCTCTAAAAAGCAATGGGAAAATATCCTCGGGCGAGGATTTAACAATAAGAAGGAAAATCAGCAGCTTGTGACAGGAGAACACCGATGTGTGGATTTCCTGTGCTGCCCCCTTTCCGGGCACCCCTTCCCGATGGGGCGCGCGGGTGCACAGGTGAGGGTGTGGCAGGGCGGCAGGGATCTGTTCTCCCGAGTGAAGGGCACTCAGCTGAAACGCCACCTCACCCTCCGCAAGCTTCCTGCCGAGCAGGCCAAGCGTGGCGAGCAAGGACGCCCTGGATTTCCCTTTAGGAAAGAGGACTTTTCCTTCCTTGTCGGGTCCTAATCGGCACGAGAATTCCTAATAAAAATAACTCTAAACCTGGAGAGAGAGAGGAAGCCAGCAGCCGGGTGCCACCGGGTCCGCACTTTCCGGATGGCCCTCTGAGTGCCCGCCGGCCTCCTCCCGGGCCAGGAGGATGGTGCCCTGGTGCTAACAGCCGCTCCCCGTGGTAACTGCTCCCTTCCCGCCGGAGCACCTGCTGCTGCTGAAGACAGACCTCTCAGGAGGCCCGGCTGCTAAATGGTGTTTGTTTCTGGAAACACGAACTACATCACTAATCCACCCGAGCCCCGGAGGACGCCGCTCACACGCGTTATGGGCGTTTTATTGGATCTCATTAGGGAATAATGGCAAACGAGCGCAGCCGCATTAGCGCGGCCTTGTAATGGGAGGAACACTGTTGCTGTTCTAATCAGTCACCCTCCGCTCAGGAGGGAGTGAGGCCCGACCGACGGGGCGGTTAGGTTTGACAGGTGCCAGCTCCCTGCACAAGCCTTCCCGAAGCAGGGCCACCCATTCGCCACAAAGGGCTGGTCACGCCCGGCCGGCGTGGCTCAGTGGTTGAGTCTCAAACCTATGAACCAGGAGGTCAGGGTTCGATTCCCGGTCAGGGCACAGGCCCGGGTTGCGGGCTGGATCCCCAGTGGGGGGCGTGCAGGAGGCAGCCGATCCATGGTTCTCTCTCATCATTGATGTTTCCGTCTCTCTCTCCCTCTCCCTTCCTCTCTGAAATCAATAAAAATGTACTTTTTTAAAAGAGCTGGTCACAAGTCAAGACGTTGCCCAACAGTTCTGTAGGGAAAAGGCCTCCCAACGAAAACCACGCATTACCGAACCGCCCCTCGCATCACTGACACACACGCAGTCGGATCGAACCCGCCTCGCACAGGACCAACTACGGCCGCATCAGTTGTGCGTGAGCCGCCGATACCCGGAGGCTGGAGCACGTGTGTAGGAGCGGAAGGTGCTTCTGAAAATTACCTCTCAGCAATTTGCATCTCAGATGCAGCTGCATCCATGTTAATAAGCTCGCTGTACAGGCGCTCTGCTCCATCCTCCCCCGCCCCCACCGTGAGGGGTGAGGATCGTCCTGTGAACAAACGTGGGAAAGACATTTGCGTGGAAACAGTGAAAACTCAATCACCAATATCGCCATTCTTTTCTACGAGCTGTAAGTCTTCGAAATTGGATTCTTATTTTTAATAAAGGATCTTTTTTTTTGCTTTACCCTAAGAGCGACCAAAGCATGCCACTGATTTAATGGGGAAGTTGATTACACTCGCAGGAATTAAGTGCCAACGAACTGTGCTATACTGGAGCCAAGGTGGGGTTCATTCGGCATCGGGGGGCTCTGCGGTCTGTAGTTTACTAACACATCCTACTTGTGGCCCAGACAGTCCCTGGGTCTGTGTACGAGAGAAGCAAGTCCATCGCCACCCCGGATGCCGCTGGTGACGGCGGGGACAGAAAGCTCGAGAACGGATTAGGAGAATGCCTCAGACGGCTGAACTGGAAATGGTTTCGGTGCATTCCTGACGGTGACAAGCAGGTGCTTTGTGTGCGAGGCATCGCCTTCACTGACAAGCTCCCGCAGAAAAGCGTTTGGGGAGACTCAGCGACTGCGCAGTCGGGGCGAGTGAGAAACGCATCTGGTTTGAAGCGACGAGAGCGAGTCTAGGGAGGGATGTCTCAGGGTTAGCTTCTCTTAGGACACAGGCGGGGCCTCTCCCGCCCCCAAGACAAGGCCTCATCTGTGCAGGTACCTGTGGAATGATGAACGTGCAACTAACTCAAATGACGGTCCAGCCACTGTCAGCTCTTCAAGACCCTCCGCAACACTGCGGGGCCCAGCGGGGGTCCCTGGGCAGCGCCTGGAGGGGAGACTGCTGAGATGACAGCGTTGATCACAGAAGCTCAGTCCACACACAATGAAGAACACACGCTGTCACCCTACCTCCTCCCCAGGCGCTGTACTGAAGCAGCTTAGCAGCAGCCACCTTTCCCCAGGCAAACGCGAGCCTGCACGAAACCAGCCGCCCCCCAAGACCCCGGGACTGGCCCACGCCACGGCAGGTGCAGCTGGGCAGCTGCCCTCCACCTGCTCCTGCGCAGCCACACCTGTGATGAGACGATGCTCCCCCAAGCTCGGGTCCTGCTCAAACAGGTCCTTCCTCCACTTCCTGTCCCAGTGCAGTGGCTCCGGGGAGAGGGCTGAGCTTACTGTGTCTTCACCACCGTCCACTCAGCCAGTCCTGCCCACAGATCTTTAAAAAGCCAGAACGCTGACCTCTCCCAAAGCCAACAAGGAGAAACCACCACCAACAGACGCCAAGCTGTGGACAAAACTGTCATTCTTGCTTTTGGGAGGGATGCCGTATTCCTAGAATCCCATAACTGTTTGCTTTGTGTCAACTGCTGTGAAACAGGCTGTAATACAGCAGAACAAGAAATGCCATGTGTTTTACAAACCGAATCCATGCAACGTGGTCATCAATTACATATAACGTGTGGGAAAAACACAATAAAGTGACCCCTAAATGTCGTGTTTGCGAACATATTATTTACCTTTGTAAATGGCTCAGTCCATGTAGATACACAAAAAGAAGCCCGAACAATAACCTGCTAGTGTGCCAGAGGGAGGATAAGGACTGCTCCTGAGAACCCTCCAATTGTATCTTGAAATCAAGTACCGATCCGAACAGAGATTTTTCAAAATTTATAAACTACTGTTTCTCCTCCACCATCCAGCCCCCTACACACATGTACACAAAGCACACACACCTACGACCTCTGACCAACTCAGCCGGGCGCCACCTTCAAAGGAAGGAAGAGGAAGAGAGGGCACATGACTGGTGTGGTTGCACAGGTGAGAGCTGCAGAAAATACGACAGCTCAGTGTCCCACACGTAACAAGCCCGACGGCAGCTGTGTGCGTGTGCGTGTGCGTGTGCGTGTGCATGGGCGGCTGGGCCAGAGAAAAGGCGGGAAAGCACAGAGCCGGCCTCAAGGACAAAGAGGCCCTACCGTCCCCGAGGCGGCAGGGGGCCTGTGAAGCTCCCTGGCCTCCAGCTGCCCTCCCAGTCAGCTGTGGGCAGCTCGAGGGCGGCTGTTACCCCCAAGCGCTCCCCCGGCCGCTCCTCCCCACCCTCCGCATCGCGAGGGCTTTCGGCGTCCACATTCTGACAACTGCCTTTTAGTTCAAGGGGGTCGATGGGTGTGCGGGGGGAGGTGTGGGGGCTGGGTGTAAAGTTCTCCTTTACCGATGGATCCCCGTTCAGTACAATCCAGTGTCAATCAAAGGAGGGTTGCTATGTTAAGCCCAGACGTCCAGCCCCTGCTCCTCAACTAGTTGTGTGTGGTGGTCACGGCTCTGGGGGAGACCAAACCACCCGGACACGGCCCACAGAGACCAGCTTCCCAACGCATGAGTCATGCCCACGTGGCTCCGAGTGACAGGCCGAGAAGAACCGGGTGGTGCGTGCGAGGCGCTTGGATTGTACGATGGGATCTGGATTCCAATCTCGACTGCGACACTGCGACCTATAACCTTGGGGAAACAACTCCTCCCTTTTGAGGCTCCATTTCCTCGTTGCAAACACTGAACAGTGACCCCGTTTGCCGAGTGACTTCTCCAAGGAGGTGAGATGCTGCACGTAAACCCCGCATCGGGGTTACTTCTCGGCGCGATGAGGTGTCGGAAGGGACTCGCTCCTTTGGGTCTTCGGGGAGGACAGAGTTAACGCGTGTGGTCTGAGGTGATTCGCTCCTTTATCATCAGAAGCCCCTGGGGGGCAGGAAAGCAAGCGGATGATCCGATCTAATCGCTCTGCCAGGAGAATATTGGGCCTTGAAGCAAACACGGGAATGATATTTGCTAAGAGGGGGATCTTATCTGAGACAGGATGTCCGCGGTCAGGAATTGCTTATAGAAAATAGACCCGCAGCCATGCTCCATGAGAAATGAGTCCGGGAATGAGTGTATGAGCGGGGGTCCCAGAGCTCTGCTTTCTGTAAGAGAAACCATCCTGTCCTCCAGCCCATCCCTGAGCCTTTAAAACGTGCCACACACACGGCTGACGAACGGTGGGTCAGGCAGAACCCCCCAGGGGTGCTGGGTCACTGCGTGTTGGTCTACCTTTGACACTAGATTATGGACTCAAATATATACTCAACCTGTCCTGTTTGCTGTTTTCAATATTTACAAGTATTTTATGTAATATTTTTTATTGATTTTAGAAAGGGAGAGGTAGAGAGAGAGAGAACATCAATGATGAGAGAGGAGAGAGGCACATCAATTGGCTGCCTCCTGCACACCCGCTACGGAGACTGAGCCCACACCCGGGCATGTGCCCTGACCGGGAATCGAACCAGCGACCTCTTGGTACATGGGACGACATTCAACCAGGTGAGCCAGGCCGAGCAATGTTTCTAGCTATTTTAAAGTCAGTGCTTTGTGGAGATGTTGAAAGTAAGGCATTTCTCTAAAAAATGTCCAGCAATACCATTTCCTCTGGCAGAACATTGTTAACAGCTACAACTCATGACCTAGTTTATGGAAAAGACAACTTTGGAAATACGACTTCACGAGTAGAAACATCCGTGGATTCCCATGCGTGAACTGTGACTGCTCCCTAAGACACGTGAAGAACCCCAAACCTGTGAAACCATGGAAAACTTATTTTAGCATTTCTTCATCTCCGTCTTCCAAATGAAACAGAGAGACAAAAAATTCTGCCCCTTTTCTATCTTCACCAGGATGCCACAGCGCCTGCTGAGAGAGGAATCTGATTCTGCACGCCAATGAGCACGTCCACGTCTCCACGGAGAGCGAGTGGGAGCTGCAGAAGCCACCAGCGCGCTCACTGCGCCAAGCGCAACTGCTCTGCTGGTCGCCGCCAGGCCGCCAGGCAGGTGCAGTTCTGTTCCCTTTGCCGGTGAGGACGGGAGGCTCAGCGGGCAGAGCAGCTGATCCCAGATCCTAACCCCGGAACAGGAGGAGAAGCCTCAGTAACAAGGTAACTGGGTGGCGTACGATCCAGCAGAGGGATTCACCGGTCAGGAACCCCGAGGGCTGAGACGCCCTACTATGAGCCTGGCTCCCAGGCTGCCGATAAGACACGAGATCGGGCTCAGAGCCCAAGGACACTGACCTGCCAACAGCAGGAGCCGGGTGCCGGCATGTGCCCGGTCCCCCCGAGTTCTGGTTCCCACCAGCGACACAAAGGGGCTCAGGCTGTTGGCAGAACATGGGGCTCAGCGACCCACAGGATGGGCGAGGAGCACGCCCCTCCTCCCGGGCAGCCCGTTATCTCGATCCCACCGGAGGGAGACGCTGTCCCCCCCCCCCCCCCCCCCCCCCCCCCGTCCAGGTGCTGACGGACACTGAGAAGACAGCGCAGAGCTGGCCTTCGGGACAAGGCGCAGCGCCTCTGGGCCATCGAGGAGGGGGAGGCCGGGGAGCTGGCTCCCCGCGATGCAGCGCTCACCTGTGTCGCCGGCCTGTCGCTTGCCGCAGTCGTTCAGTGTGACGACAGCACACAGCTGGCAGCGACACATGGCCCGGGGCCAAGCCATCCTGCACCCCGGCCCCCAGAGGCCCCTGACCTGTCACCCGTCCCCGCGCCGGGATCTCTGAGTGTACAAAACGGGGATCATAAAGCTACAAGCTGGGCACGCCATCCTCCTGGCCGTGACCCGGGAAACTGGCTGGAAGATGCGGTGACACAGTGACATCACAATACCAGCTTTCACATGCCATGACATGTGCCTTTCAGTCATGCGCCGTGTGACCCTTTTTTAAAACCAGGGAACCAAAAGTGGTTTTAAATGAGAGAAATTTCCAGAACAGCTGGGACTTCTCTCCCCGAGCACGGCTGTGTGGAGCGATCACACTGTCAGGAGGGTCCTCGCCGAGTCTGAACGAAGCCACCGGGGCTTCACCCCGACTCGGCTCCACGGAGGACGCGTTCCTGTTGCTTTCGATGAGCAAGTCACGCAAGCAGCCCGACCCGAGTGAAACTCCGACCGCAAAGCTGATGTCAATCACCCGCAGCGGCCTGCGGCCTACTCACAGCTCTGAGAGCAGCCAGCATCCCCCAGTTCTGGTCAAACGACAAGGTCAGCGGTGACGCTTACAGCTGGTGGCCCTGCAGTGGCCGTGACCAGGAGGAGGAGAAGGAGAAGAAACCTAGTCCAGCTGGACTGCTGTGCGCTGGCACCCGTGGCTCTGAGTTCCCATCTTCATGATGTGCATCCCCGGGCTGTCCCCCTCCCCTCCAAACGGGACAGAGCCTCTGAGCCACCGTCCTGCCTGCAGCGGCAGTTCAGGGAGGGGCCCGGGAAGGGTGACGGCGGGTCTTACGTTTCGGAGCCTCGGGGGCTCCAGCCACCTGCGTGGTGCCCAGAGTCTCGCCCAGGTTCACTGCCCCGAGCTGGGACAGGAGATCTGCAGGTCTCGCTGCGAGACCCTCCCCCCGGGTGCCCGGTCACAGGCCCGGAAGGTGGCGGCACGCCATTGGGAGCGAGAGGCCAGAGCAGGCACACGGCAGACCCTTTCCTCCTCCGCAACCGGCTGTGCGAGACCCCGCAGCCTCGGCACTGCGACCAGGCCGAAGGTGAAGACGGGGTGCTTCCGAGAATGAAGGGGCGCCCTGCTCCCCGCAGTGCGGGGGGTGGGGACCGGTGTGGAAACAAGGAAAAGGAAACCGGGTGACACAGCATCGGACAACGCCCCGATTCTCGCTGGAGGCCACCAGAGCTGGGGAAATGGGGACCCTGCCCGCCCGTGGGACAGCAGCCGTGGGCAGGAGAGGCGTCGGGTGGGACTTGCGCGGAGAAAAGGAGGCGAGGATCACGAGCTGCGTGCGCCCAGGACCCCGGGTGCAGGTGCCAACACGTTAGAGGACAGAGGTGCCGCGCCTCCCGCTGTGGCTTTCAACTGCCGTCTCCTCCCGAGTGTGAGAGGCAGGGCCACCCCCAGCGCGAGCGCCTCACCCCGTTTATGCCTCCCAACCACCCTCTGAAGCAAGCGGCGCGTCCTGGCGACGGCCCCCCTCACCTCCCGGGGAGAGCCGACGCCGGGGCTGCTGGGGAACTCCCCGAGGGCCCCGTCGGCCGGTGGGCACCCGGCACTCACCCCGGAGCGTGGCTGGCGGTCCCTGGTGCCATCAGTGAAGGTGCCCCGGGCAGGGATGTTCAGAGGAAGAACGTCAGCACAGGTCAGTGGTTCACGAAGCCGGTTACCGCCGGACACGTATAACCATGTGCGCAGCCTGCCTCTCCACAGATGCAGATGTGAATATACGCATTCTATGTGCACCCGTATCTTTCCACATGTGAAGGTAAGTCTTTAAGAGCGACAGATGGAGCTCACATGTGCCCACGAATTCAGGCTCCACAAGGCCTTCACGAAGATGCGAACGCTTTTTAAAGACTCTCCTTCCGGTAGGCAAACAGTGTTTGTCTTTACAAACTTCCGAACCCTCCGAGGGCAGCTCGCTGCTCCCCGGGCGCGCACGTCTTACACCCGCGGACCCGGCACCTGGCGCGGAAGAATGTCAACTGTGTTTACCTCGGTAATTACCTTCCAGCAACACGTGTAGTGATTGCAGTGACTGTCAGCTCCCACGGGGCACCTTCCCTGTCTGAGGACATGAATGAATGGATCAGAACCTGGGAACCACTCCCCAGCCCTGGAACAGTAAGGGTCGCACAGCTGTCCCCTGAGGCACCGCCTCCTTCTTTGCAAGTCACACTCCTGATGAGAAGGCGTGAGGCCACACAGGAAGTCGTCAGCAATGACGCGTGCCTTCCCCATAACCAGCAGGCGCCCTGCTCCGGGGAAATAAAGGACACTGTACGCAGACCAAGGACCAGACTTCTCTGTGTCTGTGTCTCTCCCAAACCCAGGTGCCCGGCTCTCTCCTGGGGACCCGGTTCCTGGGCCTCCGGGCACTCCTCATGGTGACAGCTGCTGCTCGGACAGGAATGCCGGAGGGCACGTGGCCTGATGGCCGGTGGGGCCACTGGCTGTTGCCCTGGAGTTGGGGTGATGTAGCGACCCGGCTGAAGAGGACTAGGAGCCATAACCGTGCCTAGCAGGTGATTCGCATCGCGAGGTTCTGCTCAGTTGGCTTCCTTTAATCGTTGGCGTGACGCAGGTTCCCTGGATGCGCTTCCAAACGTAGCACAGACAGCGCAGGAGGCAGCCAGGACCTCACGTCAATCCCTCTACATCTCAGGGTGGAATCTAAAGCTGTGAGGGCCCAGGATGTGGGGTGCCCTCCCTTCCCCAGTGCGTGCTCTCCCCGTCCAGGCAGCGACAGTCCCCGACCTGCGCACCCCGACTCCAGGCCTGTGCAGCCTGTTCCCTGTGGGCCGGCGGGTCTGAGTTCTCAGAGGACCTGGAATAGATGTGGGTTCGCGACTCCCACAGTGACCAGTGTTCATCGTCGTCTGTTGGAAGCTGCCTTTGCACTACATCCCAGCGCCAGGGACACAGGTCGCCTGAGGGAGGACCTGGGCTGACAGAGGTTCCAGCCAACGACCCGGAGCTGAACCATGTGGATCACTCAGCCTCCTCTGACCTGTACCAGAGAGGTGACTGGTGGTGGGTTCTACTCCTCTCCGCAAGACACCACCTCCCTCCACGTCTAAGGGGAGACACCACCTCCCTCCACGTCTAAGGGGAGACACCACCTCCCTCCACCGTCTAAGGGCAGACACCACCCCCCTCCACCGTCTAAGGGGAGACACCACCTCCCTCCACCGTCTAAGGGGAGACACCACCCCCCTCCACCGTCTAAGGGGAGACACCACCCCCCTCCACCGTCTAAGGGGAGACACCACCCCCCTCCACCGTCTAAGGGGAGACACCACCCCCCTCCACCGTCTAAGGGGAGACACCACCTCCCTCCACCGTCTAAGGGGAGACACCACCTCCCTCCACCGTCTAAGGGGAGACACCACCCCCCTCCACCGTCTAAGGGGAGACACCACCCCCCTCCACCGTCTAAGGGGAGACACCACCCCCCTCCACCGTCTAAGGGGAGACACCACCTCCCTCCACCGTCTAAGGGCAGACACCACCCCCCTCCACCGTCTAAGGGGAGACACCACCTCCCTCCACCGTCTAAGGGCAGACACCACCCCCCTCCACCGTCTAAGGGGAGACACCACCTCCAGCCACAGTCTAAGTCCCAAGTGAACCCAATGACCCCACCTAACTGCAGGTGACATCACCCTACAAGCCAGAGGAGGGGGTTCCACATGGGTTTCAAGGCCCATAATTTGAAAGCTGGTGATGAACTGATTTTACTGAGATCAATCAGTACTATAATTCTTCTCAACTCTCTATGTACCCTAATTCCAATCACAGAAACAGACATATTGTTGGGGGGTGCGTATAATAGATGTTGGGCTCATTATGAAATAATCTGTGGTTAGAATACTAAGCTATGAAGACCAAGTCATGCTATGAGCCAACAGTTTCCATGCGGCACCTCCAACCCCACTAGCCAGCTCCCCCCTCACATCTGATAACAGTGGGAGCCTGGCCACACCCCATAAACCTCACCACGTCACTCCCAGCAACAGCAAGGCTCGCTCTCCTGCGCTTTGTTGGTCTGCAGGGACCCTTAGGCACTGGCCTCATCACTGATTGCCACCCTCTACTTTAACGCGTCCCACATCCTGTCATCATTCATTCATTTCTTTGCTTACTTGTTTAGGCTACTTTCACGAAAGAAAAAAAAAATCCTTTAAAAATAATATTTTAACCCTATAAAAATGGAAATCTATGTTTAAGGAATTCCTACCATATGTAACTGGACTATAAAAATTCTCAAAATAAAGGGCTATGAGATTAGTAAACTTCAGCAATTCAACACCAGTTGCTCAGTGGTTAGAGTGCCGGCCTGTGGACCGAAAGGTCAAGGGCACATACCTCAGATGCAGTTTCAATTCCCGGCCCCTGTTGAGAGCAAGCAGGAGACCAAGGATGTGTCTCTCTCACATCAATGTTTCTCTCTCGCCCTCTCCCCCCTCCCTTCCACTCTCTCTAAAAATCAACGGAAAAAATATCCTCACTCCTCGGATGAGGATTAAAAAATGGGGGGATCAGCGTCTGAGACTGTATACTGGTGCAGCCACCGCGGAAAACAATGTGGGGGTTCCTCAGATTAAGACTACAACCACCACAGGACCCAGAAGACAATGAAAACACTAACTCAAAAACATAGATGCACCCTCTGTTCATCGCAGCTTTATCAACAATCGCCTGTGAACGCGCTAGGTGTGCGTGGAGAGGAGCGTGCACAGAGGAGGTGCCGCGCATGTGTGCACCACGCACCTGGCTCGGCCACAGAGGGATCACGCCATCTGCCGTCACACCCTGCAGGTCCACCCTGTGGTCCCTCCCCAATGTCAAGACAAGATCGGACAAACACAAACACCATACGATTTCACTAACATGTGGAACTGGAAAAAAAAGCACTCTGGCTTCTAAAACCCTCCTTAGTAATAACATGAAATAGAGACAGACTCACAGATACAGAATGCAAACTAAGGCTGCCAGGGGGGAGGGTGGTGGTGGTCACAGAGGGGGGAGATTTTTTAATAATATGCGATTATACAAAATTTGTTAAGTAATTACATGAAGCAAAATCAAGCAATTATTACCTGACATGGAAAATAACACGCCTGTTTTCCAAATAGCCTCCAAAGACATCTCAGCCTCAAAGGAGTGGAGATATGTTCAAAGAACATGTAACAAGATATCAGAACCCCAGACTGTGCCTTTAAAAGGTCATTTATGTTTTGAGCAAACTTTTGAAAAAAACCTCACTGATAAGCAGCAAAATGGACAACATTCCAAATAGCAAACTAGATCAAAAGGTCTCGTACTTTTCCCCGGTTACTGCTCAGAACAGAATGCGGGATGAAGATATTACTACATTAGAGAATTTTTGTTGTTTGCCAGCAATTCGCAGTAATGAAAAAACTCAATCTGGCCACCTGACAGAGCCGGCTTGTACCAGAGAATCCTGGTCTGGCAATTGGAATCTGAGCCGTTTCTCTTCAGTGCAATAATCCAGGTGGATGGCGTGGAGAAGGGGAAGCTACCGGAAGGTTTTTGTTTTTTTAATTGATTTCCGAAAGGAAGGGAGAGGAAGAGAGAGAGAAACACCAATAAGAGAGAATCATGGATCGGCTGCCTCCTGCACGCCCCCCTATTGGGGATCCAGCCCACAACCCGGGCCTGTGCCCTGACCGGGAATGCAACCATGACCTCCTGGTTCACAGGTTGATGCTCAATCATAGAGCCACGCCGGCCGGGCCTACCGGAAGTTCTTCCTCCAGGAGAAGTGACAGAATCCGATTTCCACCTTGGTTTCTGAAACCCCTCTGGCCGCCACGTGGAAAGGCTGTGGACAGAGAATGTGTCCCTCACCAGCTCCATTTCCTCTTCCCCCAAGTCAAGGTGATAACATAAAGCGCTTGTTGTGGGAACTAAATAAAACATTGCCTGTAAAGTACTTGGCACGATGCCCGACGCAGAGCAAATACTCAATAATGCTGTTGTGGTTGTATAATGATCAGCACCGAATTCCATCAGATGAAAACCTATCACGGTGCATTAGGAAGAACGATAATCAGCTGTGGAGCCAAACAGGCATGTCTGTAATAACGGTTTGTGATTCATTGGCCATGAGTTTCAAATCCCATCTGAACCTTCATTTATTTCCTCAGACCGGACAGGCTGACTCCATGCCTTACAGCGTAGCTATGGACACGGGTGTACGTGACCAAGCCCAGACGGCCTGGCCCCGTCGCTCCGATGCCCATCCCCTCTCCCTCCAGGAGAACCCGCTCTCTGGGAGCCGGCGGCCGTCTATGGAGCTGTGCACGCACAGTCCCGGGCCGAAGGCTGGTGGATCCCTCCCTGTGGGTTTCCTGCTGGGAAATGGGGCTCGCTGAGAAAAGGACGAAGTGGGGAAACCAAGTGGGCGGCCTCCTTTGGCAGCAGAGCGGGCGGAGGGAAGGATCGCGGGGCAGCGCCCATCCTTCCGGTCACGGAGCTGGAGGGGCCTGGCCAGCTGCTGCCCCCTTTCTCTCGGAGGGAAGCCGTGGAGAGGGTAACTCGCCGGGTTCCCAAGAGTAAGCCGCCTCCGTTCGGCGGCTTCAGGGCCACAGCGGGCCTCTTCCAGGAAACGGGGATCCTCAAAACCCTGAGCAGCAGCCAAGGCTTTTCCGAAAACGCAGCCGTCGCTGAGCAATGGGAAGAGGAGCCGGCATTGCCGGGCCTCCCCGGGCGGCCGTGTCCTCCAGCAGGAACGCCAGGGCAGGGCCGGCCTCGGGTGCACAGCAGTTTGGTCCATTTTGGCGAGTTGCTTGATGCCGCCAATAGTGCCCAGCAGACACGGGGCGCGGCTGCACAGGTCTGGGGCCCACCCCGCGCAGGCTCCGGAGCCGAAGGCCAACATCAAGTCCTCCGGGAGTGGCAACCCACCCCCCCCCCCCCCCCCCCGGGCCCTGCCTCTCGCGGTGTAAAGAGCTCCCTCTACACACACCCACATGGGTCGGGTGGGGGAGCTGGGCGGAATGTAACGTTTGCTCACAAAAGACAAAGACAGGGGCACAGAGGGTGTGCCTGTTTTCCTATTGAGGTCATTTTTTAAATTCTGTGTAACCTTTTAAACTCTGGTTACAGTGGCCTGGGAGGGGGCCTCAGGTGTGTTTACAAGCCTTTACTTTCCAGCGCACAACATTCCAAATGCTGAGTCAGACTCACATTGTATTTAAATGCGTGGCCAGGCATTCCGCCTGGTTTCCCTGTTGCTTTGTACACCGAGACCATCAAACAATACAATAAACAATCTGATGGCAGGGCAGAGAGCCACCTTCCATGACAACGTCGGGCCTCGTTTGATTTGTTTCCTGAAATTGAGGTCCTAAGTGACAATTCTGTCTTCGACCCTGGACTCCTTCGCGGTTTTATGTCTGCGCTGGTAATGAGCGGCCCACTTTGGTCTTGGTCCCCCTGCTCGGTGGCCTGTCATTATCTCTCCTGCTTCTTTCCGTTGTTTCAGTCTGTGATTTGCCGGTGCCTGTTCCTTTAAACCACTCAGTTGTTATCTGACACAGACAGCATTTTCTAGGTATTTTCTCTCCACAATTCCACTTCCCGCTAACAGAGAAAATATCACCTGGAATGTGCGAGCCGTTTTCTCTTCTGATGTGGGAAAAAAAGATCCACAGCCACATCCACTAAGTAAATCAAGAAAAATGTCTTTTAAAATTATGAAAATGTTCTGTAAATTACCAATAAGTTTTCCAAATTGGTAAATACAGAGATCATTGAATTTTTAAATACAATGAAATGGCTCCCCATTTGTCCACAGTGATAGGGAATGGGGACTCCTATTCCAATCATCTACCTAACTGATAGTCATTGAATACACTAAACGCGTTTTAAAATTTTGCATAATTAGCCCTAGCCGGTTTGGCTCAGTGGATAGAGCGTTGGCCTGCAGACTCAAGGGTCCCAGGTTCGGTTCCGGTCAAGGGCATGTACCTTGGTTGCGGGCACATCCCCAGTAGGGAGTGTGCAGGAGGCAGCTGATCGATGTTTCTCTCTCATCGATGTTTCTAACTCTCTCTCCCTCTCCCTTCCTCTCTGTAAAAAATCAATAAAATATATCTTTAAATAAAATAAAATTCTGCATACTTGGGCTATTTTTAAACATTTAAATAATTTCCAAACAGGACTGGACATAGCTGACCTATCCCTGTGACCTGGAAATGACTCAAGTGTCCCGATTCTCCCAGGTGTGGACTGTGCACACAGAGAGTGCTCGCTCTAAATGCAGAGTGGATTTTCTAATTGGGCATCCTGCTTTTCGAGATCTGCAGAAATGCTAGCGGGCTGGGTGTTTGATCTGGACCTGTCACCTCCCTCCTGGGTTACACGGCAGCAGCTTCCTCGTCGACGTACGCAGCTGCCGTCTCTCCCCGCGGACGCATCTTCTTTAAACACTGTAGTCGTGCTCCCTCCTGAGGCGGCATCTCCACGCCCCTGGTTCCCATCAGGTCGGGCCTGTGCACGCTGCCTTTCTCAGGCCCTTCCAAGACCGAGTCTCCTCTCTCCACCCTCATTTCCCAGCGCCCCTCAAATGCTAGTTCAGTTTGCAATCACATCAGAGCTACTTACGTTTCTAATATTACTCACTGTGCTTTCCTGTAAATGAAATACATCCCCAACGAGCTCCCTCCTAACTTCGCGATTAATTCTTAAAAACAAGGACATGGCACACATGTGTGCTCTCCATGGCGCCAAACACAACGGGACGGGAAGGAGGGGGCGTGCCTCCCTTCATGGGCTGGAGGCCGCACGCCGTTCTCGCCTCTGCAGGCCCCTGAAATACTGGGGCTGCCAGTGTTCAGCAACCCCGCATACGAAGGGCTCAGCCGATCACTGCCGTGTGTGGTCCCCCAGGAAACCGCGGAGGCACAGCCTGAGAGACGGTGATGCCCACGCCGGCCAGAGGCAGGAGCCTCACTCCCGAGCCAGGAGGCTCTTCCCCAGGGGCCGGAACACAGCTCCCCCGGGCTTAAGAAAACGGGGCTCCTTCCTGCAAATGCCGGAGGCGCCCGGAGCGCCGTGACTCCGGACGGGTCGACCTGGTGGCTCAATGACGGCATCCAGGGCCAGGCCGGGTCATCTCCCATTCTGCCTTCTTCGCTGGGTTAACTGGCTCCTCCGGCCGCGACCAAATACACCTACAGCCACTCCAGCCAGCCAGCCCGGGACACTCAGAGAGGAGGCGCTGCTCAGTGTGAGAAAGCCTGGACCCCGCAGGCTCCCCCTGCTCCAGGGCCAGGGCTTCAATCAGCGACTCTCAGCCGCGGGCCGCTGTGATGGGGATAAATACACGACACTCACATGGAGCTACCCACGATGATCTGGGTGATGTCAAATCCGGCTTGTTCCTCTAGCCTGGTCTTGTTCTCTCAAAACCAGCACTTGGTGTTAGAAGTGTTTTCGTTACTTCACTAGAATCAGCAGCTGCAGATCCCGTGTGAACCAGAGGACCAGCCTGACCTTCAAGCCCCTGGCTAATGTGCCAAACCACCCAGACACAGGAACCCGCCGACAAATTACCAGAGCTACCTCAGGAACGCCGACCACGAACCCCAGCAAGGACACTGCTGCACAGCCACGGCTTCCCCCGTCTCTCTGTCCTGCTTTCCCTCTCCCTCCTTACAGAAACTCTGCCTGCACGGAGATGCTAAGATGGGTTTGGGGGATAAGAGTCCCCCATCTCCTCATGGAGTCAGCACCTGAATAAACCTCCTTCCTTCTCATCGGCGCCCGTCTCATGAGCTTGGCTTTCATTGTGACAGGAAGCCAAGTCTGGGTTTGGTTACACCACAACCATTTTTACAACATGCAGTACCTGACCATTTAGTCAGGGGCACAGACCTCTTTTCCCTTAGACTATCAAACTAAAAACTGACCACAGCCAACACAATAGCCATCTGGTGTGAGTGCCCTGTCTTGATTCATAAATATATAGGTCATATAATAGAGTTGCAATTTACTAGTCATCTTGCATAATAAGGTTGTGTCTGATTGGTTCATTCTTGGTACCAGAAATCCTTATATACAAGTACTAAAGGCCCGATGCACGAAGATTCATGCAAGAATGGGCCTTCCTTCCCCTGGCTGCCGGCACCGCCTTCGCTCCGGCCCAGAGCCGCCTTTCCGCCTTCCCATGCTGCCCAGAGGCCTGGAGTGGCTGGGGCAGTGCAGAACGCCTGTGTCGTCACCATCTTTGTTGGGTTAATTTGCATACTCACTCCTGATGGCTGGTGGGTGTCGTGAATGTACGGTCAATTTGCATCTTACTCTTTTATTAGTGTAGCTAGGCACCTGATTTTTTAAAAAGTCACTTTGGAGCAAAAAGGGTAGGTAATTACTATTATTTTTTGTAAATCAATCAAAATTATACCTATTTTTCTTTTGGTCAGATCAGCAACAAATACATTTTGGGGTGTGCTGAAGAATTTTAGCAATTAGTTTATGTGTGCCATGAGATGAAAGAGAAAATCGCTGCTTTAAATGATTGCTAGCAAGTAAAACGGGGCCCACGGTGATTGGCTTGAGCCCCAAAATGCCTCCACATTGAGGGTGGGAATTAAGCAGATGTCCTCTGAAGGGTGAGATGCGTGGACAAAATCTAGGTTCTGTCTGGAAGGAGGGGGATGGGTGAGTGAATGGATATTGGGGAGAAAGCCAGCAGGGCTTGTTGATGCTACGTTGCTCAAAGAAGCAAATACTAAGCTAATATTAATTGAAAATATGAATATCTATGCTCATGACAAAGAGAGGGAGCAAGGGGGGGGGTGGGAGAATGAAGGAAGCAGGCAGAGAGACGAGGAAGAGCACACCCACTGCAGGCCGGCCTGAGTCACGTTCACTATCGCATGCGCCACCCCCACCAGCTACGCAAGTCGTTTCTGAAGATCCCGGGCCCTGCAGGAGGGGCTGAGAGATGCTGAAAGCGATTTGAATCCCGGTGGAGAGAGGATGGTAACCACGTTCAAGAGCGGACCAGCACGAGCTAACGAGGCTGTCAGGTCTCCGAGCGAACCGAGGCGCGGCCACGGCAGGCAGTTTGGCAGGAGGCCTCAGACAAACCCTGTTTCAGCAGCGGCCAAGGGGGGAACTCAACGCCATCTCTGACATGCACAGGAGAGGCTGTCTGCTACCAGAGAGAAACACGACCTCCTCAGAGGATGGCCAGGTGGGCGTGCGTGTTACTGACGTGCATTTAATGCCTTTGATCAAATTTCTGAGGTATGCTGGAACTCCAAGTAATAAGGTTAATTGAAGCAGTCATTCTCGCTGAACACAGAACCATTGTAAAAACCAGAGTTTACAGACTGGGGCAGGCCTGTGGCTCGGGGGTTATGCAGACAGCCATGGGCACAAGGACAGCGGGTCTTTTCCGCAGGAGGAAACCCGCCCCTCTGTGTGGAGCTGGACCTTCCTCCTCCTGAACAGTATCTGGCTGGTTCCAACATGCAACGTCATAAAAACGGAACTGTCTGTGATGTCATCATCTGTGCTTTGGAGCAAATGCGGGGACCCAGGAACCTGAGGGCCAGGGCACCATCCAAAGGCGCCAGATATGATGCAGCTTCTGGGGTGAGACCCATCTGTCAGGCCAGCCCAGCTCCACACTTGCTAATGTGGACGAAAAGGGGCCACAAACTCACCCTGCCAGCTCAGGGAGGCCTGCGTGGGGGCTCCCACACCCAGAGACCGACAGTATCCACCCCGGATGGTCTGAGATGACAGCTTTCTGACTAAAATCGAGGCATCGGGTAGTCACGTCCCAGGCCGGTATCTTTCTTGGCGAAGGCCAAGCTGTGCCTCCACTGCACCTGCTATTGTGCTTCTGCATCTACAATAACATGCCTCTGGGATGTCAGAGAAAGCCTTCCCAGCCCCCGCGGGGCACGCTCTCCCACCAGAGCAGAGACCCCGGAACCCACAGACAGCTCTGTGCTGTGACTGTCGCTGACTGTCCTGCACCCGACAAAGCAAAGGAAGTCTGGGTCTCTCCGTTTTACTTTCCATCCAACCCGAGACTCCCAGGCGCTGCCTCCTCCTGCCCCCACATCCACCACCAGTGACTTCCCGCCCCCCTCCCCCCCCCGCGCTCCTGCTCTGCTTGCCACGCGTGAACCAAGTGGGAAAACCACCTTCTCCGAGCATCTCCTCCAGCCGGTGAGATTTCTGCTTCCTGGCAACTGTCGTCAGTTTGGCTCCAACACACTCATAAACCTTCTCCCAGGTCTGGGCTTCTCTTACGTCGATGTGTGTGACGGCACAATGTAAAACGGGGACAATGACACTGAGCAACCTCCAGGGTTTCGGAGAACATCGTGTGAGATTTGCGAACCTCGGTGCCTGTGTACACGGTCAGTGCGCGGTCAATGTCAGACGTTGTCATTACACTGACCGTTAAGAATCAAGTCACGGGCTGCCAGCACAACAAGGGTTTCTTCTCAGCACGAGAGGCGCGATGGGCGAGTCCCTGCAGCGTAAGCGGCCAGCACGGCCAACGCCCACCCCTTCCAGCAAACGGCAGGGGAGCTGGGGGCCAGGGCAGCGCCCCGAACCGGGCCAGGGGGGCGCGGCAGCAGCAGTGGGCATCCCCGGGTTAGAACTGCTTTTTCATGTGATTTTGTCACGATTTCTTTGTAACCTCTCTGCAGAAAATGCTTAGAGAGATGGGGGAGGGAGAGGGAGGGAGAGAAACATCCGTTCCTCTCGTCTGTGCTCCGACCGGGGATCCAACCAGCAACCTCGGCCTGCGTCCTGACTGGACGTCCTGGACAAGGCTCCAACCAGCCGAGCCGCCCGCTGGCCCGCACCGTGTGCCGGGGAGCCTGCCTTGACTGCGTCGTGTGCTCCTGCCTCCTCTGTCACATGTTAACTGAGCGCAATGGTCAGCTTCTGGGTCCGTTCGGTTCCATTGGTCCATAGGCCTGTTCCCAGGCCCGCACAGGCCGTTTGTTTTGATCACAATGGCTTTGTATTCTAGTTTGGTAGCAGGTACTGTGATCCCTTCAACTTTCTCAAGACTGCTTAGGCTACTCGGGGTCCTTTGGTTCCATGTGTACTTTTAGAACATTTGTTCTACGGCCATACCACCTGAACGCACCATCTCGTCTGACCTTTGCTGCACATTTTCCCAAGAGCATCAGTAACCTAAGGCATCTAGCAAGGAAGAGCCCTGTTGAAGAATGTGTCCTCCACTGGAGGGTTTTGTTAAAGAAGAAAGTGGCAGATTCTTGGCAGAGGAGGGAAGAGCCCAAGCCGCGGGGTCAGGGGTCGCCAGGCCTCCTGGTCAGAATGCACAGCACTCACCTGACCCACGGCCCGGACCACAGGGACACCCAGGCCGGAGGTGGCGCAGGCACTCGAGGCTCTGGGAGCGGCCTGTCCCCCTCCCACCCTCCAATGCCTGGCAATTCCGAGGAGGCCCCCGACGCTGGTGTCCCCCGAGTCTCCGCTCCTCCCCACTGCCACCCGTCACCTCATCAAGCAAATCGGGCGAGGCCTCCAGTGGCCAAGAGGAGGTGGGAAGTGTCTGAGGAAAGGGGACCCCAAGAATGTGCCCAGGATGCTCTAGACCAGTGTGTCCCCACTGGTGAGATTCCTGCTCCTAAAGTATCAAATGGAAGAGCCCAGGGCCCAGCAGGTAGGTTGAAGACTGTCAACAAAGAGTGCGGAAACCACGCCACTGAGCGTCTGTGCGCGTGAGGCGTCCCTGGCCCTGATGGGAAGGAAGTGGTGCCACCCGCCACCGCTCCACTGTCCTCTCCAAATGGGGCCCAGCCAGGGGGCCCTGCCTGGGGAGGGGCGCGCCCAAGACCAGCATGTGGCACATCATCCCGGTGCCACCCAAGAGGAAGTCAGGGGAGTCCAGGGGTGACAGGGTGCATGCTGGGAGGAAGCACATATCCGCAGAGCTGGGGGCCCAGCACCCCGAGTCCCCGCGGGCGCCCGGCAGCCAGACCACCCAGCCCGCGTGTCGGGGCCAAGAGCTCACGCTGAGACCAACAAGACGCGGGTCCTGAGGTGCCTCATCGCGGTACAAAGAGGCTTTGCAAGAAGAAGGAGCGGGAGCCGAGCCACGTCCCAGCGGGGCGGTGCGCGCCCACGGCCACGGGCCTCGGGGAGGATCTGGGCGGCGTCGGAGGGCCGAGCTCCAGGGTCCGGGCGGCGGGGGCTGAGGGGGCTGGGACACACCCTGCCTTTATGTATATTTTCTCTGTCTGCCCTACGTCCTGTTCCAATGTTGTTTCATCAGCTTTGCAACCTCCAGGTTTAGGGATGGTTGTGGCCACGCGTTCAGTGCTCTAAGGGGCTGCGCAGTGACACTGGTGCCGGGTGGTCCGGGGACATGGCGTGGCTGCAGCCCGTCCCCGGAAAAGCCGGGTGGGGTCCCCAGAGGGAGACGGAGGAGAAAGTCTAAACGATCCCCACACCCTGCACCCCTTCTCGCTCTTGTGTAAAATGAAGTGAGCCGGACGGTCCTGGCCAAGCTGTCAGGAACGCACAGGAAACAAAGCTGAGATAAAACAGGAAAAGGAGGAGCGGGCGCCTCCCGTCCCTCATGGGGCCCTCGGGGGTCCGGCAGTGACCCGAGCGACCGGGCGGCCTTCCCGACGCGACCTCAATTCAGGCACTGAAGCAGGCGGGCCACAGCTGGTCCCCCCAGCACGGCCCTGCCAGGCAGGGACACAGCCCGGGCACTCACAGGCTCTCAGTGCCATCCCGGGCCTGGGGAGCGCGCCCCCCACCCCCACCCCAAACCCCACCGGGACACATCGGAGCCCACTGCAGGGCTGACGCTCAGTGTTCCCGTCCGTCCTTCCAGGCGCCGCCCGCGGGGAACCCTAACTCTCGTCTTAACCTCGGTCTCCAGCCAGGTCATCACCAAGTGTCCCCTTAACCCCTGCGTCCGACGTGCCTCTGTGAGCCTGGGCCACAGCACCACCCGCAGCCCGGGAGCCAGCAGCAGGGGTGCGTCTGTCCCGCAGCCTGAGGTGGAGGCGGAGCCTGGGGGCCGCATGGGGTGCAGCCGAGGGGTCTCCTAATGGGGACGGCCACCTTCCTGCTGTGTCTTCACATGGCAGAGGGAAAGGTCCCCCCTCCCCCCGAAGGCCACTGCTCCCTCCCTGAGGGCCTCACCCTCATGACCTCATCTGACCTCATCCTCCCCCAAAGGCCCGTCCCACTGGGGGTTAGGGCTTCAGCACACGGGTTTGGGGGGCCCAAACGTTCCGTCCGTAACAAGTGCACGTGTCCGCTGTGGCCTCAGAAACATGCCATCTCCCGGGCGTTGCGGGACGCCCACCCCCGGCCTTTGTGCCCAGAGCGCCACATGGAACTGTCACTACCGCTCGGGGGGGGGGGGCACATTTGCGCCGTGGCTTTATGGTTTTCCTGCTCGAGGGGAGGGATGGGTGTGCGGGAGGGGCTGTTCCTTCCTGCGAGCTGGGGGCGCCATCAGGGTCCCCCGGGCAGCCTTTCTCCCGGGCCTTCTCCCGCAGCCTCTGTCTTAACGACACGCTCAGCAGTTATTCTGAGCGGAATCCCGTTCCCGCTCCATAGACTCTCTCCAAATCCCTCCTTCCTCGAGGTCAACTGATGGAGTGTCTGCAGCTCTCGCCACCATTTAGCCCTCAGAGAGCCAGCGAGGCTGCTCCCGCCTCCGAGACCGAGGCTGCGGGGGTCTCCCCCCGGCCACACCGCGTCTGTCATTTGTGCCCCTGAGACGGAGATGGGGGTGATAAGGGTGATGGGTGCCGAACAGAAAGTCTCTCGCACAGGAAGTGGCAGGTGCTCGCACGCCGACGTGCAGGGAGCCCTCCATCCGGGGGGCAGAGTGACGGCAGGAAGGACGCTCACTGCAGAGCAGGCCCCCGAGGAGCGGTGATGCGTGACTCCTCCGGGGACCCTGGTTCAGCGATCATCCCCAACCAAAGGCTCGGACGCGTCGGTCCCCTGCAGTGCCTCTCTCTCCCTCAGCGGGACAGCCAACCTGGGGCCCCCATCCCGCCTCAGGGAGGGCTCCCCATCATGCTCTCGGGTACCTCGCTCCAAGGAATCGTGTCCACAGAACTGGAAACCCTTCCCTCCCAACTCTGTGCCTGGCCAAGGCCAGAGCCAGACTCCGAGTGCTGGGACCTAACAGCACGGCTCTTACAACAAAAGAGGCAGCACGCGCTGCGAGGATGGGGAGAAAGGGCGCCCTCGCGCACTGCTGGGGTGCAGCCTGGGACAGCTGCTGTGCAAACAGCATGGAGGCTCCTCAGAAAACCAAAAACAGAGTCGCCACAGGATCCAATGATCCCACTTCTGGGTACCTATCCGAAGAAAACAGAAACACTAATTCAGAAAGCAGGGGTGCACCCCGATGTTCCTGCAGCATCTACCCCGGCCAGGACAGGGAAGCACCCTGAGCATCCACGGGAGATGAGTGGGTGAAGACGTGCCACACATCCACGTGGACTACGGCTCGGCCATAAACGAGATCCTGCCAGCGGCCTGCAGAGGACGCTGCTAAGGAAAACATGTCAGACAGAGAAGACAGAGATCCCATAATTCCACTTATAGGTGGAAACTAAAGTACAAAACCAGACTCACCGCTACGGAGACCAGACTGACGGGGGGACAAAAGGGTGAAGGGGATCAAGAGCTATGAACTCCAGCTCCAGAACAGGTCACGGGAGTCGCGTGCGGCCTGGGGTGGAACCGCGTATCAGTAACAGGGGCGCGGGCCGGGCCCAGGCATGGAAACGTGGAAATGGGTTAGGGATGGGAAATAAGACAGCGCAGGGTTGAGGGGACGGGGGCGGGGGGGGGCGGAACTTGCTATTAGAAGTCATCGCTTTCTCCAAATTTATTTCTAACCGGCTGCGACTGAAAGCATTTTGAATGCTCGTGGCTACAAAATATTCAATTCGAACTGAAAGGTACTTTACACGTCAAGTCAGCACTTAAACCGGCAGCTCCGAGAAGCAACCGCTAGTAACAGGCCCGCGGCATCCCTGCTCCCCTTGCTTTCCTGCGAAGCCGCTCTGTGTGTCACGTGTGCGAACGCCAAAGGAGAGACTTGGGGACGGAAGACACAACCCTTCGGGTGAATAGACACTGCGTGTCCACGTGTGTGAGCAGGGAGTATCTTTAAGACTGCGTTTGTTTCCAATATTGAGAACCTGCAAGCGCATTAGAACATCTGATGAGGAATGACATCATGTCACACCGAGTTAGAGATAAAATTGGGCATTATTTTTCTGGTCTCATTTCTTTAAAAAAAAAAAAAAAAGGCAAAGAAAGGGGGAACCGTTACCTGCTGCCCCTATTTAAACAGATTATCTCTATTCTGTATTCTGAACGGCATACTGTTTACCTCCTAGGTTTCCCATCTATACACGATTTTGCGGGAAGAAACAAATTGGCAATTATCCTCACTAATGAAATGTGCCATCATTTCCGTTGGGTTTAAATGGAGCACAATGTGTTCACAAAAATGCCTTAGGTACAGTCTGATGGCCGCGCACTGGGTGCGCGTGTTTTCTCTGTGGCAGATTCTTGCTGCATATGCGGGGCAATTGGGACTTTGGTTTTCCCTGCGAGTGTGTATATGTAACCCCTGCATTCCGAAAGCTCAGCGAAATAGCAATGTCAAAGTCAAATGCTGAGAGAGAGAGAGAGGGAACTGTGTCTTTGACAATGACGGTACTCAAGGTTTCGGTGAAATGCAGTTAACAGGCCCGTGCTCGTTCAGCGTTAGTAACCAGCGAGTCGTGCCTCTCAGGAGCCTCAGAACCGAATCCGGTGACGCCGGACAGAGCGCCAGCACTTCCCTCGACGGGAACACCAAGCCGAGTCAGCGAGTGTGCGGATGGAGCCGGAGAAAAGCTTCCGCTGAGAGCAAGTTCAAAGGGAACCTGCAGCTATTGCAGGGTATTCTAACACCAGCTATCCGGGTAAGGATACGCTTCTTGTTCGATTCTTTTCCAACTTCACACACAGTACGTTGGGCTGTGGATGCTGAGAACAGTGAAAAGGTGCCGGCACTACACCAGGTAACGACCGTCCGACATCACGTAGCTTCAGAGTGACCCGTCTACGCAGGAAAACTCGGCCCATTCAGACTCGGAAGCGATGACGAGTGAGTACCTGGCGGGTGTCCACCTCGGGGGCTCCTGTACTTCCTGCCCCTCTCCCTTTGCTTCTCTGACCCCCCCCCCCCCGAGGGAGAAGGCGTTCGGAGGCCCGCGGAGCCTCTCGCCGCTCCCGCCGCAGGCGCCCTCCCACCTTCCGAAGAAGAGCGGGGAGGCAGGCCTGACCGTGTCTCTTCCCTCAGGTCCTCACTGCTGTTCCCAGGGGGCCTCCCAGAGGGAGGTGGCACTTCAGACGGGGCCCGTGGAGGCGGTGGAGGCTCTGCCCGCACCGTCCTGTCCCGCTCCCCGTGGCCAGGTGCTCCCTCCAAGGACCCTCCTCGCCTCCCTGGGAAAACCGCCTTCCATCCGGCCGTCCATCCGGCCGGCTGTCCTCAGCGGAGGCAGCATCTGCTGGAGGGCGGCGGGGGGGGGGGGGGGGGGGGCCGGGGGGCTGGCTCTGCAGGAGGAGGAGAACCCAAATGCCAGGGTGTCTCCTGTCTCGCCCGGCACCGCGGGAGTGCCTGTCCATCAGCCCGTGGCCGGGCGCCAGGCATGGAACTTGGAACCACGGGAAACGACAGAAGTGCGTCCCGTCCTCAGCAGGGCCTCTTTTATTTTTCCCCCATATTTTGAGATGAAAAAGTTTGAAAACTGCTTCTAATTCGTTCCCTCTTCCGAGGCAGCACAAGGGGGGAACATGCCATTCCCAGCCTCTCCCCCTCCCGCTGCGGGCAGCCCCCCGCACGGCGTCCCCGCAGAGGCAGCCCTCCGTGGCTCTGGGCGGGGAGCAGTGTGTGTCTGAGCATCCTCAGCCCCCAGAAGCCGGGGATGAGAATCAATGGACAGCAGTGTCACTCAGCTCACCTCAGCCTCGGGGCTGCTGGGTGCAGAGCCCCCCCCCCCCCCGCCTCTCTCTACCCCTCCCCAGCACCTGGGCCTCAGCACCCCGAGGCGGCGGGAGCGGCCCAGGACGGGCCATCAGTGTCACCCAGGCTCACGGCCGCCCCTGCCCGGGCCCAGACATCCCCTCGGAAAATGAGCTGCTCTTCCAGGCCCAGCCCGGCCCCCCATCCTCCTGCTCCCCCCATGCCAGGCGCACCAGCCCCCTCCGGGGGAGCCAAGGGCCATCACCCTCACGTGCTCCCTCCGAGGGCGGCGGGCGCGGGCACAGGAACGGGTCCCTCCCGAAGGGCGCAGACACTTGCAGAGACAGGGAGGCGCCTGCGGGAGCCCACGGCGTGTCCAGGCCCGGAAACTGCTTCACAAGTGGAAGCCTGGCCAGGTTAGGAAAGAAGGCGCTTTTCAGGTGCGGTCCCTGCGCCGGGCGCGCCCAGCCCGCGGACTGGGGGGTCCAGCTGGATCGGGGCTACGGTGCCCCCTCTGCACAGGCTCCGGGGCTGGCAGCGGCAGGCCCTCACTGCGCCCACCCACGGGGAGCTCCTCCTCTCCTCCTCAGCTCAGCCCGCTCCCCTCCGCACTGACAGGCCTTATCAGCGCGTGCGCTTGAATGTGAAGAGAAACACGAGAAATGGGGCAGAGTGTGAATTAAGACCTCAGAGCTGTCCTCTCCAAGGGCTCTCTCCTTGGTATCAAGAGACGAAGGAGGCCATGAAGACAGAAGAGAAGCAGTCCAGAGACGGAAGACGCTGATGTGGCCTTCCCATACTAGCAGTTAGCAGCTCTGCATCACTGCAGGCTGCCCAGGACCAAACCAGAGAGAGTCGGACCTGCATTACCACCATTTGTCCACCATCCAGAACTGAAATGTCATTGCTGACATGTACACATAAGGAACTGTTGGACATTGAAATTGGGTCTCAAAAGAACTGTTGGCCCAGAAAGAAACTCACTACAGACCGATTCATTTGCCTGTCACCATAACCATTATTGCTTGTCTCATTTTCAGTTCTTATAAGTGTATTTCTAATAGCACATGATCTCACTCATCTAGGGGAAATGATGAACAACATAGACTGATGAACAAGAACAGACCCAGAAACAAGGAGGCATGGATCAGACTGTCGGGCCTCAGAGGGAGGGTAGGGAAGGGTGGGGGTAAAGGGGAGAGATCAACCAAAGGACTTGTGTGCAAGCACATGAGCCTAACCAGCGGTTAAGGACAACAGGGGGGTGGGGGCATGTGTGGGGAGGGGTGTGGGATGGGAATGGGGGGATGAGGACAAATATGTGATACCTTAAGCAATGAAGAAATTTAAAAAAAAAAAAGAGAGAGACGAAGGAGATAAGTAGGGAAATCAAATGGGGGGAGGGTCGGGGGGGAGGGAGGGACTCCCAGGAGTGGAGCATTTCTCTGTTCGGGTAATACTGCCAGCACTCTCAGCTGCTAACTTTCCCTTAGAAAAGAACAGACCTTCACACACACACACACACACACACACACACTCCTATGTCTCTGCAACTCAATGTCACAGTCTGCACCCTTTTTACCTCGAGGCAGTTCAGCTTCGATGGGGCGATCCTCCCACGGCTGCAGAACGGTCCTGAGGCCGGCCGGCGCGGCTCAGTGGTGAGTGCCGACCTGTGAACCAGGAGGTCACGGTTCCATTCCCCGTCGGGGCACATGCCAGGGGTTTCGGGCTTGATCCCCAGTGAGGGGCGTGCAGGAGGCAGCCGATGAGTGATTCTCTCTCATCACTGATGTTTATGTCTCTATCTCCCTCTCCTTCCTCTCTGGCATCAATAAAAATATTTCTTAAAGCATGTTTCTCATAGGCATAAAGGAGACAAGTAACTTCTACCTGAACATAAATTCTTTCAAACCTCTGTGTTCTGACGGGACGTAATCGCTGTTTCTCTACGTGCTGTGACGGTGGTCATCAAACCTCCTAGGATGCTCCTAAGCAGACACCTCAGTGCATCCCGGGCTCGCAGGGAGTTAACGGAGCCGCGAAGCGCAATGGGGTGCCCTGGCCTGAGAGCTGCTGGACGGGAGGTGCTGTTCGCAGTCCATGTGACTCCTCCTTCGGCTCATTTGCGGACAGTGGCTCCTCCCCTGCAATCTGCTCCCTCGTCACGCCCACTCCTGCCACCCCGACACCCCGGCCCAGGCCCCGGGGGTGGCCCGGGAACAGACACACACACCCAGGTGGTTCTCACGGTTACCCCCACACGGGACAGCTCCCCGAAGGACGGAGCGGGAGGCGGACAGGCCAGCGTCCGCGCTGAGTACCAAGGGCAGCCCTCCCGTCGGCCATGGCCTGGATGGCCCGCAAGTGGACGCTGGCTCCCCTGAGCGCCCATCAGCACGCGACGGCTGATGGGCAGAGTGACAGGTCATTGGGAAATCACTGCAGAGTGTGTGTCCTGCCCACCTCTTCAGGGACACAGACCAGACGGAGAAAATAACTCGCTGGGACACACCCAGGCTCACGGCAGGCCCAGCCTCGCCTATTCTCATAAACTCCCTGCAGCCGAAGGAGCTACCCACACGCCACCCCCCCCCCCCCCCCCCGCTGCCTCTTCTTATCTTAGGGTGCCACCGGCCCTGAGATCGGGGAGAACCGCCACTGCTGCCCCGTCTGCCCAACCCCTCCCACGGAGCGGCTCCCTGGACAGAGGCCCCTCCATCGGAAACAGCCTAACTTATCACCTCCCCCGCCGTGCGCGTGGGCACCGGGTCCCCCAGGAACAAGGGAAACGAGGCTCAGCACTTATCTCGCTCCCGCACACCCACCACGGGGAGGTTAGAGCTGGCTCTGGACGGTGATACAATCACGCACCCAGGCAGCCCCGCAGTGTGAACGCGGCGGGAGGGACGGACGGGGAGGTCAGCTGGGCACGTGCATAAAAGCCTGGGCCCATCGCTCGCCTCAATCAGGAAATTGGGATCGAGCGCTTCCCAGATGCGCAGAGAGGCTTTGGCCGATGCTAAAAAGAAAAGGGGAGATAATCTGGACCCTCAGGGAAGGCATGACGGAGGCAGGAGTTTCCAAAAAGGAAAAAAATGACCAATACAGCGTCCTCAGAGGAAACCTGCCATCGCTCCCACCCGGAGCGTGTGGAGGCGACTTGGTGGTGAGCCAGCGGGACAGAGGCAGGCGACCCCACGTCTCGGCTCCTTTCCCCACAGACGTGGTCACAGCCTCTTAGGACGGCTCCACGCCTGTGCCCACTCGCTCACACAAGTTCACGTTTAGTGACGAGCCCCTCCTTCCTATGGGTGGGGTACGCTCCTAGAGGGCCCAGAGCTCTGTAGGATCAAAATCCCAAAAGATACTGACGAGTTCTGGTGCTGCAGGGATGCTGCTCAGAGAGGAAAGGAGTAGGAACATGGAGAATTCCAGAAAACCCACGCTGGGAGTAGGCAGGTCGCCAGAGTAGCGGGGAGAGCAGGGAGGGGGAGAATCACTCACATTAACGTGTTGACAAAGTCTATCGAAGGCAAACAGCGTGGCCTGGAGGAGCCGGTAAGCGCCCACCGCCCTCCCGGGCACAGCAGGAGCCCAGAGAGGACAGCGAGGATTAACGTCACAGCGCCCGGCAGGGTGGCTCAGTGGGCGTGTCAGCCCATGAGCCAGGAGGTCACAAATGGAATTTTCCTTTGGATGCCGTGCAGCTTTTCAAAATTCCAAACCTACTCCCTGTTTTCCTCACCACGTTGACCACGTCCATTCCACCAGCAGGAAACCATGGTCCGTGCCGATGCTCTTGTCCAGAAGGACTCCCGCCCAGGAACAGCTCTCTCGTGCAGGTTCCCAGTTCTGTCTTCACCCTTCCTCCACTCCGAGTCGCGCTGCCCCTTTTCAGAAAGGGATGCGCCTCCACTGCCCTCCCCACATCGCTGTCCCCAACATCAGCCTCTCCTCCCTCAGGTGGAGGCCAGGGAGCAGGCTGGGCCCCCGCAGAGCCACGGCCAGGGCGGAAGTAGTGCGGGAGCCTGAGAAAAGCCGGGTGCCAGCCGCACAATGTCTGCACTCCCCCCCCCCCCCCCCCCACCCCCGCCCTCAGCGTTAAGCGCAGCGCCCACAGGCTCGGAGGCAAGTTACCTGTGTCAGCGGTTACGGGACTTCGTGTGGACAGCATTCCAACAACACAGACAAGTGTTTTCAATAAGAAACTTCCGCAAACAAGTTTTGGGACTGAGAGATGAAGAGCCATAGCACTCGGTGTGTAGAGAGCCTAAGCTGACCAAGTTCAAGTGTTCACTTTCTAGGCACATTTTTATTTCACCAGAAATCGTCCATTTCTATCAGGTGCTTGTGCTTTAAACTTGGGTGTCTCGGAGAAAAGAGATAATCAGAGGAAGATGCCCAGATCCGTTCTCTGGGGGAGGCCGCTGGTAGGAAATAGCATTTGGGGTTCCCAAGACACTCCTAGCTTCACAGGCCGGCTTCTCACCTTTATTTCTCCCCAGGAGTTGGCAGGGCCAGCCTGTCACTCAGATCAGCCCCGGTTACCCCACTCCCTAGGAGAGACAGCCTCTGTGCACACACCGGGAATGCAAGGCCCTGGCAGCTGGGTCTGCCCCGAGGAACCTGGACAAAAGAGGTGAGCTCCGAACAAGGAGCAGGTCACGCCTCGGGCCTGCTATAAAAGCAGTGGGTTCCCCAAACTCGGGTTCCTCAGGGCCTGCTATAAAAGCAGTGGGTTCCCCAAACTTGGGGTCCTCAGCCTCGACACGAGGCCTCTGTGTGCTCAGCACGAACCTGGGCTACATGGCAGCACCTGGGGCCAAGGGGGCCCCACATGGGCGAGCTCCCTCCTGCTGCGCCCTGAGCACCCAGTGCTCCCTCACCTCGGAGGGTTCTCCCTCTGTCAGCATCCATGACACGGGGACAGGCTCCTGCTAACCTGTAGGCAGGGGGGCAATGGAATCACAGACCCAACACCTTCGCAATTACATTTTAACTTTACGTTTCTGACCAACTAAAATACATAAAGAACCTAAAAACCGAGGACAAAAAGCAGCATGGGGAAATCCTCATTCTCTGCTCAACTTTTTAATTAAAAAAAAAAAAAAAAAAAAAAAAAAACTTCAATAGTCCTAAAGGACCTTTTAATTTGAAACCACAACCTTCATTTTTTTTCTTCCCACTTCCCCTTCAGAAAGAAAAGCAACTTTAAAAAGCCTTTAAAAGCAAAACAAAGCTTAAGCCAGAACCCTGAGGAGCTTTCTCTAAATGCACTTGAGTCAAGGTGGGGTACAGACGACAGCCCAGAGTACAAGCTTCCCCGCTGTGGGCACTCACGCCGGGAGCACAGCTCTCGGGCCACCGTCAAGGTCAAGGTGGACACGTCAGAGGGAAAACCAGTCACGACTGTTCATGGGAGCCAGGCCTGAGGCAGCACAGGAAGCGAAGCCTTGAAGAGAGGGAGTCGGGGGGGAGGTGCCTTTCGGGGGGAGCTTCGGCCCCGAGGGGACCACAGATCCCAGGAGGGCAGGCGGCTCTCCCCACGTGGCCTTTTGTCCCGATATGAATGGGCACTGGTTTCGCTCACTGACCGACTCCATCAATAGTTGGGGGGCAGGGCCTGCTTCTGAGTGGGGGTGGCCACACTGCAGGGAGGCCCGCGGCCGGGGCTGTGTCCACTCCGGAGGCGCCGCCCAACACGCCTCGGAGACGTCCTCACGGGCCCTTCGCAGAGGAGCGGGCTGATCTGAGCTCCGACAGGGCTGGGCCTGTGGTTGTTCACACGGAAAACAATACAATAATTAATAAGTAATAATACAGGAATAAGCTCCGGGCTCGCCTCGTCTGCACCTGCACCTGCCCCTGCACAGCACGAGCAACACCAGCCGCAGGGACCGAGTGACCTGCAGCCCGAGCCGCAGCGGCCCCGCGTTTCACATTTCCATGCCCCGGGGCCTCTCCCCGCAGCTCCCATCGGGGCGAGGAGCCAGCACCTCCTCCAAGTAGCCTCTGAGCTGCTGCCCTGCGAGTTATCAGCGAGGCCCAAGGCCCTCGGCGTGAATCCGGCCGCTAACACGCCGGGGAGGGCTCTGAGCATCCGCGGGGTGCCCGGCTCTGGCCAGCTGGCCGGTGGCTGAAGGAGAGGGTGTCGGGGGGCGAAGGCCATTGACACCAATGTGGGGCAGCACCCAGCGAAGCAAGACACCAGCCCTCGCCGTAGGGCAGCGCCCCATGAGTCTGCAAAAGTCGTCTTCTCTCGTCCTCAGTAGCGACCGTGCAGCCACAGAGGAAGCCTGGAAAGATCGGGTCCCGCGTGGCAAGACAGCCAGCCAGACAGACAGACAGCCCGCCCGCGCGGCAGAGAAATGACTGTCTTGAAAAAGAAGGCGTGACATTCTCAGGTGTTTGGGTTTTAGCTGCTGCTCTTCCTTCCCAGCCTCCTCACCCCAACAACCCCAACACGGCAGCTGGCGGCGGGGCCCACCGCCCGGGTGACAAGAGCCCACCTGAGGGGGCGGCCGTGGACACACCCCGCGCTCCAAGGGCAGAAACACCACGTCACAACCCTGTTTCCTGGCGAGACCACCCTGTGGGTCCGGCGGGGCGGCTGCGGGCGGTGGGCAAAGGGACCCAGGCAGTTCCTATTCCGCTCCAGGCCCCACACACCACGAGGTTTAGATCCACAGCCCCCGCCCCTCCCCCAGGGCTGTTTGCAGGGAAACGTTAGCAGCGTGTTCTCCGCAGCGATCCAGGCCCCGTGCACCTGAAACCCTCTCTAATGCATCGCTTCCTAATGTTCTGCCAACAGGACAGGCAACGATGGACACCCCGTCGGGTCTGGACCCGCACGCACCGCGGGTCAGGTATGGGACACACACGCAGAACCGCCCGGGCCCGTCAAGAGCCCAGGAGGCGCTTTAGGTGAGGAGCGGCCCCGGGAGCCACTGTCACGGCAGGTGGAGACATCCCTCCCCAAGCGAACGGCCCCAGGGCCCCCCTGCTGCTGCCAGCTCCGGGAGCGCCGAGCCGGAGCGGCATCGCGGCCGACCTCCCCCAGCACCGGAGATGGTCCCACTTCCCAGTTTGCCTTCCTGAGGACGGGACCTGGAGTGGAGCTTACCCCAGAGGGCCGGGATCACACCTGCTCTGCTCAGTGCCAGGCATGGGGCCCGACGTGGACGACCTGGAGCAGCAGGGACGTCCCAGGCTCAGGGGACAGCCCTGGGTAAGCAGTCCTTGTGCCTCGCGTCTGACCCCCTCCTGCAAGGCAGCCCTGAGACCAGCCGTGCGCGACGCTGCGGCTCCTTCCTCGGAAAGCCCGCCGAGGCCCAGCTGCTGGCCCTGGACCCCTGGGGGCGCGGGACCTTCTTGCTGTCCGCTGGCAGCGGTGTCCTGCCCCGCCTCACTGCCCCCAGCCCCGGCCCTGCTCCCGCACCTCCAGCACGGGGCGCCGAGGCCCGCGAGGAGGAGATGCTCCAGCTGCACGTGTGGGGACACCATGGGCAGCTGGGGGGTGGGGGGCTCAGCCCACTGTCTGCATGTGTGGGGCCAACGAGGAGGTCACCCAGGTCCGGGCAAGGCCCAGGCAGAGGTGCTGGCCTCCAGGGAGACTGCGGAGGGAGCAGACGCGGGTCCTCCCTGGGGAGCGAGGCCGAGTGGGGACTACAGAAACAACACGCTGACCGGAACCTGTGACGGGCTCACTGCCAGCCAGAGGAGATCCGACATAGGCCCCCCCACCTACCCGCCCCCCCCCCCGCCCACCTGTTTCATGTTCGTTCCTCTCTCCTAACCTCAGCTCATCTTTAAGCTGATTACTTTAAAAAGAAGACTAAGTCGGGGGGCCGAGGTGGGGGGAAGGGGTCTGAGCAAAAAAGAAAGAGGATTTACTGGCCAGGAAAACGCTGTGGGGGTTTCCAGTAACACCACGCCTGCTCTCTCTCAGGTCACAGGGAGACGGAGATGGCGGCTCTAGTGCAGGGCGCATTCTGGCCTCCACGCCTCAAACGCTCCGAGTCCAGGCACTTTCCTACGACATGGCTTTCTGAGACGGAAAGAAAATGTTCCTGCGCCTTAGGTACTGTCTACCTGGGTGGCTACACTTCAAAGGAAAATAGCTGCACCGCACGGAACCGCTGGCTGCATCCTATGACTCACATGCCACGCGAGAGGACCGTTGGCTACACGCGCACTTTCATTCTTTGTCTGTCTTTTCTAAATCCTTCGCCGCACCCCCTCAGGCTCACTAAACCCTTGGCTGTGCTGGCCTGGGACATGTGGCACCCAACATGGGGCCTGAGTTCGGGGAACTACAGTTGTCAGGTGAAAGGATGCTCCAGTGAAGCACGTGCAGCCTCTCCAGCCGGCTCAGTAAACCTCCATCATGCCGCCCCGGGAAACGCAGGATTGGCAAGCTCTCCCTGGGGTGACAGATCAGGACTCAGGCAATAGCGGAATGAGCCAATTCTACTCTTAAAAAGCAACTATAAAAGCAAAAAAGGGGGAGAAGGATGTTATGTGTTACATCTTTTCAATTACAATGCAGAGTAGTACAGCGGCCGAAAGGCATCAGGCCTCCTGTACCATCGCCTCTGCCAGGTTACCCCGGTGGAAGGATGCACAAACCAGACAAGAGTTTTACCAGGTTCAGTAACGATGTGGGGAAGAGGTTGTGTTTGTATCTTTCTAGAAGGAGCAGAGCAGCCAATTTGGGTGCAAGAGCGTTACGTGCGTCACCACAATGGACCCAGAGAAGCTCCTTGTCCCTTCGTTCAAAAGACTGAGAGTTGCCCCGATGACAGCAAAGCGAAAAAGAAGAAATGAAGGCTACGCAAGAGACCGAGGTGCCAACATGGGGTCAGCTGAAGAAGTTAACGACTGAGGCCCAGCAGATGGCAGAAAAGCAGGAAGTGGAGGCTACTCCCTCAGCCATGTTTCTGGCTGTGCTGGCATTGGTTAGCTGCCAGTCTTCCGTAAAGTCCTGCACAGCCAAGTCCGAGGACTCTGAGGAAATCAGCAAAAGAAACTTTCATTCAGTATAAAAATGTTACCCTAGCTTGATTTCTCTCTTATTGCTGTGTTGCATTGGCATTGTTTTGTTAATAGCCAGAGCTTTGTTCTTGATATTTAAGTTTTAAAATGTTAACATGTCTGTAGTTTGAGTTTTGCATTGGCATTGTTTTGTTATTGTTTTAATAGTCCGAGTTTTGTCCTTGATGTTTAAGTTTTACTTTCCTCATAGTAGCTTAAAAATAAATGAAGGGTGAGATGTAGGGAGCGGCTATAGGGCTAAGCCTCGGACTGACCTGTTGCCAAAACCACAAACAAGTCCCAGCTTAGAGGGCACAGCCCTCTCAGCATAATTAAGCTTGACCTTATGAAGCCCCCTAGATCCTTCCTGGGAAGCTAATGGGCTGTGGGAGGTGCAGCAAGTGCTGCCAAAGCAAGTGAAACTCACAAGAACATTGTAACTATGGTGACCACTACCTTGTTTACCTCTGGCTATAAAATAAAGGCTCAGCTTGCTGTCTGGATCTTTCTCTGTGGCCTCTGCCAGGCACAGGAGATCCACCTAGACCCAGCTTATTCTCTTTGTCTTTTCTTCAATCCTCCACTGCCCCCCCCCTCAGGCTCACCGAACCCTTGGCTGGGCTGGCGCGGCACACCCATGTGTGTGTTTCCGGCCAGGAGGCCGGAGAGAAAACTCACCTGTTTCAGACTGCAATCGGACACCCGAGTACTAACATGATTCGTGATGACTTTTTATAGAAGTGATGCCACGACCCCATGAGCAGAGGGCCCCGTGGGGACGGTCACCTGGCCCTAAACAAGGGGGCTCCATGTGTCAAGGGCCCCTTGCTGCCTGCAAGGAGAGCCAAAGAGCACAAATGGGGTGGGGGGGTGGGTCTCACACTCCTCCAGGCACCTCGAGCTCCTCAGAGAGAAGGCAACGTTAAACTCACATCACACTCCTGGCATTCTCCTTCCTGGCCCCCCCTCCCCCCCGCTTTCTCATAGCCCATGACGACTGTCTGTTCCAACCTGCACCCCCCCATGATCCTGCTCTCCCCCCTCCCCCAACCCGTGCACCCCGAATCATGAAACAGATGGGTCCCTCCTAACCCGAACCCTCCCCGGCTGCCTTCCATTTTCTCCACTTTCACCAGCATCGCCCCAATTCTTGTGAATGAAGGGAGTCACAGGCCAGGTGGGCGACGCGGCCAGAGGAGCTGGAGCCCGTCTGACCCAGCTGCCCCCGCAAGAGGCGCGCACCCCGTCAGGAAAGGTCTGAAGCAGAGAGAGTCCGCCACCAAATGCAGACACTCAGGGTGCCAGCCAGCCCGCGGGGGGACCCCATCACACAGAGGAAATGGACGTTTATCCGACTGCAAAGCAGCTGCCGAGTCTGCTGGCCCCGAGCCGGAGGGAAAACCACTGGGAACCGGCGGGAAGCATATCAGAGAGAAGCGGTGACGGAGAACAGAGAGCCAGGTGGGCGGGGGAGACACAGCGGGACCCGCAGACCCATCCGTGAGGCTCCGAGGCCTGTCACACGCAGGGACTGGAAGCACCGCGTGTCTGCCTGCACAGGCTCCGGCGCAGGAGCTTCTGGCCCGGCGGGGCCCACGCTCCAAGCCGGACGTGTGCCGGGCGCCTGTCGGGTTCCTCCTGGGGACGGCGCGTGTGCATGTCTGGGAAGAGGCATGAGCCACATGGGGCCAGAGAACGGGCTGCGGACGGGATAGCTCGGGCTGCAGGGGAACGGCGTGGGCTCAGGTGCCCGCCAGCAGGTGCCAGCTCTGCCCGGAACGTCCTGGAACCTCCCCCAGGCGACGCGGAGGAGCCAAGCTGAGCATATGCTCCAAGAGGGAGTCAGCAAACCACCGGGACGCAGCGTCCACGTCTTGGCAGGAGCTCCCGGCCCTCCAATTGCAGCCAACTTGGCTCCATGGGGAGGGGGAGCCCACGTCCAGTGCATCTGTGACCAATCCCCACACACACTGCCCAGGCCCCCCGCCACCCAGCAGCACAGGTTGGCTCTGTCCCAGGCACTACTCTGCCGTGTGCTATGTGCTTCTTGGCTGTTAAAGGACCGCCTTGCTCACCCCGTGGGCAGCCAGAGGGACCCAGGGCATCACCAGCCAGCCCAGCGGCACCGCCTCGCAACCGGGACTGTGTCTGCGACATCCTGCTTCTGTCCTGTCCACACACCGTGTGTGATGGCATGTCTTCTCCATGGTGCACATCAGTGTCCGGGAAAGCAGCAGGATTCCCTGAACCGCTTGGTACTTGAAGAAGGGACTTGGTTTTGGTAAATTATTCCAATTTCCCATAAGCCACCTACACAGCAGGGCACTCCCTGCCTGCTAACCTCTCCCACTCGCCCAGACGTGAGGCTCAGATATGTAACAAAGCACGGCTTCACCCACATCCACTGAAGCAAATGGACGGTGGGGGCAGGGTTGCTTCACATCTTCCGAGTGGCACCCGCTTTGCTGGTGGAGCTTCTAATCCCAAACCCCTAATCCCACACGGGCAGCGCAAGAGCCTCTGACCTCTGACCCCACGGAGGATCCCAGCTTGGGCTTCTCTGTGTGTGTCAGGGCAGAGATCTCACAACATCGCAGCTGGAAATGCTCAACTGTCAACTTAGAACAGCCCAGCTTCCTTCCAACAAACAACTGTGAACGACATGGACGTAGCCCCGGGAAGAATCCTGGGCACTATTTTGTCCAAACCCCTCACTTTAGATATGGGGAAACTGAGGCTCTGAGCACTTATATAGCAGAACTACGCTCACACCATCTATAAATATAAAAGCCTAAGCAACCGTGACGACCTAACCACAGGAACAACTGGTCGACCAGTTGCTATGACGTGCACTGACCACCAGGGAGAAGATGCTCAATGCAGGAGCTGCCCCCTGGTGGTCAGTGTGCTCCCACAGCCAACCTCCCCAGGCTCCAGGCAGCAGCTGGCAGGCCCCGGGCCAGGACTGGGCGAGACGGCCCCATAGGCCCCGATTGCCAGCCAGGCCGAGGGACCCCACCCGTGCACGAATTTCATGCACCAGGCCTCTAGTTCATAAATAAAACCCAGAGATGGACAAGTTTTTAACCCCAAATGCAAGATCTCATCATGCTGATGTGTTTGTGTGTGATTTTTTTTTTAACACTTCCATTTATCCAAAAATATCTGATAACTGCTGGTACACTTGGAGAGGTGCTGAGCCTCAGAAGTCAGCAAGATTCTGGGAGAAGTCTGTTGAGGTGTGTGTGTGTTAACTGATAAGGGGAACCGGGCTGTCTACAGAACAAAAAGGAAAAGTTCCTAATTAGTCTTTAAAACGCAACGTGTGCCAGTGACTGACGCTCTACTTTAAACTGCGTGAAGTCTAACCTGAAGCTCTAACATAACTTTCATAATTAGCTCCTTTCCACTTCCATGTTCTGTCTCTCCACACAGCAGGAACCACGGACACCTGAAGGGTCACAGCAGTGCGTGTTTCCAGAGGTGTGGTAGGCACTGCCCCTCCGGTGGCAGCCAGGGGTGAGGAACGCGGCACCGTGGGGAAGGTGCTGCTGGGCACTCACGCCCCGGACTTCTCGTGTTTCGGTGTTAATCAAAAAGCAACAACAGATCAACGTTTTCATCTCAACCTCAGGACAAAAAGGAGGGAAATGGTGACACCAGGCCCTGCCTGTCCCTGTGGGACCCGAACTGCAGGGCCTCCGCATTTGGAAACAGATGGAAAAACCTGTACACCCGACACTTACACAATGTCACCAACCACTGTCACCCCAATAAAGCCACTTTTGAAAAAGTGGAACGTAGAAACGGTGCGACCATGAGGGTAAGCTCGCTGCAACCTTTCAGTGGGTCAGCTGCCCCCCAAACCTCACTGTGGGTTGCCTGAGGACTCACAGATGCACCCCGGTCTCACACCAGGAACCCCTCTGTTCCTTCTCTCCTCGCTGAGGGCCCGGCGAGCACGCCCCCTGACGGTGTAACACCAGTGGCAGTTTCTAGGAAATTGTCATCGGCCTCAGCTCCTGGCTTGGCGGATGGCGACATCCTCAGGCGAAGGCCTCTGAGCTCCATTTTCCTCGAACAGGCTCCCACTCCCTCTATAACCGCCCCGTGTGCCCATGGAGCTGGGGTTAACAGTGAGCGGGTGGACACGCCAACAGCAAGTACAGGTCCATGGCGCCGGCCGTTGGCACGCTCGGTGGAGCTCTACAAAACCTAGAGTGGCGTCAGGTTCTAACTGCGCACGCACTAAAAGAAGCTGGCCCAGCCAGTGAAGCTCAGTGGTTGAGCGTTGACCTAGGAACCAGGAGGTCACAGGTTCGATTCCCGGTCAGGGCACATGCCCAGGTTGCGGGCTTGATCCCCAGTGTGGGGCGTGCAGGAGGCAGCAGATCCATGTTTCTCTCATCACTGATGTTTCTCTCTCTCTCTCCCTCTCCCTTCCTCTCTGAAATCAATAAAAAATCTATTTTAAGAAAGAAAAGAAATAGCCTTTAAAAAAAATCTTCACTTGAGCCTTTCTCCCCTTTCTCACCTCTTGGTCTCTGTCCCTCTCTCTCTCGGTTAACGGCATTCACATCCCAGCAGCGCCCACGTCCTCGTGCCTTTGCCGCCTGCACCTCCAGCTTCCTTCACCTTCCGCAGGAAGTCTTTTTCCACCGTGATCAGCACTCTCTACACCAAACCCATTGCCATCTGTTTGATACGCTATTTTTGGCCACCCTCTTCTTCCAACATTAACTTACATGTCACCACGCCTTCTCTAACCACTCTCTCACTCCTCTGAATCTTCGCTGCTAACCCTCCTTCCTCCCAGACGGGCACCTCACCCTGGGCCCGTGTCCTCTCCTCCTCGCCCCTCTTCACTTCCCAGATCGCGCTGAACGGCTCCTCTTCCAACCACATGCTCTCTTCACCTCTTCATCGCCCTGTCTGGGCCCTAAGAGAGATGTTCCCGTGCCTCTGTCCTTGCGCTGATTCCTCAGGGACCGGGCTCTGTCAGCCTGACAAGCAGGAAATTAAAAATCCTTCGTCCGCTGACTCGGCATCAGATACACTGATGACCCGAAGGCATCTCTATTCTCTGACGGCCGCCTCCTGCATCAGCTGGTCCCCACGCACATCGCCTCCAACCGACTCCCCCTCACCTTCACCCTCTCCCAGGCCTCAACTCCATGACCAAGGAAGGTGCCATCGAGGGAGGCTGACGCCAAGAGCAGCAGCTGGTAACGCCCCAGCGGGCGTGAAGGAAGGAAGCATGGTGTGCCACTCGACGTCAGAGGACAAAGCTGCTGAGTCTAGAGCTCCACGCTCCCACCCCCTCTCTGGTTCTGGAGGGGGAGGCGCAGAGCGCTGGGAACTAGGCATACAGAAGTGTTTTGAATAATGACCAAGCTGAGATGCCTGAGCCATGAACAAGCATTAAACAAACGCGCTCGGCGTCCTGGCTCCCGTGCGCCTCGCGGGTGATGCTTGGCCGGCCTGCCCCTCGGCAGGGGAGTTTCGGCGAAGACCCCTTGGCCGGCCCTCGTGGAGCTGCTACCCCAGGGGAGCGAACCCTGGGGGGCACGCTCATGAGGACAGACGCTCGCTCTGCTGGACAAACCCCAGGGGAGGGTGGCGTCTCCCTGTGAACTTCTGGATGGAAGATGTGCCACACCCTAGGGCCCTGGTCAGCGTTCCCCCAGGAGGACACAGTCCTATATCTGCTCCTGTACCAAATTCAGTTCTTCCCACTCGAGACCCCCACTGCTGGCTGCAGCCCGCCGCTCCCCACGCAGACCTGCCTCCACTCCCTACCATGGGGCGCGGGGCGGGGGGCGGGGGGCCCATGGGAGAGGCTGCTTCCGCCCTCTTCCAAAGCTGACCTCCAAGCTGGCCTTCAGACACCAAGTTCACAGTAAATTCCTGAATAGATCCAAGTCGGCCATGATCTCCTTACACTTCCTATTACAACAGCATGTGGGTTCAAGTGCCAATAGTTCACTCAGGATTTCTGTCTGTGTGTGTAAGAAGGGTTGGCCTGAAGTCTTCCCGTTTTCTAATATCCGTTAGATTTTGCTGAGATGTAGTTGCCCTTGGTGGGGAGGGGAGAACTGGGTTGACTCCTCTTTCTTCCTCCCCCTGCCTTTCCCCTGCCTCCCCCCGTCTCCCCCCGCCTCCCCCCGCCTCCTCATTCTGGACACCGCAGCACCGAGAGCAGCACAAGCAGCACCAGGGCAGCTCAGAGGAGGAGGGCAGGTGCCAGCAGGGTGAGGAGGCGCCCAGGGTGAGACCAACAGAACCGGGAGAGCGGGCTGGATGGAAGAGCAGAGGTGTGAGCTCAGAGACAGACTCTAGAGAGAACTCAGGTGGGAAGAGAGAGAACTAAGGCTCCAAAATGAACAAGAAAACCAACTAGAGAGCCCTACCAGTAACGACCCCCATGAGGAAGAGCAATAGGAACAGGGAGTGGCCAGAAGGAAGAGAGAAGCTGAGGGAACAAAGCGGCTCCTCAAAGACATGATTGAAGAGAACGTGCCCGACTCGGGAAGAACCCAGCATCGGAGTACAAGGAGCTAACACAGCCCTAAATATTCAACAAAAAGGCGTTCTCCAAGACAGGCTCCATTCACACTGTCGCAAGTTCATGAGAAAGAAAATTCCCAGGTAGCCCAGGAGATGCAGAGAAACGCCCTCAGATTACCAGAGATTTCTCAGCGGGCGCGCTGGAGGCCAGGAGAGTGGGCTGATATAGTCAACATACTGAAAGGAAGAAACGGTCAGCCGAGCAGAGCGCACCCACAGGAGGTATCCCTGTGTGTGAGGAAGAAACAAAGGCTTCCCCAGACAAGCAAACCCTGAGGACTTCCTACGCAAGACCTGCGTTCCAGGCAGTGTTGAGCCAGGCCCATGTGGCTCAGTGGTGGAGCCTGACCTATGAACCAGGAGGCCACAGTGTGTGGGCACATGCCCAGGTTGTGAGCTCAATCCCTGGCAGGAGGCAGCTGATCAGTGATGCTCTGTCACTGATGTTTCCATCCCTCTCACTTCCTCTCTGAAATAAAAATGTATTTAAATTTTTTAAAAAAGAAGCTCTCCTACTTGAAACAGACAAAAATATTATACCTTCGAACAAGGTGACACCGTGGGGGAGGGGGTGGTTTGCCCACACCAACAATTTTCAGACACCAGCAGAGTGTCCGAGATGTCAGTTCGATTCTGACACTATCTAATGGGGGGTGGCATCCCCAGATTCCGCAGGTTAAGGATTCAGTCCCCCCACCACACACACACACCACACACACACACACACACACACACACACACACACACACACACCAGACATAAGCCCAGGTTGCCTGAGCTTCTACCAACTGGCCACAGATGACTGTTTGTTATATGAGGGTGTAACTCAGAACGGCCAGGTGGAAGGGATGCACAGGGCAAGGGGTGGCCCTCTCCCAGCATGCCATGCTCCCCACGTTGCCACGTGTTCTCCACGTTACTATCACCTAAGTCAGGTCTAGTCCAGCGATTTTCAACTGGGGCGAGGAGACACACCGTGGGCCACAAGAATTTCTAAAACGTGCGACACCTGACGATCAGTCAGGGGCACGGACCGCCGTCCCCTTAGGTCGCCAAATTTAGGAAAATGACAACAGCCAACGCAACATTAGCTGTCCAGTGTGAATGAATCAAAATCATACCTATTTTTTGTCAGATCAGCAAAGGGTATAATTCTAGGTGTGCTGAGGAATTTAGCGTCAGTGTGTGCACCACGCGATGGAAGAGTTGAAAATCGCTGCCCCGGCCCCTTGTCATCAGATCGCATGGTCTCCCGGGGGGAGCGGGCTCCAGAGCAGCGTGACTTTCTTTTGAGATCTGAACGTCAGGTTGGATTTTCTCCTCCCAACCGCTTTATCCGCCCTTCCCCACCATTACCAGTTCCCTTTCCTCCACTCACACCCAACACGCCCCCCTCAGGAAGGGGCATTAGGCCCGGCCACTGAGCTGGCCCAGGCCGCTGGCAGCCATGCCCGCCAGCCAGGCCTCCCCGGCAGGCCCCTCCCTGCCCCCCCCCACCGGTGACACAGCAGCGGCCGCTGCCAGCCCAGCTCTGCCCGAGGGCTGCAGGCCACCCCCACCCCCCGGCCCCGGGGACTGCGGCCTAGGGTGGAACACAGTCACAGCTTCCTGCCCAGGAACCGTCCCGTCTCTGTGGCCCTCGGACCCCCCGCCCAGCCCCATGAGAAAAGAAATGTGGGTGATGTCGGGGAGAGCGCCTCCCCCACCCCTTTTCCCAGATCCACCAACAAAAGGAACCTTCAGCTCCCCCGCCCCCGCCCGTGTTCACGCTGAGTGTACCCCACCACGAAGACGTGTAAGCCAGTCCTTGCTGCCTCCGTCCCCCCATTTCGACAGCCAATGTCCGGGTGGCCCGGCCCCCTCTCCACGGATCTGCTCCGGAGCCACTCTGCCCCGCGGAGGCCTGGGGGCCGCGGGGTCTGTCCGGGGTCTGGTCACGCCGCGCGGCCATCGGCACCGGTGCTGCCCTCTGGTCAGGTCCTTTCGTGACGCTGAGCCTCGGCAGAGCCCGGTCCGGGGTCGGGTCCGTTCCTATCGGACCCCCGTGGAGCCCACGGGCCGCAGCATCCGTCTGACCTGCCCCCGGGCCGGCTCAGGGCCTCCCCACCGAGTCTGCCCACAGCCCCCCGAGTCCCCGCGTCCCCCGCCGGCAGACGGAGCAGCCTTGTCGGCACTCGGGCTTCAGAGGCTGCGGGAGCCCTGTCCGGAGTCGGCCCATCGGGCGCTGTCACGGTGCTCACGTCCACTCAACCCCGGGAGCGCACTGGGTCCCCTGCTTGCCATTCCAGGGCCTCCACGCCGGGGAGGGAGTCAGCTGGGCATGGGCATGGGCATGGGCATGGCATGTCCTCCCAGCCTCCGGGCCACGCCCTGGACCGGCACCCCGGTGGCCGGTGAGGCCTCCATTTCCATTGCATTCTTCTTTTTTCTTCTTCTTTTTTCTTTTTTGTTAATCCTCATCCAGGATATTTTTTTCCAGTGATATTTAGAGAGTGGCATGGAGGGAGGGGGAAAAGAGAGGGAGAGAGAAACATCCATGTGAATGAAAGACACACGTGGATCGGTTGCCTCCCACATGCACCTAGGCCACAACAGCCTGCAACTGAGGTACATGCCCTTGAGCAGGACTCGAACCCGCCATCCTTTGGTGCACAAGCCAATGCTCTAACCACTGAGCAAACAGGCCAGGGCTTGTCGCCTTCTTGTCTGACCACTCAGCCAAGGCACGGGCCACTGAGTCGATAAAAACCCACACGGAGGGCTTCCCCACCGCTCAGTTCTTCCCTCGCGGCTCGGAGAACAGCCTGGGGCTCGGCCCCAATAGCTGATCCGCTTCTCCTTCTCCGACGCGGTCTTCCCTCCGCCGCATGGACACGGCCGCGCTGCACACAGACGCTGCCCGCTCACCGGGGCTGTCCACAGCCCAGCGGCTCTCCGCCGGGGGCCCGGAGCGGGCACAGGGCACCATCGCCCTGCCCGGGGCTCAGCCCGTCCTCACCGCGTCCCAGAGTCAGGCCTCGAAGAAAAGGCTCGCCGCCCCTCTACCTCCTTTTTTGTTGCTGTTTTGGGGGGTTTTTTGTTGTTTTTTGTTAATCCTCAACCGAGGATATTTTTCCATCCATTTTGAGAGAGCGTGAAAGGAAGGGGGGGAGACAGAGAAACACTGATGTGAGACACACACCGATGGGTTGCCTCCTGCACACGCCCGGACCAGGGCCGGGGATCGAGCCTGCAATGAGGTACGTGCCCTTGACCAGGATCCAACCTGGACCCTTCCGTCCACGGGCTGATGCTCTATCCGCTGAGCCACACTGGCCGAGCCATCTTCTCTTCGTCCTTGCGTGCCAGGCGGCAGGATCCACAGAATCCGTTGCATTTGGGGGGCACTCCTGAGCACTGCCGTCCCCACTCACGCTCCAGCTCTCTAGTCCACAGGCCCGGGCATCGTCCCTGGGCGCTGTCACGGGCTCTTGCCAGGCGCCCCAGTCTACACCCCACAAGGGGCAACGCTAGCTCCCCAGCCTCCACAGCACCAGGAGCTCGGGCCATCTCGCCGCTTCCCACTTTGCATGGCCAATTCCCACGGCATGAAGGACGGGCTTACACGTCTTCTGTTTTACAACATGCCGCAGGGGACACGGTCCCCAATCGGTTACAATTTTTACTCCCGTAATACAATCAGGTAAAAAGGAGATCCATTTCACCCAATGCCCATTCCAAATGTACCGATTCTTCTGCACATACATGTGCACATATACACACATGCACACACACACTTCAGATGCCAGATGTGAGTCCAGGTTACTTGTGTTTTTGGCCAACTGGCCACAGATTGGAGGTTCCAACAACCCCCTCCCCCAGAAACTTGGAAAAATCAGAAATATGTGGAGATTAATCAAGGTGCTACTGAATAGCTATTGGGTCAATGAAAAAATAAGAGGAAATAAACAGATATGTCGAGAATCACTGGATGCCCAGCCAGTGTTGTTCAGTGGTTGAGCGTTGACCTATAAGCCAGTCATGGTTTGATTCCGGGTCAGAGCAGCCCGGGTTGCAGGCTCCATCCCCAGTAGGGGGCGTGCAGGAGGCAGCCAATCCATGATGTTCCTCTCTCATCGATGGTTCTATCTCCCTCTCCCTCTCCCTTCCTCTCTGAAATCAATAAAAAAAATCATCGGGATGCCACAAAAGCAGTATTAAGAGGGAAGTTTACAGAGTACAGCCTGCCTCAAGAAACAAGAATAGACGAAGTGTGGTGAAGGCCTGGGGAGGGGGCGGGGGCAGGGAGCAGGGGTTCAATGGGAGGGAAAAGAGGGGACAACTGTAATACTTTCAACAATAAAGATGAATTTTTAAAAAGACACAATAATAATCTCCAATAAAGAATCTAAAATTGCACATCTTAAGAACTAGAAATAAAAAGAATAAAGTCCAAATTTACTAGAAGGAAGGAAATAAGAGCAGACATAAGTGAAATAGAGATTAAAGGCCAATAGAAAACTAGTGAAGCAAAGAGCTGGTTCTTAGAAAAGAATAAAATTGACAAGGCTTTAGCTAGACCCACTAAGGACAAAGAGTAGAGAAGGCTCAAATGAAATGAGAAATGGAAGAAGCTGAATGCGGACCTCAGAAACACGAAGGATTACACACGAATACCAGACAGGGCCGAATGCCACCCCCTTGGACACCTAAAGAAATGGACAAATTCCCTTTCCTCTTAGGCTGAATCCTGAACAGCTAGAAAACCTGAGCAGACCAACCACTAGTAAGGAAATTGAAACAGTAATAAAAAAAACCTCCCCCAAAAATAGAAATCCCGGATCAGATGGCTTCCCTGGAGAATCCTATCAAACACTCACAGAAGATCCTCAAACTAGGCCGAAACATTAAAGAGGAGGGACGCCTCCTAACGCATGTTATGAGGCCAAATTACCTTGATGCCCAAACCAGGCAAGCACAGCACATGGAAGAAGTGCAGCCGGTATTTCAGATGAACACAGATGCAAAAATCCTCAGCCAAGTATTTCTTTAAGCAGTAGGCAGATATTTCTAAACCCTTGCGTGTCCAGTCATGTTGCTATTTATCACGGGGGGAAGGCAGCTCACATGCAGGTCCGTCTCCCCCTCCTGGCCTCTCCTATCAGCATCTATGGGTGTTTTTTCATTCCCTTCTAACTCCCCATATTATAGACGAAAAAGCAAAGCCCAACGCTAGACTAACTGCTTTTCCTCTGCCAATGGTGGTGTGTGTCTTTTCCCTTTAGAAGAGTGTACGAACCTTTTTCTTTCGCCTGGAAATCCAGGATCTCGCTTGGGACAGCGGGCTCTTGTGTATAAGAGCACAGGGGAGCGGTGGGGTCTGAGGGTACCGACTGCACCAGCCTCGGGGGCTTGGCACAGGAGGGCATCAAGCAGCGCCCTGCAGAGGGATGGAGACCTGGTTTAGCCAGAAGCCTGGCAGGCGGAGTGTGGGTCAGGGGCTCCCACGGTAGCCGGTTCCTCTGATCCGCTGACATCCAGAGCGTGCCATCAGCACCATCGTCAGGAAGCTCTCAGCATGATCTGACGTGCACGGGACAGAGCGTGTCATCACGCACAGTGGACAATTGAATGACAAGTCAATTTATGGCTGTGAGTCCAGGCCAAGGCGTTTGCTCTGTGTACAAAGGCAGTTCAAGGATTAAACACACACACCGTATTAAGATGGGACTGTGAAAAGTGGTGGGAACATCGGACTGAAATGATCTCGAGTCTTTCCTGACGCCTGCTTCAGTGTCGATCGCCTCACAAATCACAACAGACACGACAAAGCATCACAAATACTAGAATAGAGCTACTTAGTTGAGAACTAAAAACCACCTAAAAAGACAAGGTAGAGTCATAGAAAACAGCGAGGCTTTAAGAAAAATAGAGAAAACTGATTTCTTCCACCAGACAATAGGGTTTTCTCTCGCTGAACTTAAATCGTAAAATAATGCCTTTGAAAACCCAAATCTTTACATAAATCACCTTTTATGTTCACTGTAGAACAAGATTAAAACCAGTCATTATCCCATACGGTGTTCTTAAAGAGCCAGACACAGTTGCTACAGCAACAACTTCTTCAAAATGCTTCACCACGTGTGACACGCTGAGGACAGTCACTATGCCGATGACCATGAAGCAAACTATACCCCCACAACTGTGTTTCCCCCAATTTCACCGACATATACACGCTTTAACTGTAGCATATCTTCTAAGTACCGTGATTTCCAGAGAAATTCCCTTACCATTTACAAAAACGTTAAGTCCATTCACTTACATCACCTCGTGCCCCGTTTATGTCACTAAACCCTACAATCTAACACACAACGCGTATGTATTTGGCTTTTGTCACGTGAATTGAAAAGGGGAACATTCTGACTCGAGTATTCGTGGGTGTTATCCTCCTCCCATTTCTCGAGCATTTTAATGGCTTGTCTTACAGAAATGCACTTTTAAAAAGCATTACCTGTGACTCACGTGACTTCCTTATTAAGCCCTCGCCAACAAGAAGAGCCTGTGACGACGCGGCTCTCGGCGGCAGTGCTCGGCTCAGGTGTGCGATAAGGAGCGAAGGCAGGCCCTCCGCCGGGGACACCATTTACGGGGGACGAGGAAGCAGCCATGTAGCTGCCTTACTGCCGCCGGCACCCCGTCCCAGCCTCATCGCCCCCTTATGGTTTCCAGGGCTCTGTTTCTGGCAGACTTAGACGCAGAGAAATCCCTAAACAGTTAGCTAGACAGAGAGGGGGGGGGGGGGAGGGGGGGGGGGGAGGGGAGGGGAGGGGAGGGGGGAGGGAGGGGAGGGGAGGGGAGGGGAGGGGAGGGGGGGAGGGGAGGGGAGGGGAGGGGAGGGGAGGGAATGAAAAGCTTCCCAGAGAAATACAGCAGCAGGTGCTGGGTCTGCGAGACCAAGAGGAGAAGAGAGCGCCGCCGCGATCTGCCCGCCAGGCGGTTACGGCACAGGAGTGCCCACAGGGCAGTCTCCACAGCCATGGACTCCAGCGCCACGCGCTGCCACGCTGTCCCGCCAGGAAGCACCGAACAGCAGGCGGTGCTGGTTAGCAAACGCGTCTAACGGCCCAGAAGAGGCCTTAGTCTGGGTGAGAAGCGGACGGAGAACCCCGACTCTCCGTCCCCACGCCCCGCTGCAGGGCCGGGAGGAGGTGGAAAAGGACTCTCGGGGAGGATTCTCTCCCAGGGGACCGGAAGGGCGCCCCGGGCCTCCAGAAGCCCCGACTGCGCCTAGGAGAGCAGCACCCGAGAAGCACAAGCCGCAGAAGGCGCAGGTGCCGGATGGGGGTGGGATGCCGCACCAGCTCCGGGCACCGGGCACACTGCCAGGCTGGCAGCCGCGGGCCCTCGGGCGCCGGGGGTGCAGCGCGGAGCTGAGTGTGGGCACAGCGACCCGCACGACCAGGGCTCTGCCCAGCTCTGGACCTCCAGCTCCCGCCCCCCTCCCCGGGCCCCCCAGGGAGCGGTGGAGCCTGGGGGGGCTCTCCCACAGAAGCTGAAAGCTGGATTCCTCAAGGTCACCCATCCCTCGTGAAGGTCACACCAGGAGAAAAGCAATGGACACTCGTTTCTGTTGCCCATGTCACAGGTCACAGGGGCCCAGGCACAGGTTTCCCTCCAGAGGAGGAGGTGGGAGATCGGAAAACAGGATGCGGCAGGACTGGCTGCTTCCGAAGGTTCAGGGGAGCCTGGGCCTGCCTTTCCCACCGTGAGGCCGGCTGTGTCTTGGCTCCCGTCCCCTCCCGCTGCTCCGCCCCCACTCCCATCACCTCCCTCCAAGCCCCGGCTCCTCCCCGAGGCCCCTGGTCAAGCCCCGGGGCCCCCTGGAAACCAGGACCTCCCATCTCCCACCCGCTAAGTCCTCCCGCACAGAGGGTCCCGCGCAGGCCCGGGGAGCAGGGCCGGGAGGAGAGGGGGCACTGTCGCTGACGGCGGGGGAGGCCCCGGGCCCTCCGTGCAGCCCCCTGAGGGCGACAGCCAGGCTGAGCCTCTGAGACACCCAGCGCAGCTCCGAATGCTCGGGGGCCAAAACGGAACCTGAGTATCATCGAGCCTCTCGTCCAGAGCGAACCCCCACCTGTGAGTGAGAGGTGGGGACCAGCGCTGCTCACACACGGGCCATTGTCACCGAGGCAAGAGAGGAGTTGACAGGCAGAGCCGTCAACACGCACCCTGACGCCACGCGGAGACAGACTTGCCTGAAAGGCCTTTTCTGACATGCCGTCACCGAGGAGGCCTGGCTTCTGGCCCCTGAGGTTTGAACCTACTCGCACCCTCCAACCACGTCCAGATGCTGCGGCTCCAATCAGTATTCCTCCACGGGCGACCCCGAGGACAGACAGACTCCGCTGCGTCTGTCTGTCGGGTCCAGAAGACATAAAACAGCCACAAGAGGAGGAACCCCGTGGGCTTTACTCGCGAGCACCCCTCCGAAGCTCGGTTTGGCCGGAGTCCCACGTGAACTGCTGTAAACAGACCCAGGCACCTGCTCGCTGGTCTCTGAAGAGTCCTCATGTTCAAAAGATGCGTTTTCTGCTGTCATCTGCTGCCATGTTGACGCCACCCCTGGATAGCCTAACAGGGACCAGCTCACAGGAGCCTGAGTGACAGTAGTCGCCGCATCTAAAGCACAGGACGCCCCTTGCTCCCCGAGCCCCAGCACCTGCTGTCACCTGCGCAGCAGCGGCCAGAGGACGAAAGACAACCCCCCGCGCCCCCTCCCGGGACAGCCTCGCCGTCCACACGGCTCTGGTGCGCTGGCCCCCGGAGGGTCTGCTCCGGAGCGTGGAGCCGCTGTGGGTGCCGAGTGACCGACAAGGCCGTTGAGGGGGCGCCCAGGCCTGCCGTGGTCAGCAGCTGTCATAGCCACCAACAGTCACATTTGAAGTCTCCGCTCACCAGGGACTGGGGCACGTGAAGAAGGTAGGAAAGTTCTCCTACTGCAGACGACGGGTAGGATGGGCAGTTCCCATATCATATGGGCTGATAGCCCCCAAATGGATGTACAGACTTGGAAAATGGCATTAAAAAGGAATTGGATCTTCATTATACAGGGCGTGGGGCAAAGGGTTACGGGTGTGAGTGCGTGAAACACAAAGCTGGTTCTGGTATTACCATGTTAGTCACTGCATTACTTTCCACATCAACAGCTAGAACCTCCTCTTGCACCACCCCCCAACCCTCCCCATGCTAGAAACCAAGATCAACAGTAATTAATATAAATGTGAGAAGTCTGGCAGAAGGCTGACCTGGACTTCCCTTTTAAATTCACAGGGTGAATTTCCATTTTATGACCTACTACTGACTCAATGGCCTAAAGCAAACACCCCCAAAACCTGATAATCTTGCTGTTCACTATAGACATTACCATTGATATGTCTGTTTGCATTCCTAAAAGGCAATTGTGTATCCTAGTAAATAAAAGCAGCTGGGTAAAGGAGACTCAGTGGAACTTGTCTGCCCTAGTCAAGTTTGCCCTGGCCTCCCCCATATTAATCAAAACTAATCTTGTCTTGTGGATATCATTTGTACGTCAGCTCTTTCTCTAAGCCTTTGAACCCGAAAGCCACGCTGGCCGTGGCCTTTCACAATTGGTGCCCTTGAACTGGGACTTGGAGAAAAAGGATTCGCCTGAGCGGAAAATGTCACCAGACCTGGTGGTGGAGGATTCATTGCGTGCAAAACTCTTGTCAGCTTCGAAACCCGCGGATCCATAAATGCTTGAGGATTTTTCTTGTTTCAGCCAGATCATGGGGCAGAATTCGTCAAAAGAAGAAAGATTTTCCTGTAAATTTTTGGCTTGCTTACTAAAATGTAAGGGAGTTGTAGTTTCAAAAGATCTTCTTTTACAGTTTGTACAGATTATCCTATCTAATAAAAGAGTAATATGCAAATTAACCATCACTCCGCTACACCCACCAGCCAATCAGAGCGGGTATGCAAATTAACCCCAACCAAGATGGCTGCAGCCACTGAGCCAGCAGGAGGGAGGCTTGGATTTCCCTGGCGATGGAGGAAGCCAAGCTTTCCACACACCCTGGCTGGCCCAAGCCTCCACTCAAGGCTACAGTTTCAATTATAGAAGATAAATAAATTCCAACAGAAATGGCGGCAGCCATGGAGCTTCAGAGAGCAGGTGGCTAGGGTTGCCCCCGGCAATGGAGGAAGCCAAGCTTTCCGCACACCCTGGTCGGCCCAGGCCTCCGCTTAAGGCTACAAAGTTTCAATTATAGAAGATACATAAATTCCAACAGAAATGGCGGCAGCCGGACACAATGAATTCATACGCGGAAATGCTGTGCACTGATCAAGCGGACGTCTACTTACCTCCTCGTAGTATGGTGTTGATCACAGCAGCAACAGGCCGTGTAGACGTGTCAAAAATGAGGCTGGTGACCGTAGGAGGCGGTATCTCAATCGCCACCACGTGCCTGCTAGCAACATTTCCGCAATTGTATGATCTAGAAGGTGAGCCCTGGAAGAAGTCCATCCACAAGGACAGAGGGGAGCCAGGCGCCAAGGGCGACATGGTCAATGGGGGCCTGAGGATGCCCTGGTTAGAAGCAGAGGGATGAAAGCCATTGCTAGGACAGCCCTTGCACTCAGGTGCTATACTGTGCGAAGCCCTCAGCAGAATCCCACATCACAAATTACAAAGAGCTTTAATGTTCTTCATGCAACTTTGTTCCCGGGGGTCCAACCACCCACGATCCACTTGGATCTGGCGCTAGACTTTCGTGAGGCTGCAGGTTGGTTGAGCTCAGAGGGTCTTGATACCACTATACTAAATTCTCTCTTATTCATCGGGGACACGCAGCTCCCTGGTCCAGCAGCAAGGGCCTTTGTTATTCAACTCAAGTTGTTTGCATCATTTGCAGAGATGACTCCGTACGTGACTATGAAGGCTCTGATTGCTGAAGGTCTGTCAGAAATCATGCTTCTTCCACTAATCGCACTGGAAGCCACAAAGTTAAGTGATGCAGAGAAGGAACTGCAAGAGATGTCCTCTGCTGCAAAGTTTCCTTATCTCAAGGTGCTTACGTTGAAACACCACGACTTGATTTCACCAGTGCGTTATCCTAACCTGTTTAAAGCAGCCACTGCAAGGAAGAGGAGACTCGACGGTACATTCAAGGGCTATCAATCAACCATGGACTCCAATGCAGTATTAACTGATAAAGAAATCGAAGATGCCGCAGCAGAGCCTCCATTCAAAAGAGGTGATCTGCGACAAATAGATTATCCTAGTTTGCAGAGGCTGTATGGTGTCTCTCCTAGTGATTTGGCCAAAGTTCTTAATGAACGAAAGAAAGCAAGAGTTAACCCTGTAGATCAATTTGCATTGCTTGTAGCGGAGATGAATAAGATTTCAGTGAATATAGAAACCCTTGTAACCTGAAGTAATCAAGGGTAGAAGACAACATAACAGTTCCTTATTAGAGTCTACGATCAGTCTACCTCAATTGTCCTATTTCAAATAGGTGCTCAATTTCAGAAAAACATAACTTAAATAAAAACTTGAAACACTCTAACGAACTTCACCATGGAAGAAGGTCAGAGGCCACATCAATCTGAGCAGAAGCAGCCAAGACATCAGCCCAAAGGAGAAGAAAAAGAGCACTCGTCAAAGCCGGCGCAAGAATCTTGCGGAAATGTCCCAGGCTGAAAGTGTCATTGAAGAGGGTGACTACTCACACACGAGAGCGACAAGTCCATCGACATCTGTCGCCTCACGCATTGAAACTAAGGGTATGGAACAGACCCAGCAACTGACCCAACCAATCGAGAGTCAGTCGTCCCGGGAGAGCCTTGCCACGTTGACAGCTCTCTCACAGTCGTCAGAATCTTTAAAGGATATCCAGACTAGGATGATCAGCATTGAATCTCACTTACTCACAGTAGAAGGGAAAGTTGACAAGTTACAATTAGTTGTTGATGAGATCAAAGTAGCAGCATCTCAAACTGGACTTTCTAGGTTGGTTGGCTCTAAGATTGATGGAGGTTTTGTAAATGTTCGTCCTGGGCTGAATCCACAACCGGGAACTGCGAAACAGCCCCTAGAAGCAAAATCATCTGCGTCTTCAGAAATGTTTGAATCGGCGGATGCATTTGCTAACTTCTTGAAAGATATCTGAAGATATGTTAATCAATTAAGAATTTGCAATTTTGATTTAAAAAAAGAAAGAAAGAAATGGCGGCAGCCATGGAGCAAGCAGGAAGCTTGGCACAAACTTTCAATTATAGAAGATAAATAAACCCCAGACACCAGGGTCTCCACGTGGGAACAGATAGGTCAGAACTTGCAAGAAGCTCAGCAGCAGGGGAGAAGTTTGCCTCCAAATTGTTTCTCCTTGTGGGAAACAGCATTGCATTCGCTAGAGCCTTTCAGAGAAGAAAGACTTCCTCCCTTGGCGCCCTCCTCTCCTAAAGAGAAGCAGGAAGATAACTTGGAGGAGTGGCCTTCTTGTCCTGATTCTGAAACATTTAAATCGCCACGAACAGAATCACACATGCAAAGAGCCATCAGAAAAGGATTAACGGATATGACTGTGGAAGACAGACTTGCTTTTCCTATCATACAGGTAGCTAACCCACAATTTCCTAATCAAATAATAAGCCAGCATGAAAGATTTGACTTTAAAATGATAAAGGCCTTGTGTGACCGTGTAATACAGAATGGCGCAAATGCTCCATTTACTGGAGAAATTATAACTAACATTTCTGAAGCATTCCTAGCTTCTTATGATTGGTATTCTCTAGCCCGTGCAACTCTGGATGGAGGAGATTATTTGCTATGGAAAGGAGAATTTTTAGAGAAATGTCAAGAACAAGCTTCTTCAAATCTCACACAGAATGTTCTCATAACTTTTGAGATGCTTGCAGGACAGGGGCAATTTAGTGACGTGCAAAATCAGCTCCAATACGTCCAACAGGCGTATGAGCACATTAGCTTTGTGGGCAAAAAGCCTGGTGGACTTTACCAGCAAAAGGGGGACCTGAGGGAGCCTTTAGGAGGTGCATGCAGGGCCCACTGGACCATTCTCTGATTCTGTAGCTCGCCGCACTCGAGCAGTGAGACGGTAGATTCAACATGAGACAGCAGGAGACATTTTGACTCAGCATTTGGCTTATGAAAATGCCAATGCTGATTGTAAGAAATGTCTAATGCCTGTAAGAAAAAATAGTACCATCACAGAAATGATTCGAGCATGTCAGAATGTGGGGTCAGGCATTTTTCAGGCAAGCTTACCTGCTGCCGCAATTACAACAAGAAACAAATTATGTTTTAATTGTGGACAACCGGGACATTTTAAAAAGGAATATAAACAACCAAAAGGGACACAAGGTGACGCTCAGGGAGAAGGCGTAAACATTCCGCCTCCCAACTCAGGTAATGCAGGTCTATGTCCCAGATGGAAGAAGGGGAATCATTGGGCCAGTCAGTGTAGATCTAAATTTCATAGAAGTGGCCAGCCATTAAACCAAGACATAGGAAATGGCCAGCCGCAGGGAAATGGCCGGAGGGGCTGCCCCCAGCCCCATTTTTAAATAAGGGGAAGGTCCATCCTGCCAGGACCACAGTAGATTCCCTCCTTCAAATCACTCCAGAAAGAAATGCTGGCTTTGATCTTAATGGCACAATAACAATCACCCTGATCCCTGATATGGCTAGACAAGCTGTTCCTACAGGAATTTGGGGCCTGTGCCACCAGGAACGTCAGGTTTAGTCCTAGGAAAGAGTGAAAATATGCTAAAAGGATTAACTGTTTTTCCTGGAGTCATAGATTCAGAATATAAGGGAGAAATCAAAGTAATTTTAGAAGCAAACATATTATGCCAATTATTCCAGGACAAAAAAATTCTCAGCTCTTGTTTTTACCTTATATTCAGCAAGGTGAAGTAATAAATAGGAAAAGAGGGACACGAGGATTTGGAAGCTCAGATATATGTTGGATACAGGAAATTAGCAAGACGCGACCTATGATTAATCTAAGAATAGAGGGAAAACTGTTTAAAAGATTAGTGAACACTGGAGCAGATATTAGTGTCATCAGACAAGAATTCTGGCCTCCAAGTTGGTCCATGGTAGAAGCTATAGGCTCTATCACGGGTGTTGGAATTCCTGATAACACGCAACGCAGTGCTGCAGTGTTAAAGTGGAAAGATGAAGAAGGACAAACAGGATGGTTTCAGCCCTATATAGTCTCTGGAATTGCAGTTAACTTATGGGGCCGAGACATTTTAGAAGGTTTACAAGCTTGTATTATTACTGGCAAGGGGCAACAGTTAACTCAAATGGGATATCAAACTGGTCAAGGTTTAGGAAAAGATAATCAGGAGATTAAAGAACCTATTCAGGCCAAAGAAAACACAGGAAAACAAGGATTAGAATATCGGCCTTTTTAGGAGCGGTCACTGCTCGGTCTCCTCACCCCCACGCTGAGCCTATACAATGGAAAGATGATAGGCCTGTATGGGTGGATCAGTGGCCATTAACCAAGGAGAAATTAAATCAGATTCATAAATTAATACAGGAACAAGTAGAGGCTGGTCATATAGAACCTTCCAATAGTCCTTGAAATACTCCTATATTTACAATACCTAAGAAGGCGACAGGAAAATGGCGATTGTTACATGATCTTAGAGCTGTTAACGCTACTATGCATACCATGGGAGCTTTACAACCTGGACTCCCAGCGCCTTCACAAATCCCTCTAGATTGGTCTCTGATAGTAGATCTTAAGGATTGTTTCTTCACCGTTCCCTTGGCAATGCAAGATAAACAAAGATTTGCCTTTTCAATGCCATCTATTAGTAATATAGAGCCTATGAAAAGATATCAATGGAAAGTTTTGCCTCAAGGAATGGCCAATAGCCCTACCATATGTCAAAAATATGTAGCTCAAGCTATTCAGCCTTTAAGAAACAAATATTCCCCGTGTTATATTGTCCATTACATGGATGACTTGCTCCTAGCGAGTCCACGGGAAGATCAGACTTTAGCAATGTTTTCTCAATTAGAAAAAGAACTTCCTAAATGGGGTCTAAAAATAGCTCCAGAAAAAGTACAGAAAGAAATGCCTTTTAAATATCATAGGTACCATAATTGAAAACCAATATATTAGGCCTCAGAAGGTAGGAATAAGAAATGACTGCCTTAAAACCTTAAATGACTCTCAAAAATTATTAGGGGACATTAATTGGTTAAGACCTTATCTAAAAATCTCTACAGGAGAAATGACAAACTTATTTAATATACTTAGAGGTGACTCTAATCTTTCCTCACCCCGAGTATTGACAGATGAAGCTAGAAAGGAGTTACAAAGAATTGAGCAGGCAATCTCCTTAGCCCAAGTGGCACGAGTACTGACTGAATTGCCTTTCTTGGGACAGATTAATCCCACTGCAAATAGTCCCACTGGAGGCATCTTCCAAAATAAAAACTCTCTTGCTATTATTGAATGGGTCCACCTAGGACATCAATCCTCTAAAACTGCAGTTACATATATAGAACTTATGGCTCAATTAATTTTTCAGCTTAGAAAGCGATGCAGACAGCTTAGAGGACAAGAATCCCAATGTATTTACCTTCCCCTTACTGGGAAGCAATTAGAAATGTTATTTCAGACTGATCTAAATTGGCAAACTGGATTAAGTGGATATTCAGGGGAACTCAGTTGCCACCTACTAAAAGACAAATTATTACAATTTTTGTATTATACTCCGGTTATTATACCAAAAAATACTAGGCAGGAACCTATTCCTGAAGCATTAACTGTTTTTACTGATGGATCATCAAATGGCAAAGCTGCTTATCATACAATGAATTTAGACCCTGTCATCCAAACTAGTCATACTTCTGTACAAAGAACTGAGCTGGAAGCTATTAAGGCTGCATTACAGGATTTGCAAGAGCCTCTTAATATTATCTCAGATTACACGTGTCTGGACGCAAGGACCTCCAAGGGACCCAATGTGTCAGGCAGACACCACAATTCCCAGCGCTTTCAGTCGCACCAGAAGCCCACCCCGCCTTAGGTAGTGAGGACCCAGCCCCTCAGAACGCCCCGCCCGTCAGGGGCAGAACCAGGGCACCAGACACTGATGATAACGATGAGGACCGCTCGTCAGCCCTGCTCCCAGACGATTCTCTTCGGAGGGAAGCGCCTCCTGCCCTGCTGGGAGCCGACCCGGGCCTGCAGGCCCCCTTCCTGCCCAGAGCTGCCGTCACCAGGGAGCCATCTAGTCCCGGAGGCAGCTCTCTACAGCCCCCCGCCATGGCCTGTGGTCTAGTTTGGGGGCGCCCGGAGGTGCCCGCCCTCTGTGACAACCCCCTTTTTCCCCCCAGCCCCCCGTGTCCTGTTACTGCTCCGGCCAGAAACCCACACCTGGCTCTCAGCGCGGCACGTGCTGGACCTGCACAGCCACCCGTTTGCAGGAAAGCCACCGGGGGGGGGGGGGGGGGGGGGGGGGTGTCCTGGGGGCAGGCAGCTCGGCCCTCAGGAACGGGCGCTGCTGCCCTAGGAGCCCCCATCGGAGGCGGCAGGAAGGACTCAGTTCTCCCCGGCTGCTCTCCCAGGCGCTGCCCGGGCTTCGGACAAGCCCTGCAGACAGCCGAGTGGCCCAGGGGGGATCGGGCACAGGGCGAGCGCTTTCCACGCGGCGAGCTACACAGGCTGGGCATCGACAGGGCGGCCTTTCGGACACACACAGCACCCGAACTGGCCCTGCTCAGCACAGGCCCAGCCTTGCCATGCTGCCAGACTCCCTTTCCCAGGGGCCACCGCGTAGCAGAGCCACAGCCACGGACACCCTGTCGCCTGCGATCGAGACCTCGGCCTGTGTCCGAACACAGCACGCCGAGCTGCGGAAGCTGGACCACTCCCGAGCGAGCGTGCTGGCCGTCCCTGCGGTTTCCAGGCCATGCGGTGTGCTGTCCCCGTGCCGCGGGCCAGCCTTGCCAGTAAGATCCTTGCCGGTTATGACGGAACAGCATGAGGGGGTGCAAGCAACTCAAACACCCCTTTAAAGGGAGCTGTTCCGAGCCCCTTCAGATTCTAAGTGACTTTCATAAACATTGACCCACATCCTAGGACACCCCTGAAAATTGCTTTTTTTTTCTGAAAATAACAATGTATGCCAATCAAGAAGAAAGGAATACTTCATGAACAGATATCGCTAAAGAAAAAAAACGTGTGAGTAAAATTCCTGTTTATAATACTTAGTCACTGTGCTAAGTGTCAGGTGTGTATGTGATACGTATGGAAGGTTAACCTGATAGTCACTATGGCCCATTAGCATTACAAAGTAAACAGCATTGCAAAGAATCAGTGCCCTTCAAGGTGTCCCTCTGGATGCAGCAAATGGAGTCATGCCCGCCTCACAAGGGGCCGGCCGCACCCTGACAATCCCTCTGACCCAAGGGGCCGAGGGATCATTAAAGGGCTGTTCAAAGGGGGGAAGTTCTAGGAATCCTACAATTGCGGGGTATCACAGAACAACATGGGGGGTCCTAACAGCTGAAACAACCCCTCCGTGTGCCGAGTCCAAGAGCAGAGGCCGCAGTCAGCCCCAGGAGCAGAACAGGCAGACGCGTGCTTTACAGGAAAATGCAAATCTTACCCTGCAGGACTCCCCACTCCACAGGAAAATGCAAAACTCACCTTCAAATGCTCCACAGGAAAATGCAAAACTCACCTTCAAATGCTCCTCAGGAAAATGCAAAACTCACCTTCAAATGCTCCTCAGGAAAATGCAAACCTCCGCTGTGGGACTCCGCAGGAAAAAGCAAAACTTACCTGCTAGCAACAGTCTCACACCTAGAAATGCAAACCTTAATGGCCCGCCCACAAGAGTAAGTCTGATGAGACATCCCCTCAGAACCCAACTGGCCAGTTCCTCACAAATCACAACTGCCCAGACATCTCCTCTCGAGGCCGTTAGCTGTACGCGTGTTACTTCCCTGGTATTGTTATTCCTTGGGACCCATTGTAGGACAAGCACTGTCCCTTTCCTCCCTGCAATGATGTCGCTCCGGCATTTATTCTTTGGCAGTGTTTGCTGGTGTCCCTTGGTAGTTAGGTGCTCAGAGAAAAGGCCTGGTTCCCTGTCCCCGTTCTCATCCTTGGGCCCAGGGAGAAGAAATACAGGAAACGAACAAGGTTTTAAGTGTGGGCATGCCTGCATTTCTAAGAATTTATCACTTAAGATTTTCCCCAGAAAACTGAAATGTCTTTCTCTTCAATTTGCACATTTGTTGCTTGAAAGTTTGGGGTTGCTTACAATACAGATACTAAAATTGAACTTCTCAGAGAAATAACACATTCTTACTCTTTGATAAATCACTTTACAGTGTTGGAATCAAATGTGAATTATAGTACTTTGTCTCCATTAAGACAACACAACTGTAAAACATTTTCCTTCCCATTTTATGATCAAAATTTTTTACAACACATTCCTAGCACCATAGACAGTGTAATCATTCCGCAAATTCTCTGTATGGCTAATGCCTCGTTATACTTTTCTAAAACTCATTACACCATTTTCTCACTTGAATCTATTGATAGAGACCTAGTTCCAATCGGAGGCTAAGTCTTACCAGTCTTATTCACTTGGAGTTGAGGCTGTGCTGAAAACAACAACATACATGACGTCTTTGCCCTCAATAATCAGAAAGCCACAGTGCAACGCAGTCAGAAAGCTGTGCATCTATCGTGTTAATACAAGCAGGGCTTTCATCCCCGTCTCCACAGAAGACACACTCCCGCCCGCTATGCTGTCAGCAGGGCACACGGACTCCAGTCCTCCCAGAATCTGCTCCTGCAGCAGCTGGGAAATCCCAGGCCTGGATGATGGTGGGAGAGAACCACACCCACCCCTCAGGGCCCCGGGAAGAAAGGAGGAACTGAAAGGAAAGCGGAGGCCACACCCCATGCTGCCCTCAGGTCAACCCTGACTGCCCTCACTCACATCCACGGAAACTATCCTGAGACCAGCACAGGGGCCGGTGGCGGGGTGTTCGGCCAGCGGGGTGTTCAGTGTAAACATCGGCGCGGCACTTACCCTCAGGCTCCCGGCTGCAGGCGTGGCAGGTGGAGGTGGAGATGGAGGTGGCTGAGTGCACTTACCTTTGGATGCTTTTGGAGATTCGCAATGAAGCGGTGGCTTTTCCCTGGAAAAAATAAATTAAAAATCACGTCACTAAAGCAGCACATTAAAAACGTAAGTGCTGCCCGGCCCTGCCCGGCCCGAGAGGCTCAACTGGTTGAGTGCCGTCCCAGGCACCACGAGGTCACAGGGTCAGTGCCCGGGGAGGGCACATGCCCGGGTTGTGAGTTCAATCCCTGGTTGGAGCACCTACAGGAGGCAACCCACATGTTTCCCTCTCACATCACTCTCTCCCTCCCCAAACCCCCTTCCTGTCTTTAAAATCAATAAAAACATGTGGGTGAGGATTTTATAAAAGTCCTGAGATATTAAACTTTTTCTAAATATACTTTTTTATTGATTTCAGAGAGGAAAGGAGAGGGAGAGATAGAAACATCAATGATGAGAGAGAACCACCGATCGGCTGCCTCCTGCACATCCCCGACTGGGGATCGAGCCCACAACCGAGGCATGGGCCCTTGGCCAGAATGGAACCCAGGACCCTTTAGTCCACAGGCTGACACTCTATCCACTGAGCCAAGCTGGCTAGGGCTGTGATATTAAACTTTACTACACGTTTTAAATTTTTTTCCAGTAAAATATTGCATGGAGTAATAATTTACATAGCTAGATGGACATGTGGAGTCTTTAAGGCAATACCTTTTTTACACAATCTACCTTTTTTTTTTTTACTTTGAGCTTCTCCATGTTCTCCTTCCCTTACCGAATAAGGCCACGCATAGTACTGTGCATTGTTCTGCACCAAGAGGTTGAACAGTAGACAAATGCAATTGGGTTATAAAAATGTTATTTCCCCTTGATTACATTCCAGTTCCCAACCAAAGACTGTAACATGCTATTTAAATAAATTTGATTAGAGGCCTAGCTGGTTTGGCTCAGTGGATAGAGCGTCGGCCTGCAGACTTCAGGGCCCCAGGTTCAATTCTCGTCAAGGGCACAGGCCTGGGTTGTGGGCTCGATCCCCAGTGGGGGGCGTGCAGGAGGCAACTGATCAATGTTTCTCTCTCATCACTGCTGTATCTTTCTCTCCCTCTCCCTTCCTGTCTGAAATCAATAAAAATGTAATTTAAAAAACTAAATGTTTGATTAGAATTCTAAGGGTCATAACCTGTGAATCCCATGCTTAAGTTATTTCCAAAACTTTGAGTGTAAATGAGACTTAACCACTGAAGTAGAATTTTAAATCACCCTCAGCAATGACCCCAGCAAGCAGCTGGGCACCATGAAAAACCATCATCAATCCCGCTATTGGGTATTGTTCTCCTTAAACGTGAAATGAGAATAAAACTCCTCCGGACCTGGCCCTGGAGACGAAAGGAATCAGCATGTCACAGAGGAGCATTCTGAGAGGCGAGAGGAAAAAGGAATCAAGTCATTCATTCAACAAGCTCTGTGCAGCGCATCCTGTTCCCGGGCTTTCCCGGGAGTCTGACCCTGACGGGCCCGGCCCATCCTGTGTGCCTCCCCGCACACGGAGGAAGCGAGTGCCTGCGGGCGGCCTTCCACGTTTTTAAACCCAGTGCTGTGCCTTCACCTTTGTCTGCTGACACAGAAACGAATGGTAAAATGCGAAGTTTACTGACTCTGTTCCAAGAACTCTGCTAATGTGCTTTCATGTCAGTGGTCCCGGCAGAGCCCACCGCAAAGCCTTACTCATTTCCTCTCCGGCCTTCCCTGGTCACAAAGGCTCGCTGACTCGGTCCCAAACCAGCTGAGCCCTGTTTGAGCATTCCCTGCCTCGGTCAGGTGCTGGCTTAGCCTGTGATTGGACAGTCAAAGGCGGAGCTTTTAAATTCTGCAGCTCCGATCTCCTAAGGATCCGCAACCGCCTAAGTTCACACACTGCCGAGGAAAACACACGCACACAGCCCTCCTCTCCGCGTGGTGAGCCCGCCAGGCCTCCTGGGAGCAGGGTCCCGCTGGCTCGGAGGGAGGCACAGGAGCCCCCGGAGCGACCCCAGCTGTTCCCTGTTACCCAGCTGAGCCAACGCCGAGGGCGGCAATCAGACATCTTACAGCCCCTTCCCGTCACTGTCCGAGTGAACCAAGCTCTAAGATGCAGCCATGATCCCACGTGAGGAGTCGAGGCCACAGGCTAACGGGACTCGCTCCGGGAGGCCTGCGCCCGGCCGTGGGAACTCCGACCTAAAGCAACCCCAAGGACACTGCCATGAAGCTGACCGGAAGCAGCGAGTGGGAGCCACGTCCTAGGCTGGTCCTGCCCTGACCAAGACCAGCTGTGACCCTAACTGCGCCCACGGCTCTCTGCATTCTAGAACAGCGGTCGGCAAACTCATGAGTCCACAGAGCCAAATATCAACAGCACAACGATCGACATTTCTTTGGAGAGCCACGTTTTTTAAACTCCAACTTCTTCTAACGCCACTTCTTCAACAGACTCGCCCAGGCCGGGGTATGTTGTGGAAGAGCCACACTCAAGGGGCCAAAGAGCCGCATGTGGCTCTCGAGCCATGGTTTGCCGACCACGGGTCTAGGGTAACAGACCCGTGGAATGTCAGGGCCCCTTCCCTTTTCCTGATACCGTGTTAGCTGCTGACGGTTAACCTGTGTGTCCTGCGCCCTCCTGTGTGACAGCAGCATGTGCCCGTCACTGCACCTCCCTCCAACCCCAGGGGCTCCCCTCCCGCTGTGCTTTCTCCCGCCCCGTCCATCACCAGTGGAGTTCACGTGACCACGGACGTCCCCTGCTCGGACTGTGATGTACGAAAAAGGGTAAAACACTCCCGTTCGCTGGAGGTCATCTCAGTCCCTAGAGATCCTGCTTCCGGCAGCTGACAGCCGGACTCAGACACACACACAGAATCCGTTACAGGTGTGACTGTCTCTGACATGAACAAGACCAGCCCATGTGTATTCCGTGAAGCAGGTTTCTGGGCCCACAAGCCCTCACAGGACAGGGGGGGGGGGGGGGGGGGCACTAAAGCTGAGAACTGAGCTGTAGGGACGAGGGGGCCCATCGGAAGGACACGAGGCGCCCCCAAGGTCTTCCCGCTTACCGCCGTCACCTGCGCGGTGGATAGCTGTCCGCCCTCCAGCCTCCAGCCTCCTGGCTCCCCCCCCTCCTCCTCCTCCCTCTCTCCTGGCCCTGAGTCAGCCGCCGAACAGGAGAGAAACAGAAAGCAACAGAGGGAGGAAGGAGTTCATTGCGCGCCTTCGCTGCTCGAACCCGGGCCCACCCGGCGGCCGCTGACACCGTGCCCTTTGCCCGGATCCTGAGATCAGTCACAGCCCAACGTGAAGCCGCATCACCAGCGCGACAGAGGCTCAGGCTCAGCCACGTGCCGTGTCCCGCTCCCGCCCGGCCTCCGGCGACGCAGGGAAGCAATTAGGCCAAAGGAGAGGCCACACACTGCTCTCCGGGCACATCCACACGGAAACCCGGACCACAGCCCGGCTGTCCGCACACAGCGCGGGGCAGGGAGGCGACGTGACCCCCCCCACACACACACACACACACCCCCACCCCCGCTCTGGCACCGTCGCTGATCCTTTCCAGGGAGCGAAGGGCACCCGGGGGTGTCAGGTCCTCAGCCCCAGAGGACGCGGTAAATGAGGGGATCGGGCTTTGAAGCCCAAAACCCGAGGCTCCTCCGTGTCCGTGACTCACTGCATGTCCTCGGAGCAGGCGCCCTCATTAAAGGCAGTGATTAGAGGAGGATGTGCGGGCGACGGGGAGGGCGGGGGGACTCAGAAGCCAGAGGAGGCCAGTGCTCTAAGGGGAAGATGGCAGAAAGCGGCTGGGGACTCAGTGGGCTTGGGAACGAATGAATGTGGGGGGGGGGGGGGGGGGGGGGAGGCTGTAGGGGAGGCAGGAGAGGACCAGAACCAGGGGTCACACCCAGGGAAGGGGGACGGAGGCGGCGCTGGAGGGCTCACCCCGAGGAGGCTGGAAGCCAAGGTGGAGAGAGATGGGCCTGTGAAGCACGGGACTGCCGACCCCCACAATGCCAGCTGAGGCTCACCCCAATGCCAGCCCTGCACTCGGGGGGAACACACCATGTGCAGGAGAAAGGAGCGATCTGCCCAAAGCAGGGAGCTACCACATCCTCTGTTTTTAAGGGAACAGCGGCGATGGGAAGCCCGGTGAGACTGCGGGTGTTACTGCAGAGGGAGGGGAGCCGACTCAGAATGTCGCTGAGACCTGAGGTGGCTGTGAAAATCCGGGAGGGAGGGAGGGAGAAGGGGGAAAGAGAGAGAGAAAGAAAGAGAAAAGAGTGAGAGGGGGCAGCTGGTCACTTACTCGGGGTGAAGGCTGCGTCCCGGTGTCCGACGCTGGGCCCGCGTCCTCAGCGCAGCCGTCAGACGGGACGGGGACGGGGACGGGGACGGGGGCTGGAGATAAAGCGGAGAAGAACAAACGAAGTCAGAACCAGGAGGACAGCCTGGGAGCCGTGGGCCCGCTCTGCCTCCACCCCGGCCCCAGTGGGCGTCCCGGGGGGAGGGAGAAGTGGGGGCTCCACACTTACCGGCCCAGGGGCTGGGGTGGCCTGGCGGCGGGAATGGCTGCCCCCCCAGCAGGGACAGGAGCCAGCAGGCAGGGCCCCGTGTGTGTCTGAGCCTGAGAACAAGCCAAGTGCTGCTGCCTCTCCGCCTCTGCCCCAAACACAGGCCCCACCGGCAATCTGGGCGAGGAGGGTCAGCTGGGCCCAACCGGCCCCCAGGCCCCGCCCCCTCCGAGTCCCAGGGCTCCGCCCCTCCCTGAGTTCAAGTCCCGGCTCCCTGGCCACCAGCTCCCCGCTCTGAAGTGTCCCACCACCCGGGTCCTTCTCGAGGCCTCTCTCCACCACTATGTCCTCCGTCTCCTCGGCGCCCAGCTCCTCACTGGAGTCAGGCCAGGCAACCATCCCCTTCACCCGCCTCCCTCTGCCTCCATCACCTCACCTGCTACACCCCCAGCCCCAGGCCAGCTCAGCCCCGCCCTCGCTGCCTGCACCGCACAGCTGTAACACGAGGGTGAGAAACGGCCGCCCCGGCCAGCGTGGCTCAGGGGTTGAGCATCGACCTGTGAACCAGGAGGTCAGGGTTCGATTCCCAGTCAGGGCACATGCCCGGGTTGCAGGCTCCATCCCCAGTGTGGGGCGTGCAGGAGGCAGCCGATCATGATTCTCTCTCATCATGGATGTTTCTCTCTCTCTCCCTCTCCCTTCCTCTCTGAAATCAGTAAAAAGTCAACAGAAAGAAGATAAACGGCCCTGACCGGTTTGGCTCAGTGGATAGAGCGTCGGCCTGTGGACTCAGGGGTCTCAGGTTCGATTCCGGTCAAGGGCATGTACCTGGGTTGCGGGCACATCCCCAGTGGGGGGTGTGCAGGAGACAGCTGATCGATGTTTCTCTCTCATCGATGTTTCTGACTCTCTATCCCTCTCCCTTCCTCTCTGTAAAAAATCGATAAAATATATTTTTAAAATAAAAAAAATTAAAGGCTGGCTCTCAGGCCCCGTCCTCAGAGCCATGGCCGAGCCCGCACTGTCAGCAAGCACGCGCTGCGTGGGTGCCGTGGGGAGGCCTCCCGTGGGGGGCTCTGAGCTCGGGAGGTGGGGAGTCAGAACCACCGGCCCGTGTCCCCACTGCTTCGGGCCTCTGCGGTCCGGGCGGGTGCCGGTGCCGCACGGTCCCAGCTCAGTGGTCAGGAAGCCGTCCCTCCTGGGAGGCCTTCCCGGTCCGGACAGCGGCCGGGGCCCCCGGAGTCCACGCCAGGAGGTTCCTCTGCCCGCCCTCCCTGACCTGGACCCACCTTTCCTTCACCCCCTTTCAGTGATCGGAGCGCTCGGGCCTCACTCGGCGCCCTGGGAGACAGCCCTGTCCCAGGAGCATCTGCTGGGGTTTTCCTTAGGAAAAGCGGGAGTGGGATGGGAAGAGAACGGAAATGAAAAGCCCCGGATGTGACCCCGCCGATGTGTGTGCCCCCTCAAAGCAACGTCCCCCCTGGCAACACGCGGGGATGGTGCCCACGGCTCTCCCTCCCCCTCTCCAGACGGACACCCTGTCACTTCCTGCTCCTGGCCTTTCCGCCGAGGCTTCAAACGCCCATTTCAAACGCTCACCTGCACCGCCTATCTACTTGGGGGTGTGCGTGGACCCCACGAATACCGTACCTCGCTCTAGTGGGCACCCACAGAAAAGCGGCGACGGTAAGCGGTGCCCAGAGGAGCGCCAGGCATTCTCCTCCCCTTTCGAACCCATGGCCACGTGGCAGTTCCATCCCTGACAATCCGTTCTACGTGACGGCGCCACTGGGAAGGTGCAGGCGGCGTGATGCTGGTCCGGGCCCCGGCAGGGGACCCCCATTCCAGGTCCCTATCTGGCTCCGTCGTAAGGAGCGCGGCAGAGCTCGAGGGGGGAGGTGCGGAGTCCGGTGCCACCCTGAATGGCACAGAGCCTCGGAGGCTCCTCTAATGGAGCCCCTCTGACAGCCCTGCCCGCCCCCATCATAAGCCGGAGACTGGGACTGGGGAGGGGGACGAGGCCGATAAAACACGTAAGAGCCTCCGAAGAGCCACGCCAGGCTGCTGGTTCACCCGGAAAAGCATCTTCCGAAGACTCAGTCAACCCGGATTTCCTGCTCAACCAGATCACCTTCGGGTCACAAAGGCACAAAAATAAACAAATAAATAAAAAGGTGCAGGAAGCGCAGACAGAGAGCCTATTTTTAAAATGCGGAACGAAAGGACAGAACGTTCCAGAAGGAAGACGATGCCCGGCCTCCCGCTCTCCGTGGCGGGGCTGACGCTGACCTCATCGCTGCCGCCGATGGGCGCTGCCTGTCCACATCCCAACGGGCGGGGCGTCCCAGGCTCCGGGGGCGCAGTGACCTGGGGACAAGCAGGCAGAGCGCCTGCGCGGAGTCTGGGCCCTTCCCCACCCCACCCCACCCCCCGCCTCCATCGCTGCTGTTGCCCTAGAGCCGTGGTCGGCAAACTGCGGCTCGCGAGCCACATGCGGCTCTTTGGCCCCTTGAGTGTGGCTCTTCCACAAAACACCACGACCTGGGCGAGTCTGTGTTGAAGAAGCGGCGTTAGAAGAAGTTTAAGTTTAAAAAATGTGGCTCTCCAAAGAAATGTCCATCGTTGTGCTGTTGATGTTTGGCTCTGCTGACTGATGAGTTTGCCGACCCCTGGCCCAGAGAGACGGCCGGCCGCGCTGGGCCCTCCATTCCTCACACGTGCTGCGGCCCCATCGCCTACTCACCCTTCCTCCTCCCCGCGCTCCCCCCACCCCTCCGGAACCATTCGCCAACCGGGTGCGACCTTCCAGAAGGTCCGAGAAGCAGGCGTCCTCTACCACAGGCCACTGAGGGGCGAGTCATGGGGCCTGGTTGTCATGGCGATGGCTCTCCGCTCCCAGCCTGGTGGTGCCCCTGACGGGAGGGAGGAGGAAGCCCGATTAGGACGACATTACAGACGGCTACGGCGGGCTCACCTGCGCTGCCAGGCCGCAAGGTGCTCGCAGTTCCTTCGGTCCGATCTCTGCTTCTGGCCCCGCGTCTCTTCCCCTCGGGGCCAGGGGAGGCAGCCAGGACCAGAGCGCTGAGTACGGAGCCAGCATCGGGGACTCAGGATGAGAGCGGTTACGGCACATGCACTAGCGCAACTGCACAAAGGAAGTATCAACATGGAAATCCACAGGAAATCCCCTCGCCGGGAACGAATGGAGCCCAGCCGCTCGCTCCTGTGCCCTCTGCTCCTGTCCATGGTTCTCGGACCCGTGCTGTCCCTGCCCCGCGCCAGGGTGGGCCGGGGCCAATGTCATGAGGGCGAGCCTAAGGCCGCTCGGCCCACCGTCCCGCAGAAGCAGCCGCAGGGTCTGCTGTGCCCCCGGAGGTCCTGGCCTCCCGCAATGCCCTCTGGGGGAGCCCATGACCAGCTCCTGGAAACGCGTTTTCTCTCCCAACCTGAGCATCTCACTCCCCAAGTCCCCCCAACTCCGCTGTGTCCGGGAGAGAAGACCCAGGGCAGGGCCTACCTAGAGCGGACCCCCGAGAGGCGGAGGTCCGGCCAGAATGCTACGCGCCCCGACCTAAGGCTTCACCCCTCAAACAGGCTCTGACACAGAGTCCCAACGCTTCAGACACGCGTGCAGTCCGTGTGTCCCAGCATGGCTTCTGCACAGGCTCCTCTGTGGTCACGGCCATGTCTGATGGCCGAGCCGTCCACGTGTGCCCCCCACCCCACACCAGCTCTCAGGGGGCACAGTCACCCCTCCTAACACTCCTTCCCCAGACAGTCAGTATCTGCAGGCGACATCGCACCCTGCACCTTCTAACTGCCCCCCCACCCCACAGTGCCTGCTGTGCTCTCAACAGGTCTAGAACCACAAAGGCTCCTGCTCGCGCCTTTTCCACGCAGCTCCCCTCGCCCCCATGCTTAATGGACACTGTTCTCTGCAGCCCCGCAGGGGAGGGGAGGGGAGGAGAGGAGCCGGAGTTCCAAGGTCCTCGCTGGCGCTGCTAAACCAAGCATTTCTCCCAAGTCCTTTCCCGCCCACGGCTGCTTTGAAGCTGTGCCGTCTGGTGAAGCACCACCTGCCTGTCCTCTATTACTAGGACCTCCGTGTCCGCCCTGGAGTACAGCTCCCACCTGCCTCCCCCGAGGCCACTGTCCGTTCCTCGTGCTTCAGCGGCCACATGATGACTTCTCAAAAACGCTGGTTCAGCCGGGCCGGCGTGGCTCAGTGGTTGAGCATCGACCTATGAACCAGGAGGTCATGGTTAGATTCCCCGTCAGGGCACATGCCTGCGTTGCTGGCTTAATCCCCAGTGTGGGGCGTGCAGGAGGCAGCCGATCCATGGTTCTCTCTTGTCATTGATATCTTTCTCTCTCTCTCTCTCTCTCTCTCTCTCCCCCTCCCTACCTCTCTGAAATAAAAAATAAAAAACTCTGGTTTTCCAGTTCTTTCATTTCCCTTTCAGACCCTGAGCCAGCCACTCCTGTGGCCAGTGAATGCACCCCCGCGCCTCCTCCAGCTCAGCATGCGTCTTAGCTCCGACACGGACTCTCGTGACTCTGGCTAAGAACCAAACTTCTCTTAACATCAGGTTCCTCATATGGACGGTGGGATCCTATTAGCTTCTTTGATGGATTAATAAAGTAAAATTTTATGCATATGACATCCCTGACACATAACGAGTGCTTGCTAAATGAAAGCTCTATCACATCCTGCATCACGTGGTGGACAGGGGACAGACACGGAGAGGATGGCTCGGCACTGCAGAAGCTAAGAGGAAGAGAAAACAGATTTGTCAAGGGCGTCAGAATCTGGAGGGATGATGGATTGCAATTCCTGGGTGAGCTTTGGAGGGGTCCGTCTGGGAGACAGGGTGGAGTCAGATGCCCCACAGCAAGGTCGTGAGGCGGTGACGCTGGGAATACAGCCCCTGCCCCCCTTCAGAGCTGCCCAGGCAGCGGTGAGGCGGTGCAACAATGTCCTTGACCACGAAACCCCAGGGGAACAGTCAGAAGTCCCCCCAGGAGATCAGGGAGGAGCCCTTCAGTATAGAGGCTGCTCCCTCCCATCTTAGGGAGATGACATTCTGCCTCCTATTGCCATTTTACGGGGGCAGAGCAGGTGGCTGGGCAGTTGTGGGAACGTGAACACACAGTTTACTCCCATATTATTTATTTATTAACTAGTGGCCCAGGGCACGAAATTCGTGCACATTAAAAGGGGATTAATTAGAGGAAATAATTTAATATTGCTATTTGCCCTTTCTCTATAACAGAAGTGTCAGAGATGAAAGAAAATTAGTAAAATGTATATGAAAACCTTCCTCCTGTCAGAGTCTGAAGTCCCCTGTCAAGCCCCACCTGATGGGGGACACGGCCTGAGGTCCCCTGTCAAGCCCCTCGAGGGAGGGCACAGCCTCAGGTCCCTGCTGATTGCGCGTTAAGGCTCCTTATGGGAACTTGGCCTCAGCTGTGGGTGCAGCCATCTTTGTGATGGGGTGATGGTAAATTAGCATATTCCCTCTTTATTAGATAGGATTACTACATTATTTATTATGAGGAGGATTATTAACCTACTTTTGCTTCCCCCCTCCCCTCGTATGTGGGTCAATATGTTACCTCCCCCGTCTTCCCCACTCAGGACTGAGGACATCAGCAGCAGCTATCAAATGCCTTCCCAAGAAGCCGAAAAGCCACTGTCAGCCTGAACGAGATCACCCTCTCACAGGGGGCATGCACGGTGACCCAGGCAACCAGCGGCGTCTGGCTGCCAGGGCGATGCCCCAGCTTTTCCTCGGACACCCTTGAACCCTTCACTTGACCTCCTGGTAGCCATGACGAGTTCTCCTTGTGGAGCCATAATCTCTTAACAGCGAGGATGCGGATGCAATTTTCTGGGCGTATCTATGCGACCGGTTTCATTTCTGTTATGAAACCCTACTCCTCCCCGGCTTCCTGGCCCACTGATGGCCTTGGTAACGCATCACATTTGTGGTTCTGATTAGGTTTGAACCCAGATGGCCTCTGTATGACACACAATTAAACTTTATTAATTTAGGTAAACTATTCCGGACTTGCCCTTATTCAGGTGTACAATTAAGCTTGCACTGTGGCACTCTGGGAGAAAAGATTTTATAAATAACTCAAACTCTGACCTATATCACAATAGTGTTTTTTTGTTGTTTTTTTTTTACAAATTAGTTTAAAGAACAGACAACTTTCCAAGTTGCCAGCCTGCTGTGGTGCTCAGCAAGCTCATTAGAGCCGTCGGGGAGACTTCTAAAACTCAGAGCTCCGCTTTCTGTCCAAAACCTCCTGAATGAGAACAACAACTTCCAGTTGCTCAGGGGGACGTGTTCCCTGGCACATCTTGTAGTTCACAAGATTCGGAACTACCGGGCTAATTATTTTTCAGGGTCCCTTATTAGTCAGGGCAGCCTAAGCTATGCTGTGGTAACAGATTACTCCAAAATCGCAGTGATTTGCAAAAAAGAAAAAAAGCCTGTTTCTTCTTCATTGTACACGTTCACTGGAGCCCCGCAGCGCGGCTCCACGTCCCCCGTATCCGTGCGGGGGCCTCACCGGGAACGCGCCCGCCCTGTCCTGGGAGCACACCCGTGACCTCTGGTTCCTGGGTCAACGCGCCAGCGCTGAGCCCCGTGGCCGGGCTGCCCGGTAACCTGTGCGCCTTCCCCGGCTCCCCTTTCCTCTCCGGTCTGGACCTCAGCTTCACCGGCCAAATGCCGGCCGGCCTGGTGCGCAGAGGCGAGCGCAGCTCCGCCTGGCGGAAGCTGGCTAACCCGTCGCCGGGTCCGAGCCCGGCTGGACAGGCATCTGTCACGGCCCCGCCAGGCCAGCTGCCTCCTGCCTGACGTTCCCTCACCCTTCGTCGGCTTATCACAAAAATTCGCCACACGGCCACGCCCTCGGGAAACCAGATGGCACGTCCTGCCCTTTTCCCCCGAGAAACACGTCTCTGCTCCCAGGCCGGATCAGCAGAGAGGCCAACGAGAACATTCTTTTTCCACAGGAACGAGACCTTCCCACATGCAGCCCCGAGCGCTTTCCTAAGATGACAGGTTTACGACCCAGCCTTCATTTTAGCCAAAAGCAACTTTCTAAAAGGTTCCGGAATCTGACAGCACGCAGGATGGATTCAGCCTGCTCTCCGGTGACATTTACATTATGTAAACGTCCCCGAGCGAGAGGACCCCACGTGAGCACCACAGTGCTGTGGGCCAGACACTGCAGGGCCTGCGCCTGGACTCGGAGCCCAGCGCCCCTCCACTGCATAACCGTGGCCAAGCCACTCACCCTCCAACGGCCTGCGCCTTCGTCTGTGAAATGGTGAAATGGGGATGGCAGCATCGGCACTGCAGAGGGGCTGGGAAAGTGACACATGCAAGGAAGAATGTAGAGATTCAGTGCCTGGCTACACTTCTTTCAACAGAAAAGCAGATAAATACTCTGTATATATAAAAGCCTAAGTGACCGTTTGACTGGTAGCTATGATGTGCACTGACCACCAGGGGGCAGATGCTCAATGCACAGACATGGAAACATGGAACAGACTGATGAATCTCAGAAGGAGGGGGGAGGGAGAAGGGCAGGAAGAGATTAACCAAAGATCTTATATGCATACTAGAGGCCCAGGGGCACAGATGCGTGCACTGCATGCACCAGTGGGGTCCCCTGGCCTGGCCTACGGAGATCTGCTCTCTGACATCGCCCGAGGGGTCCCAGATTGCAAGAGGGCACAGGCCAGGCGGAGGGACCCCACCAGTGCACAAATTCGTGCACCGGGCCTCTAGTGTATTATAAAGATCAGCCCTAGATGGTTTGTCTCAGTGGATAGAGACTTGGCCTGAGAACTGAAGGGTCCCGGGTTTGATTCCAGTCAAGAGAAGGTACCTCAGTTGATGGCTCAATCCCCTGCCCTGGTCGGGCACGTGTGGGAGGCAACCAATTGATGTGTCTCTCTCACATCACTGTTTTTCTCTCTCTCTCTCTCTCTCTCTCTCTCTCTCTCTCTCTCTCCCCACTCTCTCTAAAAATCAATGGAAAAATATCCTTGGGTGAGGATTAACAAAAAAAATTAAAAATAAATTCTAAAGATCAAGCAGAGGGCTGAGATAAGACTTTAGAAATTACAGGATCATATGCATATGTGCACAGCCCATGACAACAGGGTGGTGATGGCCTGGGAGGGGTGGGGGCGGGGCGGAAGGGCCCAATGGGAAAAGTAAACAAACAACAGGGGGACATCTGCAATACTGCCAATAATCAAGACAAATTTAAAAAAAAAAATTACAGGATCAGAAGTGCTTCTTAATGTAGTACCTTTGACACATGGCCTCCAATTCTCCGAGCCCCTCCCATCACGAGGCGGGGTCCGTGTCCCCACCACCACCTTGGTCAGGGTGGACCTGCCACTGCTCCAGGGCGGAAGTGGCCCTGTGACCTCTGCGGTTGGGTCATAAGAGGCCACGCCTGGTTCCCCCAAAGTGCTGAGCTGGGCCCCGCCCCGGGAGGTGCTCCCCTCGGACCCAAGCGGTCTCCCCGGAGCCAGGCCCCCAGCCCTCAGCTCCCACAGAGCGCCGCAACCCCCACAGGCTCAGCCAAGCGTCCCCGAGTCTTTCCAGCTGAGACCTCGTGGAGCAGAGCAGAGCCACCCACTGCGCTTTGTCCAAACCTGCCCTCAGCGTCTGAGAGCACGGTAAGAGGAGGGTTGTCTCGGGCACTGAGCCTGGGCGACTATGACACAGCAATACGCAACAGCAGCAGCACTAGCAAGATAATGGAAATACCCACAGGCAGGAGGGCCTGGTCTGTTCATAGGAAACTTAGGAACTCAAGAGCAGGTGACACAAACACAGCACGATTCCGTCACTCGCACCCTGTAACAGGGCCCCGCCCAGTTCTGGAAGAATGTTCACACTCTAAAGACTCATGGGCTCCCAGGAGCCTCTGCTCATCAAGCCTCACTGTCGTCGTCATAATTCCCTTTTCAGTAAACACATTTCAGTGGTGGGTGTGAGGGGACTGACATTCACAGACAGAGTGTCTAAACTGCTTGGCGCTCAGGACAGGCGGTGGGGTTCAGGTTCTAGAAAAATGAGAATCACCTTGGACGCCTTTGAAAGTCCGATTTGAAGGCCGATCCACAGAGGTTCTGATTCAGGAGACACTCATCTCGTGGATAGAAAAAAAAGAAAAAACTTAGAAAACTCTCCTGGGGGAGGAGAGGGCACACAAACTTAGAAAACTCTCCTGGGGGAGGAGAGGGCACACAAACTTAGAAAACTCTCCTGGGGGAGGAGAGGGCACACAAACTTAGAAAACTCTCCTGGGGGAGGAGAGGGCACACAAACTTAGAAAACTCTCCTGGGGGAGGAGAGGGCACACAAACTTAGAAAACTCTCCTGGGGGAGGAGAGGGCACACAAACTTAGAAAACTCTCCTGGGGGAGGAGAGGGCACACAAAGGAAGCATGTAACGTAGCTACCGCCTCCAGGAACCTCACGTGAATTCACAGAAAAGGCGTTTGTGTAACCGAGGCAGGGCGGCGTCTCGCCTTCCAGTGGTGTTGTGGGTTCTAGATCCTCCCTATGATCCCCGGGCCAACATGCTCTCCTCGGTCTGAGCTGTGGGCTGGGGGAGCACGGACACCAGGAGCATGAGGCTCCCCACGGGCAGGGGAGCTGGAGGAGTTACTGCGTGCCGGCTCTCACCGGCACCTTGGCTCCCACCTTCCGTGAGCAATGGCCCTGCAGGGCAGTGGAGAGGCCGAGGGCTCAGCGGTTAGCGCTGCTTCCCAGGAAGGTGAAGGGCCAGGTCTGCGTTTCACCGGGATGGCCAGTCCTGGAGCGCTGGGGCTGAATGCCCACACCCGCGGTGAGCCAGGCCTGCACTGGTGCAGACCCGACAGACAGGAGAACTCACCACAGCAGCTCACGGAGGGCAGATCTCTTGCGTGAGAGACGGTTCCGGTTCCGTGATCTTTCCACCCGCTGCCTCTGCCGTCCCGGGCTCACCGCTGTGTCTGCGTGCAGCTGTGGACGGAGGAAGGGATGTCACGGTTCATAAGCGCTTTGGCCCGAACAGCACTCGCCACGTGTGCTGACGGTCACGGGAGAATCAGCCTATGGCCGTGACCGCGTCCCAAAGAGCTGGAGGGGAGGCTTCTCACCCATCAGCGTCTTCCCAGCTCCACCTCCAGCCCCACAGAGAAGAGTGGGTGCTGGTGGACCCTGGCCACAACCACCACACACTACGGTCTATCACCCCATTTCCAATCACCCGAGGTAAAGAGCCGACCCTGGAAGCTTCCAGAGAGGAAGAACAAGTCTCTTTCAAAGGCCCAGGCATCAGAATCCATCAGAATTCTCCAGAGCCACGCAGGAAGACAACGGAGAGAAGCCTACGGAGTTCCGAGGGACCAGGCCGTCAACCTCGGATTCCGGACCCAGCCACACTCGCCCCGCAAAGGTGGACAGGTGTTGCAGACCTGTGCCATCTCTGAAGATGCACCTCCCAGATGCTTTCTCGGGAAGTTACCGGAGAGCATGGCATTGATCTGAACTTGTTTCTTGGACGTAACATCCCTGACGCTCTGTAGCATGTGTCTCTGAAAATGTGTGGATTTACATAGTCCTACCGCCCTCACTGGCTTCCCCCTGCTAAATTAGGAAAGCAATAATAGGAGGTGTGACATAAAGCACATTCCTGGGCCTGCCCAACTGGAGAGAGATCATTTTCAAATACAGTCGCAAATGCCGTTTCCATACAAAAAAAGTTTCTAACTTTCCAACCCCAATGCACGGAGTTATTTGAAGCTCCGCTCCCATGGCCAGATGCTGGTGTGGAAGAACATATAACTCAGATACAGCTGGAGCGGCCCAGAGAGCGCCACAAATCACCAGTTAGAAGGCTGCTAACGGCGGTCATACTGGCCGAAAAGCCCCGTCTCCCCCCCATAAGACCAGGGAGCACCACTGTGGGGGCAGAGCTGATGTTTATTGCTGCTCACACCATCCGTCATCCACCCGACACACTCCAACCAGAAGAGATGAGAAGACATTCATCTTTCAGGTGGAGATCACATCATGTCATTTTTGTATTTATGGGCATTGGTAAACTGCACTTGATATCAAAATTAAGCCAGAAGTTTCTAGCAAAAGAAGTGGTGAGAAAGTTTCAAATAAAACTTCACCTGTCCCTAAAGGAGCGAAAACCATCCAACCCTTAGGGGCCTCTCTAGCCTGCGCTCCTTGGAATACCCTCATATCTCAAAAGAGTTTAGGAATCTTCTTTAAGAAACACAATGGCCCGGCTGGCGTAGCTCAGTCATTGAGCGTTGACCTATGAACCAGGAGGTCACGGCTCAATTCCCGGTCAAGGGCACATGCCTGGGTTGTGGGCTCGATCCCCAGTGTGGGGCGTGCAGGAGGCAGCCGATCCATGAGTCTCTCTCATCATGGATGTTTCTCTCTCTCTTCCTCTCTGAAATCAATAAACGTATTTTTAATTAAGAAAAGCAGAAATACAATGACTATGCTTGCTTCTTGAACCATTCCGTCCTATGTGGTAATTCTCATTTCCTTCCTATTAGAGACCTTATCAGGACAAGTTAGGAGTTAGCCCCCCAAAAAACAAGCACGTGGTGTCCACCTCACCGTGGTCAAATGCATGCATCTGCCCGAATAAAAGTCGGGAACCATCATCCTTGAAAACCCTGACCCCATATACGAGAGGCCGTGTTCATTTAAGACATGAGTTTTTGGAACTATATTGAACTTTTCAGAAGAATATGCTTAGGGCACCCCCAACTCCATCCTCACCCCCGCTCCGGGATTTCCATGGGGAAATCCTAAAACCCCTGCCTTCAGCACGGCTCTTTGAACAGCAATTCTTTCTCGCTCTTCCAGGGAAAACAGGCCTTTAAACGCCTGGGCATTTTCCCAGGCACAGGGTGAGCAAGCCTGTCTCCTGCGGCCCGTGTGCTGGTCTCTTGTTGCCCAGACCGAGGCGGACATGATTAAAATGAAACCCAGTCAGCAGTCATATGTGAACCAACACATCAGAGGGAGTTTTCCAATGTTTCTCTCAGCTGAATCTAGATCCTCCCTATTCCAAATCCCTTACATTTGAAATTGTTTACACACGCGTTTGCCGTAACCCCCACTCTGAGACATCTCTACCTGCTCCACCACAGTTATACATGTGAGAGAGGCTGGTCTATAAAGTGCTGTCCCCTGATTCATTTGGAAGCCATCAGAAAGGTTGTTTTTCTGGTTTTGTTTGGATTTTTATTTCATTTTTCAACTCAGTTGACATTCACTATAATTTTATATTAGTTTCAGGTGTACCACATAGTGGTCAATTATATATTTTACCAAGTGATCCCCCGATAATTCTCGTACCTACCTGACACCATACACAGTTATGACAATATTATTGACTATATTCCCTGTGCTTACTTTACATATAAGGTGATGGTTAAAACAAGAAAGAATTACACCCCAAACTGCAATTTTTAAAAAACACCGTATAAAATAGGGGTTGAACTTAACCTAACACAAGAAGATCCTGCCTCCTTATAGCGAATACAGATGGAGACGGGCTGGGAGAGGTCAGGAAAGGGTGTGGAAGAGACATGGAAACTCAGCCAGCCAGGCAGGGCTGTGTTAGAGAATCAGCAGAAGAGGGAAAGAAGACACGGACGCCTTTGATCAATGAGGAACCCCGGAGAGGCGAGACGTACACAGTTCGGGGTGGAAGAGAGATTAAAATAGGATGCCTGGAGGAGACGTGGCAAAGGCAGCCAGCAAACACAGGAAGCGGGGTCCATCTCTCATTCTCACCCTCCCTCAGCGCTCTCTCCGCGCTGCTGACACCATCACGTGACTCCACAGCATTGGAGCCGACCTTCACTCTGAACTATTTTTAAACCGACGCTGAGACCGAGGTGTCCCACCCACAGCAGACGGGGTAAAGGCTGCTAAAGGGAAACTCACTGAATTTGGAAATTAGAAGGTTTCTCCCCGGAGGCAGCCTCCTTTCACCGTCCAGATGGCAATGCTGCCCCTTATTAACACAATTAACTTGCACACGTCACCTAAGGAAAGGCAACAAGCACTCGCGGCCCAGCTCTACACAGAAATGCCTTCTCTGCCCTGGCTGGTTTGGCTCAGTGGATAGAACGTCAGCCTGCGGACTGAAGGGTCCCGGGTTCGATCCCGGTCAAGGGCATGTGCCTTGGTTGCGGGCACATCCCCAGTGGGGGGTGTGCGGGAGGCAGCTGGTCAATGTTTCTCTCTCATCGATGTTCCTAACTCTCTGTCCCTCTCCCTTCCTCTCTGTAAAAAATCAATAAAATATATTTAAAAAAAAAAAAAAGAATAATAATGACATGTATATTAAAAAGAAATGTGTCAGCAAAATATTGTTGCATTAAAAAGTTAAAATCAGAGTAAAATAGTAACACTCGCTACCAGCATGACTAAAAATTATGTGTGTGCTTATCTAGCAAGTATGTAATAAATCATCAAAGGATTGGAGGTTAATCCTTAGAGGGCAGAATTATAGATTTCTTAGACAAATTTTCTATTCTGTCCTATAATCCTACCTAATAATAGAGTAATATGCAAATTGACCGTACCTTCACTACACCCACAAGCCACGCCCACCAGCTATGCCCACCAGGAAACCGTCGCAGGGACGCTGGGGTGCAGCCGAGCCCAAGGCCGGGAAAGCCTCCGCCGGAGGAGCCTGCACAGATTGCAGGCAACCACCGGGGGTCAGCTCCTGCGATCCGTAGCAGGGAGGCTGGGGTGCAGCCAAGCCCAAGGCCGCCGCCCGGGGCCAAGCCCCGACCCTGAAAGAAGGCAGAAGGCGGTGGCCACAGCCAAGGCCTGCGTCCCCGGTGCTGGCAGAAAATTGGTGCAGGCAGCCAGGTGAATGAAGGTCTATTGCACGAATCTTCGTGCAAACGGGCTGCTAATAAATAAATATTACTCTGTAATCATGAATACATTTTTCATAAAAATTAATATGCATAAAGGGATTCTGATCCACAAGATTATAGCCAGTTTCACACAAGAGTTATGAAAGATGCATTTTTCCTGCTCCAAGCCGCCGTATCTACGATCTACGATCTACGACAGACTGTGGGAATACCTCAAGACAATCCTTCCACCACGGACATGTTTTTCTTCCCCTCCAAAGGTTGAAAGACACGCAGTACCCTGTGTACATGTTGTCTTAGAGGTTTATTTTCTACGTGCACTTTCATTGACCAAAACAAGAAAGCATGCCAACACTTTGTTTTTATTCTTGAAAGAGTACAGGGTTTTGCCCAGCTGACCTGGCTCGGTGGTTGAGCGCTGACCTATGAACCAGGTCAGGGTTCGATTCCCAGTCAGGGCACATGCCCAGGTTGCAGGCTTGATCCCCAGTAGGGGGCGTGCAGGAGGCAGCCGATCCAAGATTCTCTCTCATCACTAATGCTTCTCTCTCTCTCTCCCTCTCCCTTCCTGGCTGAAATATACATACTGATTTTTATCTGGGTGATTTTGTAATAGAGTAATAAGTCTAAAGTTAAATATATAAAAATAATTGAGCATTCTCTTACATCACTGTCACATTTCCTAGAGCAGGTATGTTTTATGTAACATTGGAATGATTTCTCGAACACACCTGAAAGTTAAAACCAGGAGAAACCTCGGCGCGGGGGGGGGGGGGGGGGGGGGGGGGGGGGGAGGCAGGTTTTGTCAGAATTACATGTCTGGATGCAAAAAAAATCTTGCTACACCTGACTGATTACAAGTAATCTGAGCAGATAACAGATTATCGGGATCAATTTCTTGCTAAACAGACCAGCGGATCCCCAGAAAGTGAGTAAGTGTGACTCCTGCTTTCATGGGCTGTGTGTAGCCAACTGTCCACAGCAATGCGGTTAAAATGTTCCTAACAACACTCAGCTACAGAAGTACAAACCGGTTCTCATTAGGGTCAAGTCTGGCCCTGGCGAGGAATTCTCTATTTCATCTGGGTCGGTTGTATTGATCCAACAAGAGTTGAAATTTAAAACCAATCAACACTTGATTTCTTTGTTAACGGCCACACTAACACGGGGCGTTGACATGAGCGGATGTTTTGTCTTGCATTCAACTTCCTAACCCTTTTGATCAGGAAAGCCAGGAAGCCAAAGCACAAGACAACCCGAGCCAGCCTCCGGCCGCTGAATGCTTCATCAGCGCGCCCTGAGCAGAGAAGCCAGGGGCGTCTGCACCACCCAGAGCGCCCTAAGCGGCGCTGCCTTCCTCAGTCCGCGGCACGCACCGGAGAGCGGAGAGCGGAGAGCGGGACCGCCGCCCGGGAACAGAGTCCTCCCACCAGAGCGCTGGAACTTGCAGACAACCACAGATGAGGCCAGAAGAAAGCGGGACCGGGAACGCCACTCAGTTCCTGGCGTTTCTGTGGCAGAGTGAACACCGTACGCGTCAGCCTTCCCTCCTCCCCCAAGTGGAAGAAGGACGATGCTCACCTGGACGATGACCCCCGAGCTGCGGGAAGAAAACACGGCGACCGCCTTGGAGTGTGCATGGGACTGACAGGCCTTCTCCAGAATTACAACACCCACAACATGCTTTAAAAAAAGTGTTTTTGATTTTTTTAAAAAGAGAAAGAGAGAGGGAGAGATGCGAGAGAAACATCAATGGGCTGAAACACACACACACACGACACACACCTTGGGAGTGCGCATGGGACTGACAGGCCTTCTCCAGAATTACAACACCCACAACATGCTTTTAAAAAAGTGTTTTTGATTTTTTTAAAAAGAGAAAGAGAGGGAGAGATAAAAACTTCGATGAGAGAGAAACATCAATGGGCTGCCTCCTGCACGCACGCACACACACACACACACACACACACACACACACACACACACACACGGACACTGGGGATCAAGCCCACAACCCGGGCACGTGCCCTGAGCAGGATCCGAACCAGTGACCTCTTTGTTCATGGGATGCCACTCAACCAACTGAGCCACACCAGCCGGGTGCAACACGGTTGTTTGTTTGTTTTTAAATATGATGTTCTTGTGTATGTGGTTTTCTAAAGTGTGGTTTTATATTTTATTTTTTTATATATTTTTATTGATTTCAAAGAGGGAGGGGGAGGGAGGGAGAGATATCAAGGTATGTGCAAGTCATTGTATGTCAATTTTACCCCAGTCAAGCTGTAAAAAAAAGAATGAAGATTAAAGCCAAAAATAAATAAAAATAATAAAGTCATCCTGGTCACTGCCCTTCTAGGCCACCCCCCCCCAACTTACTAACTCAGCCCCCAGAGTGCCCGGCGGTGTGAGATGCCACGGCATCCAAGCAGCTCACCAAGGCCGGGCTGGTCCCCCAAGACTAAAGGTCCCCTGCCCCCACCTGCCCCCCCCCCCCGACGGCGTGCACAGCTCTGCCCACATCCCTCGTGCTGAATCGCAATCGTTCCCCCCGACGCCACAGTCCATGCGCCCAGGGGAGGCCTTGCTCAGCTCCAGCCCCAGGCCAGCAGGGAGCCGCTGGGGAGAGAAACCTCTCCATCATCGGGGACAGACCGCCGCAGCTGCGCTCCTGCTGGGAGGGCCCCGTGCTCGGAAAATGTGTTAATTGCAAACTGTGCCCAAAAAATAAACTCAAAAACTGAAGAACTAAGTCAGAATTGAAGGGGTTGTATTTAAAGCTCAGACTCAAGACCTTTCACAGTCCTTCTACTCAAGAAAAACATTTTAAAAATGACCTTGGACTGTTGATACCAGAGTTCAAAGCGCAGCACAGACTGGAAAAGCCGAATTTCACCGCAGGTTTCTAAACAGTCTTCTTGTTTTTCCTCCTGGTGCAAATGGGCCTTAAGTGGGTGCCATTTTACCTCCCTGAGAAGAGGGTCTGCAATTTTTTTTCAGACAGAAACTTGCTGGGGGACCTGGGAGAGGAGGCGGCCCAGGCAGTGGGTAAGCCGTGAGAACAGGAGCCGGGCGGCCGGAGGGCCCGCAGAGTGGGGGGCCCCATCTTCCAAGTGGGGCGGAGGGGTGTGCCCTGTGTCAATTCAATTCGGTTCAATGAACACGTCCAGGGTGCGCCTTGCCCGAGTAAACAGGAGGGGACATCTCTCAGCGCCTGCCATAAAGATAAGCCCCGGGCATGGCCGTTCTCCCAGGACAGGCTCTGCGGCTCCGGGCGTGTCCGGCTCCAGGTCAAGGGCAGCCACGGCCTGTGAGCGCCACCACCGCGGGGCCCCGGGCGGGCCGCGGGCCACGGGCCAGGTTGTGCCGTCAGTCAGCCACTGAGCCCAACTGGAAGCAGACCTGACTCCCGATCGATCCCGGACTCTCCCACCATCCTGCTCTGCTTCTTGCTGGCCATCCAGAAACAGAAGGCCCGGCCAGCGTGGCTCAGTGGTTGAGCCTCAACCTATGAGCCAGGAGGTCAGGGTTCGATTCCCGGTCAGGGCACAGGCCCAGGTTGCAGGCTCCATCCCCAGTGTGGGGCGTGCAGGAGGCAGCCGATCCAGAATTCTCTCTCATCACAGATGTTTCTCTCTCTCTTCCTCTCCCTTCCTTGCTGAAATCAATAAAAATATATATTTTTTTAAATATACATATAAGCCGGGTGAGGCCACGCGACCATGGGTCTGGGAGAGGCCACGCACCCCTGGGTCCAGGTGAGGCCACGCGCCCCTGGGTCCGGGAGAGGACACACGCCCCTGGGTACGGGTGAGGCCACGCGACCATGGGTCTGGGAGAGGCCACACACCCCTGGGTCCAGGTGAGGCCACGCGCCCCTGGGTCCGGGAGAGGACACACGCCCCTGCGTACGGGTGAGGCCACAGGCCCCTGGGTCCGGGTGAGGCCACGCGCCCCTGGGTCCGGGTGAAGCTGGATCCCGGGTCCGGGTGAGGCCACGCGTCCCTGGGTCCGGGTGAAGCTGGATCCCGGGTCTGGGTGAGGCCGTGCGCCCCTGGGTCCGGGTGAGGCCACGTGCCCCTGGGTCCGGGTGAAGCTGGATCCCGGGTCCGGGTGAGGCCGTGCGCACCTGGGTCCGGGTGAGGCCACGCGCCCCTGGGTCCGAGTGAAGCTGGATCCCGGGTCCGGGTGAGGCCGTGCGCCCCTGGGTCCGGGTGAGGCCACGTGCCCCTGGGTCCGGGTGAAGCTGGATCCCGGGTCCGGGTGAGGCCGTGCGCCACTGGGTCCGGGTGAGGCCGCGCGCCCCTGGATCCGGGTGAAGCTGGATCCCGGGTCCGGGTGAGGCCGTGCGATCCCCTGGGTCCGGGTGAGGCCGCGCGCCCCTGGGTCCAGGTGAGGCCATGCGCCCCTGGGTCCGGGTGAAGCTGGATCCCGGGTCCGGGTGAGGCCGTGCGCCCCTGGGTCCGGGTGAGGCCACGCGCCCCTGGGTCCGGGTGAAGCTGGATCCCGGGTCCGGGTGAGGCCGTGCGCCCCTGGGTCTGGGTGAGGCCGCGCGCCCCTGGGTCCGGGTGAAGCCATGCGCCCCTGGGTCCGGGTGAAGCTGGATCCCGGGTCTGGGTGAGGCCGTGCGCCCCTGGGTCCGGGTGAGGCCATGCGCCCCTGGGTCCGGGTGAAGCTGGATCCCGGGTCCGGGTGAGGTCGTGCGCACCTGGGTCCGGGTGAGGCCACACGCCCCTGGGGATCCCGAGTGAAGCTGGATCCCGGGTCCGGGTGAGGCCGTGCGCCCCTGGGTCCGGGTGAGGCCACGTGCCCCTGGGTCCGGGTGAAGCTGGATCATCCCGGGTCCGGGTGAGGCCGTGCGCCCCTGGGTCCGGGTGAGGCCACGCGCCCCTGGGTCCAGGTGAAGCTGGACGCCCGGGTCCAGGTGAGGCCGTGCGCCCCTGGGTCCGGGTGAGGCCACGCGCCCCTGGGTCCGGGTGAAGCTGGATCCCGGGTCTGGGTGAGGCCTCGCGCCCCCTGGGTCTGGGTGAGGCCACGTGCCCCTGGGTCCGGGTGAAGCTGGATCATCCCGGGTCCGGGTGAGGTCGTGTGCCCCTGGATCCGGATTAGGCTGGGTCCTGGTCCAGGTGAGGCCACACGCACCTGGGTCCAGGTGAGGCCATGCGCCCCCTGGGCCCGGGTGAGGCCACGTGCCCCTGAGTCCGGGTGAAGCCATGCCCCTGGGTCCGGCCAAGACCAAAACAGAGGGTGTCGGACCTGCATTACCACCATTTGTCCACCATCCAGAGCTGAGGGGTCAGTACTGACATGTACACATAAGGAACTGGTGGACGTTGAAATTGGGTCTCAAAAGAACTGTTGGTCCAGAAAGAAACTCACTACAAACTGATTCATTTGCCTGTCAGCATAACTATTATTGCTCGTCTCACATTCAGTTCTTATAAGTATATCTCTAGTGACACATGATCTTGCTCATCCAGGGGAAATGATGAACAACATAGACTGATGAACAAGAACAGAACCAGAAACAAGGAGGCATCGATCGGACTATCGGGCCTCAGAGGGAAGACAGGGGAGGGTGGGGGGAGGGGGGAGAGATCAACCAAAGGACTTGTGTGCGTGCATATGAGCCTAACCAATGGTTAAGTTCAACAGGGGGTTGGGGCATCCGTGGGAAGGGGTGTGGGATGGGAATGGGGGGATGAGGACAAATATGTGACACCATAATCAATAAAGAAATTAAAAAAAAAAAAAGAAATGTGACTAAAAATTCAAATGTGGAATTGAATTTTAAGTTCATGTAATCTTAATTAAAACTTAAATTTAAGAAACAAATACTTAATTCAGTTATCAAGAAACTTCTACTTTTTCAAGTAGAACTTCTTTTTAAAAAAAAGTATATTTTATTGATTTCTTACAGAGAGGAAGGGAGAGGGATAGAGAGTTAGAAACATCGATGAGAGAGAAACATCGATCAGCTACCTCCTGCACACTCCCTACTGGGGATGTGCCCGCAACCAAGGTACATGCCCTTGACCGGAATCGAACCTGGGACCCTTCAGTCTGCAGGACGACGCTCTATCCACTGAGCCAAACCAGTTAGGGCTCAAGTAGAACTTTTATAAACCCTAAATACAGATCAAGTATTTTTGATGAAAATTTAATGTCTGAATTCATATGTGTGTAAATACACATCTGATTTTAGCTTTGTTAGAAAAATAGAATATAAAATACCTCATGAAGATTTCTTTATATTGTTTACACATTGATATGGTAATGTTTGGTTTGAATACAACATATTAAAATTTAAAAAATAAATAAATAAATAAATAAATAAATATACATATAAGGATGTCACCTTCTCCCAAGCTGAAAACAAGTCCCTTGCCTAACACCTTCAGCCTCCGCCCTAGCTCCTCCCTCTCCCCTCTGTACACTTCTTAAAAAAATTCCTTGTTTCTAGTCACACGCCTACAATCTGGCCTCCATCCTCACCACTCGTGAAATGGTCTGGAAAGTCACCAATAACTGCTGAGTCCACTTCCCTTCCTTGACCGCATCTTCCCACCCTCCGTCGGGGTTGAGCCCTGAGAACTATATATGTATGTACACTGAGCGGCCAGATTATTATGATCTCTGAATTCGTACATGGGTGTGGTCTGGCCAGCCTGCCTGCTGGTCGAATTCCTGGTCGAGGGGGCAATTTGCATATTAGCCTTTTATTATATAGGATATACACTGAGTGGCCAGATTATTATACGTTCAGAGATCATCATCATCTGGCCATTCAGTTTGTGTGTGTGTGTGTGTGTGTGTGTGTGTGTGTGTGTGTATCTCCCCCCCGCCCGCCCCCGAAAACTCAAACCCGCTGGGTCATCACAGATGAAGGCTCCGGAAAATTAAAGGATCCAGGGACTTTCAGGCTTCGAAGAGCACTGGCCGATTATTGTCAAGACGCTTTATCACAGTCTTCTGTTTCCTAAGCGAGGGCTAGATGATTCTGCGTGTTCAGTCCCATTCGGTGTCTATCCTGAGGCAGGCACTGCCATCTCTGTTTACACCTGAGAGAAGTTCGAGTCCGAGGAGGGACAGCTGCAGCCGACACAACAAAGCCGACAGGCGGCCCGCGGCCCGGCCACGGAGCGTTTTCCTCCACATCCCAGCCACCCCCTCCGTGAGCAGGGAATGAGACATTTGTAGAAACTTACTTTCCAGAGAACAGAAGTTTACCAGAAAAACAGAAATTTTAAACAAGGCTTTTTAAAGTCACTTTTTTACAGCTACCTTCCCAAAACCGTGTTCTTGCTGAACGATCGAGAATGTAATTAACTTCCCCGACGCCACGCCATGCTCCGAGAGCTGCTTGGAAAACACTAGTGAAGCCCTTTCTGGGTGAGCAGGTCAGGGTGCTGTGTTCGCTTTGGTCAGGAGCTGCTCTGAGATGCGTGTTTGGGGGTGTCTGGGTTGGGTTGGTATTTGGGGAGATCTCTGGCCCTGTGTGATGTTCCTCGGGCACCAGTGGGCATTCCGCTACCGAAGATGCGTGTGCAAACACACCTGAAAGCGCAGCGTGCTCCTCCTCAGCCTTAGGCACGCTCAGACGGTTCTCTCTCTTCTTAACTGTGACCAACAGCCCAGGATCCCCCAAACAGACGGACCGCAGGGCCCTGTCCCATCCCCCAAGAGCCGTGCGGAAAGTGCTCTTCTACGAAGGAGTGCGAAGCTGTTGGAGGCCAAGCTCTGGATACAAAGGACCTAAGCCGTTCAAGTAATAAAGACTATTGGTAATGGTATGTGCTTTCTGAGGGGAAAAATTTTTTTTTAAATATTTTTATTGATTTCAGAGAGGAAAGGAGAGGGAGAGGGAGAGAGAGAGAGAGAGAGAGAGAAAGATCAATGATGAGAGAAATCACTGATCAGCTGCCTCCTGCACGCCCCTCAACTGGGGATCGAGCCTGCAACCCAGGCATGTGCCCTTGACCGGAATCGAACCTGGGACCCTTCCGTCCGCAGGCTGACGCTCTATCCACTGAGCCAAACCAGCTACGGTGGGAAAAATTTTTTTTTAAATGTCTTTCAAGCTCAAGTAACATTTTCTTTTATTATAATCAGCAAGCTTTATAAGATTCTGTTCCTATTCTGTCCATTGTTTGGTCTTCACAGGTGCAGGTGTTTGTGACTATCTATCTAGCTTGTTAATAGCCAAACAGATGACGGATGCAGCTGCAAGTGCAGGGATAGCTGTAGTTATCAGGGTTTCTGTCTGACTCTGGCTTGGGAAGAGAGTCTTACACGTATTTTTAGTCAAACATAAATTTATATTCCATCACCAATGAAAGACAAGTATTTAGGCAAACCGGTTTTTTTGGAAAACAGCAAGAACAAGGATAAAAGCATGCCCTGGCCATCAAATTCTACCCGCTCGAGCACTCCCATCATCTCCTTCAACATTCACCATTATCGTAACGATGTGTGAGGACTGCTACATTCAGGCTTCACGGACCAGAATAGCCGTCATCATCGTCATCGCAGGAGTAATAACACCAAATGAATCAGAGTATTGACTTCCCAGAGACAGCTTTTTAGATCGGATCTGAATGAAGTTCATGGTTTTTTTAATTAAAATTAGAACACACACAGCAGACGGGAGGCAGAGAGGCGTGGGGGGGGGGGGTGACTCTTTATCCAGAAAGATTTCGGTGCCAACGGGTCCCTAAGCAAGGAGGCCAGTTCCAGGTAAAGAGAACGGAGGATTTCCCGAGAAGTTGAGGATTTCCTGAAGTTAAACAACTAATGACGAGCGAAGCCAGGACTGAGACCCACCCTGCAGGAGAAGCCCACAAACAGGGCGTGGAATGAGGTCTCACCTGGCCCATAGAGGTTCTATCCGGAGTCCCCTTCGGAACTTCCTGCCCTTCAGCACTCGGTAACAAGGACCCTACGTTTCTGCCCTAAACCTGCAGGTCCAGGTAGAAAAGTGAACTGTGAGGACCAAGTCCAAGAGCTGCTAGTATCAAGGGTTTACAACAAAAGAAAGAAAAGACAAATACAGGATCAGACGTGAATTGTTCTTAGTCCAATTGATGTGAAAACCTTGCAAAACAATGTTTTTGCAAAGAACGTGAATCAAAAAGAAATATCCTATTTGCACTTCAAAAGGCACTTGATCCTTTCTCATAATTTTACCAGGTGAGGCCACTGCTGGACCCGCTTTCATCTCCTTCCGCGTCGCCTCATGAATAAAAAGCAAGTCCCTGTTCCATCAGTGAGAGTGCCTCGGATGGGAGGGATTATATTTATTTACTTCCTTTACTGAGGGTGTAATTGGAAAACTTTAAGTTTCAGAAAATTCTAAGGACAGTCTCTAAGGATGGGCCCGAATTCAACAAAACGCTCCTTAGTCCTCTCCTGATTTTTCCTTTCTCCCCGCAAACCTCACAGACGTTCACGGCCCCATCCCCAGAGGCCAGGCCCTTCTTTCCCAGAATCTGCCCGAGGAGGAGGAATGTGGTAGAATAGAGGCAGGTGATGTTTTGGGAACTGGTAACACCCACGTGGTGGCCCCGGGTGCAGCCTGGGTCCCATCCAAGGAGAATCTGGTGTGGGTCTTTTATTATTTCTATTTATTTTTATTTTTAAGTATATATTCTTATTGATTTCAGAGAGGAAGGGAGCGGGAGAGGGAGATAGAAACATCAGTGATGAGAGAGAATCATGGATCGGCTGCCTCCTGCACGCCCCGCACTGGGGATCGAGCCCGCAACCCGGGCCTGTGCCCTGACCGGGAATCGAACCCTGACCTCCTGGTTCCTAGGTGGACGCTCAACCACCGAGCCCCGCCGGCCGGACTGCTGCGGGTCTTTGTAAGACCGTCAGACACGGTGAACATGGCCACTTCCCAGGTGGGAAATGAGATGGCTGTAGGTCTCGGAGGCGGCATCAAAGGCGGCCGTGGCCACGCTGCCCCGGTGACAGGCGGTGCCCCGGGCGAGGCGGAGCTCGCACCCGGAGAAGTAAGAGCAGTCTCCAACTCAGCCCCAGCTCCCCAGAGATTTCTTCAAAAATTAAGTCAGGATCAGACGGAGTTTAGTTGTTGTTGTTGACAGACACAAACAAACCAGCCACTTCCACAGTCGTTTTAGATCAGACTTCAACCATGAAGAGCAACCTTTTCTATTTCTAAGCATTTTGCTTAGTTAACTTTTCTGGGCAAAATGTCAGCATTTTGTAGCATGTATAAAACTCCCCTGACACCAACTTCATTTTCTTTTAGTTACTTCACTTTTTAAAAATCTGATGCAGTTCTCACTTGACAGTGTCTGTATATCACTCGCAGCCAATACTTCATTTCCGAGTTTTCCTGGGATTGCAGTGAGACAGCCAGATTTATCGGAATGCCCAGTGAAATTAGAATCTCAGATAAACAGCAAATGACTTTTTAGTGTAAGCATGTTCCATGCACTCCTTGGGATGTACTTACACTAAAATGTACTCCGGGGGCTTGAAACAACGGAAGTGCATTCTCCCCCAGCTCCAGAGGCCGGAAGTATGATCTGAGAGGACGGCAGGGCCTCACCCCTCCATGGGCCCAGGGGAGGGTCCTCCTTGCCTCCTCCAGCTTCGGGGACTCCAATCTCTGCCTGTCTTCACACAGTTTCTCCCTATTTCCAAGGACATTAGTTAATGGATTTAGGGGTCACCAGTTAATCCAGGATGATATCGGCTCGAGATCCTGAACTTACAGACATCTGCAAAGACACTTCCTCAGACAAGGTCACATTCAGGGGTCCAGGCACTAGGACAGGATCATCACTTGGGGAGAGAAGGGCTACACCGAGGAACACGAGCTGCGGTTGAGAACTCCGCGGCTCAGATGCAACACAGACACCAAGTCAGAAGCGATGGATGGGGACCTACATGAGGCTCTTTCACCCGGTCCCCCGCCCCACCCCCCGCCCCCTTCCCTCGCCACGGCTACCACATGCTTATTTGTAAGGAGCACGTGAAGCCCACCCAATTCACCCAGTCGCCCGCTCAGCAGTGACTGGGCTCAGTACCACTGGGCCCTTCTGAAGCGCCAGAATCGGGTAGCCCAGCAGGCTGCCCTCCTAAGGATTACACTTCCTAATGAGAGGAGACAACTGATCGATGGATCAATAAACAAGCAAACAGGGTAGATAAATAATCCAATGAGTGCTATGAGGGAAATAAACAAGGGGTGTGGAAAACAACAACCGGGAACATGGCGCACTGCTCAGAAAGGGGGGGAAGGAGACCGTCTCAGGACAGACCGTGTTTGTGCTGAGCGGTGGGGCCGGGGGGGGGGGGGGGGGGGGGGGGGGGGGCCATGCAGAGACCCAGCGGGAACGTCCCGGGCGAGGAGGAGCGCCCAAGGGCTGAGGCTGGAAAGCGGGGGCGGCCGATGGGCAGGACCCGGTGACAGGCTGACCTCTCCTCCAAGGACAGCACTGTGCCCGGTGAATACCGCGGAAGCGTGACCTAACAGTCCACCCTGACAGGTGGCAAGAGCCCTCGTCCGTTTCCGGAATCCTTACGCCAGTCCTGAAGGCCCGCCAGCACTCGTGCCAGTTAGACAGGAGTCTAAAGCGGCCACATGAATGGCCCACGTTCACTCGTGTAGCAACCAGAAAGGCCTGGGCTTAGACTCAGATCCAAGTCCGAGTTCAGCGCTGCTAGCATGACACCCGCTCGGAGCCCTAGCAGGCCCCGCGACTGTGCAAGGAGGTCAGGGTGCAAAGTGACCGAGACGGGCTCCTGATCTGGAAACATTCAGTCTCCTTACCCACCTACCAAGCCTTCGGAGATTTCCCAAGTTTGAGTCCACTGTTCACTTCCATTATATCCGAGTCTCCCATTTCACCAAAAATACTGACATCGCTCGCCTCAACATCTTCTAACCCCTCCCACTCCATACGGCATCTCTGTGTGTCAGGGTTCAACAGAGAAACAGCACCAGGAAAACATGTAGAGAGAGAAGGGATTTCTGTTAAGATGTTGGTGAACTTCTTAAAGTAACTGTGGGGCTGAGGAGTCCCAACTTGCCAGGCAGGAGGCCCGGGGAAGAGCTGATGCTGCTGTTCACGTCTAACAGGGGAACCCCTTCTTTTCGGGGGAACCTCCGGCTTTGCTCTTGAGGCCTGCAACTGATTAGAGGAGGCCCTCCCACTCTGCGGAGGGAAAACTGCTTTCCTCGGAGTCTGCTGACTCGGTGTTCACCACATCTGAAGGACTCCCTTCCAGCACATTCCAGACGGGGGCTGGCCCAAACCCCTGCTGCCACAGCCCAGCCCAGCTGACACCTACAACTAACCATCACCCTGTCTGCTCCATGACCCTTTCTCACCTCCTCTGAGTCTCTCCAGAGGTGTCCTGCTTCCTTGCCATTGCTAACCCCTCCCCATGAGTTCTTCATCTCCCCTTCTATCTCCTGCAAGAATTCTTCTTTCCTTCGAGATCATCCATTTTCACTGGCTTCTTCTTCCAGGTCAGCTTGCTCAGATCTGCACTGGCTTTCCAAACCTTTCCTCTCTCTAATCCACTCTCTCTAATCCACTCTCCAGCTCCCACTCTTCAGTCTCCTCAACTTCGCTATCCAGTTTCTTGCAAAACGAGGTGATCTGCATCTGTTGCTTTTACTTGCCACCTGTTCACGCCACCCTGCTTGGCTCTCTGGCTTCCTTCCCATCACCTTTCGGGCCTTCTACCTCTTCCTGTTGGGGGGCCCTCAGGCCATTTCACGGACATCGTGTCCTGTGCTCTGATTTTACACCCCGGCTGTCTCCACCGTCTGTCTCCACGTCTCATTTACCACCAGTCACTCAAGGGGAGCAGAACCTGCCGCCCAGTGACTCTGCACGTGGACTGGAAGGATCAGGAAAAGGTCAATGACCCAGAGCTTGAAACTCGCCCAGCGTGACAATATCGCACTCAGCAGCACCACGTGTGCTAGACAATACTTTCCGGAAGCGGGCAATCTTTGGGTCACTGAGCTAATCTTTCCAAGAGATGAGCGGATACACATTTCACGGGATTATTGACAAACTGCAGGTTTGACTGCACATTGACGGGCTTTGCATATGAGGGTCTTCCAAAGCATAACGGTGGCGGATCCACTGCCAGCCGAGCATCTGTGTCCTGTGAGGGAGAGGGCGGCTTCAGACTAAGGAAATCTGCCCAGAAAACACCTTCCTTGGAGATGTTCCTACTTAATGGCGAGCCCTCCTTAGCTGGAACAGAAACGCACAAACAAGAGTGTCTCGGGGCAAAAGCCGATGACAACCGAAATCGATATAAATAGGAAAACAAGAACAAAACACCCATTTCTTCTCCGGAAAGATCACGAATAAATAAGGTCAGGAATGAGAAGGGAAAGGCTGGCTTGCGTAGGAGACTCAAGGATTGCTGACATTCCCAGCGATGCAGTTGGTTTTTCTGTCCGTTTTGCAGTCGGTGTGACAGACAGAATGAGAAAAAGGGCGCTCCCAAATTGTCCCAGATTGTTCTAGAAAGGGGAACTCCTGGAGGAGATGACCAGGCTGGGGAGACCAGTGTCCCTTCAGCCAGCAGACCCCCAAGTGAAGGCGAAGGGAGACTCAGGCACGCTGCAGCAGCAGGAAGCCACGGACTGAGCCCCGTTCTGTTTCGGGGGATGTGGCTTGAAATGGCTAGATCTTTGCAAATGCATAATTTATAAAAGCTCCAGGAGCCTCTGAATAACATGATTTAAAGCGAAGTCATTACTGACTAGAAGCAAAAAGAACTCCCCGAGTCCTCCTCATCGCGGCCGGGAGGACCCCACGTTCTGATGAGGGTGAATGTGACCGCCGCTCTGGTTCAGCGCTCACGCCCCCGGTTAACCCCCGCGCGGCGGCCAGCGGGCCTCGCAGAGGTCAGAGGTCAAAGCAGCTTAGTGTGCACGAGCTAAGCCGAGCCCGGACCTGGTGCAGTCCATTTATAAATGAGCTTTATCCGACGTCGGTGCTGTTTTTTCTAGGACACATTCTGATTCCAGATCAGAGAGAAGGCTTAAATGCAAACAAGAATGAAAGCTGACAAATCAAGCAAAAAAAAAAAGACACACACCCATAAAAACAATGGGCTACCATTTCTATTCATTCTGACAGAAGGAACCCCTTTATGTCACCGACTTGCCTATGTGAAATCTCCACCAGCATTCCATCGACACGGCGGTACTAGCATCGGTTTAGGATTTTCTCTGGGGGCCTGGCCAAGAAGTGAACAGCACAGAGCTGGACTCAGCAGGCTCCCTGCCCTCTGACAGGTAAAGGAGCCAGGCCCCAAACGGAAGCCGTCCGTCTAGCCTAGCGCGTCGGCGGCCCTCCTCCCAAATGCATCCGAACATCCCCTTTAACGCCTCACACGGTCCAAGCCTTTCCCCCATCAGTGCTCTCTGCCCCTGGAACATCCTTAGATCCTTCTACTCAAAGCTGCATACAATCACATGTGCTTACATGGACAGTTACCTGCCTAGAGTTTTTAACTATCTTGAGGTGTACAGTGTTGTGCCCCCAAAATCCTCTGGGAACTGCAGAGCTGGCTTATCTTCCCGGGAAGGTGGGGAAGGCGGGAAGGCAATGAGCCGGGGCGACCCAGCAGCAGAGGTGCCCGTGCGGATGGGAGTCACACAGTTCCCGGCTGGACCGGCTGCCGTCGCTCCTGAGCCTCGTTCCCAGCTGCTGCGGTGCCCAGGCCTTGGCTACAGCCTCCCTTCAGCCCGCCGGCACCGTGGGCCCCCCTTTCCCAGTCGCAGGGAGAACCCCAAAGGCGGGGCCTGGTCCTGGAGGGGAGAAAGCTGGGTGGGCGGCCTCCCTCCCGCTAGAATGCAGAGTCTGGAAGTGCACATGTGGCGGGTGGGGGGGGGAGGCCTGGGAATGTAACCTCCCGGCCCTCCCTGCCTCTCCAGGGCTGGACGGACCGGACCTGGAGGCTTTCTCCTCCTTCCACACCTCTCACCCCGCTCTCCTTTCACTAATTCCCCCCCACCCACCCCCTCCGCCTCCCCGGGGCTGAACTCTGATTAAGCGACACTTACAGCTTCTAGGATTTTGAAACTGAGCCCCCTGGGCAAGCAGCTACTTACAGAGCAAACCAGCCAGCACCACCCCCCCCCCCCCCCCGCCCCCGTTTTCCTGTCTGAAATAGATAGGGCAGTGCCCTGCAGGCAATTAGCGGGGCGACTCCCTTGCATTTTCTGCTCTGAGCAAAGACAAGACAAACCCCCCTGGCCACTGCAGGCTGGGGATCAGCTTACCGGAGCTCAGCACATTCCCAGCTAATGCACTCGGCTTTTCAGAGGGGCACGGCGCTGGGTATCATTCACAGCGGCGATCACCTTGCTTGTTCAAGCTTCAGTGAAACTTTCACTTCTTTCAAAGAAAAGGCACCGGCTGCCACTTAAGTAAGATTTATGGAAAGTGGCCTTTTCAAGCCGATACCCTCACGTCTGGGATCTGGGAGAGCGGCAGCGGCAGGAAGGCTCACAGCAATGCCAGGGCCTCGCACGCTGGCGCCCGCCTTCTCCTCCAGCCGCCCCCCAACGCACAGACGGCGCGCACCTCGGCCTTCCTCCCAGTGAGCCCCGAGCTCACCCGCCATCTGTCTTCTGCCTTCTTCCTTCTTCCTTGTCTTCGGGGTCACTCGGTAGTTTCAGCAAATGGAAAACGGAGAGGTGAAACAAACTAGGCAGACTGGAGAGTTTCCTTAGCGGCAGAGCTCTTAGGATGGATTGCACACAAGGAGTGAAGGAAAAACGAAAATGGGCATCAAGTAACCACTTAGTTGAGACGCCCAAGACAAGGATTTGACTAAGAGTGGACCAGGTTTGAGAAACTGAAGGTGTGCTGGAGAGATGTTAAATCTGAGACTCCTGCCCGGCCGGTGGCTCAGTGGTTGAGCGCTGACCTATGAACCAGGAGGTCACGGTTCGATTCCCGGTGGTTGGGGCACAGGCCCAGGTTGCGGGCTCGATCCCCAGTGTGGGGCGTGCAGGAGGCAGCCGGTCCATGATTCTCTCTCATCATGGATGTTTCTCTCTCTCCCTCCCTCTCTGAAATCAATAAAAATATATTTAAAATATGTATGATTCCTATCAGACACTGCGGGGGAGGAAGAAATCCCTCTCGCCCATCCTCGGTTCGTTTGACTAATCTAATGATTACGTCCACATGAGACAGGCCATGAAGTCAAAAATAAAACTCCTCCAGCCTCAGGGAACTTGGTAAAACAGACACCACTCACGGGGCCACCGTTTACTTGCAAACCAACGTTGCTGGAGGTGACCTTCTGGGCACAAGTTCAAGTTGACGGCATTGAGCAGCTCCTATCGCAATTCCCACACCAGCTCTCCCCTCGTGAAACGACCCTGAGACACATCCCCTCTTGGGAACAGGTTTTCCAAGTTAAAAGTCAGAGCCAGATCTTGATCCTTATAACAGAAGTGACTCTCATAACTCTAATCCAGAGTGTAATCCAGAGGTGGCAACATGCAAAAACGCCCCGTGGACTTTGACAAACGTGTACACGCACTAACCACCATCCGGATGAAGTCCTCTCACACTCCTTCCAGAGGACCGACGCCCAGGCCATTCTGATCCCCACCCTGACAGGCTGGCTCTGTCCCTTCTAGAACTTCCTTCCAGCGGCATCATTCCGCGTGCGCGCTTTTGTGTCTGACTTCTCCGACTCGGCTGTCTGCGCCTCATCCATAAACATCCCCAGGCATCCGCAGCCGTTGACTCTGATGATGTAGGTATAAACCACCCCTCTCCTCCTGATGCGCCGGGACTGATTAATAAAGCTGATAGGAATATGCTTGAGTCTTTCTGTGAACATGCGTCTCTTCCTCACATCCTGAGTGGGGGATGGGGAGGGATCTGTTTATCATTAGAAACGGACAAACAGGCTGTCAAAGGGGTTCCAGAAGAACTGTGATTCTTCGCACAACCGCACGCCTGTTCCACGCCCTCGCCCAGGAATACGTTCCGCCTCGCACTTCCTGGCGGGCCCGCACCATGCCTCCGAGTTGGTTCCCCCATTCCTGTGGGTGCAATTTATTGAGCTCACCTTCCATGAAGTTTTTCTACCCCAACTGTGTCCTAAAAACCAAAATCCCTTTTTTATTTTCCCGCTCTCATCTCTCAGCATTTCCTAAGGCCTTTCCCACTCAGCTTTTCCCACCACACCCCAGGAAAGCAAGCTCCTACTGTGTGCAAGGTTATGCCGCACCCCTCAGGCCTCGCTCAGACAACGCCAAGCACACCGCAGGTACAGGCTCAAGACTTGTTGAATGAATCAACCATTATTTTACATGAACTCCTTAATGGCAAAAACCACGTTTCATTAGCTTCTATAACACATCCGGAATTTCTCACAAATAACCAAACACATATCTGATGTTTGCTCATAATAATTTATGGAAATATATGGAAATTATAATTAAATTAGAGTTGGTGGATATGCAAAATAACCAGTTAATTTAAATTTTATCACATTCTAATAATCTTGAGTTTCTCATTTGATTGAAAAGCTAGCTTTTTGTTTTAAGATTAATGTGGAGGCATATTAAAGCTCTCCCCAAATGTCTACTTGAAATCACAGCTGATTTCGTATAGTGTCTTCAGGACACACACGGTATGTGAATGTATTCACGGGGTTTCCTAAATATTACTAATCAAGATGAATTAAGCATTTGGGTTGTTCCAGCTGATTCTGCGTTTGATAGAAAATTTAATTTTTTTGAAAAGGCTGTTGAATTCCAGCGCAATTACTTCCTAGATAGTCGTATTAACATTCTTAATTTTAAATTGCCAGGCATTGTATTAAATGCCAACAATAAAGTTAATGTGAAATTGGGTGAAAGCTTCTAGATTTTAAAATAAAATATTTCTTTCAACATAATCTCACAGGGTATTTAAACTCTCGGAGGGCGGGCTTATTTTAAAGGAAGCAGGGAAAACTGAAATGGTCTGGATTGCTGCTCCAGGTAGCGTCCCCCACCCCCGGCTCAGTGACCCCCACCTGGGCCCTCCTGACCCCACCTCTGCCCCCGCTTCCTTTTTCTCCGCATCACCCGCTCCCATGGGGCAGACTCATTCCGTTCCTCACCGGCTGTCTCTTCGGTCCCCCGGATTCCCAGTGACTGGCACGGGCTTGCCCTTGACCTGCAGTACAGCTCAACAGCGGAATGAAACCGTCTGCCTGCTCACCCCCCCTACCCCCCCCCACGGTGCCTAGAACCTGGGGAGAGAGGTCCCCCATCTTTTGCAGCTGCGCCTCCAGGCTGTTTGCTTTCCCTCCTGGGGCTCCGCACTCCCACCCCACACCCTGCGCTGGTCTGGGAGGGTTTGCATTGTGGCTGTGACCTCCGCGTCTTAGGCCTCGCTTTTCTAGAGACGACTACCACACAGCGCCCGGCCACCTCCCTCCTTTACACCACAGTTTTTTTCTTTTTCTTTTTTCTAATATATTTTATTGATTTTTTTTTTTACAGAGAGGAAGGGAGAGGGAGAGAGAGCTAAAAACATCGATGAGAGAGAAACATCGATCAGCTGCCTCTTGCACACCCCCCACTGGGGATGTGCCCGCAACCAAGGTACATGCCCTTGACCGGAATCGAACCTGGGACCCTTCAGTCCGCAGGCCGACGCTCTATCCACTGAGCCACACTGGCCAGGGCCACCGTTTTTTTCTTTAAGAAACAATATTTTTATTGCTTTCAGAGAGGAAGGAGGAGGAGAGAGAGAGAACCATCAGTGATGAGAGGCTGACGGAGCACTGAAAAGCTCACATGGTCGCTGACCGCTGCACCACTCCGACGGGTCCCACTTCCAAACTGTCCCACTGCGAAGAGCAAGCTCATGTGCTTCCACAGCTTCACAAAGCGACCCAGAGGCCGTCCCCGCTCACGGTCTGACGCTGTCCACCCCGGGCAGGCGGCTCCGTGCAGGCGCCAGCCCCGACGGCCCGCCCGCCAGCCCCGTCCACCCCGTCCACCCGCCAGCCCTGGGGCCCGCGGTTCCCCACGTGGGTCTGGCTGCAGACACCTGTGTCGGGGGCAGACTCCAACACAGCCTGCTGCAGGCTGCCTTCCATCCTCCGGGGGCGGGGGGGGGGCACTTAAAATCCAGAGAAGCCTTCCAGCCCGGACCCGTCAACATAAAGCGCTGGCCCCGCACCGTTAAATGGAAGAGCCAAGTCTTTCGGAAAAGTAAGCGGGAAAGGTTTTAGTGGGCTGTGTGCTGTTGTTTATACACTGGCCCTTATTTTTTTATTGATGTCAGAGAGGAAGGGGGAGGGAGAGGGAGACAGAAACATCAGTGATGAGAGAGAATCGTGGACCGGCTGCCTCCTGCCCGCCCCCCACTGCGGACCGAGCCTGTGCCCTGGCCCGGACTCGAACCCTCACCTCCTGGTTCCTAGGTGGACGCTCCAGCACGGGGCCAGGGCGGCCGGGCCCTCCCAGCACCTTTGAGCCGTAAAAAAGCGGCGTCTAGAACTCAGGCCACATCCCCTTCAGCTCTGCGGGTGCCCCAGGCACCCCCCCACCCCGCCCCACCCGTGGTCCTGGCGCTGTCGCCCGCGGGCCCGCTGGGAGAAATGGTAACATGTGAGGCCCGCGAGGCGACCCAGGCGCCCAAGGAACCGCGGATAAGGCGACCCCGTGGGTGGACTAGGGGGTGCTGGGTGGGGTGACAGGGGTCCGGGGAAGGCCGAGACCTCGCGGTTCCAGGGACATGTGGACTCCAGAGAGGCCCCGGCCCGTGTGGCTCAGTGGATAGAGCGTCGGCCTGCGGACTCAAGGGTCCCGGGTTCGATTCCGGTCAAGGGCATGGACCTTGGGTTGCGGGCACATCCCCAGTGGGGGGTGTGCAGGAGGCAGCCGATCGATGTTTCTCTCTGTCCCTCTCCCTTCCTCTCTGTAAAAAATCAATAAAATATATTAAAAACAGTCCCTCTCGGTGTTTCTTCTGTCCCTCTCTGTAAAAATCAATAAAATATATTAAAAACAGAAAAAGGAGGAGAGCGCTGAGCAGGCGGCGGCTGGGGGTGTCTCTCCCATCGGTGTTTCTGGCTCTGTCCCTCTCCCCTCCTCTGTAAACATCAATAAAATATATTTTATCAAAAACAGAAGAAGAAGGAGAGCGCTGAGCAGGCGGCGGCTGGGGGTGTCTCTGCCTCCTCCGTAAAGATCAGTGAGACGTTGTTTCTAAAGGAGATGCAGGACCAAGCAGGGCAGGAAAGGCTCCCAGACGCAGGCCTGGCGGCCGCCAGGAAGGACGGAGGGATGGCCAGTGGCCCGGGCCGTGTGGGGGTCCGGAACCGCACGCGGCACCCGGGAATCATGTTGGGGCCGCGGCCGGAGACACCGGGGGACACTGCGGTCCGACCGTCCGACCGGCGGGCTGCGCCCCGAAACGAGGTTAACGGCGCAGGCTGGGCCCGGGAGGCCTGAAACGTGCCCCACCCCCACCCCGGGGCGCTCACCTGGGAGGTCCCGTGCCCGCGCCCCGGGGCCGCCTCCCCTCGGAGGGCGCGGGCCCTGAAGGCGCCGGGCTCGCTCGTTTTCGGGGTGAAAACGTCCTCTGCGTCGGAGGGGACCGCGCAGCGCCGCACCCACCGTCCCGGCTCCGGCTCCGGCTCCGGGGGCCCCGCGGGCGCCGCACGCGCACAGCACGGCCGCCCCAACCGCCGCCCCAACCGCCGCGGCGCGTGTCCACGTGGTCGGCGGCGCGTGTCCACGTGGTCGGCGGCGCGTGTCCACGTGGTCGGCGCGTGTGTCCACGTGGTCGGCGCGTGTCCACGTGGTCGGCGCGTGTGGTCCGGCGCGTGTCCACGTGGTCGGCGCGTGTCCACGTGGTCGGCGCGCGTGTCCACGTGGTCGGCGGCGCGTGTCCACGTGGTCGGCGCGCGCATGCGGGACGTGCAGATGCGTGAGGGCGGCCACCCAGCGAGGGCCGTTAGGAGCGCGCCTCCCAAACCCGCCCCAACCCCACCCCACCCTCACCCCCCACCCCGCCTGCACCCACCCCACCCCCCCCCCACCACCCCCCCACCCCGCCTGCACCCACCCCACCCCCCCACCCCCGCCTGCACCCCCCCGCCTGCACCCCCCCGCCTGCACCCCCCCCACCCCCACCCACCCCGCCTGCACCCCCCCCCCCCCACCCCCTGCACCCACCACCCCCCCACCCCCCCTGCACCCACCCCACCCCCACCCCCCACCCCGCCTGCACCCACCTCACCCCCAGTTGCCCCACCTCACCCCCAGTTGCCCAAGAACAACTATTTCCAGAGAGGCCTTCTGGGCCCCAGTAACCCAGGAGCCCTCCTGGGCCGCCTCCCATCACCCGGGGCCCCCCAACACAGCCCGTCTTGGGGTGAAGGTGGGCTTTACGCCCGGTACTCAGGAACAACCACACCTGGAGGGTCCAAGTCCACGAACACGGATCAGGGCGGGCCCAGGGCCCAAAGCCCACCTCCACGCGAGAACCCCTTTCCTCTTGCCCGGCCGGGTGGCTCAGTGGGTGGGCGAGGCCCTATGGAGCAGGAGGTCACGGTTGGACTCCGGTTAAGGGCACAGGCCCCGGTTGTGGGCTCCATCCCGTTTGGAGGCAGCCGATCAAGGATTCTCTCATCGTAGATGTTTCTACCTCTCTCTCCCGCTTCCTTCCTCTCTGAAATAATACATATATATGTATATTTAAAATTAAAAAGAAAAAGGAACCACTTTTCTCAAGAGTACAAACGAGGCCAGTCACTTACGGTGCCCACGCCACATACACGCTAAGCTCTACGATCACTCTTGGAGGTTTAGTAGCTCCTTAGTCAATTTAAAGTGGATTAAAAAGTTCAGCCCGGTTTGGCTCAGTGGATAGAGTGTCCGCCTGTGGACTGAAGGGTCCCGGGTTCGATTCCGGCCAAGGGCACATACGCAGGTTGTGGGCTCCATCCCCAGTGTGGGGCGTGCAGGAGGCAGCCGATCCATGATTCTCTCTCATCATGGATGTTTCTCTCTCTCCCCCTCTCCCCTCCTCTCTGAAATCAATAAAAATATATTTTTTAAAAAGTTCAATAGCAAAAATAAAAACAAATCTCAGATCATTTAAATTTGACCATCACCCCCTCCCTTTTTAAATTTTGGTAATAAAAGTAATTTCATTAGCTTTACTCATTTAAATGGCACATACCTGTAACTCCCAAGTTACTGTTAAAAACTACCTAAAATAATACATATAGACCCAAACAGATCAAAACCCTGGAAGTATGCTGACCTGTCATGCACTTACTAGGCAGAACTCTACACACCTGTTGTGCAGTCTCAACTTTCCCTTATAATTACCGCAGCGTATTGATCGAAAGTCCATGGGCGCCCAGAGGTGCCAGTGAACAGGCCGGGACATGGCATTTCAAAATCTATAACCCAAATCTTGACTTTAATTCGGTCAGTTCCCCGTTTTACTTCTACATCGAATATAACTGGAGTAACCAGTTGAATATCAAATCTGGGTGAATAATAAAAATTCAGTCAAGTAACATTAAGGCTAATGAGATCAGATTTATTCTTCATGTTTTCTGTTATACTGACCAGCTTCTGCAATTGTCATTGTAATACTGTGACACACACCGTTGGTCACAACGAATTTTATAGACTTGACTAGAGCTTTACCAGTGAGACTCAGATCACAGGCCTCTGACAAGAGTGGCACTTTCTTTCCGGCCACATGGGTGTGTCCTGCCATCGCTGTGCCTACCGCTGGCACCAATAAAAGGGAATTGCTACAGAGTAAGAAACACATCAAGTCAAGTCCCGCCCCCCCCCCCCCCCCCCCCCCCCCACACACACACACACACACACACACCGGCCCTCCAAAAAAGAACAATGTCGTCGCTTTACGTTAGGAGTCACAAAAAATTTTATTTAGGAAAAATATTTCCTTCAATGTTTATTAGATAATGAATTTTTATTTAAATAATTTACTTTTACTTTTTCTGTGCAGACCAATCAAAAAGTATGCCTCTGTCCTTTCATAAGCAAACTCTAATTCTGCATGGCAGATAAGAAATTAACACTCTACTTCCTTCTACCTTAAAAATTACCAAGTTTTCCTCGTCATGAATTCGTTATTTCTGCATGGATTGTTGTCATGCTGCTGTTAAAAAAAAAAAAGAAAAAGAAAAAAGCCAGTGAAAGATAGGGACACATGGGAAACAAATCAGAAACTGTAATACTAGTTTATCACGAAATATATTAAACATTGTTTAAATATTAAACAGCAAAATACTCCTATATTAAATAAATAAAACTTGAATTTGTCATGGGGAACCAGAGGCCAATACCACCAACAACGGGGATGGTCTAGTGCAAAGGGTAATCCAAAAAAAAAAAAAAAAAAAAAGCAAAAAAGCAAACACAACATTTAATACTGGTATTGTTTTCAGTAACAAATTAAACCAGTGATTCTCAATCCTTCCTGAAGAACATTTAAGGAATATGGATGCCCCGGTCTCATCCCAGACTAATGAAATCAGAACCAGAACTCAGGCAGTGCTGTTTCTAAAGAAGGTCCCCAAACGAGTCCCGCCTCGGGTCAGGGCTGAGCGCTCCGGGGGAACCCTACATGCTTCTAGCTATTACAAGTGCCCCCCGGATAATGAGACGGAGCTCGCTTTTACCGGTGGGACAAGACAAGGGGTCTCCTGCCTACAGTAACTTATGGGTAAGTCACGTTTATTAACGGGTTATTTCATGTCCATTAACATGTTCTCCTGTGCCTTTTCTTGCCCTGCAATTCTGTATTTTTAGACTCTAAGACTAAGTACAGTCGGAGAACTTCCTTGGACACCTCAGTTCCCCTGAAAATACATCACTGATTCGTGAATGTGAATGCTCACTGAATGCCTACTACGTGCAAGGCACTGCGGCAGGTGCGGCTGCTCCACTGGGAGTCGTGAGAGAATGAATGATGATTGGCTGCCTGTGAGGTGGGTGCGGGTTGTTTGTTTTGTGCTGTGTTTTTCCTTTAGAATTAATGGCTACAAACTGACTATATGGACCTAAACAAGGGACTGAACTGCAGAAAAAAGAAAAAGACAAAGGAAACAATTTCATACCACGGGTCTGATTTTAAAATACATGGCAGAGCACAGTCGTACTTTTCCTAATGTTCCGTGCGGTACTTCCAGAACCCTTCCAATACATATAAGGCAGATGCGAGATAGAAAAATAAGTCCTGTTTGAAGGAGATGTTCCCAATTTTAACCACACTCTGTATCAAGTAAATTTCACACAGAAGTATAAATACTAAAAATCTTTATAGAAAGGTAGTTCGTGTCCACTGGTAGTAGTCTCAATAGATAAGCTTAAAATATTACAGAATCCAGACCTTGACTATTTCACCATGGAGGAAGTTGATGCAATACATAATTTAGTCTGCAAACAGACTTCTATGCTGAGACAGCCTAATGTGAACAAATTGAAGTTTTCTTTTATTTCCAAGAAGGGAGGATGCAGAGAAGAAAAAGCAAGGGGGAGGAAAATCTGTTCAAACTTCATCAACACCCTAAAATCCAGTCATTTTCAACCCGGACGCTTTTCTCCTGAAAAGCCTAGTGAATTCCATATGGATAAGTACTTTTCCCATTCCCTGTTGGTATGGACTTTCATGGTTACTTAAAGAATAAGTAAGTGCTTTCTCATTTTTATGACAGCGTTCAATTTCAAAATGAGGCTAGGTAATGGCATCTGAACATGAGGAGGAGTTAAATGTTCACAAAAATAGTATGTCAACCTAAGAGAGATGCCTGGGGGGGGGGGGCGCAATGGGAGGTGGGGTGAGGGGATGATATAAATGATCAGCAACAATTCTAGTGGTAAAACTCTCTAGGGGAATAAAGGGTCCAAGTTACTTTAAGTAGCAAAAAAGGTGAAGTTAAGACTCAAGGGAAATGCTCATTCATTGTACCACGGATGCAACACTCTGTCTGAAGTAGAGAAGTAGTAAAATATTTTACTAAGTTAAAATAGAGGTTTTATATTTCATATGATATTGAATACGCACATAAAAATACCAGTGTTTTTATCTTGTTTCTGTTCAGACACTTCTTAAGCATGTGTTCTTTGGTGCCGGGAGAATTTATCGGCATTTAGGGAAAATGGAAGAGGACTCCAAGGCCAACATGCCTAGAAGCAGAAGACTCAGAATCCCATACCCGCTAAGGCGAGAACCAGAGGCGGGCGAGGGGAGCAGGGAGGAAGCGGAAATGACGCTGCAGTAGGCTGAAGCACTCCCCGCCCCGTCCTGCCCCCCTGCAAGTCACACTCTGGCTCCCAGCTAGAAAGTCCTTAGCCTATTGGGCTCTCAACCGGTTTTGAGATTTTTTCCAGCGGGAAGGCATCCCAGATAGAAATACATCCTCCTAAATTTTAAAATCAGCAAAGTCAGTGAGAAGAACGTACATTCATTCAATGTATTCAATATAAGTAAAGAAGTCTCGAAAAGGCTAAGTAGTTCAACCAAAGCTGAAGAAGTGTTCTTGATTTTTCATTATTCCTTTTTAAATAAAGACTAAGTATAGATATGGTCTACATACAGGTTGACATTCTGATTCATTCAAAATAGTCACATCCCTTTGCTTGGTTTTGCAAGTTCCAGAAACTAATATTTAATACCATTCATAACACAGCATTTTCAGTAAAGAGGAATTATAGAGCAATGAAAAATCAGAAGCAAGATGGCTCCTAGAGCCTCGTCACCTCTAAATATACACACATGAATAACCTGCATTTGCTAAAGAAACACATTTTAAGTAATGCTAGTTTAACCAATGGAGAAAAAACTTCTATCAAAATATACAATTTCCATTACAGACTAGAAGGCTAATATTAAAAAAATAGTTGTAGGCCAAAAAGTTTGCTTCTATGAATGACAGGCATCATATGATCCCTTTGAAGACAAAAGCATCGGATGAGATCGTGTGCTCGCCCGTGACCTTCTTCGTTGGTGAGTGTTGGATGAATTCATAGACACTCAGTCTTTAGATGAAGGTATATCCATGCTTCTTCACCCGGATCTCCAGCCGGGGAGACCAAGCAATTCAGAACCTCAAGTGGGATTTATGCTTTACCATGTACCTGAAAAATAGTAAGACAACACGTTATAATGGCTGTAGGAATCTTAGAACCTTTAGAAGGTTACATGTAAAGATACTTAAAGTCAACAGTGAGAGAGACTGGCTGTCTTTGGGAAGCTTGTTGCTGTGACCTTGGGGAAGAGGGGGGCTTCTGGAGGAAGCGAGAAGCACCGTTCCTCTTGCTGAAGTCTGTAAGAACGCCGGGCTAGAATTCTAAATGCTCCTCTATAGTGAATTATAATTTATAACCATCGGGTTACGTCAATCACCTGACTCTGAGGAAACCAGTAATAATCAGTGGGGGACTTAAGACCAAGAAAGTTAGGTTCAGGGGTATTAACTGTGACTGTATGCTGTTCTTAAAGTTCCCAACTATAAAACTCCTATTGCTGTAAAGGACCTTAAATTAAGGTGACCAGATCGTCCCGCTTTTGGCGGGGCAGTCCCGATTTTTAACAATTTGTCCCGCATCCCACGGCGTTTTAAAAAAGTCCCTATTTTTGGAAAGATCAGCATCGAGGCAGGCACTGGGAGAAACGGTTCACAGCTTTCAGGAACTTCAAGCGGGAACCGCAGCCGGGGAGCTGCTCCAGCGAAGCAGAAGGAAGGGCCGAGGGCAGCCGTACCTATCCAGTGTTTCCCAGAAGCGCAAGAAAACGGGCCTGTCCAGGTGGCGCTTGTGGTAGCTGAGCTCCAGCACGGTGACGTCCCACTTCTGCACGTTGGGGTCTAGACGGACTTCATCGTATTTGAGATGGAAGGCTTTGACTGCATGGGGGAAGATAACATTCTTTACTCAAAATGCAAGCAAAGTTATTCAAGTGCTCTAAAGTAATTAAAATATCCAACACAGACATTAGCAAAAACAAACCAAAAAAAAAGCAAAAAACATTTTTCTTCACCAACCGAAGCTCTTATAACCAAAGTGATCTTTGAAGTAGATGCTAAAACTGTGGCATCCTCAAAAACATTCAACTGACAAGTATTTCCTAAGGGTTCACACATGCCAGCCACGGGGACTGAAAAGAGGGCTGAGGTGCAATGCCATGGTCCCGTGGAAAGACGACTATTACACACAGCACGATCGAGGCAGGGGAGCACAGAAACACGCCATGGGATTCAGAACAGGCTGCACAGGCGTGATGTCTAATCTAAGACCTGAAGGTGGAGTACGAGTTGGGCTAACACGGAACAAAAGTGACCCAGTTTGCAATAAGAGCATGCTCAGAGAAAACAGTCCCTCTAGAACCTAAGCAAACTGAATGGAACCACACGTGCCAAGTCACTCCTGGAGGGAGCGAGTAAGAGGAAGACCGCAGTGGCTGGAGCAAAGCTGGCTTGAGGCCGTATGGAAAAGTCTGGGCCTTTACCTAACCCACGCAGAGGCTCTGCAAAGTGCTGAGCAGAGAGGAGCGGCCCCACACAGGAATCCAGAGGAGACAGGCGGGATCAGCTGGGAGAGGGCATGTGTATGGCAAGAAAAACACTCAAGAAGGAGATAATTAGGGCGTGAGAGCTAACGGGACTTGGTAAGAAACGATGGCGAGGAGGAAAGAAACACGGAAGGCCGGTCGAGGTTCTGACCAGGGATGGAACCTGCACCCTGTGCATATCAGACGGCGCTCCACCTATGGAGCTACCCAGCCAGGTGAAAAGGACGTTTCAAAAAGAGAAAACGTGACTCCAGGAGTCAAATTCTGATCAGGAGGTCCAGGGATCCAGTATTTGGGTCACTAGTGAGTTTGGTGGGAACAGTTTAGTGGGAGCAAGAAAAGCGAGGCTACAGTAGGTTAAGAACGGGACAGAAGAGAGTGCGTTAGCAGAGAGGATTCCTTCAAAGGCCGGGCTGTGAACGCTGACGGCAGGAGCCAGAGGAAAGGCCAGGGCAGGGGAGGGCTCGGTGCTGTGTGGGTCTTAGGACAGAGGGGCAAGAGGCTTGCGCTTCAAATGCGACCAGAAAGGAGTCAGAAGGAAGGATGAAGAGAAGAGACCAATGCGTGGAATTGCTCATTACTAAGCTTGCACCTAAGTTTCAGAAACTAACAACCTGAACAAAATGACAATGAAAACACTTCCTCTTCACTGAAACTTAGAGGGCACTGACATCTGGACACGTTCTAATCACTGTTCACCGAGCACGCAAGCCGTAAAGCACGGCGTTCCTGTTCACCGACGTCGTACTTGCACGAGAATTCTCCCTCTCTGTACCTTTTAGCTTTATTTATCAGCTCTGCGCTTTACTCGAGTTTCCGGAATAGCAGGGAAAGCTGCCTTCGTGGTGGAAATGCTAGAATTCATCACATGAGTCATCTCCCCAGTGTCCGTTTCCAGCCTGGGAGAATGGTGGAACCACTAACAAAAACAGAGGCTGCTAAAAGTAAGCTGATTGCTCAGCAGCACGAGCTACACTCATAAAAAAGTGTTCACTTTTGATAAACATCCGTTTCATGAGAATGCTTTTTATGAAGTAGTTCTAGGACGCCACAAACTTCCCTGGGTACTCGGGTTTAAATAATTGAAATGTCCCTACCAGCAAAAGAGCCAGCTCAATTCATCTCCTTTTTTATTGGCCAACGACTGGTCTCTGAAGGGTGGAAACCCGTGAAGCCCATTTTAACTGACGGGTGGGGGGTGCCTGGTCCTCGCACTTTGTCCTGTGCTGCCCAGTGACCCAGCAGAGGCGGGCCTCCAGCAGGGAGCCTCACAACAAAGATGTAACTGGCCCTGGGTTTTCATTAAAATATCTGGACAGCAGCAATACGCCTGATTGTAAAGCAGCCTAAAAAGTAATTACCAATGTTGGAGGGCACGTGATGTTCAAAAAAGGCTTTAAAAATACTCCACAGGTGCTTAGAAATGAACATCATGCATGTGACTTGATAGGGACCATTTGACACACGATTCTCATCTGCAGAGACAGAGATGGCTCCTCCTTTTAAATAAAGCAAGAGCGTTCCTGTGTGGGATTCGCGGCACAAAACAGAATCTTACTTTTGGCAAATATGTCAACTGGTGATCCATCAGGCAAAAGCCATGGCCACCCTTTGAACTGCCACGCAGGACCCTGCACGAAAACAGCCACGACCCGGTCCCTGTAAACAGAAAGGGGCGGGAGAGTCAGAGAAGAGCTGTCATTACCGTGTGTCGACGAGGCTCACAGCACACAGCCAGCCTCTCATTGCGAGGCTGGCATCCGGGCCCTGCCTGGGGCCTGCACCCCAGCCTCTTCCCTATAATTAATGACATGCACACTCTCAGGTGACCCTTTAGCCTTTATCTGTGCCCTTCTAGTAACTACAGTAAGAGCCCACTTTTCCAATGCAGCAGGAAACAGCAGCTGATCTATTAATGAAAAAGCTGGTTTTAAAAGGAAGTCATTTAAAATTCAAACAAACTTTAGATGTTTTACTTTAATTAAAAACACCAGACATTATAGTAATTCACCAACCATTTTATAAAACGCCAAGGCCTTATTTTTAAATTCTGATTATCTGGAAGTAATCTGAGTACAGAAACCATCTAGCCTTTTCTTAAACTTCGCAATTGTTTTAAAACTGTTTCATTCACCACACATTCTGTAAGTTTTCCTTAAAGCAACTTGTGTTACCAACCATTAAAGTTTCTTTTCCCAAAAAAGGAACAAATCTCCTTCTAGGCCCTCATATTCCATTACATTAAAAAGCAATTAGCCCAGCTGGCATGGCTCAGTGGTTAAGCATTGACTTATGAACTAGGAAGTCACAGTTCGATTCCCGGTCAGGGTACATGCCCGGGTTGTGGGCTCAAGCCCCAGCAGCCGATCAATAAGTCTCTCTCATCACTGATGCTTCCTTCTCTCTTTCTCTCTCTCTCCCTTCGTCTCTGAAATCAATAAAAATATATTTAAAAATTAAAAAATAAAAATTATTTAATTAAATTGAGAATTTATAATAAACACAACTGCCATAACCCGTTTAAGCCCACCACTGAAGAGGTGGGAACAAAATCCCAACGTTCACACTGGTGAGGTTCCCTCGTGCATGTACCCTGTGCCAGTGCTGGTCTCGGCAGTTTACACGTAACTTACGTTAACACACTGCATCTTCCAAACACCCCACCGAGGTGAGGGCTACCGTCATTACCCGCTTACAGAGGCGGAAACAGAAGTGCGGGGACATGCCCGAAGCAGGAGAAAGAGAGAGGAAGAGTGAGGAGGAGCGGGGAGAGAGGACGCTGGTGCACTGGTGTGCTCCTGTCCCCGTGTGCGAACTGATAAGTCATGAGAACGGCATTCAGTGTCGTCACGTGACCTCACGCCGCCTGGAAAGGGTCTTGGGAACGCCCGGAGGCCCACAGATGCCACTGCACCAGATGAAGGCTCCACACATCCAACCAAACAGCACACTTCCTATGCAGGTAAGAAACCTACAAGAGGGATCAGTGCTGTGCAAACCACAGCCTACAGTTCCCACCCTGCTCAAAACCCCTGAGACTGGAATTGTGTCTTCAGTGGAAAGTGCCCGCTTTCAAGGGGCCGGTGCTGCCGAGCACAGCCACCACTAACGGAGCACACCACGCGGCCTCCTCTGACCGGGCGACGTGCCCCGTGCAGTAGCTGGGAGCTCGGGCGCCTGCCACCTCAACGGGGTCTGCTCGCCAGAGGCCCCGACCCCTGCCAGGTCCCCTGGGCGGCAGGGCAGCAAGACAAGAGAAAGACTCGTCCCAGGGAACTCCTGGGAGGGCAGTACAGGGGGAAGGGACACCACTCCCAGGCTATGCACCAGCGGCGAGGGACCCAGCGACAGTCACGCGGGAGGCGTTCTGTGACGCGGATACGGCACCTGTGCACGCTGCTGGGTTCTCTCCCTGCAAATAACTCCAAACATACAAGCAAGTATGTAACACTCCTCCTTCCCACAAGCCTTAGCCTCGACATACATGAAATTCTCTTCTCGTTCACTTCAGATGTGACTCAAGGTATCTTGGCTGGCTCCTGGGGGAGAACCGTAACACAGGACCCTTAATTCTCTAGCAGATGTCGAACACACTGATATTGCCAATGGCCTGACTTCCTGTGTCTGAAGACCAACCAACACTCGGAAGGGAAGTCCATCTACTGCCCCGATGCAGGAAGTTCTCCATGTCACAGAGGGGAGAGGAGCTGCACTCCAGGACTTTGTACTTTCACTCCAGCTTGGATTAACAAAGTAATGTAAGAGTAATTCCTTTATCTTCAGTTAGAGGCTCTTTATATGACACATAGCTCAGTGTTTTATTAAAGAACATTCAACATAATAAAAGAGCTAAACCAGGTGATCACATTATTCTTCTTACTAAATTATTTTCTTGCAATAAACGTAGCAATGCCTTCACTACTGTTTCTTACCAGGAAATCTGAGTTCTCCAAATCTAAAATCCGAAACAGGCCCTCACAACATTAGTGTGCTTGAAGTTCTACTCTAAAAGCTGATTCAGAACCAATGGACCAGTGGAAAGAATTTTTACTAAGTTTTCCAGAAGTTAGTGTTTCTTCTTTTAAGTGAAATAAAGTTTAGCTACATAAAATATAGATTTGATTAGGTATCACTGGTCTATATATTTTTTAAATATATTTTTATTAATCTCAGAGAAGAAGGGAAAGGGAGAGGGAGAGAGAAACATCAATGATGAAAGAGAATCATGGATCGGCTGCCTCCTGCATGCCCCCTACTGGGGATCAAGCCCACAACCCAGGCACGTGCCTTGACAGGGAATCGAGTCCTGAACTCCTGGTTTACTGGTCAACACTCAACCACTGAACCACACCAGCCGGGCACTGGACTATATCAATGATGACCAAATTAGGCATTAGGCTTCACAAACGGGTTCTATTTATACCTCGTGATAAAGTCCACGATACCAGGCATGACGGGCCTGTGGGAAATAGATATCTCACCAGTCCTGAGGCATGAGTTTCAGGGGCTGGTCTACGACTCGGTAGGGCACCGTGACGCTGAGCGCGGTGCCGCCCGGCTGCATCTGGTCTTTCCTTCTCTGGATCAGCGTTTCATTTTCTCGTTGGCAGCCCTGCTTCTTCTTTTCATCCGATGGGACAAACCTTGGAAAGCACAGAGAAGGGAAAAGGTCAAATGGCTCAATGTGATAAAAACAGAAAAAATAAGTCCTATTCTGAAATGATTTTTTAAATACTGAGTTTTAAGTCAAAAACATTTACTTTTAAAATGCACCTGTTCTGCATGTACAGGTGAGGCTGGAAGAGCAGGGTCTTTCTTTCCCTCGCATGTTGAGTAGAGCGAAAGCTCGTTCAGCCGTAAGTCGATATGGGTGTGACTCTCACACACATTTACATTCACCAAGCACTTAGCATTCTCCAAGGCCACACAGAAAACCCACTAACCCTTGGTTTCTCAAACACCATCAGAGAGACTTTCTTTTAAAAGGAAAGGTGGCTGGAACTGGAGGTGACGTGGCTGGTGAGGCTTCCTCCCGGACAGGTGACTCAGCCCGTTCCAGAACATCACCAACACCCCGTCACAGTGTCTGCCTCAGCAGTCAGGGCAGTGCCATCCAATCTCAGGGCTGCTTTGCAAACGTTAAACTAAGAAAATTAAACCTGTGTATGCCTTGTCTGTTTTAGTCAATGCTGCTGCAACTTAACGTAGGCAAGGAGCAAATCTGTGTAGGTCACCTCTCTACTGTACATCACCCTTATTCTCAGACACTGCGGCATCTGCAGAGCTGCTGCCAGCTCCAGGCTTGTTCGTGATCACAAAGCACTTCACAACCGTCTTTTAAAAAATATACACACATTCTCCCAACAGCCTATTGGCACATCTTCCTAGCTCTGGGTGCCCTGCCATTATATGGGGTGATGCCACCAGCGCACTGAGTGTGGGTCGTTCTGCTTCTAAAGTTCAGGGAGGCACGGGGGAGGGGACACATGAGAACTTGCACTTGCTAGAATCCTCTGAACAAACTGAACTAACAGAGTGGAGACAGACTGACAGCTGTCAAAGGGGACAGGGCTGGGGGCTGGGTGAGAAGGGTGAAGGGATTAAAGAAAAACAAAAAAACAAAGATTCATGGACACAGACAACAGTATAGGGACTGCCAGAGGGGGGAGGGGAGGAGGTAGAGGGTAAACAGTGATGGAAGGAGACTTGACTTGGGTGGTGAACACACAATACAATATACACATGATATATTATAGCATTGTACACCTGAAACCAATACATTATTAGCCAATGCCACCCCAATAAACTCAACAAAAAAATAAAGAATATAATGCAGATGAGATATAACTAGGTAAGTGAGGTTATTTTCCTAAATAACTGAAGTTGAAATTGTAAAAAATGCGATAAATTCATGTCTGGATCCTAAGCTACCTCGCCTGAGAGCAAAGTGGTGTCGCTGGTGATGCCCCAGTGCCTTGCAGACACCAGTGCACCCCTTTTCCAGTGCCTGCCTTCCCTCTGTATCAGAGGATTTCCAGAAAAAATAATGCCAAGGAAATGAGCAAGTGAGAACAATGAAAATCATTCAATAAACCAAAAACACACAAGGAAATGAGGTGTCATGAATGAAACAACAGTCAAAAGATAATGAAGGACTTCTTTGATGCACTGACCAAAGATCAGTGCTTAATTTTTAAAAAATGGGAAAAAAAATGTATCTATGTTTCTCTTTCTCCCTCTTCCTTCCTCTCTCTAAAATGAAAAACACTTTTAAAAAGAGAAAGAGACATGGAAAATGAGAGGTCTGAAGTATATCTTATTTAAGTCGCAGAAGGAAGAGAACAAAACGGGGGAAAGGCAGTATCCAAGAAGAACCAGAACGGATGACAATCCTCCAATTTAATTCTAACGACTCCCAGAGTGGGATAGATGAGAAATCTACAGCGAGGGACAGCAGATGAACAAATGTAAAACGGTCTTTAAAATCCCCAGATAAAGCCGACTTCCTTCGAGGACTGACAGCTGACTTGCTGTCATCACCAGTGGAAGCTGGAGGCAGTGGGATGTATTCCCGGGAGAAACAAGAACCTCCGGCACCGGTTCCACAGCAGCTGAGTCATGCTGCAGTGCTGCTGGGGCCGGGGCCACTCGGGTCGTGTCGACTCCGCCACCTCTCTGCCTGGCTTCTTCCCCCTAAAACCCCGTGCTGAGCCAGGCGAGCCCCCTGCGTGCCCCTGAGGCCCCCTCCCCCGTGCCATCGCTCCTCTCTGGAACTCCGCCCTGAGAAGCTACATCTCGGCCAGAATCATGAATGCCTTCCAATCGAGTTTATTTTGAATACAGTTACAGTCCCACCCAAGCCTCTCTCAAAATCATGTTGATAAAAGTAAAATGTGCATTTTAATTACTTCCATTTATAGCATTAGTTTTGCTATTTAGGATGTTAAAAGTTATGGTGGATTTTATTTTGTTTTGTTTCTTTTACTTACTGTAGGGCTAAAAATGGAAGAATCCATGCCAACATGAGCTATGGGTTACAGCCAGTCCTGTAATTGTGTGGAGGAGGTTTCAATTATGCATTAATTACACAGCCCAGCCTCCAGCTGACTCACTCTGTAGGGGATATGTCAGTTGCAATGAGGTGTTAAACAATGAAGGGAGTGTTTCAAACTTGGGAGGAAAATTAGGCATGGTCAGCCCTAAGGATGCCGTCTGCAGGACTGCTGGCTTCTTTGCAGCACGACGAAGGACAAAGACCCTAAAATTCACTGTGTGGTTTTCTTGGCACTACTCGATGCCTTCTATTATCAAATAATTTAAGTATTAGACCTGTAATATATGCAGAGAGGCACCAAAAGACTCAGAGAATGAAAACTTAAAGGCAGGATTTCCTTTGTAACATTTCAAACTTACTGTAAATTTTCTATAACCATGCAGACACATTTATAAAAATACAGTTGTCAATTATTAAAAATTATGAGAACTGTAAATACCAAATTCACAAATCATAAAAACCAAGAGCTAGAAAAGACCGTAAAGATCCAAATACAGTAAGTGCAAAAAACCCAACCCCAAGTATGACGACACTTGCTGGGAACTGAAGTCCAGTCACAGGTGCAGACATGACTGCCATGCATCAAGGAGGAGCTTAAACCAGAGACGAGTGCACTAATAAATGCACAGCTGGCACTCTCTCCAATGCAGAGTCCACACTCTCCAACGGTCGCATTGCGTCTCCCCTTTCCCTTCCCCCTTCCTAAACATTTACTCAGTGCCCATGATAGGCAACATCTGGTTCAACCAGTAGAGACACAAAGAAGAACGAGAGAACAAGTCCCTTTCTCTGAGGAAATCACAACATAGCTGGAAAAGACTGGTGCCAGATTGCAAGACACAGAGCCTGCGCCAAACCAAACCAAAACATAGAGGCGTTTCGTATTTCACAGAGAATAAGTGATGCACAACCCACTCTTGCACACTGATTAGGTGAGAAGCAGACATTTTTAAAAAGTAGTTAATCAAAACCATGTTCATGTGGGTCTAACCGTCTCATATTATCAGAGCTATGTCAAGAGGTGGATGAAAATTATTCTATTTATTATTCACCCAACTGGAGATAATGTGAGGGGTGGTAGATTGTCGGGGATTACCAGAGTAATCCACAATACAGTCAGAACAGCAAACTTCAGTATACAAGCCTAATCCTAATAATAAAGATGTAATATGCTTGGAGAAACCAAGATGGCAGCGTAGGTAAACCCCTAAACTGCTGCCTCCCACAACAATTTCAAAACTACAACTAAAAGACAAAACATCTATCACCCAGAACCACAGGAAAGCTGGCTTTCCTTACAACTAGAAGGAAAGAGAAAAGAGCATTGAGACGTGCACAAATGCTGAAAAGCTGAGGTACAGAGGTGCGCGAACCGGGCTGGCGGCGGGCATTGCTTTTTTCTACCAGAAGAAAAAAAGCTTCCGATTCAGTTTCTGAGGAGACGCTGGGGACCCAAACTCCTACAGGGAGAAGCTGGACTGTCGGTCATCAGGTCGGAAAGTGAGGGTGACTTTCTTGCAGAGGTGCACCCAGCAATCATTGTTCACTGCGCTGGAGTGCGGGCGTGGGGACTGGGAAACGCGGAAACACAGAGAAGGCTGACTGGCAACCATCGCTGTTTGCCACACCCTAGCCTAGTGACACCCTGAGACCCCGCCCTGCACAATACAAACACACCCAAGCTCCGTGCAGCCGCTTTTGCATATAAATGGCCTGCCCTATCGAAGCTTAACCAAATAAACTGCAGCTCCAGTCAGACAGCTCCAAATCCTCCAAACCCCAAGCAAAGAGGAGAAAAGTGTGGTTCTTGCTGTAGCTCCTTTTGGGTGGCCTCAGACAGTAGCTGACCTGCACCCCATTGGAGATCCTGAAGCTAGTGTATCTAGTGGTCTGTGTGAGACGACACCAGATTTCAACTACTCTCATAAGGGACACATTCAAGAGGCAGACTCAGTGAGCGCCAAAGCCCCACTGGAACATAAGCATGTCTCCATAAGCGTGTCTCCAGCACAGCAATTCTTCCATTATAGACACAGCGGGTCCTCACAGCCAATTGGCCTGGAGGTCAATTCCTCCCAGTGACACCAACAACAATCAAGACTTAACTACAACAAGGCTGTACACACAGCCCACAAAGGGGTGTACCAAGAGTGTCCACCTCAGGCAACTGGGAGGCCGACCCATTGGACCATATAGGACACAATAGGACACAAGTTACCCTACCAACTCAAGGAAGCAGCAAAAATGAAAATGAGGAGGCAAGGAAACAGATCACAAAGGAAAGAAATGGAGGAAAACAAACGACTGGATATAGAGTTCAAAACCACGGTTATAAGGTTTTTCAAGAATTTCCTAGAAAAGGCCAATAAATTTAGCGAGTCCCTCGAGGATATGAAAAAGGACCAACTAGAAATTAAACATACACTGACTGAAATAAAAAATATTATACAGAGACCCAACAGCAGACTAGAGGAACGCAAGAATCAAGTCAAAGATTTAAAATACAAAGAAGCAAAAAACACTCAACCAGAAAAGCAAAAAGAAAAAAATCCAAAAAGTTGAAGATAGTATAAGAAGCCTCTGGGACAACTTCAAGTGTACCAACATCAGAATTATGGGGGTGCCAGAAGAGAGAGAGCAAGATACTGAAAACCTATTTGAAGAAATAATGACTGAAAACTTCCCCCACCTGGTGAAAGAAATAGACTTACAAGTCCAGGAAGCACACAGAACCCCAAACAAAAGGAATCCAAAGAGGACCACACCAAGACACATCATAATTAAAATGCCAAGAGCAAAAGACAAAGAGAGAATATTAAAAGCAGCAAGAGAAAAACATTAGTTACCTACAAGGGAGCAACCATACGATTGTCAGCTGATTTCTCAACAGAAACTATGCAGGGCAGACGGGAGTGGCAAGAAATATTCAAAGTGATGAACAGCAAGAACCTACAACCAGGATTATTCTACCCAGCAAAGCTATCGTTCAGAATTGAAAGCCAGATAAAGAGCTTCACAGATAAGAAAAAGCTAAAGGAGTTCATCACCACCAAACCAGTATTATATGAAATGCTGAAAGGTATTCTTTAAGAAGAGGAAGAAGAAAAAGGTAAAGATAAAAATTATGAACAACAAATACATATCTATCAACAAGTGAATCTAAAAATCAAGTGAATTAAAAATCTGAGGAACAGAATAAACTGGTGAATATAATAGAATCAGGCGCATAAAATGGGAGTGGACTGATAATTCTCAGGGGGAAAGGGGTGTGGGGGGTATGGGAAGAGACTGGACAAAAATTGTACACCTATGGATGAGGACAGTGCAGGGGAGGTAAGGGCAGAGGGTGGAGTGGGAACTGGGTGGAAGGGAGCTATGGGGGGGAAAAGGAGAAAAAATTGTAATAATCTGAACAATAAAGACTTATTAAACAAAAAACAAATAAGAATTTTACCAATACATTTATTTCTTGGCTTCCTAAAAAAAAAAAAAAAAAAAAATTGTAATATGCAAATGGTCATTACGCCGTGAAGCATAACGACCAGATCACGGATCAGCAGGAGGGTGGGGGTGGCGGAGAGCTACAGGAGGGGGCAGGGCAGCAAGCTATGAGGAGGGGTAGGGAGATGAGGAAACGGGGCGGGGGGGAGGGGGGAGAGGAGCTACAGGAAGGCGGGGCAGAGGGCAGAGAGCTACTGGAGGGCAGCAGCGAGCTACTGGCAAGCTATTGGCGTATGGATTCGTGCACAGGGCTACTAGTAAAATATAAAATACAAAATATAAAAATTCCTTCTGTACCCTTAAAACCTGTAACGTTATTAACCAATGTTGCCCCAATAAAGCCAATTCAAAAAACTCCTTTATTCCATACCGTTAATGGAAAGAAGTTCATTAAATATTTCACTCAAAGGTATAAATAAAAAATACTTAATAAATGGGTAAACTTGTATATGCCAGCTTACATGGATTGTTACACATCTAATTTAAGTAGCAGGCATATAAAAGCCAATTCTGCAGTTTGTAAAACCTAAAATCAGTAAGTACCACAACCCAATTGCTTCTGGCTTTTAATTAGAAGCAGTGTAGACGCTTTTTTGGAGGTGAGGGTACTTCTTTTTCCTTCTTTAAGAACTGTCATTCGTCATTATTTTACTAAAAAAAAAATAGATCATTCACTCACACTCCTCCCATAGATAGTGACTGAGGGAATATATTTTCCTAGTTACAACTAAAAATATTTAAAAAGAATTTTAAGTGTAACACCACTCAAATTGTAAAATGTTGTTGTCATTCTAACAGTGAATGTAAGGATCCAGATATAAAAGACTACATTCTATTCTGAAAACTATATTTCAGACTACCTGTGTAGCAGAAATTGAAATTCTGTATCCTCCAAATAAGACCTACAGAATGTGACTACTAATGCACAGCCGTGTCTGCACACACGATGAACAGAGAGCTGAACAAACCCCTTACTTCAGGTCCTGCAGCAGGTCCTTGGCGTTCAGCATGGTGATTAGAGAGGTGGTAGCGGCAGGGATTATGATAATGGGTGTGCGAGAACCTGCAAAGGCAACATTTGTAAGGGTAGTAAACATATTATTTCTATGAAAAGGAATTATAATTGCTTTCCCAATCAAAAGCTTGTAAATGTATAATTTTCACTCCTTAGACCTAAAAAACACTTTAAGTTAGCAGCGATATTCAAAATATTTCACTATCGGCCGGCCAGCATCAACTGTGAGCCAGGAGGTCACGGTTAGACTCCTGGTCAGGGCACATGCCCGTGTTGCGGGTTTGATCCCCAGTGTGGGTGTGCAGGAGGCAGCTGATTCATGATTCTCTCTCCCCCTCTCCCTTCCTCTCTGAAATCAATAAAAAAATAAATAAATGAACAGTCAGTATGACCTACGCACCGACTAATCCGAAGAGAGAGCAAGCACATGCATTCGATACAAGTGCACAGGCATAGCATCAGCCCGGCTCTGTCATCTAGCTTATTCACATTCACTTTGTAAAATAAGTTTAGAATCATTTGCAGAATCTTACCTTTCTTCTGATTAGGAGGAGGTCTTGCTTGAGAAACTGTTGAGAGAAAAATAAAAAGCAAACTTTTGAATGTTATAAAAATCACATTATTTTCAAGCTTCAAAAGCAAGTAAAGCCTAAAAACTATTTCTGATTACAGATGACCAGTCTGCACTGCTGCTACGCGGAGTATGGGGGGCGGGTTAGGATGAGGGTGTGTTTCTTCAATTCCCAGTCCAGGGTCAACTGACTAAATGCAGATGCCATGCCCTGGGATGCTGAGAAGCACTGCGCTCTCCACCCGCATATGCTCTCGTGGGGACCAGAAGTCACAGTCACGGACTAAGACCGCAGGCACACGGATGTAGAGCAGTGGGGGACATCAGCCCGTGGGCCATGGAAGGCCCACGAAATCATTGGGTCTGGCCCTGCCAAGGCTCTAGAGGGTGAGTTCATGAAATGTCTGACCAGATATAGCAGGCTAACGTTTAAGGTGATCATTCTGTATGCCAGCAATGATGTCATAAATATCCAAATGGCCCTTGGAAGAGCAGCAAATGCAAAGAATGAGTAACTCCTACGAAGTTTCTGGCTGAAGAAACAGAGTTGATGGTGGTGCCCTTTATACACGAAGCAGGAAGTGTGAAGTCAGCCATCGGGGCAAAATATCAGGGAACTAAGGTTTTCATCAGTTTTAAGATGCCTGTGGCATACCCAAATGTTAGCCAGTTAATGTGGGATACCAGGCCTAAGAAGAGATGTCTGAACTGGAGAATCATCAGTACATCAATTTAAAGCCACAGAACGAGGCACTCCAACCCACATGTAGCTTGGGAAGTGGGTGACTAGACAGCGTAAGGACTCTGTTTGACACACACGGAGGGCTGACTGTCAATCTCTCCCGAGCAATGAGCAGGTGAACTGGAGCCACAGGCCTGGGACATGAAGGCAGGAGTTACAGCGGGGCCTGGAGTGCAGTTTGCATCAGAAAGGGGGAGGGGAGGGGCAGTGATATATGGGGGACGTTGGCGCGGTTATAGAAGGAAGGGCTAGCCGGGTCCAAGCCCAGCTTAGCGAAGGTTTGTGCCTCTTAGTCCACTGGAAAACGTGGGCCTCGCTAGGCACAGTCCGACTTTGCTTAACCATTTAAAACAATGATTACAGAACCTTATGTGCTAAATAACACGGATATCTGAAGTTCTAAGCATCAAAGCTGTATACCAATCTATTAAGATTATGGTTTTATGCTCTTATTAGGGGGGAAAAATCACATCCACATGCACCATCACGGAACTCAAACAAGGAATTGGTGAGGGGGTGCTATATATACTCTGCTTTTTAAAACATTTTTCTAAAATATTTAAAATCATTTTCTTAAATTTTTCTTTAACTCTTCAGCTATACCTATTGTCAAGTAAATGTTCTTATAATATTACTTTAGAAGTATTTGACGTAAAGTTTCAGTTCCTTGAAAGCATTAAAAATACCAAAAATGTTTCACCCTTGTGATCACTTAGGGAGAAAAAGTTTCTTATGTTTACCTGGTCTCGGTACTGGCTGTGCTGCAGGAGTCTGCGTCTTACGGGCTGACGCACCCTCCTTTAAAAGAATAAAAAATGATATTATGACGTTGAAGTTTCTTTACAAAATAGTTAGACACTTTCACTTAATTACTGCAAATAAATTTCACATCTATTCGTCTTTCAATTAGTCACCCCACCAAACATGCTCTTGTCGATCCTAAGAGTTTAAAAACAAAACACCTTTCCTTATTTTTATACTATTGGTCATGAAGTGGAAATAGAAATCTTAAGTGAAACATAAATTTAAAACTGTTACCCTACAGCAGTTATTATGAGCATGTAGTATTTCTCAAATATCCAATGATTTGTGTAATTGCTGACAATTTTAACATCTCAGAAATGTCATCATTTTTTAAATCAAGTCAATCTTTTTCCCCTTAAACAGTCTCAAAATGAGTAATACATAACCTCAGATTAGGAAGATGTAAACAATGTAACTTTGCATTAAAAACCACAAATACTTGACATTGAATGCCTTTAAAATATTCAGAGAAAATAAATAAACCCATTTACAAAGATGAGATTTGTTACATTTAAGAATGATTAAAAATATCTTAAAAACTGAATAGCAAATCTCAACTAATTACTAAGCTTGTGATATATACAAGAAAATGTGCTGAATGTTGAATTTTATCAACCATTTACTCAGGAGTAGATGACGCTGAAATAATTAAGGCACTTTAAAAGTTATCTATCTGTAGTGCATTAGTTTCAATAATTTTCATGCTAATTATTTTTCATTAAAAAATTTTCCCTTAAATAAATTTTTGAGGGCAGGGGGAAAGAGAGCACCCAAAGGACTTGTATGCATATATGCATGACCCATGGACACAGACAATGGGTGGTGAGGCCCTGGAGTGGGGGGTGGAGCTAGACAGGGTCAATGGGGGGAAGAAGGGGACATATGTAATCCTTTCAACAATGAAGATTTTATGTTAATTTATGGTAACAATATGTATTTCCACCTGAGCCTCAGACCTGATTATACCAGGAGACCAATGAGGTAATCAGCGACCAGCACCCACACACAAGACCAAAGTGGATGCAACAACTGCAAGTGCCCACAGACAGGTGTGCTGTGCTGGTCATTCAATGCCGATGAGCGTCAGCGCCTCGGGCAACGTGACTTCTCAAAACAGTGAGCGACTGGCCAAGTTCACTGGCCAAAGTGAAGTGCACTCTCCCTCCATACACATTGCAGTTCAATTCCTAGGGAAAGTCAGTGCATGTTGACAACTTTAGAAAACAGACTTTGTATTCCAATGTGTTTCAGGGTTATCCTATCTAATAAAGAGGGAATATGCTAATTGACCATCACACCATTGCAAAGATGGCAGCACCCACAGCCAATAAGGGATGAATATGCTAATTGACTGCCCCGCCCTCAAAGGGGCACTCACAGCCAATAAGGAGGGAATATGCTAATTGCTACCCCACCCTCAAAGATAGCCATGTCCAGAGCCAATAAGAAGGGAATATTCTAATTGACTGTCACACCCTCAAAATGGCAGCACCCACAGCCACAAGATGGCGGTGCCCAGTCCCCTCAGCCCCACTGGGGTGGCAAGCACGTGGCAAGGCCGGGCCCGCCCCGAGGTGGGCCCAGATACTCCATACGCCTGCCTCCGGAGTCCCCCAGCCACCTCAGCCCCCTAGCCGCCCAGGGCCAGCCTGAGGTTCAGGCAAGCCTCAGATAGTGGCTGCCCAGCTGCCCAGGGCCACCCGAGGCTCAGGTAACCAGGGCTGGCTGAGGCTTGCACTGCTGGCAGTGGCAGCAGCAGAGGTGTGATGGGGTGTCGCCTTCCCCTGATCCCTGGGTCGTCTCCTGCCCCTGAGGGCTCCCGGAATGTGAGAGGGGGCAGGCCGGGCTGAGGGACCTCCCTCCAGTGCATGGATTTTCATGCACCGGGCCTCTAGTTTAATTATAAAGAAGGCCTTTCACCACACACGGGAATGCAACCAGACGTCGGTTCTGCAGAGCATGGAACTTGTTTTCAGACTGTCCCCCACACTGAACGATCTTCAATAATTTTGTCAGCCAAAAACTGCCCCATAAACTTCTAGAACGTCTCCTAGAACATATCAGCCCCCATACCACCCCTCTACCCAAAAGTATCCCTGTATGCACCAAAACACAACCAAAAGATTCTAGTTGGTTTGTGCTCAACTGAAATGGCTATGCTACTGAGAAGCCAAAGACTAATACAAGCTTCCTTATCAAAGTATGGGCCAAATTACTGCTGGTTTTAAATGCTGGCATCGCCCCTTAGGATCATGGGTAGCTTCTATGAACTAAAACAGATAAACGTGACTACCATTCATTAGTTCTGGAAGAGACACTTAAATTTAGCTCCACTTTCAAGTCAAGAAACTTTATTTGCTACACAAGGTGGTGAAAAGCGAAGGAGAAGGCCAGGCAGGCAACAATGACACCTTCATTCTGAGATTGCTCCTTTGCAACTGGCTAATTCCTGCTTTGTGAGCTCAAAGGAAAGTAAACCTGGTTCACATCATCTACTGTCCTCAAAGGAAAATTCTAAATTCTTAACAAACAATAACTTTTCTTCCAAAAGGAAACACTATTTACTGAATTTAAATAACCAAAAAATATGCCATTCATCCAAATAGTTTAATTTAATAAAAACGATTTCATCTAATTTTAAGTAAGAACAGTCAAGAGATATAAACCACAAGCAAAATTGTTAATTGATAGCAATGTTTTCTTTGATTACAAAATCTGCATTAACCGGTTAATAGTTAATATGTATTATTAACTGGATAATAGTTAATCTGCATTATTAACCGGTTAATAGTCAACCCGCATTAACTGGTTAATAGCTAGTTAACTGGTTAATTAACTATTGTAATCAAAGAAAACACGGTAATTTCATCAAACGTGCTTTATTCAAAGTGGTGTCCATCGCTAGCTACACATTTCCCCCATCTTTCAGGTAATTTGTGGATACTGTCCCAATAGAACTTTTCTTGTTTTGAGGCACACCATTCAGAGACCCAATTTTCCACTTCTTCGTATGTTTTGAAGTGCTGCTCAGAAAGTGTGTGTGCCATCGATCAGAACAAGTGGTCATCTGAAGGAGCAAGGTCTGGTGAATATGGCAGGTGGGTTAATATTTCCCAGGCAAGATCTTTTAACGTGTCTTTAGCTGGTTTTGAAGTGTGTGCTGGTGCGTTATCATGAAACAAAATTACTTTGTCGTGTCTTCTGGCCCATTTTGGTCGTTTTATGTGGTTCTCAACCTTTTTAATGCCGCGACCCTTTAATACAGTTCATGTTGTAGTGACCCCCAACCATAAAATTATTTTCGTTGCTACTTCACAACTGTAATTTTGCTACTGTTAATGAATCGTAATGTAAATATCTGTGTTTTCCGATGGTCTTAGGCTCTACAGCAGCGGTTCTCAACCTGAACTGTATTAAAGGGTCGTGGCATTAAAAAGGTTGAGAACCACTGTTTTATGATCAAAGCGTGGTTCAAATTGATGACTTGTTGTTGGTAGCAATCAGTATTAACAGTTTCACCTGGTTTTAGAAGCTCACAATACACCACACCTTCCTGATCCCACCAAACACAGAGCACTGTCTTCTTTCTGAAGTGATTTGGCCTGGCAGTCGATGTTGATGGTTGACCTGGATCAACCCAAGATTTTGTGCTTTTGGGATTCTCAAAATAAATCCACTTTTCATCGCCAGTCACAATTCGATGCAAAAAAGACTTTCTTTCAGTTGATGTGGCACCCATTTTCCTTCCTTTAAAATCTTTCCCATTGCTTGTAAACAATTGGAAATTGTTTGCTGAGCAACGTTTAATCTTTCTGCAAGTTGTTTTTGAGTCTAACATGCATCTTCATCCAATAATGCTTGTAATTGGTCTTCCAACTTTTTCGGTTGACCTGGACGTTCTTTCACATCGAAATCATAACTTTCAAAGCATTTAAACCAGCATTCACAAGTATCTTGAGATGGAGCATGTTCACCATAAGCTTCCCGAAGTATACAATCACTTTCAGCAGCACTTTTCTTCAAAATAAAGCAATGAATTAAAACTTCCCACAAATGCTCTTTTTGGCACGAAATTCGACATTTTTAAGCCTAAAAATATCTATGATGTTAACACCTTCAGAAAATTTGACATATGAAGTTTTGAACCTTGTTGTCAATACAATAAGACAGCATACATATCAAATTGCATATAGATCAACATATGTGTAACTCCATCGATTGAAAAAAATCCGCATTATTAACCGGTACACCTAGTAAGTCCATGAAATGACTTATCTTTACTATTAGATAACGAATAAAGTTATACCTGATTCATCACATAATGGTCACTCACAAACAGAATGAAACCGTTACTTCTGTGCCCAGGAGAAACTAAGAGCTGGGAGGGGTGAAATGCTAGAGGAAACCTCCCTGACAGCGAGGTCAGAAAGCCCTGGAGAGGGGCCCTCTCACACTCCACCCACTGCTGGAGCGCTGGGCTCCCACCACACCCCCCAGTGGGCTGTGCTGAAAGCACTGCCTCCCAGCCCCCCTTTTCTGGTAAAGGAAGGCTCCTCTCCTTGTCCTCTGGACATGCCTGTGGTTTGTCATAGCTTCCGTGCCCCAAATTGCCATCCCGCTGCCATTCCTGAAGACGCCCATTTTTGCCGGTGAAATAACTGCCTGCTTCATGTGAAGGTTGTCAGAGGCACTGAAAACCCGCCTTTAAGTTCTGGCTCCTGGGGGGCTATTCTCGACAGGCCCGGGAAACACCCTAAAACCAACAGGCCAGCGCTGGCTCCTGCGCGTTAGAAATGACTCCCTAGTTCCCCTCCGGGGATGTGTTACAGGTCTGAAAGTAACCTATGCAAGTGAAAATTACAAGACAGTTATGCATAACTGTAAAACTTAACAAAACAGCTGCCAGTTTGCTGAGTCTAACAAAAAACTTGTCACATTCACTGAGAAAGTTTCACCATAGAATTCAGATGTTAAAAGCAACGAGACTAAAGGGGGAACTTCTACAAGCTTGCCTGTCATAGGATTTCTACAGATTTCCTGGCTGGAAACATGAAGGTTGCTGGAAAAAGCCACTAAAGGAGCTTTCATCTCGTGCCTGCTCCGTTTTCTCCACCAGCGGAACCTAAACTTAGGAGACAGAACGCGGGTGTGGCCTAAGAGCATAAAGTCCCTTCTGATGGTGCAGAGGCCCGCTTATGAGTTTCCAGAAGTCCCTTTGCTGTACAAACACTGGCCCCACTGCCAGCGTGATCAACAATCCCCTGGAAATTTAGGGGCTCCGGACAGTACCGAAGGCTCCCTCCCAGCCAGCAAGGTACCGCTGGAGCTCTCTTCATAATCCAGGTCCAAAGTCAATCCAATGGGACATCCAAGAGTCCAATCAAAAGAACTGGCACAAAATGGTGGATCTCGGTACCCTAACATTTAACATTGAATAAGCTGCGCCTGCCTGCAAATGTTGGCGCACAGTGGTCGATCGATACCTATTGGTTGAACAAATGAACAGAGTAAAAATATTAACAGAGAGTGATTTCTGGGTTTGCTGCCCCAGGAGCAGAAAGAGCGCCATTCCCCCATTTGGGCTGGGCACGTCATGGCTGAGCACAGAGCGAAGGGCTGAGAGAACCTTGCCTGAATTCCTCATCGCAGCTTAGCTACCATTGGGGACACTTGTTTCACAGCGCTCAGCATGGTTCCCCCTCTTCACGTGGGCACTGCAATGATGCTGATGAGCAAAGGCCGTTTAAGTGACAGCTCAGGCGGCATCCACGCTGACTGGGTTCGTCCTCAGCAGTGGCCACTGCTGCTGGCTACATAGTCAAAGCCTGAGCGAGGAACTCCCGATAAATGTGATCTACTAAAATCCACGTCCACTTCTGTACACTAAGTGATTGTAAGTAGGCACTGAAGCATTACTCCGAATTAAACAAGCAAACAGAGCAGTGAGCATGTGTACGGGTGGACAGAGGACTAAATGCCCAAAAAATGGGTTGAGCCTGGCCCGTGTGGCTCAGTTGGTTGGACGTCCCTCCCATGTACGGAAAGGTTGGTTTGATTCCCAGTCAGGGCACATCACAGTCATAAGCTCCTAAAATACACTAAAAATCTAATGGACAAAAATAAAAAATGTTAGAGGGCCTGGCACTCAACTTGAAAGTGAACACGAGCAGCTGGCTGGCTTGGGATACAAAACCAAATCTGTCCCTCAGGCTGCCTCCGGGCCCCACACTCCACGGGCGAAGGCCGGGGTGTGGACAGCGGGCTGCGCGCAGGGCAGGGACGGCGGGGGCACCAGCAGCACGTTTCCCAGTGGGGTTATGTTTGTAACGTTGGTTAACCCAGGTTCAGGGGGAAGGGCCCTTGTTAAAAGCTGGAAAGATGTGAAACTTTGAAAATGAAATCTACACCCGGGCTGGTGTGGCTCAATGGGTTGGAGCATCATCCTGTGCACGGAAGGGTCTCGGGTTCGATTCCCTACTGGGTTCAAAAAGGAGGCAACTGATCAATATTTCTCTTTCACATGGATGTTTCTCTCTCCCCCTCAATCTTAAAAAAAAAAAAAAAAAAAAAAAATCAGTAAAAACATGTCCTTGGGTGAGGATTTTAAAAAAGAAGAAAATGGAATGTAGCGAAAGCAGTCTTTTCCATGTCCCATTTTTGTCCTTCCTCCATGCCACCGCACTTCCTGACCCTGAGCCAGCGCCCTTTGAAATAAAATTCACAAGAACAGTTTTCAGATTCACTTGGGCATTTCTCTGTATTTGAGTTTTATGTTCCTTAACAACATACGGGAAAGTAACTGTAAATAAATAGTGTGCGGACTTTGGATTCTTCTTGGATCCTGAAAAGTAATCAAGTGACTAGAATTAATCTCTAGCATCTCTATTTCCTCCATAAACTGTCATGCGATAATCAAAACTATTACAGGAAATGAAAGGCTATATTTGATTTAACAGACATTGCTGGGGATACAGGACCACGAACATATAGCTTAAGTCCCCAAACTATAAATTTCTAGGAGTTAGTGTCCCTAATGTCTGGGGAAAAACTGATAATTCAAGCTATTTTAAAAAACACAATGCCCCAATACGCTGCAGGAAAAAAAGAAGGTGCCCAGGAGACTGAATACCAAGAAATCCTCGCGTATCCGTGCTTGCCAAAAACGTGCTTGACAGCAAGGGACTATCCCACCCGAAACTCCAGGACCAGGGAACCCAATTACAAAAGCCTACCTGCCCACAGGAAGATCCTTCGCACGTGTGCTGTATCTACCCTATCCTTCTGCTGAATTTTACCATCCATGTAATTTTAAACAAAGGCAAAATAAATAAAAAATAAATGCTCACATTAAAAGTGATTAAGAATGAAGTTTTCCTGCCTTCAAGGACATCAGACACACAGAGGAGAACAAGGCAGGTGCGCTGTGCCACACCGCGTGTCAGTAAAGCAGCCGGCAGCTGACTTACAGAAGCCCCAGAAATGGGGGGTGGGGTCCAAGTTATAGATCAAAGAAAATGGCCCAGGAGTCTGAACCAGGTGTTAATAAAGGGGAGGCAACTTGAGAAAAAAAAGAAAAACTTCAAAGGAAGCAGTGCATTGAAGGGATAAAATCAGATCAAGTTACATATAAAAGCTTATATTGTAATGTCCTATAAAACCGTGTAAAACACACACACACACACACACACACTCACAGGAAAATCAACATCTAACGCTGAAAACATTTAGAAAGCCTGTGCTTAAGCATAAAGTAAAAAATAAAAAAAGGGACATAAGGTAAAAAAATACAGTAAAATTATAGCCATTCATTTCCTAATCATCCCATCTTCTCGTTCTTCACTCATCCCCACGCTGGGACTGTCTCCATCACACAGAAGCACTATGGTTAAGCTTCTCCCTACCTTCGGCTTTTCGTCCAAATTAATGCAAACGATCACGTGGGCCCCAGCCAAGCAGTGACGTGCGATTCTGCTCTGTCAGAGGGAACATCTGTCAAGCCCACATTCACACTGCTGCCTGCCTGGGCAGCAGCCGAGGAGCCTGGACCTCACATTCCACACGGAGCCCCCGGGACCCTGCTCGAGCCTCCCTGCAGCTGCCAGGCACCCGGAGAGGCGTTCGGCGGCCTCCCAGCACCCGCTCCGTGCCAACGAGGCTGCTCCCACTGCAGCTCGGCGCCGGGAACATGGATCCCGAGCAGGGAGGACAGCCCTGCATTGTCCGGCCGGGAGCACAGATGTAGGGCTTCCACGCAGCAGCTGCCGGGCAGAGGCGGCCCCGCTCCACGCAGCGCGGCGGCCACAGCCCTTTTGTTCAGAAGCAGAGAGGATGCAAGCAGGGAAGAGCCCCCGGAGCCCGGCGCCCCCATGAAGGAGGAGGTGCCTGGAGGCAGGAGGCAGGTGGACACTGGGAGCCCGTGCCCAGCAGGCGCAGGAGGCAGACCGCTGGGGGATGTGCGCATGTTCGATGGCACCTTTCTGCTGAAGGGCTGGAGCCCAAAGTGTGCTCCGTGGGCAGGATCCTCTCCACACCAGTGGCCTGAGCGGGGAAGGTATGTCCATGTCTCGTGTGTGATGTTCCTTTAAATGTCTCTCCTGCACTGTGCTGCCCTGGGCTCTGTCTGATAAACAAGTCCACCCAGCTTACTGCCCTTGAAACTAGGGGAGGGTCCGAGTGTGGGATTTTACGTGTGTCATTGTCTGGAAGGCACTGTCCCTGCTCTCTGCCAGGGAATATGTAGCTCAGCCGGAGTGATGACGGGTTACAGGAGAGAAAAGGCAGCCAGGAACAGGATGTGCTTAAAGGATTCTCTGAGAAATGAAAACTTAGAGAGAAAATCGGCAGCCCTCTGAAGAAAACATGGCAATCCTCTGCCAAATTAGGTCAAATGGAATCCCATCTCCTGAACCACAGGCTGGCTCCCTCTAAAATGGCCATCGAGAGACAATGCAGGAAGTTACATTAAAGGGGGTCGGAGATGCTCTTCACAGCAAGAGCTTTTCCCAAGTCCTTTTAGAACAAAACCGGCCTCTGTAGCCGCTTTTGGTAGCACAGGCTTCCCTCCAAAACCCAGCCGCCCAGAGAGAGGGTTAGCCAGAGCATCGGCGGCGTGAAGCACCGCCGTGCGATGGAGACGAGGGGAGATCTGCACAGATCACATGGGCGTGTGAGTGTGCACGGCGCCCACAGCAGATTTGCATGTTCCCGTGCCCATGAAAACAACTCTGCAACAAAGAAATACCAATGGTGGCTGCAAAATCCCCGTCTGAATCAGTGAGCTTCAATTTTAGGCGACAGGCTGGTTCTCAGGGATCAAATAGATAAGGTTGCTCTTGGTGGTCATTTTTAAAGTGAAATTCAAAAACATAATATGAAAACACTTTGACACAAACATATCCTTAAGTAGCACTACAAGGTCAAAATATTAAATATAAGTCTAGCCACTGTGCAACCAGGCTACAATACACAAGGTAACAAACTCCTGCCAGGCCTGTGTGGGCAGGGTAAAATGCACCTAATAAACTACCCTGGCAACAATCCGAGTTGTAATAACATCTCATGACTCAGGAACTCAAGGATATTTCTAAAAAATTTTTAGAGGTCTATCAAAGATCTTAATTTTTGTTCATTTTCATAGCAAAAGTCAATAACCTATTATTTCATCATCTAAGCAAACATTTTAAAGACATGTAAGCATGCCATTCTAAAATGAGATTTAACAATTTATCGGGCCCTATTATTATTACATCACAGCATCAACTCTCATTCATACCATTAACTTTTACTCCACTTAAGAATGAAATTTAAAAAAAAAGAAAGAAAGAAATCAGATGGTATTAAAAAAATGTGGTTGTGAAAATCTCAAGTGTCTCTTAGAAGGGGCTTTCTCTTTCAATGTTAAAAGCACCGACTAACCATTTTCATAAGCTAGACATCTCAAAAGTGTAGAACTCTTTATTCAAGCACCACTTAAATCTAGAACTGTTTCAATAGACTAAAGATACCAATACTTTTAAAAGACAAATGGTAAGAACAGTGTGTGTGTAGGGTGTGTGCGCGCGCACGCACGCGCGCCAACTGAATATTAGACAGTAACACTCTCTCCAAGAACTTCAACCCAGAAAACGTGAATACACATTAATAGCTTGGAAATAGCATACAAATCACACAGGAGATAAATCAAAGCTATTTCTATGCTGGAAATCTGAAAGTGCACAGCTATTTAGCATGCCAAACCATTTGAACTTTGTCTCGTTCCCACTTTTTAAGAAATAAAATACAACAGGCAGTAATTCAAGAATAATTTCACTATGTAATAAAAGGGCATAACTTTTCTTTTTAGTGGAAAAATTTTAATCAGAGAAACTGTTAATAAATGATTTTTAAGGCTAGACACATGCACTGTTATCAATGAGAGAATAACAAATGGGTGTCTGATTTCAAGCCTGAGCAGCTTAATATTTATAAACATACAAACACGATGAATTTAAATTCAGATGCACCTCCGCCACCCACTGCTACAAAGCCATACAGGACCAGAAACCATGAATTTATGCTGGGTTAAACATGTAATACTTTGCGTTTTCTGTAACACTGAAATACTTCAGAGATATCACTTCAGGTGTATTTTCATAAAAACACCACAATTTATGACTCTATTTATCTTCAGTCACTCCTTCAGTCCTTTACTCAAACATTCCTTCAAACACCTGGCCTTGTATTTATTTCTTCTTAAACGACCAACTTAAACTTGTAAAAGACTCTGTGATGGGGGCTTCAATCACATTCCAAGCATTATTACGGCAACAGAAAGCAGACATGTTTCATCTACCTCTGGAATATTTAAATCCATTATCAAATAAACTTTAAAGGCAACTTTTGTTTCTTTTACATTTACACCCATCCCACTTCTATCACGGCTTCTTTGTGGGGTGGAGGAAGAACCGTGCCTGCTTATCAAACACTTCATTTGAAAATCAAAGCTTAGGAAGACTCCCACTCGGTACAGAAAGGAAGCGTGAGCTTCTAAATCGGAACACTCAGCTCTGTTCTTTCCAGCTGAGCTCACCACAGACCTGTGTTGCTGGTAAAATGAAGAGCCTTGGTCTTCAGTGTAGCAATGTAACATTAAAATTCATGTCAGTAAACTCCAATAAATAGCCAACTAGATTGTTTTTACAAACCCCAAACTTCAAAAAAATCACTCTCTCACAAAAGGATTAGATAATTTCCTACATTTGAGAAACACTGTAACTTCTGAAAGTGCCACATAATTTCAGATCACTGAAAACATCCAAAGCTGGTGCCTGTACTAGATCACATTACACTTTATTCAAATTCCCAGCTACTTGCTCCCTCTAGTGGTTGTTACCAGAACAGAAATACTTTCATTCACATGTGTGTGCCTAACACTTTCAATCAATCAGTACTTTCAATGTACTTCACATTATATATGCTAATTCTACTCTATAATTATTCAGTTATATAAGAACATTATTTTCCCAAAAACAATTAAATTTCATGTCAGAGCTAAGTAAATTTGGTATTAACCACAAATCTCTCAACATCACAGGCTGATGAACACACATGTATCTATATAGATACATGTGTATTCATTTCAAATAAAACTAATGGTCCTACTAGACTGTTTTTCATACATTAAATTTTTAATTGACTAGTTTTATTTTGCTTAAAGAAGTAATTTGCAAAATAAAAACTTGAAAAAAAATTAAAATTACATATTAGACTTCTACTGGAAAAGTTTTTTCTTTTACTAGAATTCAAGCCACAGCGGCTTTATCTACCTCCACCCCCATGCCCTGATCAAGAAAAACTAAGAGCAAGCTGAAACCATGAACTAATCTGTCCTTTCACGGACACCTTGACTGCAGATAACACAGCCAGTTCTTGAGATGCGGGGTCATGGTCATGACCCTCCCACAGGGACACCATAATTGTATTAAAAATCTAGGGCTCTGAATGTGACGCTAGCACAAGTCCTAGAAATGTAACAGATACTCAACATACACACTTAGAACACGGCGTGACCTGAGGCTCTCTAAAATGCACTTTGTGCCGTTGGAAGTTTTGAGTATTTGGATAAGCTAGTAAGCAGTACCTGTGTTTTGTAAGAAATCTGAAAAGACTGTTTGATTCTAACACGGAGACTGACTGGGACATGTGACAGTCTGCCAGGGTCACAGATCATTAAAGACAACTAGCTGCTGTATGTTTTTTAAAATCCATCTTACGTGTAAGGAAGGAAAATGATCTCCTAATCCCTCATATCTGAAGTGCAAGGGTAAAATTAGGAAAGAGTGCTCGCAACTGCTCATCATTTATTCCTTCTTAAATCCCGCACGGAAGTTAGTGGAGCCTGACAACTGATTCTAACAGGCGCACCTCCTCACTGACTCTCCCAGCACCGTGGGGCCGATGGGCACACGCCGGGCACTGCTCTGTGACCGACAGGCTCGGCCATAGTCAGCCTCGCACCGTCTGTCCCACGAAATGACACCTGGCCGTTTCACACAAAAGGCCGCTGACAGTGCACAAGCCCCAATGGTGTCAAACCAGCGTTAACTAGCGCCGATCCATCTCCCACCTGCTCCGCGGCCTTCCGACACGGCTCTCTAGAAACCTAGGCTCACTGTCTTCGGCAGGCATACAACTTTTACCCCTTCCACCTGGGCCCCAAGTACCCGTGGCCAGAGCCACTGAGCCAGGAAGCGGAAGTGATCCCTCCCCTCCCTTTCAGGTGCTCACTGCTTACAGGCGTGTTGCTAAGAAGTTACTAAGGGAAAACAAGTCATAAGCTTTGCTCCTGGGCGATCGCTTCACAGCTTCTAAGCTCCTATCTGCCCTGGTCGTATTAGCATCCTCCGTCTCTTTTTCAGGCAGTTCTGGGATACTGGGCATTTTGTAAACCTGTGTGCTTTACCTTCGTAGAATGACTGCAAGGGAGACACGTGACCGCCTGGGGAGATGATGGCCAGAGAACAGCGCTGATCAGAGGAAAGCCCGTCCGGCCGCCGCGCCTCCCGGGGGTCCAACATGCTCCAGTGGCGGCGGCGGCACTGCTGCTGGGCCAAGCGCTCCCTGCTCCGGGCCCCCCTCGTCGGGGCGCTCTCCCTGGCCTTTCTCTTTGCCATGTTCTTGTTCTTCAACCACCATGCCTGGCTGCCAGGCAGAGCTGGATTCAAAGAGAACCCCGTGATCTACACTTTCCGAGGATTTCGTTCTACAAAGAGCGAGACAAACCACAGCTCTCTCCGGAACATCTGGAAAGAAACAGTCCCTCAAACGCTGAGGCCGCAATCGGCCACCAACTCCAATAACACGGACCTGTCGCCGCCGGGAGTTACGGGGCTGGAGAACACGCTCAGTGCCAATGGGAGCCTTTACAATGAGAAGGGTGCCGGACACCCCCATTCTTACCACTTCAAGTATCTCATCAACGAGCCCTCCAAGTGCCAGGAGAAGAGCCCCTTTTTAATCCTCCTCATAGCTGCAGAGCCCGAACAGACAGAGGCCCGAAGAGCTATTCGGCAAACTTGGGGCAACGAGAGCCTAGCCCCTGGTATCCACATCATGCGGATTTTCTTGCTGGGCATAGTAAGTACTAATTTAAATGGCTACTTTCAACGCGCAATACTGGAAGAGAGCAGGCAACATCACGATATAATTCAACAGGACTACTTAGATACATACTATAACTTGACCATTAAGACGCTAATGGGCATGAACTGGGTTGCCACATACTGCCCACACACTCCGTATGTGATGAAAACTGACAGTGACATGTTTGTCAACACTGAATACTTAATACACAAGCTGCTGAAGCCAGACCTGCCTCCCAGACGTAACTATTTCACTGGTTACCTGATGAGAGGCTACGCGCCCAATCGAAACAAGGACAGCAAGTGGTACATGCCGCCAGACCTCTACCCGAGCGAGCGCTACCCCGTCTTCTGCTCGGGGACTGGCTACGTGTTCTCGGGAGATCTGGCCGAGAAGATCTTTAAAGTCTCTCTCAGTATCCGCCGTTTGCACTTGGAGGATGTGTATGTAGGGATCTGTCTTGCCAAGCTGAGGATTGATCCTGTGCCCCCTCCCAATGAATTTGTGTTCAACCACTGGCGAGTTTCTTATTCCAGCTGTAAATACAGCCACCTGATTACCTCTCATCAGTTCCAGCCCAGTGAGCTGATAAAATACTGGAACCATTTACAACAAAATAAGCACAACGCCTGTGCCAGCGCGGCCAAGGACAAGGCAGGCAGGTACCGCCACCGGAAACTACACTAGAAAACACGAAACTCTGCTGTTCAAACGTGCAATCTGTAAAATATCGCTAAGAGCATGTATAGTTAAAACTGATCATAAGCATAGGACAAGTTTTAGTTAAAACTCATCACATACAAGAATTCCAAAAATATTTTTTTAATTTCTGAAGACGGTAATTCTTAAAAATACATTATAAAACATAAAGGTACCCCGAGGGGATCTATAAAAGAACTGTTTAAGGGGATTCTGTGTATTAACATGCAATAACAAGCATGCATATGTCAATGACTCAAGTCTCATGTTAGGGGCCAGTAAGATGTATTTGTCTATATTTTCCTCATAAATTTTGATTTAAGAAATGGAGACAGTCCAAAGACCCTTCATTTTAGATTCAGTATATAATTAATGTAAATAAAACATCACCGTCAATTTTAAGGAGACTTTGTAATTGTGCAGACGACAAATGTTGTGACCTGACTACTCTAGGGATCTGAACACTGTATTCCATGCAATAAGGTTCAGCTGAGTCATTCCAGAAACACAGTCATAAAGTTCAGATGATTCATCAATGCAGTTCTCATCTCAGTCCTTATTTTTAAAAAAAAATTGAGATACTCATTTTCTTTTCCTAAGACTCACATATATCGGGGGGGAAGTCTTCTGACATGACGTGATAAAATGTGAAAATCCATGTGTCTCAGGCTAAGTTTTTATACGAAATCGGAGGTTTCAAATGGACAGATGTGCTCTCCGGCTGGGGCAAGGGCCCCGCGGGCACTGAGTGAGCCACCCCGCAAGCCGGGACTGCGCTCCTTCCCTCAGCACATCTGTGAAGAGCGATCACTCACAGGCACCAGGAGAAGGCGCCGCTGGGAACAGATAAGGTAGGGCGCGCACCGCCGCTCCATTCAATCCATTTCTAGGATGCAGGCTGCCAAGCGGCAGCATATGGGAGTTTACTTCCTGACAGCAGGTGTACACACGCCAACACTTAATCACTCCGTGGCACCTACTTCTCGCCGAGTGCCAAGTTTACAAACCTGCAGGTTCTAATTCGGTAGATGACAAACAGTCTGCGTTACCTGTTAAAAACCTTCTGGGGGGGGTGGGGGGGAACTACAAATGTTTGATGAACACTTGATTCTAGGATGAGCAATGTATACGATGCACTTTTATCAAGTTTTTAATAAAAAGAGTGAACAGAAAATCTTTACTGAGTGTTGTGGTACAAATACTTTCACAGTGATTTTGGTTGGTTCCATTATACATTTTAAAATCAGGAAATACTAAACCTACTAACTCTAAAATAGTGTTTTTATTTACAATTAAAAGTATTAATCTTAATTTCATCAGGATGTTATCCTTATTCTAGTAACAGTCATTTTTACCTTCAATTCTGAAGATACTGTATTGAAACAGAATTGTAACGTTTGTAAATGTCAGAATCACAGACACTGTACCTAGTATTTAAGATGCTGAATTCTGTTTGTAAGCAATTTATTGCTCATTTTCAATTCAGTAGTCTTGTGTTCCATTCTACAGAGTAATTCTAAACGCTGAGCTAGCTAACACCATGAGCTCTTAGCAACTCCATTTCCATATGTTACAAAAAGACTACCGGAATAGTACAGTAATGCCAAAGTAGGTAAGTCTGATGAAAGGCAAAAGGAATCCTTCTCTCAGTGTAAGTAAATCGCTCCTTTCTGCTCCTAAAGTTTAAAAAAGGTGTATGTACACGTGTGTGCGCGCACACACATGTGCATGCATATGTGCACATGCACAGGTATACGCATGCAGTGTGCACAGAAACAGACACCAGCACCCCCTATCCAGTGTCTTCTAGGGTCAAAGTGCAGGATCTTTAAAAGAGCGCATCTTCCTTCCAGAAAACTTCAAGTTGAAAGCCTGACTTATGAAGAACAATTCTTAACAGACAACGAAATGCTGCTTATCTCAAGCATCACCTTAACCCTTTCCAGATCCGATGCTATCTTGAAAACCAATGGTAACCGGACGGTACTCTGAGGTCTCGAGCACTGGACTGAAGGAGGGGGTTCTGAGGACTGCTCACATCCTTACTCTAAAGCTCACACCCTTACTCTAAAGCTCACACCCTGCTCTCCATTGATATTTGACCTGCCCGTCAACAATATGCAAACTGGTTTCCTCAGCAAAATATGAATTTTTACATTATAACATTTTAAAATACTTAAACATTTCACCAAGTACTGTGCCTTACTCATGCCCAGAACTATGTAATGTTTCATATACATGAGAATATAATTTTAAATAACAATGCTGCATTAGGCCAAAGAAAAAAATTACAAAATAATCTTTATGCTCAGTGTTAATAGGTATTTTAGAAGATAAAAATACCAAAATCTTCAATATTTACACTAGTTTATTTTGATCAAGATTATAAGTAATGAAATTCTAATTCAAATAAGTAATTTGAACTTGTCACCTCTTATTATATTGCATAATCACATATAATCTCTACTGGAATATCACTGATATCGATCACCAAAAACCCCTATGAAAACAGTGACAGGGCAACAGGAGCGGTTTCCTGACTGAGCGTACAGGATGTGCCTGGTACTGTGTTCCAGTACTTTACATGCATGATCCTCCATGAACATCAATCACTGAGAAATAGTCCAAGTTTCTTTGTGGTGATAAGACTCCACTGACTTGGACATGGGCTCATCCACCTTGTAAATAAAGCAACATATAAGCAGCTACCAAGTATTATGGAAATGCTAACCACCATCAGTGACAGACTCTCATCCCTCCGTCACCTTGGACTGTACAAACGGGTTCACACCCCCCCACCCCTGTTAGAACTGCATCGTGAACAGGGAAGCAGTGGTCGCAGCGCTGACGAGCAAACGCACCAAAAGCCCCATCTGCTGTAAGGCCCTTCCCGTCACAGGCAGTCTAAGCAGAGCGCCCGGTGCTGGGTGAAGCAGTGAGGTGTGACTCTCCTCGCTGTGAGTTCAATGCAGATGACACTGCGGGCACCACTGCCAACGACCAGGCTCGCCAGGTTCCATTCCAGAGGCCCGCATCCGGCTGCAGGAACCCTGAGCCGGGCCTCTCAGAGCGGAGGGAGCACCCGATGCACTCACTTCCTGAGCTTGTACCGGCTCCCCAAGCACTGAGTGTGACCCGCACACACACCGGAGCGAGCAGCCGCACTGCGTGCTGAGATAACTAACACTCCTGCCACAGAGCGCGCCCAGCAAGGACAGCCGTGGTGCCGGCCACGAAGCGTGGGGCGGGGATCTCACCCACCCGTGTTCCCTGGGCTCAGAGAAGCCCTGCCTGGGATAACGCTCAAGCTGACATCTAGGAGATGCTAATCGGCAAAATGGGAGCAATTCCAGGAAGAAGGAGCCGGTACAGTCACCCTGAGGTGGGAAAAACCACAGCACAACATGAGAGAGGGAGATTGGTATGAACTGATGCCAAAAAGGTGAGAAAAGAAAGGGGCAGGGAAAACTGCATGAAGACTTGCAGCGCACGGTAAGAACTGGGGTTCTTAACCCCACGAGTGATGGGAAGCCATTACAAAACAGAAGTATTTGGAAAACAGAAGAAGGCAGAGGCTGGCTCATGCCTAATGGCTTCCCCCTCCCAGGTGTGAAGCAAAGCAGCCTGCAGAACAGAGTAAGGAGACAGGAGCGGCGTGAGGAGACCAGCCCTGAGACCGCTGCGCCCTCCAGGGAGATGTGAAAAGCCTGGGCCAGGGAGGGGGCAGTGGTGCCGAGATAAGGAATTCCAGATGTTGGGAAGGTCAACGGCAGTGTGACATCCAGACAGCGCAGGTGAGGGCAGGGAAATAAGTGGCAGAAATGATGCCAAGGACCCGGGCCTGGGCACTGAGGGGATGGTGGTACCATTTACCGAGAGAGAAAATCTGGAAGAACCTGATTCACTAGGGACAACGTAATAAAGAGCTATCAGGAAACACAGAAAGGACTGTCCAGCGGCACTCAGAACCTATAGATTATAAAGCACCAGTAACAATAGTAATTTCAACGACTGCTCTCTACACATATGAAAGTATGGCAGCAACTGGAAATATAACATATAATATGGGCTTAAGAGCCATCCATTTGGCCCGGCCAAGGTGGCTCAGTTGGTAGAGCGACATCCATGCACTAGGAGGTCCCTGTTGGATTCCCAGTCAAGGCATATGCCCAGGTTGCGGGCTCAATTCCCACTAGGGGGCATGCAGGAGGCAGTAGACTGATGTTTCTCTTTCACATTGATCTTTCTCTCCCTTTCCCTTCCTCCTCTGAAATAAATAAAAACATTTTTTGCCCTGGCTGGTTTGGCTCAGTGGATAGAGTGTCAGCCTGTGGACTGAAGGGTCCCAAGTTCGATTCTGGTCAAGGGCACATGCTCAGGTTGCAGGATCGATCCCCAGTGTGAGGCATGCCAGAGGCAGCCGATCAATGATTCTCATCAATGATGTTTCTCTCTCCCTTCCTCTCTGAAATCAATAAAAAATACATTTAAAAAAATAAAAATAAAACATTTTTTTAAAAAGAACCATTCATTTGATAAACACGTTTCAAGCAATGTGCCAAGTACTCTGTCCCAGCGTGGACATACAGTGGGGGAAGGTGTAGTTCTTGCCTTCAGACCCTCACAGTCAAAGGAAATCGTCAATGTAAATAAACAGACAGGAGGATCACCAGAAGGAAAAGCTGGGAGCCCTTCCTAGGAAAGTGACCTTGAACTGAGATAGGAATGAGGAGGAGCCAGCCTCTTAAACGAAGAAGACTGATCCAGGCAAACAGAACTGCAAAGACACAGGCCAGGAGGGTGAGGAGAACCTGACAAGTTGGTAGAAAAACAGAAAAAAGCCACTGACACAGAACTGTGGCAACAGCCTTTCATAAAACCTTTCCCCACAGCAGGGCGTTGTGGATAGAATTCAGAGGGTCCCTGATTTGGGTGTGAAATTTTATTTTCACCAACCTCTTGACAGAAGTTAACATTTCCATCCTTTGTGAATATAGGCAACAAATCCCAGAACTAGTAACAATGGCTGTGACTTTGTCACCAACTGAAATTAGATCTTCCCATGTCACATTACAACTGTTACACATATCTTGAAATATTGTATATGCTCATGCTGTAAATTTCTGGCAATTATTAGATTTGTCACTGGGTATTGTTATATAACGCATTAGTAAAGAAGTATAAATTACCATGTCATAAATTTGCATTTTTATAATAGCTTGGTAATACTATTTCATCAGTGTTAGTTTTCTTTGTCATCTTTTGTACTTTGTGCCTTAAACACACTCAGAGAGAGGACTCATGGGATTGGCCAGTCCACCAATGGATCCATGACATGAGGAGAGATTATGAACGTCTAATCCCCAGCAAAAGAAACTGAAGAATGCTAACAACTACATGCAACTGTGGTGCCTGTTTGGATCCTATTTCCATCAGATGAACTACAACAGACATTTTTCAGAAAAATCAAAGAAACTGGAAAATGAACTGAGTATTAGCTGATACCAAAATATTATTATTTGTGTTGTCATGTGCGATAACCTCTGTGGCTGGGTTAAAAAAAAAAAAGTACAGGTTTTTAGAAAAAGCAAAGTATGTAGACATAAACGCCAGTGTCTGGGTCAGGGGTCCTCAAACTTTTTAAACAGGGGGCCAGTTCACTGTCCCTCAGACCGTTGGAGGGCCGGACTATAGTTTAAAAAAAACTATGAACAAATTCCTATGCACACTGCACATATCTTATTTTGAAGTAAAAAAACAAAACGGCAAAAACACCTACATGTGGCCCGCGGGCCGTAGTTTGAGGACGCCTGGTCTGGGTTTTGCTTTACAATAATTCAGGGAAAAAAGCCAGATGAAGAGTGGTTTAAAAAAACAATTACAGAATCTGTGTGGATAAAAAAAAAATCACACTAATTACAATTCTCTAATTGTATTTATGTCTGAAATTTTTCAAAATTAAGAAAAAAGGGGGGAATAAAAGGCATCGGTAGTTGCTTTGCCGAAAGCAGCCCCTCAGAGGGAATCAATTCCAGGAGGGCCATCTGCTGTAGAACAGATGGGAGCCAGGCGCCCCTTCTCCAGGCGGGTGAGGTCCTGGACCAGGTCGCCTGGCCTGATGAGGCTCCCCGGGGAGTCTCCCCTTCCTCCCCATCGCGCGCAGGGAAGACAGCGGCATCATGAAAACCTGCTCTGGCGTTTGCACCTCTTGTTGAGGATGCACTCCGGGTCTAACAGCACTCACTGCAAAGAGCAAAGAAACTCTCTCTCATTATTCAGCTGTCTGGGCCTAAAAAATTAATCTCTGATCAAGCTAGCACATCCTGGCGTTAGAAGTAGCAATAGTTGAGGAGAAATACTAAGTGATAGCCTAAGGAAGCCTGTGCAGCAGTGACCACGGTCAGAGGCTGCGTGGCCTGGCCCCGATCTGCCTGTACTGAAGAGATGCAAATATCAAGCCATCGTACTCGAACGCCACTAAACAGCTGAAGGTACTTTCTGGCGTATAAGACGACTGGGCGTGTAAGATTTTCCTGGGTTAAAAGTAGTTTTATACACCGGAAAGTACGGTATATTGGACTATATTGATGGGATTAGACATAATGGATTAGATATATTGGACTACCGTATTTTCCGGTGTATAAGACGACTTTATAACCCAGGAAAATCTCATACGCCCAGTCGTCTTACACGCCGGAAAATACGGTAATTAAACATAGGCTCACCTTGCAACCATATCGTTATACCGTGATTTCCCAGGTAGCTTTTTTACCCAGAGAACATGTATGGGCTAGACAGAGGATGTGAGTTCAGTGGCCCTGGAAATGACACTTCTCACGGGCGTTTAGCCCCTCAAATGCTCCCCTCACACGCGTGAGCAATGAGCCACAGCCTCCCGCCCTGTGCTCACAGCTGCAGGGCTGTGTGCTGTGACTGGCTCCGTCGAGAGGGTCTGCGGACTCTCAGGCACCTAGAAAAGCAGGCAGGACGACTGTGCTTTCGTCCTCAGGGACCTACGAGAGGTCCCAATACAAAATACAAACGCAACGCTACCCGTATGCCACCGGAAGCATGTGTATGTCACATCTACTGCACTAGGATCTTTATCTGGTGTCTAGAGCTTTAGGAAAAAATTGCACAAACTTTTAAAAATTACTAATAATGACTCTGAAAGTTTAAAAAATAAATCAAATGTATATTACACACGCCTCCCAAAAATTGCTATTAATTTTATTAGAAGGTATTAGATCAATTCTATTATGTTTAATCCAGATTTAAAAAAATGTTCCCCAAATCAATTTAAATGATAAAGTTTTTAGTTTTTTTCTGTTAAAGCAACTCTTATAGGGAGAAATACATCTGATAATATATATCCAAAGTTTTTGGTAAATTATAACGTACCCACAAATTTACTATCAGAATGATTGGTTATTACAATATAGCTCTACCTATGTTAAAACTCAACAGTTCCTAAGGATGCTATGAAGTATTTTGTACAGTATTTTAAGATAAATGATAATATTCTAATCATATTAGAAGCTGAACTTTTGGACTTTCTAATAAAGAAAACTAAAAGGCTTCTACATTAATCAAAGGCTAAAGACCTGCTTAATTTTAGTTCTCAAGTTTGGTGTATTAAAATATACATGAAATTCAATTCCAGAATGTTTATGACAACACATACATAAGACAAAAAGACATTGTAAGAAAATTGAAGCTTCTATCTAAAACTACCAAATTTAGAGAAGTTAATAATTAGATTGATAGTGTCCAAAATTCATTCAGTTTGTAGATAAAGAATTGAATCAATTATTTCTGACTTAAATTGCAATATGTAAAATGTCTAATTGATTTAATATCAAAATAATTATATATCCGATCTTATATACCACTGCAAAAACCTAAATGTAAAGATTTTTAATGACAACATAAACTATGACAACCTCAATAGTGAGACAATTATCTGACTTCTATGGTTGCTATGACCTTTGTCTTCAATTAAAATTAAAATAAAAACCTTTAACCTTTTGCACTCGGATGTCGAGTGTGACTCGACACAGTTAGCATTAGAATAAAGGAATTGAGAAAAAAGCAAGCAAGTGCAAAGGGTTAAAGCTTTAATTCCTAAACATTCGAAATAAATAGATCTTCAACTTGACAGTAAAACAGCATTCTAAAATTTTAAATGAGAACTTAGTTTTATCCATACCAGAGCAAGAGTTTAAAAACAGGTATTTTTAAAGTAAAAGTGGGAACAGTCACTCACAGAGAAACATGAGAAGCAGGAAAGACAAGAAGAACAACACAAAAGAAACATCCATCAAGAAAAAGACCTGGAAGAAAACCAAACTTAGAATTAAAGATCAAATGAAGTTTGGCACGGTGGGGGAGGGGGAAGGGATGAACTAACTAGACAATCGAATGCATAAGAGAGAAATACTAAGACAGCTAAGAATATAAAATCTGAATGTGGATTTATATAAAAGAATGGAAATTCATTGAAGATTTAAACCAATCTATGAAGACCTAGGAATTGATACAGCAAACTAAAACTGCCAAGAGCCAGCAGAAAAGTACCTAAAGAAATATCTAAACACCAAATTACAGCATGTTATTAAATATACTAGAGGCCCGGTGCACGAAATTCATACACGGGGTGGGGGATGTCCCTCAGCCCAGCCTGCACCCTCTCCAATATGGGACCCCTCAAGGGATGTCTGACTGCCCGTTTAGGCCTGATCCCGGTAGGATCAGGCCTAAACGGGCAGTCGGACATCCCTCTCACAATCCAGGACTGCTGACTCCCAACTGGTCGCCTACATGCCTTCCTGATTGCCCCTAACCGCTTCTGCCTGCCAGCCTCATCACCCTCTAACCACTCCCCTGCCAGCCTGATTGCCCCTAACTGCCCTCCCCTGCAGGCCTGGTCCCCCCCAACTGCTCTCCCCTGCAGGCCTGGGTCCCCCCAACTAACCTTCCCTGCAGGCCCGGTCGCCCCCAACTTCCCTCCTCTGCCGGTCTGGTCACCCTTAACTGCCCTCCCCTGCAGGCTTGATCGCCCACAACTGCCCTCCCTTGCAGGCCTGGTCCCTCCCAACTGCCCTCCCCTGCTGGTCTGATCGCCCACAACTGCCCTCCCCTGCAGGCCTGATCCCTCCCAACTGCCCTCCCCTGCTGGCCATCTTTTGGTGGCCATCTTTTGTCCACATGGGGGCAGCCATCTTTGTGTGTTGGAGTGACAGTCAATTTGCATATTACTCTTTTATTAGATAGGATAGAGGCCTGGTGCACCAGTAGGGGCCAGCTGGTTTGCCCTGAAAGGTGTCCTGGATCAGGGTGGGGGTTCCCTTGGGGCGTGGGGTGGCCTGGGTGAGGAGCCTGTGGTGGTTTGCAAGATGGCCATGCCCCCTGGCGACCCAAGCAGAGGCCCTGGTATCTGGGATTTATTTATCTTCTATAATTGAAACTTTGTAGCCTGAAGCGGAGGCCAGGGCCGGCCAAGAAGTTTGGCTTTCTCCATCGCTGCAGAAACCCAAGCCTCCTGCTCGCACCGTGGCCACAACCATTTTTGTTGGGATTTATTTATCTTCTATAATTGAAACTCTGTAGCCTTGAGCAGAGGCCTGGGCCGGCCAGGGTGTGCAGGAAGCTTGGCTTCCTCCATTGCCAGGGAAACCTAAGCCTCCTGCTCACTCCGTGGCCGCAGTCATCTTGGTTGGATTAATTTGCATACTCGCTCCTGATTGGGTGGTGGGCGTGGCTTGTGGGTGTAGCAGAGGTACAGTCAATTTGCATATTACTCTTTTATTAGATAGGACTAGGTTTTCATATGAATGAATTCAAATAATTTATCAATAAGTAAAAGGAAATAGTAATCCTTTTTTCCCTCTAAGTAATGAAATATCTATCCTTCCTATATAATAAAAGGGTAATATGTAAATAGACTGAACAGCAGAACAACCAAACAACCAATCAAAGCATAATATGCTAAGGATGCTCAACTGCTCGCTATGACATGCACTGACTACCAGGGGGCAGTCAGTCAACTGGTAGGTTAGCTTGCTGCTGGGGTCTGGCCAATCAGGACTGAGCAAGATGGGCCGGACACGCCCTGGAGCCCTCCCACAGTCCCTCCCTGGCCCGACTGTGCACCAGTGGGGTCCCTCAGCCTGGCCTGCACCCTCTCGCAATCCGGGACCCCTCGGGGAATGTCGGAGAGCCAGTTTCTGCCCAATCCTGCAGGCCACTCCCCTTGGGAGGGCGCCAGATGCAGGGCTCATGGCTGGCAACACTGCTGTGGCAGCACGAGCCTCTCCCAATCAGGACTGATTGGGCGCAAGCCAGCAGCAGGCACAGTGGGGACAGGATGAGCAGGAGCGGCAGGTAGGAGCTGCAGGCAGCATTGGACTGCGGGTTTCGGCCCAATCCCTGCAGGTCACTCAGAGGGATCCCACTGGTGCACAAGTTCGTGCACTGGGCCTCTAGTGTGTGTGTGTGTGTGTGTGTGTGTGTGTGTACACACACATACATATATACATACACACATATATATACTTATATATGAATATGTACACGCCTAAGAGACCAGCCGACTAGCCGGTAGCTATGATGCATAATGACCACCAGGGGGCAGACGCTCAGCGCACAGGCATGGAAACATGGAATAGACTGATGACTCTCAGAAGGAAGGGGGGAGAGGGGAGGGGAGGGCAGGAAGAGATGAACCAAAGATCTTTTCTTTTTTTAATTTTTTTTATTTTTTTATTTTTTACACAGAGGAAGGGAGAGGGATAGAGAGTTAGAAACATCGATGAGAGAGAAACATCAATCAGCTGCCTCCTGCACACCCCCTACTGGGGATGTGCCCGCAACCAAGGTACGTGCCCGCAACCAAGGTACATGCCCTTGGCCAGAATCGAACCTGGGACCTTTCAGTCTGCAGGCCGACGCTCTATCCACTGAGCCAAACCGGTCAGGGCCCAAAGATATATATGAATACTAGAGGCCCGGTGCACAAATCGTGCACCGGTGGGGTCCCTCTGGGTGACCTGCAGGGATCGGGCCAGAAGCAGCTCTCTGACATCCCCCGAAGGGTCTCAGATTGCGAGAGCGCAGTGCACCAGGCCTCTAGTATAAAACAAGCCCTACCGGCTTGGCTCAGAGGTTGAGCATCGATCTACGAACCAGGAGATGACACAGTTCGTTTCTCAGTGGTCAGGGCACATGCCCAAGTTGCAGGCTCAATTCCCAGCGTGGGACATGCATGGGGGAGTCAATCAATGATTCTCTCTCATCATTGATGTTTCTCTCGCTCTCTCCCTCTCCTTCCTCTCTGAAATCAATAAAAATATATTAAGATATATATATATATATATATATATACACACACACACACACACACACTAAAATCATATCTATGTTAAAAACATGGTGGATGGTTAATCTACAAAGACACTGAGAAGGAGTTACAATTTAGAAGTGGTAAAACATGCTCAATACTGATAATTTTGTTAAAATTGAAGGGATTCGAGTTGTATTGATGAAGGTAAATATAATAAGGAGCGTTACTGTCTTATGCTTTTGGAATAGAAAATTACCTGCACTGTGACTCATGGTACCAAGACAGTGTCTACCCCAGAGGTGACCTGGGAAGAATTATGAACCTGACAGTGAGGCTGGACACCGCCTGCAGAGCCCCGGGAGAGGTGTTCCGACTTCCCCCCGGCTTGGCAGGATTCCACAACAGCCTTTATGCACCTATCCACTCCCTTCCCATCTCCCACCTGGGTTACCCTGTCGGATGAACTGGAAGATTCTCTCTCACTGGAACAGGTGAACGTGCAAATAATGTTCCTAAAAAGTGGGAGGTTATTTAATGAAGAGCGAGGGAATCCTTTTATCTTAATTCACAGTATCTCACTGCTGAGAGCTGAAGAACGTTCAATAGTTACCCTACTTCTCCAAACACAGCAAGAAGAACTGGACAAGAAAGGAAGTGGTTTCTTTGTTTCCTTGGAGTGGGCCACTCTCATTCAGAAAAATAAAGTTAAGAAAACTATGAAGAAGTTCTGAAGGGTGCTATTCTCCATGGAAAGTCAGGGCCACCTTATGCTGCTAGTGAGGCCGGGAACGGTCTAATGACTGTCTCCCATCCTCCACATTCATTCCACTTGGTCAGACAGTGAAGAAATTAAGGATGAAGAGAGGTCAGAGGAAACCAGCGCCTCTGCCTCCCTGCAAACACACCGGCGATGACTGGACAGTCACATACAGCTTCCAGGAGCCGGTGCTGAGGAGGACCTGCAGGGACCGTTTTCGGAAGGAAGTCTCTCTTCACCGGATAACGAAGCGATTAGCAGCCTGAAGCTTCCGGGTGAAGAAGAGTGAAGGACTGACCTGGCCAGTGCTGCTCGTCGGTGATAAACAAGGGGAATCTGCAGAGGCAGCCCGCTGTGCTGCAACAGCGGGACATTCGCTGCATTTGACCTCTGAAACTCTGAGCTTCTCTCTCTCTCTCTCTCTCTCTCTCTCTCTCTCTCTCTCTCTCTCTCTCTCTCGTCCTGCTAAGTTCCTTGCTGCTATCCAGTAACGAAGAAAGCTCTTCATCACCTCCTCTTACTCACTATGTACCGAAAAGCATTACCCGTGGCATTTTTTTAATCTAATGTGGCCCCTTTCACGGAAGGAATCCATGAAATGTATTCAAGTGTTCCTGTACGAAACTGTTCCTACTCTCAACCCACAACCCTACGCTGGCCTCACATGAACTGATCGGGTGCCACACTAGGTCTACCAGTGCTCTCACCGGAGGGCGGAAAGGCAAACACGGAGAGATCAGCTTGGATAGAGTGCGCACTCGTGCTTCAACTATTAAAACGATGCGATTCCTGCACCACAACATCTGTTTAATCCAGTGTTTCTTACACATTATAGAACCCAAGTACACACCTTGGGGAAAGGCTCCCAACTCAAAAAAGCCCCTAACAACCTGCAACACTCATGCCTTTGGCCTCTGGAGCCTTTACTAGGAAATGCATTTCTTGGCCTAAGTCAAAATTAATTAGCAACCCAACTATACAAACTTGTAATTTTAAAGACACCTGGGTTGCTTCTATTCCTATTAATAACTTTCATTAAATTATTAGCTTTGAGAAATATTACCAAATATTACCAAAATACCCTGGCTGGGCATTAATTTCTATAAATCTCAATAACTTATGATTGTTATGAAATGTTATCATCAAAACACATACCTCTTCTCTATAATACATGTCAGGAAAATTCATTTGCATAAAAATTTCCTAGTCATCTGCAGAAGTCAATTTATTAATTTGGTCTTACATCTAACAGAACTCTGACATCTTGGGCTTAAAAGTTATGTAGATCAGGCCTAATGCAAACTGATCCTAATTTTAGTAATTATGTCTATCAACCAGGTGCACCAAAACCCTGAAGAACAATGGCAGCAAAAATGAGCCATACATAAGTTAGAAAGTCATATGTTTGCAACAAAGTCTTTAGCAGACACTTAACTGCTTTGTATGTCTGGGCGGATATCACATGAGAAACTTCCGTAATTGGAGAACAAGGTAAAAAGACTGGTGAAACTCATCTTCCAACAGAAGAAAAAAAAGGCAAAAACTTAAAGAAAAGCCCTGGCTGGTTTGGCTCAGTGGATAGAGCCATTGGACTGTGGACTGGAAGGTCCTGGGTTCGATTCTGATCAGGGGCACATGTTCGGGTTGCGAGCTCAGTCCCCAGTGGGGGGCATGCAAGAGGCAGCGAATCAGTGATGCTCTCATCATTGGTGTTTCTATCTCTCTCTTTCTCTCCCTTCCTCTCTGAAATCAACAAAAATATTAAAAAAAAAAAAAAAAAAAAAAAAAACTGAAGCAGCATGAGTTTGCGATTCAATGTTTTTTTTAAAAAAACAATGGCCTGGCAGGTGTGGCTCAGAGGTTGAGCATCGACCTATGAACCAGGAGGTCACGGTTCAATTCCTGGTCAGGGCACATACTCGGGTTGTGGGCTCCATCCCCAGTAGGGGGCATGCAGGAGGCAGCCGATCAATGAATGACTCTCTCTCATCATTGATGTTTCTATCTCTCTCTTCCTTTCTCTGTGAAATCAATAAAAAAATATATTTAAAAAAAATTTTTTTAAAAGAAACAATGATCAGAGCAACTTCAAAGTGTCAAGTTCACACTTCTCTAAGTATTCTGTAAGACCTGCTCAAATCAATCAGGTCATCAACAGCAGAGATTAAAAATGAGTCTTAAAATACTGGAAGTGCTAGCAATCTGACCATTCTATGTGCTTGTTTCTGTAAAATTACACACCACAAAGTGGGACAGCAGCGCCCCACCGTTCTTACACTCTTAATGAAGATGTTGTTCTTGGAGCTGAGAAAAACTGTTCTGTAGAAGAATCACTATAAGAACCATCACTGACTTCCCTATTTGCACAGCTCAGTAATGAAACCAACTTAATGGCATTTCAGATGAGACAAAAGAAAAAAGGACAATAACCATAGAAGACTTACTTTGATGGCCACCAAAGGAAAACAACTTCAGTTCCACAATAGTGCGATTGGGGAATGGCCAGTAGGCAAGTTCTGTCCCCAAGGAAACATCAATAACAATGAATTTTGATGTCTTTTTAAAGAGTGTAAGGGATTTCACTTTAAAGAGCATAAGACACCATAGCAAGAAACTCTCCAAGTTGACCTTGAGACCCCTTGTTGTCTTTAAATCCTCTCACCAGGTAGCATCCCACCTACTTGCAGTTAATCACAGCAAGTTCACACACACTCAACTCAGTTAAATAAAGGTAACAAGGACACCTGTGAATCCATCACCTCCACACACATCTATCAGCACAACTGGCATTAAAGACAAACGTCTGAAACAGAAAACACACAGAGTCAAGCTCTCCGTCAACACCTGCGGCTCACACAGAGTGGATGGAGCAAGGGAAGCTCTGTGGTCAGAGGAACTTACCGTCACGGACTTCAGCGTCATCCCGTGGTAGGTGCCCATCGTGTCAATCTTGAAGCCTTCCGTTTCTGTAAAGGAAGAGGGTTTTCTATTAGACTAAAGTAATAACCCATAATATATCTTAACAGGTCAACAGTATAATAAAACCTTGAATCTACCATACATATAAAGTTAAATCATGCACTTATGAAGATAAAAATTTGTAAGGGTCCTAGTCTCAAAAATATATCCAATACACACCAACGAGCCCAGTGTGCAGAAGCTGGTTCACACTATGTCCACAACTGTGTTCAACACTCATATAGCTGGTTGGAAATGTCAAAAATTTAGATTGAGCCCGGCCGGTGTGGCTCATGGTTGAGCATCAACCTATGAACCAGGAGGTCATGGTTCTATTCCTGGTCAAGGCACATGCTCAGGATACAGGCTTGATCCCCAGTGCGGGGCGTACAGGAGGCAGCCGATCATTGATTCTCTCTCATCATTGATGTTTCTTTCTCTCTCTCAAATCAATAAAAAATATATTTTAAAAATTAGATTGAATAAACTTTATAATGTAACCTCCAAATTATTCACATCTAACACTCAATTACAGTACCACTAAGAATACCTATTATCATAAGAAGTCCGTACATACAGAAAAAGTCATGTTCCAAAATGGCAATGATTAGGTCTGTACACTGTAGAAAAGCAATGCTGTAAACAGAGGTAAGGCTCCAGGGCAGAGTCCCAATATGCCTTTCTGTAAAGCGCCACACACTAACCATGTTACACGTTGCACGTCAAGCAGTCGCTGTCACACCAGTGACTTTTGCAGTGTGGTGGCAGAAGCGAGATAAACAAGGGTCAGAGTTGGTCTGTGAGCTGTAATCTGCCAACCCCTAGAGTGCACATAACTCATTCCACAAGAAAAACATCGCAGTGAATAAAAGAATGGACTAGTATTTAGTACATGCCTTTGTCCAGTAAAGGAAGTCAACACAAAATTTACTGCATCAAGGTAATACATCCTTTAATGAAACTTAGTTTCAGATTATGCAGAAAAAAATGACAACTGATAAACTTCCATGTGCTACCATCTCATTTTTTCATGCATCAAGTCAAGATAAACGAGAAGTTACACCGACATTAGTCCCACTTACTACGCACCTCACTAGCGTGGCACTCATCCCTACCGAGTTAGCCAGCACACCACGTGGGCTTCCACAAAACATCCTCATATGCTGACCAATCCCCACCTCCCGAGCACTCACTGTACACATTTATAATCTGGGGAACATGACTGATATGTAGAACCTCCCTCTAAAATAAACCGCTGAGAAGCAGAACTAGCACTAATAGCAAATGTAACATATAAATATAATATATATATATATACATATGGTTAATTACATACCAGTCATGCACTCTATGGACTTTATATCACCTAGTTCACTCCCCACAGCAGCTCTAAGAGGCAGGCATTGCACCTACCACTGATATTAGCACTGCAATGTCACAAAGGGGGAAACTGAGGCAGAACGCAGTTGAAGTCACCTCTCAAAATTCACACTTTACAAAGTGACGGTGACAGAAGCAATCTGGGTCCAGAAGCCATGCACTGAAGCAGGGGCAGGCAGACCATTCCGTACAAAACCAGATGGTGTCTCCAGGCTTTGCAGACCACACAAACCCTGTCACAACTCGATGCCGCGGTGACAGCACCCAGGGAGCCATGGAAGCACCTAAGGAAGGAGCGTGGCCGCGGCGGATGGGCTGCCAACTGCGGCGCCAGCGTCAGCCTCCTGCCTCTCCTGGGGAGCCCCACCCCAGGAAAAGGAAGACAAACATCACGTCACTTGCCTTCTTTCCCTTTGAATCTTTCCTGGTCATATCTGTTGTAGGCAGCTGGGATAGGCTGTTTGGTACGCAATGTGGGATCCTGTAGAAAAATTAACCATGATTTACATGTTAATAGCCTATTGTTACTTATACTCACTACAAAAGCCATAATAATATTGTTTTCTAAGCTTTTTTTTTCTTACCATAGACAATAAGACCAAAGTGGGGAGCAGACAAAAGTAAGTCATGGATGCTTATTTTCAAGATACTGTTCACTACCAGAAAACTGCCACCACCCCAGTCAGGGCAAAGGACCCCAAGTAAACTTAAACCACAGCAGAAAGCAACACTTCTTAGAGATGCAGAAACGACATGGGTGCGTGCTTAGGATTTTCATTCCAATTACTTACATCTTTTTATGAAATAATAAGCTTCCTCCAATTATGAACTTTTTCTTTAACAAAAAAATAAACCAAAAACACTTTTAATTCAAAGTTTATTGAGCTGGCATTTTAGAGCCTTTTAACTGAATTATTCTCCAAATTGCTAATCTTTAATGACAATGACAACTGTAACAATAATCCTATATAATAAAAGGCTAATATGTAAATCGACTGACCGGTTGTTCTGCCATTTGGTCAATTTACATATTAGCCTTTTATTAAATAGGAGGATTATTGACCTGGGCAATTGCAACCTATGTCTCAGTTTTCTCACCTATCAAATGGGAATAATATTTTTGCATCACAGGATTCTTGGGATGACTAAGTGACAAAGAAGCTGGTATATCTCTAGCTTATTATGGAAATAAAATGTTGCCGTAAGTATATTTATTATATCGTAACATTAAGCATTTACGTAATTAAGTAATAAAAATTATTATGGAAGACTATTGCCCAGGATAAGGACGATGCCTGTGATATTCTAATGGAGACCTTCCTCCAGGTAGGCATGTGACTGTTTAACTACTATGAACTGACCTATCAACCAGCTTCAAAGCCCAGCCAATAAGAAAGAAGATTACTTGGTCATGAGAGTCCACACAGGTATGTCGCCAGGTAAGATTTATTGCTCAAGTAACTTTTAATGGTGAGAAGGGTTTTCACATCCTTTGGCTATGTTGAAGCTGCATAAGGTTTAGAACCTACTAACTGAAAACCTTTGATTACATGTCTTCAAAATTATAATACTGGAAACCAAGCGTCATTTTCAATAAAATTACAGCGTAAGCAGTAAACCATTCTTACCACAGGTGCTGCATTGGGGGCCGGTCGCTGCTCAGGTGCACGCCCTTCTTCTCTGGCTTTCACAGACTGAAGAATTGCAAAAATATTCTTGGAAAAGTTCTAAAATAAAACACGACAGATGTGTTGTCAAGAGAGACTTAATTCTGAATCAACAGCTACAACAATCCCCTCATCCTCAGGGGATATGCTCCAAAACTCCAGTGGATGCTGAAATCGCACATAGTGTAAAAGCCCTAATCCTTTCTTCAACTCCGCCAGAAATGTGCAGCCGCTTCCTCATTGGCAGGCACAGCTTCTCCAGGACTTAAAAAAAAAATCTTTGTTGTTGAAAGCATTACATATGCCCCTTCCCCATTTTTTCTTAAATATGTTTTTAATTGATTCTTATTTTTTACTTTTCTAACTTTATTTTAATTTGTTTAACTTCATTAATTTTTATTAATTGGTCTGTGTAACCATCCATTCCTCACAGTAAATGGCTTCACGTCACTCATTTCAGGGGATCCCTGGCTGACATCTCAATGCTTTCTGGAGCAGCCCTTTGCTTGAAAAACTACTTTCCGAAATGCACAAAAAGTAAGGACAAGAAAGAGGGGCGCTATTTAAAATTGTTGCCAGGCTCAATGTCTGGCTTAATAGGAGAGAGCTGTATTTCTACAGTTAATATTTGCTTTATCTTGCTTCATTTTGGTCTAAGTATATGAAAGAAAATCTGGCCTCACACAGACACCTGGAAAAGGACTACAACAGCTTTTTAAGGGACTGTGGATTTTCTCTGACATCACGCCAACCCATATACAAATCTCAGCACAGACATCACCAGCGGCAAAGAACATATGGCCGGCTGCTAGCAGAGTGGTGCCAATGCCTGTTCGTGCCAAGAGGCCAGCAGTGCACCAGATCCCCCATTCATACCGACAGTGCAAAGGTCAACAGTGACAAATGCAAATGAAGTCTTAATCCAAACTTATTTTCGAAGTGATGAAAATCAATTCTCACTACTGTAAATTTAATATAGTACTGTGTGAGAGACATAGAGACTGGAAAAATCAGTCAAAATGTTATCAGCTATTTCTGTATGGCGGAAATTATCTTTTTGTCAATTTTTCAGCAGTGCACACATACCAATTTACACATGTTTAAAAATGTGTTTTTAATGGCATTATAAAATCTGGTTGCTTTATGTGGGGTGCCTGCAATAACCATAAGAGTACATACTTCTATTTCTCATGGAATCTTCAACCTATCTTTTATTCCAAAAACTCAGAAAATAAGGTCTGTCTAAAATCTTAGGGTCTTGTACGGCTATGAGTACCTAGAAAGTTTTTGAGTTTAGCAGGAAAAAAACAGTCTACAGAGAAAACACCAGTCAAATTAGTTATTTTAGAAATGGTAAAACAGAAGCAAACCTAGCTACCAAGCAATTCTTCAATTAACCTATTTTTCAAACTGTAACAGTGGTACCAACACTAAATTAAAACACTAGGTTTTCGAATGATGGTACAATCCTGCCACCTAGAGCTCAATAGAAGTTGTTCATCTCAGTTATCTGAAAACTTAATGTTTGGTCTAAAAGGAAGGTGGGGCATATCACCTATGTTTCGTTCCATTGCTGTAAAATGCAGATTTTTCAGCAGTTATAATAAATGTTGGTAGAACAATGTAAGTGACAAAATTCAACTATGAGCCCCACCTTAGGCAGGAAGAATGAGTATCAAACAGATCATTTACTGTAAATACGCAAGTGGAAGCTTACTCGCATTCTCAGACTTCTCCATAACCTAAGGTCTGGGGAATGAGCCCTAGTCCTGAGCTCAAGTGCTCTGCACAAGTCAGAGCGCAAAACAAGTCTTTCCTTCACATTCTCTTTCCTAGCAGCTGTATTCCTGCTAAAATGGTGGAGTAAAAGTGAGGTCAGAACCCAAAATCTGCAAATAAAACGCGTATGACAGTCCACTTTTATCAGTAATCTCACCACTCATCACTGTTAACAACTGCGAGTCAGGAGAGAACTAAGATTTAGGGGAACACTGGGCGGTGGGGGAGGAAAAGACAGCCGAAACTATGTAGGTGAAACATCAACGCCACCTTTCTGGAGACCCCTTAAGATATGGACACACCAGCGTCTTTCAAAGTTTAAAGCACGCATCTCCTTTAACCAGCAATTTGCTTCTAGAGTTTAAACTTCTGCTGTATGCACATGAATGCAGAGGTTTATGTACAAGGGTGTCTTTTAATGCATTATTTGTAATCGTGAATAGGAAGGAGGAAAAGAAGGGAGAAGAGAGAGAAGAAAATCCCACAATCCAGCAGCAACAAAAAAGCCAAAAAAAATAGCCCTTGCCGATTTGGCTTTGTGGATAGAGCATCGGTCTGAGGACTGAAGCGTCCCAGGTTCAATTCCGGTCAAGGGCACGTACCTCGGTTGCAGGCTCCCAGCCCTGGTCGGGAGCATTTGGGAGGCAACCAATCGATGTGTCTCTCTCACATCAGTGTTTCTCTCTCTCCCTCTCCCTTCCACTCTCTCTAATCAACAGAAAAAATATCCTCGGGTGAGGATTAAAAAACAGAATGACTCTATTAATAAGGAACAAATAAATATTGCTATATCCACAAACCAGGATATAATGCATAAAATACATGCAATAAATGTTCATTAACTGATTTCCCAAGTTCTCTACTTTGTGGAGAGAAAAATTAATATTAACCAGAGAGCTTGACAGTAATATTCCCTGTTCATTGGGTTTACCCAAAAATCTGGTCAACAGGAAAAGTGGGTCCCTCCTGGGATTGACAAATGAGGGCAAATCAAGACTTTCTCATCAGCTTCTTTGGTAGCCAACAACCAACCACAAGGCAGACTACACGGCAAATACGCCACCGAGAAATCCACGTTCTCCTGATCTTTCCGAGGTCAGCGTGAAACCTCCCAGAGCACCTTGAACCTCTTCTATCAGCAATCCCAGGTTCAGGCCACGCTCACTGCACAAACACGGCAAACATCTCACTTGCCTTTCCCGTGCTCTGGAGGATCGTTGTCCGCGTCCTCCACACGCGCTCTCTGCTGACAATGTCCCGGGTCACATCTACCTCAGCATCCACAAAACTCCTCTGTTTGAGCGCAGTTATGTCATCGTCTAAGTCCGTCTTGATGGTAGATCTTTTCTTAGCCATAATTTTGGCTTTGATTGCCGCAATTTTTTCCACCGACATAGCTTCAGACAAAGACCTGAAAGCAATTCATTTTTTTAAATGATCTCATTTTTTAAAGGATCTCTTGAGCACATCAAAATACACTGGGTTACATTTGTAAGTTCACAGCAAAAATACTTTAAGTGGCAATAATTAAGGTTTGCTTCTTATCTAAAAATGACATACTTCATATTTTATGATCATGTAAGATTTTCTAGAGCCCCTGTGGAAATATTACTAATTTCTTAGGCCAATGCAACAGAAATCTTCACATTTTTTCATGTCTTCTCCACCCAAAATAGAACTCATTACTATGGATGCTTTAATTTATATATTTTCTGATACTCTCATTTGTTTACATCCCTCTACCTATGCAAAGTATACACACACACACATACATACATACATACATACATACATACCCTTGGAAGCGACTAGGGGTGAAAAATTCAATCTGTAAAGAATTCAAAACTTACGTTTTGCCTGAAATTTACTTCAAGGTTTCAAACCTGTATGTCATAATGTACAATATACTGTAACAGGAGGCTTTTAAATGCCACATAAACATATATTCCTTTTCATGTCTGGAAGATGAAACCATATTGTGATGTTTCCTTTTCTTTACTTGATTTTCAAATAATAGGCAAAACAGTAAACAGAGACTTTCAGAACCATAAAAACAGACAACACTGAGTATAGATTTCATTAAGGTAACAATCTGAACCTTAGTGTCATTTTTCACAATGTAAAATGAGTAAAGTTAAGAAGTGTTTGGGTACCTAACAGTTGACACAGTATACTGGTTTGTTTCTATTAGGATGCAGGTGCTTTGTAGCAGATGCTGAAGATACATCTAGTATTTGACTCCTTTTACATAATACTGTGCAACTTTCCCTAAAAATCTAAGGCATACCAGCATACCTTAAGCCAAATCAAATACTTTCCTAAAGTGCATTAAACTTCCTTCCCCCATACACTTACACACACCTGAACTGCCTTCTTTCTACTAAAGAAATTCTTACCTAATCTGTTCCGTCTGTACAATCCCTTCTTTGTGACCCTCCAAGCGAGCAGCCAATCTCTCCTTATCAAGGCGCACACACTCTTCATCCTGGGAACAGTTGCAGTTCGGTATTTTAAAGTTTTAATTTTTAGAAGGAAAAAGCACTGCATGTAACGTCCCCTCACATATACTTCGGCCTACAAAATTCCAGGCATCGCTAGCCCTAAGTCAGCTTCAAGATTAATTTCACTTCCATAAAGACAATCATAATAAATATATGTGGGATCACATCAGAGTAGAACTGACTAAACACTTATCAAAAAACTTCAGTTACTTTTTTCTATGATTAAGAGGTCTTCACATAAGATATCATAGCTACCTTTATTCAGAAAGATATCACACAACAGATAAACTCGTATTCTTCGGGAAAGTTTATAACTACATTTATAAAAACTTTCACCACAATCAAAATCTCATTTTGGATCTAGGTTGTCTTCATCTGTTGCCACAGGTCCTGAATCCGCCAGGACAGATCAAAACACTAGAAGTGACACTTTAATGGTTTTCTGGCCTGTTCCTCCAAACATTAGGAGTTGCCTACAATGTGCCCCGTGGGCCACTTCTTGACTGAATTCAACCTTTTACCTAATTTGCACATTAGAATTTCAGATAAAATTTAGTCTGAAAATGTTTGGTTACTTAAAAACAAAACTGAGTAAACTCTGACCTAGTTTAATCTCCTCATTCAACAAATGAGAAACCTGAGGGCCAGGCTCAGTGTCTTTGACCAACGGAATAGGAAACGGTATAAAAAGCATCAGTGCAAAAAAAATAAAAATAAAAAAAATAAAAAAAAAAAAATAAAAAGCATCAGTGCATTGGGGTCTAAAAGATGCCACGCTCCAATTCAGCTCCAATATTACTCTTTCATGTGAAACTCGTAAAACAGACATACTGCTGACATGACTGCAGGATAATATTTTAGGAGACACAATAAATGTTTGCCATTTGTAACAAAGGCATAAAAATACTACTAAAATTCCTTAGGAGACTCCTTGCAGGTTTTAAACACAACTGCAGCCTAACTGTAATCAGACCAGAACCCCACCTCAAGCTTTTTCTCTCCCAGAATAGTAGATGCTCATTTAACTCTATAAACGCTCTGGAAGAAATGTTGTTATGCTATTTCCTGCTGACTTTTCAAATTACCAGAATCCTAGAAAATTAGTGTTTCTGACGTGTTCAATTCTTTTAACAATTATACTGTGGACTTAAGGTTTTTCTAAATAAATAGTATCCTTAAGTTCACTTGTTTTGTATTGAGGGTCACCGCCTCCTTTCATACAGAGATTTGGGAAAATTTCAGTTTTCGTGCCACAAAATCTGTACCCAGCAGAGGAATGGCCAGCAGGCAGCGCACCTGGGCACTAGTCCCTGTTCTGTGCCCTCACTTCCTCTCTCCGAGGCAGCTTGCTCATCGATGACACGCGCAGTCCTGCCAATTGCAGGAGCTTGTGGGGCGGGGGGATTACAGGAGTTAATATACGTAAAGTAGAGAGGACACTACCTACCACAGAGTCAGAACAAGGAGATAGTGACCACTGTAATCGCTCCTGAAATGCAGACCCATGTCTCAGAGTACGCTAATTAAAATTACATTGCTTTACCATCAAATACTGCCCATCATTTTGTTTTTACTTATCAACCAACCCTATCCTGTTAACAGCTACCTTTCTTATCCTTAACTACAGATGTTTTGCTATTTCTATAGCTGGCAAAAGGTACAACCCCTTGGCAAGTGGGAAATAAAATACCGGGTTCCTGATGCTGACAATGTTGATGACTACGGTGTCGTCCCTGTATTTTTCACTGATACACGACCAGCTTAGTCACTTTCCAGACCTTCAGTGTGGCCCTGCTGTACAATCCTCCATTTCAGTGGGACTTATATGTGACTGATCTGGAGCTTGTGACAAATTTAAATAAAGAGTATCATAAAATTCCTGTCGTAGGCAGTACACTAGCTGTCAACAACTGCTCTTTCCAAAGGTAACCACCTTCCCTTAGGTGACTTCTGCTGCAGGCGAAGAGCTACCTTATTTACCAATATTAACCGTCCACTTAGTGGCTGTACATGCTAACCTGAAGTGTCAATATTTCAAGAAATAACTGTAATAAGCACTTTATAGTCACAGCTCGTAAGAGTGAAGCAAACTGCCACACCATCTTATCCAGGGTTAGGCAATCTCCAACCCAAAGGTCCAATGTGGCCCTCCATCTGTTTTGTAAAATTGTATCAGAACATAGTGGAGTGGTTGAACAAAGACTAAATGACCCAAAAAAAGCTAAAATATTTACTACCTGATTCTTCATAAAAAAAGTTTGCCGACCCCTGATCTATTCCAACTCTTTCATGAATAAGGAATATGAACTCATTGGTCCATCACGTAGCCTCAGGCTACAATTTTTCCAGAAAACAAGCTCCTAGGATACTCTGAGCCAAGATTTCTTACTGCTACACAATCCCAATTTCTTTAACAACATGAATCATCTTTACAATGAAACTCTATTACCTCAATCCGTGGTTTCTTTGCTTCTGCTAACACTTCATCTGCAGCTCGTTTGACTGTAAGAAAAAAAAAAGCAATAAATGTATAGTTTGGGAATAGGTTCTTAAAAATTCAAGATAAACATTCAACAAGACATACCTTGAGTAGATCGCTGAAGACCTATTTCTAGAGGGGCACTTCGGTCTATACTTGCCGACGTGGCTGAAGATTTAAAAAGATTTGTGTGAGGTCAATATTTAAAAATATATAGTGGATGTTATTACAAATGAAAAGCTCAAGGAGGTTTTTTTTGTTATATTACTTTAGATACAATGATTTTCCTAAGTAAAAAATAAGTTTTAAAGCAGCGTTGTAAATGCATTTTAATTTATTTTTATAATCTTAGAAGGATGCAAGGAGGAGCAGAGAGAGAGAGATCGGTTGCCTCTGGCATTCACCCTGACTGGAAAGTGAACCTGTCACCTTCTGGTGAATAAGACAACACTCCAACCGGACCACAATGGCCAGGGCTGTAAGTGCTTTTCATTATAAAAGAATTTGTGCTCTGGCTGGTGTGGCTCGTGAATAGAGCGTGGCCTGTGGACTGAAGGGTCCCGGGTTCAATTCTGGTCAAGGGCACATGCCCAGGTTGCGGGCTCGATCCCCAGTAGGGGGCGTGCAGGAGGCAGCCGATCAGTGAGTCTCTCTCATCATCAATGTTTCTCTCTCCCTCTCCGAAATCAATAAAAACATATTTTTTTTAAATGTTAATTTGTATTAGAAAGTCTATTAATCGGACAAACTATGTTTAACAATTTAACTTACAAATTATTGATATAATCTGACTAAAATCACTGGTCACTTCAAAGAACACACTCCAGGATCCCAGCACGTGCACACGGAAGCACAGTTAATCATTAGTAAGCACACATACGTACATATACGAGAGAAGCGTTATTTGTTAAGTTAGCATTCACTCTGTAATGCAATGTTTACTCATATTTGGTAGAAAAGTTATTTTAAACAAACCATTTGATTTTGAATGGCTCAAAATAACGGAAGGGTAACCCAGGGGTGTACCTGTCCCTTCACCTAGTCCCCACCCCCCATGTGACTACCACTAATCTCCTGTGCTTTCCACAGTTCCTTCTGTAGATACAAGAAATACACAATCACACTTTTATTTTTCCCTGTTTTTACACAAATGATAGCACACTACACATTGTTCTGAGCCTTCCTTTATGTGGAGCATTTAACTTTTTTTATAGCTGCACAGTGTTCTACTGTATGGATTAATTGTAATTTCAAGTTCTCTATTAATGGGCAGTTCAATTCCGTCTTTTGCCACTACAAGCAAGGGCACAATGAAAACTTTATAAATACACTGCTTCATCCATTTCCAAATATAGCTCCGGATAAAGCCCCAGATGCAGGATTTCTATGTCGTTTGGAATGATAGATTACTGCAAAATTTCTTCACTGGGGTTGTATCAATTCACACTACAACCAACACTGTATGAAAATATGTTTCCTCACAGCTTCAGAGTGTATTATCAAGCTTCCAGATTTTAATCGATTAAAAAATGCTTCTCTGTATAGTTTAATTATTATTATAGTTTAATTCTATTATTATGAGATGAAGCATTTTTCACATTATTTTATTTCCCTTTCTGTGAACGGTGCGAACATAACACACTGGGTTATGTTCTAAGACCACTTCATATTATCAGTGAGATTGGCCCTTATACTTTGAGCTGAAATACCTTTCGCAGTTTTGTCATTTTTGTATAATGCCACAATTTTTACTTTTTACCAACCTACTAACTGAATAATCCCACCTTTCACCACTAATTGGGAATGTCTTTTTAATCACATTGAACTCACACTCCTTAACATCTAACAAAGAAGTTGTTCTATCAGCTTATTCTTTCACATGTTTTAAATTATTAGGGCTTTATTGTAAGTTCTAAACTCTAGAACAGCTAGTATTTTCTTATTGCTCTTTTTCAAATTTTTGTGACATTTATTTTAACAAGGGAATTTTAGAATCATCTTTGCTAGTTCCACCCACCCCTCCGGATTTTTATTGGGATTGCGTTAAATATATAAATATGTTAAGAACTGGTATCTTTCAGCTGTTATGTTTTCCTCTCTGAGAACATGGACTGTCTTAAGATCTGGTCAACTTTTCATTAAACCACTAAACTAGACTTTTTTTTTATTATTATTAGCAAAGCAATATGCTTGAAGACCAAAATGATCTCTCCCACAGAAACTACAGGAAATGATGAGGATGGATCAAGGGCCGTTCTGTTGTGGAGAAAAACACCCTTCACTCTAAAGCACTGTCCCCAAACGAGCCTGTTCCCGACAGCACCCCGCGCAGCACCTAAGACCAAGCCCCGGGAGAGCCGGCTGCGCTCCATGAGGGCAGTGCAGGAGGCCATGATCTCGATGATGGTCTCTCCACGACGCGCGGGACTGTGCAAGGCAAGCTCCTGTGAAAGCCATGGAGCAGAACAGGTGACAAGACACCGAGTAAGGACTCCAAGAATACACCACGCCCCGGGAAAGGCAAGAACAAACATTTCCGTATCGCTGTATTCATGCTCTGCAAGATGCAAATGGAAACAACTCACTTATCCAGGTAAGCACCTACGACTAAGCACTGTTCTAAAGCTGGGTATTAACTGCCTGCCCCCCAGAGTTTACCCTCTCCTGGGCGAGACAGACCATCTCTAAGTGAACAAATAAATGCATAATTCAGGCCAACCTAAGGGATTTGATGAAAAGTAAGTCAGGAAGGAACGTACACAGACGAGGGGGTGAGGGAAAGCAGTGTTCTATTTTAGTGTAATCGGGTAAGTGCTCCCTGACAGACCAGCACAGATCGGAGTAGGAGAAAGGGAGCCATGTCACAACTGAGACACAGAACTGAACACAGAGAGACAGCAACTGCAAAGGCTCTCAGGTGAGAACAGTAACAGAGCCGGTAAGACTGGACCGCCCTGAGCAGGGAAGATTGGAGGAAGGTGAGGTTAGAGACTCAGGCGGAAGCAAGATGGTGTAGGGCAGGGTAAGTGTGAAGGGAAACCACAGGATGGCCTTGAGCATTTGAGTGACGAAAACAGGTCACTGACAGCAGGCGGGGGGAAGGAAGGAAGAAAACAAAGTGTGCGGACCCGTGGGAGGGCCATGCCGAGGTCTGAAGAGAAAGCGTGGAACAGGGTGGGAGGAGGCCAGCAGAGGCTGTCAGACTGTCAGGATGGAATGGATGAGCATCTACACGAACAGGCAACCCTTTCCCGAGTGGGACCATGAGAGTGAGGGTGCTGTATGAGTTGTTTCCAGGAGACGGGAGAGGGATCGGCACTGCATTTCTGGATACGTTCAATTCCAGGTGCCCAGCCCTGGCTGGTGTGGCACAGTGGATAGAGTGCCGGCCTGTGGACTGAAGGGTCCTGGGTTTGATTCCGGTCAAGGGCACATGCCCGGGCTATGGGCTCGATCCCCAGTAGGGGTCGTGCAGGAAGCAGCCGATCCATGATGCTATCTCATCGCTGATGTTTCTATCTCTCTCTCCCTCTGCCTTCCTCTCTGAAATCAATAAAAAAATTTTTTTCCAGAAATCTGCCTAGAAATCTCGGAGGGAAGGGGTTGAGAGTGGCCCCTCACACTGAGGGAAGGAAATGTGCAAAACAAAATGAGAGGCGGACGATGAGCAGAAGGCACCAGAAGTGCCCCGATGCCGAGGAGGACAGGCTCTCGGAGAGCGAGAGCAACAGGGTCAGGCGCTGCTGAGAGGCGAGTGGCTGTGGGCGAGAGACCAGGCCTGGCCACCCCGAGGTCAGTGCTGACCTCACAGGAGGGCTTTAGCGGGTGGCGAGGGAGAAAGCCGGGCGGGAGTGGCCTCCGAGAGAAGCAGAGGTAAAGCAGCAGCAGGGACACCACCCAATGCTGGCAAAGGTTTCTGCGCCAAAGGGTCAGGCCAGTGGAGCAGTAGATAGTGGGAAGGTAGGGGTGGAAATTCATTTTCACATGAGCCCTTCCTGTCTGTACTCTGAAGGGAACGATGCAGAGAAAACAGATGCTACAAGAGGAAAGCAAGAATTCTGAAAGGCAGCCCTGGCCGGTTTGGCTCAGTGGATACAGCGTCAGCTGCTGACGGAAGGGACACGGGTTCGATTCCAGTCAAGGGCACGAACCTCAGTTGCAGGCTCAATCTCTGGTTGGAGCGTGTGCAGGAGGCAACCAATTGATGTGTCTCTTTCACATGGATGTCTCTGTCTCTCCCCTCCCTTCCACTCTCTCTAAGAATCAATGGAAAAATATCTTTGGCTGAGGATTAACAAAGAAAAATAAATAAAAGGAGAATTTTTAAAAACAGGATTTTCAAAGGCAAAGCCTGTGAGCGTGCGCAAGGTGATGGAGCCCATTCCCAGGGGTGCCTGGCCGCGGGAGCCGAGACCACGCGCTCGCCGTCACGGGAGGGAAAGGAGAGCCGATGCACACAGTGCAGGCAGGTCGGGGTTTCGCTGCTTCTTATTCCAGAGGGAAAAGAACTGTCTGCCTACGAGTGACAGCCGTTTAAAAAGCACTCACATGCTTCCCCGTTGAGATAGCCAAGCAAATCTTTTCGGTCCGGTCTTCTAACCACAGGAATGTTTTCAGTCTGAAATCAAACGTTTGTTAGAAACCAAATCAGTAACCATGATAAGAAACTTGGTAAAGATAAATGTCATGCCCTGGCTGGTTTGGCTCAGTGGATAGAGCAGGGGTCCTCAAACTTTTTAAACAGGGGGCCAGTTCACTGTCCCTCAGACCGTTGGAGGGCCGGACTATAGTTTTAAAAAAACTATGAACAAATTCCTATGCACACTGCACATACCTTATTTTGAAGTAAAAAAACAAAATGGCAAAAACACCTGCATGTGGCCCGCGGGCCGTAGCTTGAGGACGCCTGGGATAGAGCGTCGGCCTGCTGACTGAAGGGTCCCAGGTTTGATTCCCGGTCAGGGCACATGCCCGGGTTGCAGGCTCGATCCCCAGTGTGGAGCCATTAAGAGGCAGCCAATTAATGATTCTCTCTTATCATTGATGTTTCTCTCTCTCTCCCTCTCGCTTCCTCTCTGAAATTAACATAATACATTTTTTTAAAATTGACACTAGGTATGTATTTCTTGTTCAGAAAAGCGGTGTTTAAACACTGAAATGCAGAAATCAGGCAAAACTGAAAACTAATTAATTTATCAATAAAGTGTGAAAAGTTTGATTAAACATTTAATTTTAAAAGTTGTCTGTTATTCTTAATCCTTTCTGATGTCAAAAACATTTTCTAGCGATAAAACTCGAGTTCTGAATACCAGGGTTCTTCCACAGACAAGTTAAGTTTTTTAAAACATCCCTACAAATAACCTCAAAACTTCTGCTGTGTAACCACCACCCCCACCTTACATGTGAAAAAAATCGACATTAATCACAATGGTGTGATTAGGACCCGCTAGGAGCCTTTCATCCTGTGGATCTGAAAGCCAGGAAGGAAGTTATCCATGCCAGATGATAGCTGCCATCAATTAAACTAAAAACGCTTTAAAATGAGTTATACTTACGGCTGCACGTCGGACATACACAGGGTGCGAAAGGTGCACATTATTGAGGAGAAATAAGATAGAATCCAACGTGTAGTACTCCCTGGGCTGGCCTTCCTTTCCGGTCCTGAAATAATGACGGCAAGCGTTTTACTCACAATTCTAGTTCAATTCTGCGCATGAACTGCCCGATACCTCTCCAACAATGGATCTAACGTGGCTACGGAGAACACAGAGTGTGAAACCTAGGAAGTGGCGCTGTCTTTTGGGCAAAAGGAACACAAAGGCAGACATCGACCAAGAGCAGGAAGTCAGGAAAGCACACATATTTGTACCCTCAGGCACCATGCCTTTTTCAGAACGTGGCCCACGTTAGGTTCTGGGCTTTGCCAACGAGAAACTAATCAGTAACACATTGAAGAGGACCCACCGAGAATGAATTGAAACTGATTAGAAAGCAGCACCCTATGACCAGGTGCCAAACTTACAAGAAGCTGGCTCTCTGTCTCCTAAGCAACATTCTTACAGCAAACACAGCGATGAGCTCCAGAGGTACAATCCTTATGACAGCCCTCAAACTAAAGCGATGGTGTGAGGAAACAACGCCAACATCAGCCGTCACTCCCAGCCTCCCTACAGCACTCCCCCCTCCAGTTGAATTCATCCGAACACACCCGGTATAATCAGCCCCAAACCCCCTCTTCTAGCCTTATCCCCACGTCTCCTCTAAGGGGAACTACTTCAAACCGCACACACTGTCCATTAGGCGCTGTGAAATCTAACAGGGGTAACAAGGGCTTGTTCACGGGACAGGAAAACAGTCACCCAACGCACTGCCTGCAACAGGGGTAAGAAATGCTACGGAGAGGCACACGTTCACGCGGGCACGTGGAGGGTGACAGTCAATGCAAAGAGGCTTATTGGGGGGAGCCGCTGCTGGGAAGGCCTGAAGGCCGCTCTTCCACGCACCCCCTTTCCACTCGCGGCCCCACCGCGCTGCTGTCCAAACATCTGCTCTCCGGCCGCGCTCAGCCTGTTAGGCAGCCAGTTCCTCGGTCCCGAGAGACGCTCCCCACCCAGCGGTGCCCCCTCAGAATTCCTACCCACTCCTTACAGCTTGTCCATGCGTTCAGTCATTCATTCATTCATTCATTCACTCAAGAAAAAACCTGCAGCACGTCCACCTTTGGCCAAACCTAAGTCAGGAAGCCGCTCCTGACCCCCCAAGATCTGGGTGACCCACCCAGCCAGCCAGCCAGCCTCCTTCCAGCCGGGCCCCAGGGCCCTGAAACGTTCCTATTTCTCAGACTTGAACCCGAGTCCTCTTTACCCATTAAAGAAAAAAGAAAGAAAACCAGTTAAAACTTCAAGCCAATGTAATTATCCCTGCAAAGCCTCCTAACAGGAGAAAACACACACACACACACACACACACCCAGGAAAATCAGAAGAATGCCACTTCATCCCATGTCACAAAGCCCCGGAGACCAAAACAGCGAAAAATGCCCAAAACCAACCCACACCCGCCATCCCCTCCCTCCCTGCCCCCCGGCTGCTCAGCGCCTCCCCAAAACCCACGGCTCCCACCCAACCAAACCCGACGGCAGGGAGTCCCGGCCGCGGGTCCCTCCGGCCCCAAATGGAAACACCAACGGGGGGGGGGGGGGAGAGAGAGACACCCCGAAAAGGCCCAGGCGCCTGCCAGGCCGGGGGCTCCGTGCCTTCTGCACGGCTTCAACTCAGGGCGCCCCACGTGCATCGACCCCCCACCCCACACCCCAAAACAGGTCTCTCTTCCCGACATCACACCCCCCCCCCCCCCCCCCGTCCACCGCGGGCCTGGAGCTCCCCGCACCCTCCCTTCCCTTCCGGAGCCCCTGCCTTCACCTGCGGCCGCACCCCCTGCGGGACCCGCCCGAGGGGACCAGGTCCCGACCCCAGGGCCGGCCGCGCCCCCCTCCTCGCTCCAGGGAACCCCGAAAGCGCAGGAGCCCGGCGGGGCGCCGCGAGGGGCGGCACACACAACTCGCGGCCCGGAGCGACGGAACCCAAGTCTCAGGAACAAACTAGGGGCGTCCCGGGGGCGCCCCCCGCAGCACCCCCGCGCCCCGCCGGCGCTCCGGGCAGGTAGCTCGGGGGGACGGGGCGGGGGCGCGCTGCCCAAGCACCTCCAGGGGTGCCCGGCGCCCCCCGGCGCCCCCGCCCCCCGCGGAAAGTGCAACTCGGGCCGCGGAGAAACTTTCCACACCCGCCGCCCGCAGCCCCCCGGGTCCCCACCCCCAGGGGCCCGGGGGAGGGGCCGGCACGCAGGGGCCCGGGGCGCCCGGCTCGGCCCGGCCCCCCGCAGACGTACCCCCACACCACGTAGTTGGTCTTCACGTTCTTGGGCCAGGAGAACTCGCCGAAGATGACTTCGTCCCCCTTCACCACGATCTCCTTCTTCTGGATGTTGTACTGTCGCAGGACGCTCAGCACGTCCGCCATCTTCCGCCCCCGCCGCCGCCGCCGCCGCCGCCGCCGCCGCCGCCGGCCCCGCGCGCCGCCGCCGCCGCCTGCGCCTCGCCCGCCTCCGGCCGCGCCCGCCGCCTCGCCCGACTGCCGCTCCCCCGCCCTCCTCGCCGCCGCCGCCGCCGCCGCCGCCGCCGCGCGCACCCACTGAGGCCGCCGCGCTCGCCGTCGCCAGTAAAAGGGGCAGGAGCCGCCCAGGCCGCCGAGGACCCCGCGCTAGGAAGCGAGGCCCCGCCCCCGGCTGCCCGCGGAGAACGCCTGACTGCGTGCCCCCCAGCGCCACGCCGCTCCGCCGCCGCCGCCGCCGCCGCCGCCAGTGGGCGTGCCCGTCGCCCAGCAACACGCCCCGCCCAGCCTTCCGGTCCGCAAGGTGCGGACTCCCAGCGCGAAATTCGCGGCGCACGGGACGCCGGCGCGCACGTATGACGCACGTTCGGGGAGCGCGGGCGCGCACGTACGGCGTACGTAAGGGGACGTCACCGTCTGGCGCATGCGCGGAGCAGTACCTCATGTCCCCTCTCCCGCTCCGCGCCCCCCTCTCCCGTTCCCACCGGTTTTGGCTTCTGGTTTGGTTCCTGGCACTGAGCTCCTAACACCCTTGGAATTTACTGGGCGGTGGAAGTCTTCTGTTGTCATAACAAGGCCCTCTCTGGTGTACATGAGTTTAGGTTGATGGGGTGATTCCTGGAAGGTCCTATTGCGTAGGCCAGTGGTCGGCAAACCGCGGCTCGAGAGCCACATCCGGCTCTTTGGCCCCTTGAGTGTGGCTCTTCCACAAAATTCCACGTGCGGGCGCACGCGTACAGTGCGATTGAAACTTCGTGGCCCATGCGCAGAAGTCGGTTTTCGGCCGGGGTGAGTCTATTTTGAAGAAGTGGCGTCAGAAGAAGCGGGGGTGTTGGTCGGGCGGGCCACGGGAGACTCAGCACAGGCGGGCTGCGGGAGGCGTGCGCGATTCATGCAGGAGTTGAGTGAGCCAGTCAGTCAGCAGTCTCATTGTGCAGTGGTTAGTGCTAGTCGCGTCCGCAAATCACGCGGGGGTGACAAAAGTACCTCCTCGAAGCATAAAGTAACCTGTATTTTTCCAACCAGCTGCAAATCCTACAGGTATTTTTGTCATCAATTTAAGAATTGTAATTATTTTGTGTTGGTGGCTTTCCTATCTAATAAGAGAGTAATATGCAAATTGACCATCACTCCAACACACAAGGTGGCTGCCCCCATGTGGACATAAGATGGCCACCACAAGATGGCCAGCAGGGGAGGGCTGTTGGGAGGGACCAGGCCTGCAAGGGAGGCCAGTTGGGGGTGATCAAGCCTGCAGGGGAGGGCAGTTAGGGGTGACCAGGCCTGCAGGGGCAGGAGGTTGGGGGGGACCCAGGCCTGCAGGGGAGAGCAGTTGCGGGGAACCAGGCCTGCAAGGGAAGGCAGTTGGGGGCAATCAAGCCTGCAGGGGAGGGCAGTTAGGGGTGACCAGGCAGGCCGGCAGAGGAGGGAAGTTGGGGGCAACCAGGCCTGCAGGGAAAGGTAGCTGGGGGGGACCCAGGCCTGGAGAGGGCAGTTGTGGGGGGGGGGGATCAGGCCTGCAGGGGAGGGCAGTTGGGGGGGACCAGGCCAGCAGGGGAGGGCAGTTAGGGGTGACCAGGTCGGCAGGGGAGGGCAGTTAGGGGTGACCAGGTTGGCAGGGGAGGGCAGTTAGGGGCAATCGGGCTAGCAGGGGAGCATTTAGGCATCAATCAGGCTGGCAGGGGAGTAGTTAGGGGGTGATCAGGCTGGCAGGCAGAAGCGGTTAAGGAAAATCAGGAAGACAGGCAGGCGAGCAGTTGGGAGCCAGCAGTCCTGGATTGTGAGAGGGATGGCTGACTGCCCGTTTAGGCCCGATCCCACCTACCAGGATCGGGCCTAAACGGGCAGTCAGACAGCCCTCGAGGGGTCCCAGATTGGAGAGGGTGCAGGCTGGGCTGAGAGACACACACCCCCGTGCACAAATTTAGTGCACTGGGCCTCTAGTATTATTATAAAATGAAACTTTTTTTTAGGTGTCCTGTTTGACATGGCTACAAAGAAGAAGCAAAGAAAAACAGAAGACGAAAACCGTGAATTTAAAGTTGAATGGACCGAGACTTTCGCGTTTATTCAAAACTTAAATGGCCTTCCGACCTGTCTTATTTGTCAGGAAAAATTGGCGCATAACAAGAAATCAAATTTGGAGAGACACTTTACAACTAAACACGTGTCATTTAGTATTAAATATCCTGTCGGTGATGCAAGGAAGAAAGCAGTTGAGGAACTTCAGAAGAGTCAAGAAAAATCAAGTTCTGGATTTAATTACTGGATGCAATCTTCCAACAATGTTAATATTGCAAGTTTTGTGGTTAGTCAAGAGATTGCTAAGAGAGGAAAACCATATACAGACGGTGAATACATAAAAAGTTGTTTTATAAATGCATCCGAAGAGCTATTTCGGGATTTTAAGAACAAAGCAGATATAATAAAAAAAATTAAAGAGTTACCATTGTCTGCTAAAACAGTGAAAGCTAGAACAGTCAAAATGTCTTTGAATATAACCGACCAGCAAGTCGAAGATCTTCAATTGGTTTCAGCTTTATCAATAGCAGTTGGCGAGTCTTGTGACATAAATGATACAGCGCAAGTTTCACTTTTTGTACGATTTATTTCATCTACAGGTCCTAAAGAAGAACTTTTAGGATTATTGCCACTCAAAGGTCAAACACGTGGAGAAGATATAGCAAATGCTGTAATTGAGTGCATTGAAAAACATCATATTCCACTGGATAAAATTGTCTCAATTTCAACAGATGGGGCGAAAAGTATGACCGGCGTAAGAAACGGGTTTGTTGCTATTTTGAAAGAAAAAATAAATCACGAGATACTTACGTACCATTGCATCATTCACCAAGAAGCGCTTTGTGCGCAGACATTTCCAGAAGAAATTTGCAAAGTTATGGAATTGGTGATTAACATTATCAACTCCATTATAGCTAAAGCTCTTAATCATCACCAATTTAAAGAATTTTTAGTTGAAATGGAGAGTGAGTACGCAGATCTGCTGCTGCATAACAAGGTACGTTGGTTATCAAGAGGAAACGTTTTGAAACGTTTCGCTTCCTTATTAACAGAAATTAAAGCATTTCTCCTTGAGAAGGGTGTTCACTATCCAGAACTAGTGAACGATCAGTGGATCCAAAAATTTTATTTCATGGTAGACGTTACGTCTCATCTAAGTCAGCTTAATCGTAAACTACAGGGGAAAGGAAACACAATTTTTTCAATGTTAGAAGAAGTTATTTTATTCGAAAACAAATTATCTCTTTTTGCTCAAGATTTTGAAAGAGAAACTTTGATTCACTTTCCAAGCCTGTTGAAACATTGCCAAGAAAATAATTCTGATATTGACATTTGCTATTTCAAAACAACACTTTTAAATATGAGGGAAGCTTTTCTCAACAGGTTTCAGGAAATCAGAAACAGCAAAGCGACGTTAGCCTTTGTTAAAAAAAAAAACACCCTCTTAATGCTACTGTAACAGAATTAAATTTTTCTCCCTTTAATATTGACATTGGCAACTTTGAAATGCAATTGCTGGATTTAAAAAACAAAGAATTGTGGAGCTCGAAATTTGAACGTCTTTGTGCTGATATAGAAATATTGGAGAAAAACAAATGTGAACTTAGTTCACAGCACAAGTGGTCTGCTTTGAAAGACCTGGAAAAGGAAGATATGTTGATTTTTAACACCTGGAATAGTATTCCTGACTCATATAATCAACTGAAAAAACTAGCGTTTGCTGTTCTTTCCTTATTCGGGTCTACATATTTATGCGAACAATCATTTTCAAGCATGAACCTTATCAAGAGTAAATCGAGACGTCGTCTTATTGATGAGAACCTGGAATCGTTCCTAAAATTAAAAACAACAACATACAAACCTGACTTACCCAAACTTTCCATGGAGATGCAAAGCCATTGTTCACATTAGTGCAGGCGTCCTCAAACTACGGCCCGCGGGCCACATGTGGGTGTTTTTGCCGTTTTGTTTTTTTACTTCAAAATGAGATAATGTGCAGTGTGCGTAGGAATTTGTTCATAGTTTTTTTAAAACTATAGTCCGGCCCTCCAACGGTCTGAGGGACAGTGAACTGGCCCCCTGTTTAAAAAGTTTGAGGACCCCTGCATTAGTGTTTGTCAATCATTGTCATGATTTAATTTTATGGATATTGTAGGGTAAATTGTAAGGAATTTAATTTTATCAATAAATAATACTGTTATTAAGTGTGATATCAAGTTTTATTCAATGTACCTATAGTTTAACTAAGACTTAAGACTTTAAGTTTACTAAGTTAATTTTAGGGAACGTTGTGGAGTGAAAGAAGATGGTAGTGTCGAGGATTGAGAAGGGTATGTTGAGATGGTTTGGACATCTAGAGAGGATGAACGAAAGGAGATAGACGAAACCACTATACAAGACGAGTGTGGATGGGAGAGTTGGAAGGGTTGACCTCAGCGAACGTACCTCAATCAGATTGAGGACGTTCTTAGCAAAGGCCAGCTTAGGAGGACCCTAATTAAGTTAATGACAATGTACCTACCTATATAGTTTAAGTTTAAAAAATGTGGCTCTCCAAAGAAATTTCAATCGTTGTACTGTTGATATTTGGCTCTGTGGACTAATGAGTTTGCCGACCACTGGCATAGGCCATCTCTACTATAGGAAAGTTAAATTATGACATGATTGTTTTACCTCATAATGGTCTTTATCTTGTAAAACAATTTGAGTCAAATGAGGTGAAATTCGACCACAAAACCAAAACAGCACAGTAAATTTCTTAAGTAGCTATATTTTTAAAAAATACCGTATATTTTTATTGATTTCAGAAAAGAAGATAGAAACCTCAATGATGAGAATCATTGACCACTGCCTCCTGCACGCCCCACACTGGGGATGGAGCCCGCAACCCGGGCCTGTGCCCTTGACCGGGAATCGAACCACGACCTCCTGGTTCACAGGCCAGTCGATGCTCAACCACTGAGCCACGCTGCCAGTCCAGCCTAAACACCTATCATTTTATAAAAAAAACCAAAACAAAAAAACCCACAGCACTATAAGTAGAATGCCTTAATGGTTAAAGTTAATTGTGGATTTATGAAGGATGACGTCACGCCTTTTGGGATACTGAATTTTACAGCTAACTTCTACCCTTTTATGAAGTCATGCTGCAAAAGTGGAAAGAGAACGGCCAAAAATTCTCATTTTTTTACCTTGGTAACGGGAACCTTAAACTTAGCTAGTTGCGCACAAGGATCCCAAAGGCCTGGATTGTCCCAATAGTGCTGAGAGTTTTAGGCATGCCATGGGACCTGGGACCTTAGATTTCCAGGTCCTCAGCCCATTAAAACAAAGGCCCACCAGGGCCATTACCACCATGGCTGTGCGGCACTGGGCGCTGGAGCTGGCCTGTGTTTAAAGCCATGGGCCCCTGGCGTTTCATCTTCGCATCCCTTTTACTTTGGAACCTGCGGAAGGAGGTTCTCCATCTTCCTTTTGCTTGTGAACCGAAAGCCCAGCAGGCCCAGGACTGCTGTGGACGGTTCCGGATCCAGGGCTCATCTTCAGGCGGCACCCCAGGCTGTGACGTCACCAACAGGAGACCTGTCCGACAGGAAGTAGTGAGCATCCAGACACGGGCTGTTGGGGCCGGCGTTCTCCTCCTCAGCAGCCTCCCGGCATGTGGGCCCCCATCCCACGCGCCGCCCGCACCGGCCTGTGAGCCTTTAGGAGCGGCCCTGACCCTCACAGAACCAGTTGCGGGGCTGGACAGCACATGGAGGCCGACAGGTGAGAGGCTGGCGGGCAACCCGGCGGCTGCGTGCACGTGGGGGGGCCTCGCCCGGCATCCGCGCTCCTGGCCGCCTCCCGAGGGCCACGCGGGAGGGAGAAGCCTCGCGGCGGCGCCCAGGATCCCACCGCGGCGCCCACACCTGCGGCGACGCTGTCAGACCCGAGGGGCGGGGCCCGGAGTGCGAAGGCGTGGCGGAGCGTGCGGGGGCGTGGCCTTGAGCGGAAGGCGTGGCGGAGCGTGCGGGGGCGGGGCCTTGAGCGGAAGGCGTGGCGGAGCGTGCGGGGGCGTGGCCTCGAGCGGAAGGCGTGGCAGAGCGTGCGGGGGCGGGGCCTCGAGCGGAAGGCGTGGCGGAGCGTGCGGGGGCGGGCCTCGAGCGGAAGGCGTGGCGGAGCGTGCGGGGGCGGGGCCTCGAGCGGAAGGCGTGGCGGAGCGTGCGGGGGCGTGGCAGAGCGTGCGGGGGCGTGGCCTCGAGCGGAAGGCGTGGTGGAGCGTGCGGGGGCAGGACCTCGAGCGGAAGGCGTGGCGGAGCGTGCGGGGGCGGGGCCTCGAGCGGAAGGCGTGGCGGAGCGTGCGGGGGCGTGGCCTCGAGCGGAAGGCGTGGCGGAGCGTGCGGGGGCGTGGCCTCGAGCGGAAGGCGTGGTGGAGCGTGCGGGGGCAGGGCCTCGAGCGGAAGGCGTGGTGGAGCGTGCGGGGGCAGGGCCTCGAGCGGAAGGCGTGGTGGAGCGTGCAGGGCGTGGCGAGCGTGCAGGGGCGTGGCCTTGAGCGGAAGGCGTGGCGGAGCATGCGGGGCCTGGCCTTGGAAGGGGAACGTGGTCGAGCGTGCGGGGCGTGGCCGGGCGTGCGGAGGCGGGGCCTGCCGGCGGAGGCGGGCTCTCCCGGGTCGCGTTTCCCTGTCCCCTCCGTTCGCGGCGGTCCTGCTATAGGACCATGATCTGGCGCCGCTCGGTCCTTGCGGGGACGCGGCTCGCCCGGAGCGGGGCGGCCTCCAGGTACGGGGCGCGGCCGGCAGGGCGGGCTCAGCGAGGCGCGGAGACGGGGCGCCACCTGGGCCCCGAGTCCATCCAGCTGGGCCCAAAAGGGTGCGGAGAGGATGGTGCCCTGAGCGCCCGAAGGGTCTGGAACTCGGGTGCGAGCACTGGAGTGGCGTCCGCTGGGACACTCCCTGCCCCGATGGTGCCACTGGGGATTTCGGCCGGACGGGGAGTCACGTCGGCCTGCACACCCCGCACGGTGCCCGGGCGTCCCGGGCTGCAGTTACTGGCTGGTGCGTCTGCAGGTCCATTGCTAACGCTGCAGGGAGGCCAGGGGGCGCTTCCTGCTGAGTGGCCGCGTCTCCGAGGATCGGGGCTGCCACATTGCTGTGCAGGTCGCCTCGGGCCGCACCGGGGACAGTGCTTTCCCTGCGCTGCCCGCTCCCCATAACCACCGGCTACCGGGCTGGCGAGGGGGCCCGCCCCGCGGTCCTGGCCGTCCTGCCGGCTGGCACTTGTGTGCATCCCTGCATCCGCCCGGGATCCCTTCCCACCCGCTTCATCCGGGACCTTTGACCAGTTTGCGGGACTGGGAACGCTGGAGCTCCCTGTGCTGAGCTGGAAAGGCGCTCGTCACCGCGGTCACTAGGTGACCGACTGCTCCTGAGGCCCCCGAGGGCGTGTTTTTCCAGCGACGTGTGCCCCTGGGGCAGTTCGCCTTTTGCCTGCTCAGCACACAGGAGGCGCTCCAGGCCCCTGGCGTGACTCGGGGGCTTCGTTGTTGGCGGAGGGAATCTCACCTGCAGTGTGGCCTTTTCTGACAATTCCTCCTAGGATGGGGACCAGCACGTCGTCGCCGTGGGGGAACCCGGCAGCTGCTGCCCTGAATCAGATCCAGGTGAGTGGGGTGGGAGGCGGGCGAGGATGCTGTGCACAGCCAAGTCCAGTGAGTTCCGCCTCAGGACATGCCTCTGGTCTGCATGTCTTCCTTCGCTGGCAGCCGACAAGGCAGTCCTGGTCCCCTTCCCTGTCCCTCACCACTGACCCCTGCCACCTTCATCACAGTCCCGCCTTTCACGTCTTTGGCGAAAACAGTCTTCACGCACAGCTGTAACGTAACCGCAATGCCAGGACCACTGTGAGGAGCTGCCTCTTAAAATAAGGACAGAGTCAGGAGCTGTTCAGCAAGGATGGGCTTGAGGGCAGGAGAGAGTTCCAGAACGTCTGGCCCTGTCCTCTGTTTCAGCTCACCCTGGAATCTCTTTCTTCATCCACGTTTGTGTTTAATTTTTTAATTGATTTTAGAGAGGAACGGGGGGAGTAGAGATAGAAATATAAATAATGAGAATCATTGATCGGCTGCCTCCTGCACGCCCCACACTGGGGATCCAGCCCACAACTCAGGCATGTGCTCTGACCGGGAATCAAACCATGACCTCCTGATTCATAGGTAATGCTCAACCACTGAGCCATGCTGGCCGGGCCAAAGCCTGCCATTTAAGAGAAATCATGCATCAGTCCTCACCACTGACAGGTGAGGAGTTAACCCCTGAACACATACTGAATGTCTGAGAAGTAGAATAACAGCGAGGATGTGCCTGGACTGTGGAACCAGACACCCTGGGTTCAAATCCCGGCTCTGCCGCTGAGTAGCTGGGGACCACAAGTAGGTTATTTCCCTTCTCCGGGCCTCACTCTCCTCGGTGTGGAGTGGAGAACGGCAGGACCTCTCTCAGGGTTGGGGGAAGGCTTCACTGAGCGGGTGAAGGTCACATGTTGAGTGCTGTGTCCCGCACACAGGTGTTTGCCGTCTGTGAATTGGCTGCCGCTGTTAGGGCTCCATGCCAGCACTTCCCATCTGTTGCACCCTTTGTTCCTAATAGTGTTCCTTGGAAAGGAATACTATTACCCTCTAGCCACCGATGAGAAAGGAGGTGGAGGAGACTTAGTCCAAGCCCTGAATCAGTCCTGAGACCCCAACATTCATACCCTCCCACAGTATCACCATTTCTTTCCAAAAGATGACGTCTGGCATTAAAATGATTTGTTTGTTTGATTCCAGGAAACCATTTCTGATAACTGTGTGGTGATTTACTCAAAGACATCTTGTTCCTACTGTGACATGGCCAAGAAGCTTTTCCAGGACATGAACGTGAACTACAAAGCGGTGGAGCTGGACCTGCTGGAGTATGGAAGCCAGTTTCAGGACGCGCTTGACAAGATGACTGGCGAGAGAACCGTGAGTCCGTGCTCTGTGGTGCTTCCCCCGCAGAGTGGGTGCTGATCCTCATGTTAGGGAACAGGACCCGGACATTCTCTGAAAATCTCGTTGATAAATGGCAGATCTGGGAACCAGACTCATAGAAGAGGAAAGAAGAAAGAGGGGAGTTAATTCGTTTTCTTTTTATCCCTCAAGAGCGTGTATTTGTGTGTGTGTGTGTGACTAGACAGTACAGACCAGAGCTCTTAGGTGACTGTTTTCAATAGGAGTGCTCTATGTGTGTAGATTTTTTTTTTTTTTAAATATATTTTATTGATTTTTTACAGAGAGGAAGAGAGAGGGATAGAGAGTTAGAAACATCAATGAGAGAGAAACACTGATCAGCCGCCTCCTGCACACCCCCCACTGGGGATGTGTCCGCAACCAAGGTACATGCCCTTGACCGGAATCGAACCCGGGACCCCTGAGTCCGCAGGCCAACGCTCTATCCACTGAGCCAAACCGGCTTTGGCTTTTTTTTTTTTTAATTTATTTTCAGAAAGACAGGGAGAGGGAGAGAGAGACAGAAACATCAATGATGAGAGAGAATCATTGATGGGCTGCCTCCTGCACGCCCTACAGTGGGGATTGGGCCTACAATCCAGACATGTGCCCTGACTGGGAATCAAACCGTGACCTGGTTCATAGGTCAACGCTCAGCCACTGAGCAATACCAGCCGGGCAGATTCTTGAAATTTGTGGATTTTTCCATAATATGCATTATCAGAAAAATATCCAATGTTGCCACTTAACTTATGTGCGTGGAAGAAATTTGTGTACTCTTCCCGTTTAGTAAAGAATTGTAAGAAAGTTAAACATTAGCCATAACTGGTTTGGCTCAGTGGATAGAGCATCGGCCTTCGGACTGAAGGGTCCCGGGTTCGATTCTGGTCAAGGGCATGTACCTTGGTTGCGGGCACATCCCCAATGGGGGGGGGTGTGCAGGAGGCAGCTGATCGATGTTTCTCTCTCATCAATGTTTCTAACTCTCTGTAAAAAATCAGTAAAATATTTTTTTTAAAAAAAGAAAGTTAAACATTAGTAATAATTAGAGGCTTTTATATGACACTGATTAGGAGGAAGGGCTTGGAGTCTCAGATGGTCCTAAATTTAAATCCCAGCTCTGTCACTGACTGATTTTGATCTTGTACAAGTACCTGTGCCTCATTTCCCTCCAAAATAAGGCTAACAACTGTAACTCGGTGTGGAAAGATTGAAATAGGTAATTTGGGAAAGAGCTTTCTTAGTGTCGTGCGGGGCCCTTAACAGTACCCAGACGTGAGCATCCATCATTATTACGCGCAGTGCTGTCTGCTGCTGACACTGGGTGACACCTGGTCTTCTGTTTCTCCGACAGGTGCCAAGAATATTTGTCAATGGGACTTTCATCGGAGGTGCCACCGACACCCACAGGCTTCACCAGGAAGGGAAATTGCTCCCACTGGTCCATCAGTGTTATTTAAAAAAAGGCAACAGGCATTTTGGCGACGGTGTTTGAGGACGTCTCAATATGTGAACAGTCCTCATGAAAACGTTGTTAAAATGATGAACAATAAATCGCTGTGGAAACCTCATCTTCCTGCTTGCCATTTTTTGAGCAGAAGAGATGGTGTTTAAAACTGGAGGAAGGGAGTTGTGTCAAAAGGAAAGGATGTGTTTCATTGGGGATTTACAGATTTGGTGTTCTTTATTATGTATACTGTTCCGAAGGAGTTCACTCCTTACCTTTTACAGGGTTTACTGATGAGGACTGATGTGTAATTTCTCTTTAAAATGTAAGGCTCTCACTGATACGGTTGTGAACATGGCAGGGAAGTGTCCTTGTCCTGTGTTGCAACAACAGGCCCTCCCACTTAGTACTCCTGGAGTCAGAGAAGCATATGAAATTGGTAGGATGGAACGAAACGTATTCCAGAAAAACACAATCACGCATTTAAGGACTTAGTGGTCCCAAAGAACAGAACTGTACCTATGGGCAGGGTGAAAAAAAGAGAAGGCAGGCACACAATGGAGTCGCATGTGCTAAGCCCACGTCACCAACCGAGACCTAACACCTAAAACCTGAACTAAGTGCAGCTTCGGCCCCTCCCAGGAATGCAAAGGTAGCCGGTCAGCCTGGTCCGCACATGGGGAGGTCCCCCCTAGAGACCCCTGCTCCCCCAACTCTCCACCGTAAGCTTCCATTCTCACTCCTGCCCATAAAAACCTTTCATTTTGTGCAGCTCTTCAACAAAAATGAGGAGGAAAACATCAGCCTCGTATGAAACAATTCAGAAACGTACTGGAGTTACTATTCGTGCCTAACAAGCATTTTCCTAGACCCGTAGTTGGCAAACTGCGGCTTGAGAGCCACATGCGGCTCTTTGGCCCCTTGAGTGTGGCTCTTCCACAAAATACCACGGCCTGGGCGAGTCTATGTTGAAGAAGTGGCGTTAGAAGAAGTTTACGTTTAAAAAATTTGGCTCTCAAAAGAAATGTCAGTCGTTGTCCTGTTGATATTTGGCTCTGTTGACTGAGTTTGCCGACCACTGGCCTAGACGATCCCCCAGTCATAGGGATCGATGACCAGATGCTGCGAAGAGAGAAGCTACCCAGAGAGAGGAAAGTGGATTGTAAGAGAAGTGGGGTGCTTCTGCCTTGGGGTCAACGTGGACCAAGGGACCTTGGGGCAGTCCGGCAGGAAAAGGCTGGTGGCGGACTGGGCTCCCTACATGGATTTATTAATTTGTCATGGGGGCCCTAACCGGTGTGGCTCAGTGGATAGAGCGTCGGCCTGCGGACTGAAGGGTCCCAGGTTCGATTCCGGTCAAGGGCATGGACCTTGGTTGCGGGCACATCCCCAGTAGGGAGTGTGCAGGAGGCAGCTGGTCGATGTTTCTCTCCCATCGATGTTTCTAACTCTCTAGCCCTCTCCTTTCCTGTCTGTAAAAAAATCAATAAAATATATTTTTTAAAAGTTAAAAAAAAAATTGCCATGGGGGACCCTGATGAAGCAAGGACTGGGACTGTTTCATTCTCACGTGGTAAGTTCTAGCACTGGAATGCAGCCGAAGGGAACCAAAGTTTGAGCCCCGTGGAGCTGCTTTCGGGGATACTGATTTTCAGCTGCTTATTAAGTAACAAAAGACTCAGAACTTTGGACTCTCCCCCGCTTTCCTGCCCAAGCAAGACCTGCTTCAGGGAGACCTGAGGACGTCGCCCTCGCCTAATCTGAGTAAGTGTGGCAGTAGAACAGGGCTTCAGGCGGGTGCCTGTTAGCCAGACACCCCAGGTGCCACTGTTCCCCAGTCGCCTAGCGAGGATTTTCCCGCCACCCACGTGCGTGCAGCTCTTCCTCAACTCGTGGAAACCCCCATCCTCACCTCTGAAATCTAAGACCCACCCCCCCCCCCCCCTAACCCGTGTGGCTCAGTGGCTAGAGCGGCGGCCTGCGGACTGAAAGGTCCCAGGTTCGATTCCGGTCAAGGGCATGGACCTTGGTTGTGGGCACATCCCCAGTGTGGGGCGTGCCCCTGATGTTACTCTCTCTCTATCCCTCTCCCTTCCTCTCTGTTAAAAAAAAAAATCAAATATATTAAAAAAAAAAAAAAAAAAAAAAGAAATCTAAGACCCCACTCTTCTTTGTCCGAATGTCCGACACGCACAGCGAACGGTGCCCGGGTCGGGGGAGTTTTCATGCCTCCGTGAATTCCCCGCGCGCAGGCATGAAACTTGGATGCTCTCCCGTGAGCTCGTCTCTGCTCCTCTTGCGGTGTGAAGGGGGTGACTTCTGCAAAGCCAGGAAGGATGGGGGCAGGTGGCCAGGGGAACCCAGCAAGGGAGAGAGAGGGCTGGGCCTCTGAGCCCCATCCCCAACCTTCCGGGAGGTGGGGGGGGGGGGGGGGGGGAAGGGCTGGAAGACTGACTTCAGGCGACGATGACGTAATCACGCCTCTGGGGTGAATCCCCTGCAGAAACCCAAAAGCACGGGGTGTGGAGAGCTCCCGGGCTGGTGAACACCGCAAGGCACCAGGCCAGGGGTCTGCAAACCGCGGCTCGCGAGCCACACGCGGCTCTTGGGCCCCTGGAGTGTGGCTCTTCCACAAAAGACCACGTCCCTGGGCGAGTCTGTGTTGAAGAAGCGGCGCTAGAAGAAGTTTACGGTTAAAAAACGTGGCTCTCCGAGGAAATGTCCACCGCTGAGCTGTTGATGTTTGGCTCTGCGGACTGAGGAGTTTGCCGACCCCTGGGCTAGGCTTTCCCCTGCACGTGCGCACCGTGCCAGCGGAGGAATCGGGCGCCAGCTTACGCCCTGAGGGGTGAACCATCACTTACACCACAAGTGCGCAGAACCATACGATGAACACGGGGCTGGGCCCGCTCTCGGTCTCACCGTGTCGGGCCGCCCTCACCCGCCTTGCCACACACGAGCGCGAGCGGCACTTCCGGGCTTCTCTCGGGCGCACCCCAATTTCCGGCATCCCTGCTCCTGCCCGTGGGGCCACCAGGGACTGGGACAAGGGTGACCCGCCACAGCGCTGAGCCTCCGCCGGCACGGGCACGACGGCCACCTGCCCACGGCACGGACACGTCGCGACGCACGGGCAGGAGCGTGTGCCGGGGAGAACCTCGCGAGACTTCACAGCGGGGCTTCACCACGCGAGACTTTCACCTCGCGAGACTTCCATCACGCGAGACTTTCACCTCGCGCGAGACTTCACAGCGGGGCTTCACCACGCGAGACTTCATCGCCCGCCCCTGACCAGCGCGCCCTTGGCCTGGTGCGTGGGTTCTTCCTGTGGTTTTTTTCCCACTGACTGTTTCCGGGTGCCAGGTGAACGCAGGTAAGTTGAAGCTGCAGGTGCGGGTGGGGGCTGTCGCAGGGTCCCACGGTGGGCCCCGGCCGGGCTTTTCCCAGGTCCCGGCTCCCATTGTCTGGGCGACTTCCATTTCTTCTTCTCCCTTCCCGGGCCTTTGGGCGGCTGCTCGAAGCTACCGTAAACGGGATGGGGTAGACAGCAGACATTCACACGGAGTGGCCAGGCGATGGTGATCTCTATGCATAATAGCCTGGCCACGCAGTGTGTGTCCTATAGAATAAAAGGCCAATATGCAAATTGTCCCCTCGACCAGGAGTTGGACCAGCAGGCAGGCCGGCCAACCGCCCATGTCCCCTCCCCCTGGCCAGGCTGGCCGGACCCCACCCATGCAGGAATTCATGCACCGGACCCACACCCATGCAGGAATTCACACACCGGGCACTCTAACACACACACACACACACACACACACACACACACACACACACACACACACACACACACACACACACACTGAGTGGCCAGATTATTAAGATCTCTGAAGGAATAATAATCTGGCCACTCAGTGTCTATCTTATAGAATAAAAGGCTAATATGCAAATTGTCCCCTCAATCAGGAGTTCGACCGGCAGGCAGGCAGGCCGGCCAACCGCCCATGTCCCCTCCCCCTGGCCAGGCTGGCCGGACCCCACCCATGCACGAATTCATGCACCGGGCCTCATACATACATATATATATATATATATATATATATATATATATATATATATATATGCACATATATACTTATGTGTGTGTGTGTGTGTGTATATATATATATATATATGTACATATACATATATATACATATGTGTATATATGTGTGTGTATGTATGTATAATGCACATATATACATATACATACATATATATGTACACACACACACACACACACACACATATACTGAGTGGCCAGATTATTATACGTTCAGAGATCATCGTCATCTGGCACTCAGTGTATTTCCCGCTCTTCTGGAGGCTGGGCAGTCCGAAATCAAGGTGCCGGCTGATTTGGTTCTTGCCCTCTTCCTGCTCTGCCAAGGTCTTGCTATGTCTTCGTGGCAGAGAGAACGCAAGCTCTCAAGCCATCCATCGCCAGGGCTAGGACCCAATTGCCTCCCAAAGCCGTTCTCTTCAAACACCATCGCACTGGGGGTGAGGGTTTCAACGTACAAATTTTGGGGAGACACATTCAGCCCGTAACACCTTACCTTCCAGCTTGATAAAAGTATAATATGGAAGAAAAACGGGGGGGGTGAACCTTTTTTCTTTTTTTTCTTTTTTCAGAACCATAGGTTAGGAAGAATGACCCGTTTAAGAAGAGTGTTAACTTTTTTCCTCAGTCCTCTTCTGTTGAATGTTAAGATCTAAAAGATAAACTGTTTACTGAGGCCCACTAATATTTTTTTTTTAAATAGGCCATTTGTTTTCTCATTTTGTCACGAATCAATTTCCACTTAAACTTCCAATTATCTAGTTGGGAGGCTCGGAATCTGTTGAGGACAAAAGGTGTCTTTGGTTTAAGTGTATCTGGATTTTATTGTGTTCTAACTAATTTATACTACAAAAGACACCAGATAAGCAATATTTTTAAAGTCGAGTGTTCCTCGTGAGGTTTAAAATTGTTAAAATGTTTCAAGTCGTTTTCTTCATCTATGGAGAAATGTGTGGTTTTTGATCTTCCTTTCTCCATGCAGCTGTTGGCTACGGTCTTAAAATAGAGAACCTGATGTTCAAAGTTTTGTTGGGTATATTCTGATGTAACTTGGTTTCACCCTCTGCCTAACTTGCAGACATTAAATGCAACTAATTCATAACTTACCCTTTTTTCAGGCATGTTTACATTAAGGCTTTATGACATTCTCTGGAGAGGATATTGCCTTAAGTCAGTCCAAACCTGTGGCATACAAGAGTAGAATTTTTCATTTTTGCTTACTTACTGTAAGAATACCACTTCTCGAGAAATTTGTACTTGTGGGTACAGTATCTTTAAGTACGATACCTCAGTGGTTGATCCTGATTTTCTTTTTATCATTTCGATATGGCTTTATTGTGCTTTGAATGATGCTTCTCCCTTGTCAAGATCCTCAAATTCATTCAGGGATTCTGCCTTAAAATGTCCAAAATAATTTTATAGTTTTTGCAAAATCTCAGAAAATGAGGGGGGGGGGGCCGAGCCTCATAAAATGGAATTATGTCATTTGTAATGTCCCTCTTCTTTTAAAAGATTGATGTTTGTAGCATTTCCTCATTTAGAGTTTGAGTTTGTTTTTCTTGGTCCATCTGCGGGTGGAGGAGGAGTGTTGGGGCGGGGCCTGGAGTGAGGAGGCGGGGCCTGCAGGCGGAGGCGTGGCGGAGCGTGCGGGGGCGGGGCTATGGGCGGGGGGCGTGACTGAGCGTGCGGGGGGCGGGGCTTTGAGCGGGGGGCGTGACAGAGCGTGCGGGGGCGGGCTTTGAGCGGGGGCGGGGCGGAGCGTGCAGGGGCGGGGCTTTGAGCGGGGGCGGGGCTTTGAGCGGGGCGGAGCGTGCGGGGGCGGGGCTTTGAGCGGGGCGGAGCGTGCGGGGGCGGGGCCTTGAGCGGAAGGCGTGGTGGAGCGTGCGGGGCGGGGCCCGCTGGCGGAGGCGTCGCGGAGCGTGCTCGGGCGGTGTCACGCCCGGGGGCGTGGCCGGGCGTGCGGAGGCGGGGCCTGCCGGCGGAGGCGGGCTCTTCCGGGTCGCGTTTCCCTGTCCCCTCCGTTCGCTGCGGCCCCGCGCTCGGACCGCGATCGAGGCAGCTCGGTCCTTGCGGGGACGCGGCTCGCCCGGAGCGGGGCGGCCTCCAGGTACGGGGCGCGGCCGGCAGGGCGGGCTCAGCGAGGCGCGGAGACGGGGCGCCACCTGGGCCCCGAGTCCACCCTGCTGGGCCCAAAAGGGTGCGGAGAGGATGGTGCCCTGAGCGCCCGAAGGGTCTGGAACTCGGGTGCGAGCACTGGAGTGGCGTCCGCTGGGACACTCCCTGCCCCGATGGTGCCACTGGGGATTTCGGCCGGACGGGGAGTCACGTCGGCCTGCACACCCCGCACGGTGCCCGGGCGTCCCGGGCTGCAGTTACTGGCTGGTGCGTCTGCAGGTCCATTGCTAACGCTGCAGGGAGGCCAGGGGGCGCTTCCTGCTGAGTGGCCGCGTCTCCGAGGATCGGGGCTGCCACATTGCTGTGCAGGTCGCCTCGGGCCGCACCGGGGACAGTGCTTTCCCTGCGCTGCCCGCTCCCCATAACCACCGGCTACCGGGCTGGCGAGGGGGCCCGCCCCGCGGTCCTGGCCGTCCTGCCGGCTGGCACTTGTGTGCATCCCTGCATCCGCCCGGGATCCCTTCCCACCCGCTTCATCCGGGACCTTTGACCAGTTTGCGGGACTGGGAACGCTGGAGCTCCCTGTGCTGAGCTGGAAAGGCGCTCGTCACCGCGGTCCCTAGGTGACCGACTGCTCGAGGCCCCCGAGGGCGTGTTTTTCCAGCGACGTGTGCCCCTGGGGCAGTTCGCCTTTTGCCTGCTCAGCACACAGGAGGCGCTCCAGGCCCCTGGCGTGACTCGGGGGCTTCGTTGTTGGCGGAGGGAATCTCACCTGCAGTGTGGCCTTTTCTGACAATTCCTCCTAGGATGGGGACCAGCACGTCGTCGCCGTGGGGGAACCCGGCAGCTGCTGCCCTGAATCAGATCCAGGTGAGTGGGGTGGGAGGCGGGCGAGGATGCTGTGCACAGCCAAGTCCAGTGAGTTCCGCCTCAGGACATGCCTCTGGTCTGCATGTCTTCCTTCGCTGGCAGCCGACAAGACAGCCCTGGTCCCCTTCCCTGTCCCTCACCACTGACCCCTGCCACCTTCATCACAGTCCCGCCTTTCACGTCTTTGGCGAAAACAGTCTTCACGCACAGCTGTAACGTAACCGCAATGCCAGGACCACTGTGAGGAGCTGCCTCTTAAAATAAGGACAGAGTCAGGAGCTGTTCAGCAAGGATGGGCTTGAGGGCAGGAGAGAGTTCCAGAACGTCTGGCCCTGTCCTCTGTTTCAGCTCACCCTGGAATCTCTTTCTTCATTCATGTTTCTTTCTGTTTTTGTTTTTTAATTTTTTAATTGATTTCACAGAGGAACAGGGGAGTTGAGATAGAGATATCAATGATGAGAGAGAATCATGGATCGGCTGCCTCCTGCACACCCCACAACCCAGGCATGTGCCCTGACCAGGAATTGGACCGTGACCTCCTGGTTCATAAGTGGATGATCAACCACTGAGCCAAGCTGGCTGGGCTCTAAAGAATTTTTTAAAGGACAGCAAATGACAGATTTGAGTCCCTAGAAATAAAAGCTTCTGCAGGATGAGAGACAGTTAAAAGACATGACAGATTGGGATAAAGCATTCATAATACATGCTTGATGTCTGGTATACGCAGTCCCTATAGATCAATGAGTAAAGACAACTAATCCAGCGGGATACTGAGCAAATTATATGACGGATTATTCAGAGAAGAAGAAATATAAGTGGATAATCAATATGGAAAAAATACTCAAGCTCAGGGAGAATTCGAGAAAATGAAAGGTACAAATAGCATTGAGCTACACAATTTTTTTTCAGATGCCATATATTATCTATCAGGCTGGGGAAAATTGTTCTGGCAAAGATGAGGGAAAATATAGGCTCGCTCTATCTCTGTTAGTAGGAATATAATATGAGGAGTTTTGTGGGGTTTTGGAGGGCAATTTCACATTGCTTAGCTCAATTAAAACTGTATAAATTCTTTGTCTTAGAAAATTTATAGAGGTTACTACTCCAGGAAAATATTGGTATGCTTTGATAAAGACAGATGCGCTGTTTGTAGCATAGGTTTGATCTACTTTGAATTAATTTTTATATATATGCATGTGGATATCCAGTTTTCCCAGCACCATTTATTGAAACAAGCTGTCCTTTCACCATTGAATCTTGGCCCTTGAAAATGCACCTATTCCAATGTTAGAAGCGTTATTCAATTTAATATGTTTTAACATATGAGCCCAGGAATCTTCCTTTTTAACTTCTGCATATGTACATTCATGTAAAGATGGGTGGGTATGGAAAAGTCTTCTGTCCAGCTGTCCTAGAGTCACCCACAAACTGTATTGGGCTCATCTTATACAGTCTGTTTTCATCAACACAGTGGAGCACACATTTCTTACAGTCTAAGCTCACCATCGTGTATAGTTTTATTCAAATGCTAGTTGTCTTAAAAGCAAGAGTTACAGAATTGTATTCTGTTCTTTATTTTGTGGGACATTATTATATCCATCATTATTGAATTTTATGATTTGGGGGAGTATATCTCTATTGTTCATTTCCAGGAAATTATACAATATGTGAGAGAGCATTTAATGACTTGCTTTAGTAGAGGCTTGTGTCCTAATAACAAGTCAGGCTTCAATGGATTGTAATTGCTGTTGCATGAAATTACTTTCCTCTTAATATTGTTTACAGTTGTATTTCTTGAATTTTCTTGCACAGAAGAGTTCCAGTCACAAATGCGTGTGTGACACGTACTGCTAAGATGAAATGCAGAAATGAAAGCCACACATCCGTGTCCGTATTCTCAGATGTGATTAGCTGTACTTTAGCATGTTTTTATGCTACTGACCTATAAAAAAAACTAAAGAGGGTTTTTAAATATGCTTAGATTTAGACATCTGGGACCTGCAACCTCGATACTTCTGGGATGACCTGGGACATCACAAGGAGAGATTTTATCACAGTCCATTCACACCTCGTCTGAGCCCTCCGCCTGGATTCATACTCACTTCCTTCATTGGTGCTTGTCACCGCACACTTTGCCTCCCGGGATGGCGGACAGTCTCCCTACAGAGTTTGATGTAGTTATTATCGGGACAGGTTTGCCTGAATCCATCCTTGCGGCTGCATGTTCAAGAAGTGGACAGAGAGTTCTACATGTCGATTCGAGAAGTTACTATGGAGGAAACTGGGCTAGTTTCACCTTCTCAGGATTGCTCTCCTGGTTGAAGGAGTGTGAGCAAGACAGTGAGGCTGGGGACAAAAGCCCTGCTGCCTGGCAAAACCTGATCCATGACACAGAAGAAGCCATCGCTCTGCGTAGCAAGGACGACACCATCCAACACATAGAAGTGTTCTGTTACGCCAACGAGGACACGGGTGACAGTACTGAAGAGATTGATGCTTTGCAGAAAAATCCTTCCTTGGTAGCATCTAGTACCCTCACTAAACCTCTGGATTCTGCATGCCTGTCCGAAGAAACACACTCAGACAGTACTAGCTCCGAAATGCCTGCCGAAGACACTCCACAGCATGATGGAGAAATTTTACCGGAAGTAACCAACAGAGAGGAAACTCAGGTGGCAGAAAAAGACTGTAGAGATAAAACTTGTATACACCCGGTTTCAGATGGAGCTAAGGATGAAAATAAACCTATGGCAGAAGACAACACGGATCAACCAAAGAGAAATAGGATTACTTACTCTCAGATAGTTAAAGAAGGCAGGAGGTTTAACATCGACTTGGTCTCAAAGCTGCTGTATTCTCAAGGCTCGCTGATTGACCTTTTGATCAAATCCAACGTTAGTCGCTACGCTGAATTTAAAAATGTCACCCGGATTCTCGCATTTCGAGAGGGGCAAGTAGAACAGGTGCCTTGCTCCCGAGCAGATGTCTTTAACAGCAAAGAACTCAGCATGGTAGAAAAGAGGATGCTGATGAAGTTTCTGACCTTTTGCTTAGACTATGAACAGCATCCTGGGGAGTACCAGGATTTCACACAGAGCCCCTTTTCAGAGTACTTAAAGACTCAGAAGTTAACCCCCAACCTCCAACATTTCATACTGCACTCGATCGCAATGACAGAGCCATCCTGCTCCACAGTAGACGGCCTGAAAGCAACCAAGCACTTCCTGCAGTGTCTTGGACGGTATGGCAACACTCCGTTCTTATTCCCCTTGTACGGCCAAGGAGAAATTCCCCAGTGTTTCTGCAGGATGTGTGCCGTTTTTGGTGGAATCTATTGTCTTCGCCACAGAGTACAATGCCTTGTAGTTGACAAGGAGTCTGGAAGATGTGAAGCAGTTATAGACCATTTTGGTCAGAGAATAAGTGCTAAGTATTTTATAGTGGAGGATAGCTACCTTTCCGAGGAGACATGCGCAGGCGTGCAGTATAAGCAGATCTCCAGGGCTGTGCTCATCACAGATCAGTCCGTGCTCAAGGCAGATTCCGACCAGCAGATTTCCATCTTGACGGTCCCTCCAGCGGAACCGGGCACGCGTGCCGTTCGGGTCGCTGAGTTATGTTCCTCGACCATGACGTGCATGAAAGACACCTACCTGGTGCATCTGACCTGCTCATCTGCTAACACAGCCAGAGAAGACTTAGAACCAGTCGTGCAGAAATTATTCACCCCCTATGCAGAGACAGAAATAGACAAGGGAGACCTTGCGAAGCCACGGCTCTTGTGGGCTCTGTATTTTAACATGAGGGATTCCTCGGAGGTCAGCAGAAGCTCTTACAGTGGCTTACCTTCCAACGTTTATGTCTGCTCTGGGCCTGACTGTGGCCTGGGAAACGAGCACGCGGTCAAGCTCGCTGAAGCCCTTTTCCAGCAGATCTTTCCAGGAGAAGACTTCTGCCCCGCACCCCCAAATCCCGAAGACATCATCTTCGATGGGGATGACAAGCAACCGGAGGCTCCTGGGACCAACGATATCATCATGGCCAAACTAGAATCCTCCGAAGGGAGCCAGAACCTGGAAGGCCCAGGACAGCATCTTCAAAATTAGGAAAAAAGAAAAGGAAACCGGAAATGCTACTTTGGGCCTTCATCCTAGCATCCGAATATTCTCATTTCAAGGACAGTGTCCTATACGAGTAATTAGAAGTGGTTATGTGATGAGTTATGCTATTAGTCACTGGATGTCTGTTAACCTGTCAGTAACTGATTGATTAGTTATTGGACTGTTTTTGTTCGTTTCAGAATGTACTCTGTGATCCAGCATCTGAAACAGGGTTAGCTTTATTTTAGTATTGGGTGTATAGGTGAGGGTTCCATGTTAGCAACTGTGCTTAAAGGAAGGTTATATTGTATCTGCTAATGATTTTCATATTTTAATCTTGTCTACAATGACAGTGTCTAAAGGATATTTTACTTTGCAGCTGAGACAGTTGCTATCACCTCTGAGTAAAACACACACACAGTAAATTATGTGGGTCTTTTGTATATAATATAAACATAGTTATGGTAGTAATAGCAACAAATGCAAGTGCCAATATAAAATACATTTGTCTAATTAAAAGACTAGATTTGCATGATCCTTTATTTGTGAAGGTCTGATGTTTGCAGTGTCTTACTGTTGAATTCTCCTAATCCATGCTTCTAACCCAGAAGGCAACGTCACCACCACAATCTTCTAACATTAGAACAAGTGCCAGGAAGTCCAGTTACTAGTTGAAGAGCTCATTCTTGGGCGGTCCCGACAAAGAAAATGTAGGGGAGAAGATTCGTTCTGATTAAATATTTCAGAAAATTTCTGCAGGACCCTGACACCTAAAAGAAGAGCTTCCAACCAGTAACTCAGGCAAAAAGAAAAAATAAATTGCTCTAGGAACCAGATACTTCAGAATGACCGTTTTTGAAATCCCCAAGGAGGAACCAAGTGAGTCCACTTGAACCTGGGGTTCACTTGCCCAGCCTTCTCGGTGCGGGTGACCATTCCTCCTTGCTGGCTCGAGCACCGTAATTCGCAGCATGAACTGCAGCTGACAGGAGTGAATCTGAGCAGGACTTACCACATCCCTTTGGTTGTGTCCCGCCCACCAAATAGAGAACCACCTTCATCATCGCTCTGCCTCTTGGCTGTTATCTATCCAGGGGAGAGAAATACATAGTTTCCCAGACCCACCAGGAGTCGTAAAGCTGTTAGTCCAGTGATGGAGTCCAGCTGTGGAGCCGTAAAAAGAGGTAAACCTCTCCCTTCCAGGCCCCTTTGCATCCCTCAGTGAGAATGGGCATCCTGTAGGGAGAGAGCCCATCAGTGAGAGTTTCTGTTCCAGAAATGAGCCCTGACTGTGTGCTGGCCACTACCGTGCTCTCTCATTGCGGCTTCTCACCCCTGAGAGGCAGATGTTGAACACATTTTCAAAGCGGAAATCAAGACTTCATTCATCTTCTCTGAGTCTGGTATGTAGAAGAGCCAGCGTCGGAATCCAGGCTTTCATTAATTCATAATCCTTCCATGAACGTTAACTTAGAAGAATGCAGATTCCATAGGAGGAGGGCAAATGCCCCTGGACATCAGTCTGTTGTTGCTGGTGAAGGAAAGGAGACAGAAATTGGTCTCCGCTCATTCCTGAATCGGAGAAACGGGAAGATTAGGAGTAAACATAAAGATAGCTTAGAGCTGTGGACTTCATTGAGACAGAATTTGGCTACGTTTTAACAGAGGAATGCTTTTTAATCATGTATCTTTTGATCTGAACACCATGTCATGAGAAAACAGATGTACTAAGCCAAAAGATGCTCTGAGTCGTTTGTTGCTGTTCTATGTGTGGAAAATGAAACAAGAAAGATGAAGTCACTTATACCTTCCTGAACGTAGAGAAGTCATCAATTGGTATTATATGTTTTTTGAATATAACAAAGTGATATTATTGGGTGGATCCTAAATTTTAAGTCCAGCCAAAATGCCTGAAATAGATCTAAAAATTAGTCATTAAAATGAAAAAGAATTTAAGATGATAAATAAGATGGAGGTGAAGGTAATCCAGACCTATTGAAAAAAATTTTTCAATAAGAATATTCGTAAGAATTTGAGAAAAGGAACAGTGAGAAGTTGCAAAATATTGTAGAGCCAAACATAATGGAAACAGGAGAAAAGTGAAGTTATAAGTTATGACCAATACAAAGCCTTAAAAAATTAGGGAATATTATAACATAGTATAATTTTTGGATGAGTTGGAATCTTACTCTAATGGGCTTATTGGTGTAGGTTTTCAAATGTTCAAAGAATAAACAATATCTATGTATCATAAAAGATGATATGCTTATATTTGCATTTTGAGGCAAATATGGCCTCAGTACTAGAAGTCAAACATTTTGAAGGAACAGTCATTCTGAACAGATGCAAAATATTGTCAAATAATACACAACAAGTAAAATGCAGGCATAGCTCATTTTATTGTACTTTGCTTTATGGCGCTTTGTAGATGTGTTGTTGTTTTTTGCAAATCGAAAGTAAGACCCTCCACTAGCAAAAAGATTATGACTTGCATTTTTTAGCAATAAAGTATTTTTGTAGACATAATGTTCACACTTAATAGTGTAAACATAGCTTTTATATGCACTGGGAAACAAAAAAAAAATTAATGTGACTTCACTTTATTGTCATACTAGAGGCCCGGTGCACAAAATTTGTGCACGGGTAGGGTTCCTAGGCCTGGCCAGCGATCAGGGCTGATCTGTGGGGCAAGGCAATCGGGCGGCCCCCGCTGGCACCCACCTTGGCCAGCCTGGGGCCTGTGGGCTGGGGACAGCTCCTGTGTTGAGCGTCTGCCCCTGGTGGTCAGTGTGCATCATAGTGACCAGTCGTTCTGCCATTTGGTCAGTTTGCATATTAGGCTTTTATTATATAGGCTATGCTTTATTGTATAACCAATCCCACAATATTCTCTGAGGTATGCCTGCAACTAGTTACTATGATTCAGGATTACAACAGAGCAAATTAGTAAAAAATTCAAGCTATTAACTACAGATAACTAAAAATCTGAACATTTATCATGCATATTTGATTTAATTATCTCTGGTAATGATTCTGTTGGTTTCTCATAGTGTGATAAATAAAATCAAGAACTAACATCTTCCCTATTGGGGAAATATACAGGAAATATTTCTCAAGCAGAAATCAAGCAGCCTTGACACAGTCTTTACGTACATATGGTTCAAGGAGCTTGCAATGAGCATTCCCAAAATGAGAGACAAGAGCAGAAAGCCGCACAATGTTTTCTGGAACATGGCTTTGTAACTAGTGAAACTTATAGAAACATACTGACAATAGAAGACTAATTCAGGAAGTTGTGGGATATGGATCCATTTAAAACTAATCTCATTTCTAGACTCCCAACAGTGACGAACTAACATTTAAAAAGTTTGAATATTAATATATATGAACCATTTAAGGAATATTATACAATTACATTGGGATAGATTAAGACCGATGCTTATATAGAAGCAGGTGGAAGGAACTGCACCCCGGTGCGGTGGAAGGAACTGCACCCCGGTGCAGTGGAAAAGAAGGAATAGGGAGTCTGAAAACAAAAATTACAGTCCTCACCTCACTACTTACCTGTGGTATAATCTTGGGGAAATCACTCCTAGCTTCTATTTCACATCTATAAAATAGCTACTTTGCAGCATTATCCTGAGGATTAAATCATGTGAAATGTCCAAAGGAATGGCAGTCGGTGACTTCCATAAGTAGCTTTACTACACTGCCACTTCACACTCCTAGTGGATGCTTTAGATAATTTGATAGAATTGTGATAAATGACTTAAGAAAATAATCAAGCCAAGATATGCTTTTTTTTAATTTAGGGGGAAAAATGGGAGTTTCATACTTCAAATTCTTAAAACGTGCTATTAAGCAACCTTTCTAAGTATACTACGTACTGAGTAGAAAATTTAAGACTAATAAGCCAATTGGAAAGAAATACATACTAAGGGCTGGTGGAATGACTAGCTAGCTAGTATGGAAAAAGAAATTAGATCCAAATCATATAATAACAATTCATTCCAGGTGAATTAAAATGTTAAATACCAAGGTAAAAATAAAAACACTGCATTTCTCATCCCAATAATGGTACAAAGGAAACTTGATGGCAATGAAAATCATTATCGACAGGTAGATGAGATTAAGTAAATGAAAAATGTACTAAATAGAAGAGGAAGATGAGATGGGTTTTTAAAAGCTACTTGCATTATATATGGATCAAGGGTTTAATGTTTTTTAAAAGGAGAGATGCAAATCCATAAGGTTTTCTAATCTACCAGGCAAATTTATTGAAAGGATTGGTACAAATGAAAAAATACAAATAAATTCTTAGGATGACATTCAGATTTCCTGGTATTAAAAATGCAAATTGAAACAACTTTGACCTAATTTCTACTAGTTCATGCTAGTAGCAAAAGTTTTCAACTGCATGTTCCGCATACCAGTAGTAGTACTATATTAGTAGATTTTAAAAGAACTATTTAGAAAAACATAATAAGAGCTCTATAACCACTATCTTTTGATAGATCTAACTCATTTTAAGAAGCATATATCCAGGAAAATAAAAGTAAAAGATTAATTGTATAAAGATATTTCTAGTAATTCCATTCATTTGAGTTTTTTTTAAGCCCAATAATTGGGAAATGTATAAATAAGGTTTTTTATATTGCTATCAAAAACTTACGTAGACAAGTAATATTTATATATGTAAAATTGTATGGAAAAGTGTTTAAATGAGACTCAGTGTTAGAACATAAGTTGTATTTACTGATTATATTCATGTACATTGAGAATCAGAAGAAAATGTGATTAATTGGAATTTAACATTAAGAGGTCTTTATTTTTTTCTGTAAAATACTGATGTGTGCAATGAAAAATAAAAGATTAATGGTATACTGGTTTGGTGAGAAATTATTGATTCCTTGGAAAGTTCTAAAATTCTTCTTTACATGAAAAAAATATATATTTAAATATTAAATTCAAAGGGTAATCTCCAAAAATGTTGATGTCAAGTTTTACAACTCTTGGTGGGAAGCATTCTTGGTCAGAATGGATGTATTATTGTAGCGGTTACCAACAGAAAAACGAATAAGACATCTCTGTACCTGAGAATCGTTCTCTTGGAGGACATACATACCTTCTACCTTATGAGGACTACGGTGTTTTCTATCCATCATACTCCCCATTAGAACTATCACCACCCCCTCGCCGAAAAGAAAAGAAAGACCAAATAATCTAATCTGGAGTATCATTCCTTTAGCAGTGGTTCTCAACCTTTCTAATGCCGTGACCCTTTAATACAGTTCCTCATGTTGTGGTGACCCCAACCATAAAATTATTTTCGTTGCTACTTCATAACTGTAATTTTGCTACTGTTAATGAATCGTAATATAAATATCTGTGTTTTCCGATGGTCTTAGGCTCTACAGCATCGGTTCTCAACCTGTGGGTCACAACCCACAGGTTGAGAACCGCTAGCAGGGTCGCCTAAGATCACCGGAAAACACAGATATTTACATTACGATTCATTAACAGTTATGAAGTAGCAACGAAAATAATTTTATGGTTGGGGGTCACCACCACATGAGGAACAGTAGAAAGGTTAAGAACCACTGCTTTAAAGGGATGCCAAGCCCTTGTGTTAAACAGCTGGTAACAAGTAAAATACTGCAAGTCAAATGGGAGATCAGTTCATCCTTTCTGAAATCTATTTCAGCTAACGTTCAGTTCATTAAGAAGTTTCCTGACATTAACCAGAATTTTCTGTCTTGTGGGGGGGGGGGGTAGGAGAGAAGAGGATATATGCAAAATAGGACCCCAGAACCCTGAAGCACAGAGCTAGGGAGGGAGAAATGTGAAGAGACAGAGGGAGAGAAGCCCATAAGAAAGTTTCAAGACCAAGAACTCTGACTAGGATTATTGACCTTCCTCTTGGCAGGACAAATGGAAGCCATGCTCCTATTGCATGGAAGCAGTTGCTTCCTATTTGAAGATTTAATTTTTTTTTTTTTAATTTCCGTGTTTTTACCTTGATTGTAACGAGGCGTTGTTTCCAGTACCCCTCTTCTTTTTTTTAACCAACAACCCAATGTATTCACATTTCAACAACAAGGGATGCAATACCTCCATTCCTGACCAAAGAAGCTGAGTGGTTCCATTGATAGGTTTTGACTCCAACATGAATCTCATGACTGCTACATGTATAGGAATACCGCCTTTTCCCCTGACAACTGTGTTTTCTTATGTGAACCTCAGGATGACTGTGTGAGGTAAGAAAGGGCAGGGATTTATGTCCATTTTCCAGCGAAGACTTGCAGGAATTAAGTGACTTGCCTGGACTCCTAGTAAGCGTTCATGTCCATTAATTAGAGTTGAAATGTGACTGTCCTGCTTTACCTTTGCTAGAAATAAGGCGAGCCCCCCAAGTCAGGGGTCCTGGTAGAACACAAAACGTACTTGGGAGCCAGGCAGCAAGGCAAACATATTTACTTCTACGTAGAAGAATGCACACACATGGTCTGGAAGCGTGTGCACACCAAGCAGGCGGGCTGCTTCGGTTTATAACCCCTTACCCATGGGACCTGTCCTTTGCTCTTGATTGGAGCTCAGGCGCACAGTCTTTCGTGATTGGCTAATTCAAAGGGAGGGGTTGGCCTTTGCTGTTTCAAGATGGCAGCCCCCAGGGGAGCTGCAAGCCATGCGGCCAACATGGCAGCTGCCAAGTCACGCAGTCCAAAATGGTGGCTGTCTAAACTGTTCTTTGACAGAAAAGATGACTTGTTTATTCTCACACCTTCATTACACAGAAGAATGCATGTCACATAAATCACTATGTTAAAAATGGCAGCTTCTAGAATGTTAGAATATAGTTAATTTTCAGTCAATGAAAAAAAAATCATAAATTCAAATTTGTGTAATTAAAGTGGGCCAACTTAAGTGGGAAGAGGGAGAAAGCAGTTGATTATTTAGGCTCACACCTGAAAGCAAAGAAAACTTGTTCAATGTCAAGAGCTTCATTTCTTTCTATTCAGTATCTTTATTAGTTCCTGCTGGTGTCCTAAAATTTTGACATTTGCTTGTGGCTAAGTATATATCTAACCCTTAATACACTCTGAACAATTGATATGAATAAATGGATTCACATTGAGGAAAATTAATTATTCTGTATTCAGAGGTGCAGGGTGGACACAATGTGGTAGGAAGATAAATACCTGTGTGTAGTTCACTCAAGGAAATGCATCTAGGCATTTTGCAGTGTTTTTTTTTTAAATACATTTTTATTGATTTTATCGTTTTAAAGAGCTAGGCATCCTTGGGGACTTGCGTGCAGTGGGTTTATGCCAAAAGTTTTAAAATATATATTTTTATGGGTTTCAAAGGGGAAGGGAGAGGGAGAGAGAGATAGAAACATCAGTGATGAGAGGGAATCATGGATCGGCTGCCTCCTGCACGCCCCCTACTGGAGATCGAGCCCACAACCCGGGCATGTGCCCCGACCAGAGAATTGAACCGTGACCTCCTGGTTCATAGGTCGATGCTCAACTATTGAGCCACGCTGGCCGGCCTATGCCAAATTTTTTTTATAGGTCATAACTAAAGGGCTTGAGTGCCCCATTTCTGCTTGAGACTTTTATTTGTTCCTTTATTCACCCCCATACTTAAAAACAAGAACAAAGATATTACATTCCTGCCCCCCTTGGATTCATCCTCCCAGACACCCGGGTTACAGCTTCAACTGCAACCCTCTCCTTGTTTAGTCACTCTAAGTGCTGCTCCGATGGGGCACAGTCAGAACTCCTTAGCCCTCTGAGACCTTCCAGAACCATCTCCCCATCACCCGCATGGCCCAAACCCAACCCAGGGATGTGGGAAGCAAACCCAGACAACCGCCTTTTTGTGGTTGATTTTCTTCTTGACTGCTCTTGTGAATGAATTCTCTATCGTTTAGATCACAGCCTTCCCAGACTTTGAATTTGGTTTCTGGAGAATTGTCGCTTCCTTCCTGCGTTACCATGTCACCTTTATCGCTCGTAGGGCTCGATGGGCTGTTCCTCGACTGGTGCCTTTGAAGGAGTGAGTCCTCTTCTTATTTAGGTCCTGTTTGGATTGTAATAATTCAGCCGTTTGAGGAGATGTTTTTCTTTCGCTTTCCAGTAGATGGTGATAGAGCGCAAGTTTTCATGTTTTGTTTTGTTTTTTAAGATTATTTTAAAAATAAATTTTCAATTACAGTTCGCATTCAATATTACTCAGTATTCATTTCAGATGTACAGCGCAGTGGTTAGCCAATCATGTACTTTACAAGAGTGGTCCCCCTGCCCCCTTCTTTAAGTACCCACCTGGCCCCACACATAGTTATCACAATATGATTGACACTATTCCCCATGCTGTATAATCTACATTTCCATGACTGGTCTGTAGCTACCAATTTGTACTTGTTATTTTCTTCCCCTTTTTCACCCCCCTTATTCCAACCACCCCACCCCCCCCCGCCTCCCTCATCTCTGTCAACTGTCAGTGTATTCTCTGGGCCTGTGGTTGGGGGCATCACTGCCTGGGTGACCAGGTGGTGGGTGCCCCTACGGTGTCTGAATCGCCTGGTTCTAGAGGCACTGCCTGGCTCCCTGTGGCCTCTGGTGCTGCCTGAAGCAACAGATGTGTCTCAGCAGCTGCTTCCAGTCCCTGCTGTTGAACGGTCATCATTCCCAGCTCCCCAGACATTGGAGGGTAATCTGACTATTCTTCATCCTTGTTCCCGCCCCCACATCCAATTATCAATTTTTATCTATTCAACCTCAAAGATGTTTCCATGTATCATTTCCCGCATCACCTCCTGCCACAGACACAATTCCTAAGGACCTTAGTTTTTCTTCCTTTATTCTTATTTTCCTCCGGTCCATTTTCTTCACACTGCCACCAGAGTAATTGTCCTCAAATATAAATATTCTCGTGTCACTGCCTCGCTTAAAATCCTGTAGCAGTCCCATTGCCTTCATGATTAGAAACAAGGTCCCGGAGTGTGACTGTCAGGGCCTGCATGGCCACCTCTTGTCCGCCTCGCCAGCATCCTCTCCTGCCCACTTTCTTGCCACCTGAGGGTTCAGCCAGCTGCAGTATTTCTTGTTCCTAGAACTTGCCATATGTCCTTTGCCTTAATGCTTTTCTTTTCCCTGGAACATTCTTCTGTCTTTCCTGCTACTCACCTCAGAAGGCTAAGCTCAGGATCTCCTGATGTTCTGAACTGACCACCATCCTGTGTGTTCCCGTAACCCTCCCTCCTCACCTTGTCTGTGGTCTTGTCACCCTCACCAGTGAATTAATTCCTCAGGGCAGAGAGACAGTCTTCTTTTTTTACCCACAGCTGAACAGTACGCACGTATACTAGGTGATCAGCGACTGCTTTTGGAGTGAGAAACCAAGGGCATAGGAAGGGGAAGTGGTGACTGTGGGAAGCGAGCCTGTCTGGTAACTTGGGTTTTCTGTGGGTTCAAGTTCAAGTTCAGAGTCTCTGGGGGTGCTAGAGATTGTCGTGCCCTTAGGCAAGGTGAGGTGTGCCTCGCCAGCGCGGCCATGGGTGAGCCTGAGTGGGGGCGGTGAAGGGTTGAGAAAAGACAGACAAGAGAATGAAAGCTGGGTCCCGGTGGGACACTGTCCTCTCTGATAGAGAGCTAGCGACAGCGCCACAGACTACCAGCCGTGTCTTTATCTTATAGCCAGATGCCACGAGGCAAAGTAAGGGCATGGTCAAGATGTTTACAACCTTCTCGTGGGTTTCCATCCTACTCAACTACATGCACCTGAACTCTATCACGGCCACGTCACTCAGGCACGTGGGGCCACGTGTTCGGCCCATAGGGTCAAGCTGACAACCACAGCTGTTGGCTATCATTGTGCTGGGAGGGCCCTGCCCTCCATGCTGGGACTTGCACGTGGCCACGAGGGGACGGTGCCCTCTCATTAGCACGAGGCTTGAACCTGTCCAAACGCTGTGGCCGCTCTCCACGCTGAGGGTATTTGCAAACTTCAGAGATCCAATCTGAGTATGGAGCCTTCCTAATCCTAGTCTAAGAGGAATTACCTGGGTCTTGAGGGGTTTTGGTTAATAGGCAACAGACCCTTGGTCGGTTTCCTTGTTGGAGTCCTGCTCTGTGTAATGTTCGGGAAAGTTACATGTGAGGAAAGGTGCCAAGTGTATGTGTTTAGGTGATGATTGTTTATGTGATTAAAAAAAATTTTAGATTCCACAAACTCAAAGAAGAAGAAAAACACCCCAAGAGAAATTATCTTTTGTATCTATGTGTCTGGTCCCTCTACTCTAAAAAAAATATAAAATAAAATAAAAAATCAAATGTTTTAATTATTCATGTTACCTTCTATTCTTTATCCATAGGAATACATGATTTTAATAAGCATCTAGTTTCTTAAATATAACTTTAGATAGTATCAATAATTTCGATATGTTAGCTCAAATATATATATATATTTTTTTAAATATATTTTATTGATTTTCTACAGAGAGGAAGGGAGAGGGATAGAGAGCCAGAAACATCGATGAGAGAGAAACATCGATCAGCTGCCTCCTGCACACCCCCTACTGGGGATGTGCCCGCAACCAAGGTACATGCCCTTGACCGGAATCGAACCCGGGACCTTTCAGTCCGCAGGCTGATGCTCTATCCACTGAGCCAAACCAGTTTCGGCTCAAATATATTTTTAAGTTAGTATAAGCACATGTTCTAATTTATTTGGAAAATGTTCCTTAATTTTCATAATAATGCTAGAAATAAAAGGAACCCTTAGAGTTTAAACTTACATACTAAGTATCAACACTATGCCAGGTACTTTTTTTTAAATCAGTATTTAAAGCCTTTGTATTTTTGTAGCATAATGAGCTTAGTATAGTCAGAAATAACCATTTCATGTAAGAGCATATTTGTGATGTACAGGAATATTTTCCCTCACCTTAATAATACATGTATAATAATAATAGGAGGAACTTCTAAAGAACATTTTATCTGAGGAACTTTGTCAAAGAACTTTAAAATGTAAGCCCTTTGTCCATAATGCCTCTACTGGGAACAAACTAGGAGCAGATATGCTGGTTTTATTTATTTTTGTTTTTTAAATATATTTTTATTGATTTCAGAGAGGAATGGAGAGAGAGAGAGCAACACCAATGATGAGAGAGAATCACTGATCAGCTGCCTCCTGCACGCCCCACACTGGGCATGGAGCCTGCAACCCAGGCATGTGCCCTGCCCTGGAATTGAACCGAGACCTCCTGGTTCATAGTTCGACGCTCAACCACTGAGCCATGCCGGCTGGGTGAGATACGCTGGTTTTAACCGACTGGGACCATTTAGGTTTCACCAAGTGCTCTTACCGGCAACCAAGCCCCTGATGACACCAATCACAGATTCCTCATCAAATCCCACTTTACAGTCATTAGCTGTGAATTGGAAGCTACAGCAGTTTCCGGCAAGAGTCCATTTGGGAAATCAGTTCTCGTTCAAGACCAGCCGTGGGCTTAACCATGCAGAACTCCGCACATCACATGTTTGCTGCCTGCTCTGAGAATCTGAGGGTTATCATCTGAATAAAAGAGTTTCCAGGACCACGGAGAAATGGTTCCAATTTATCATGGCTGTCTTTTAGCGATTTGACGATCTAGGTAAAATAATCCTAATTAATTTACTTAATTTCTTTAAGTAAATTAGAAAAGATTAAACACCACTAAAAGTTCTAAGAGACTAAATAGGTCAAAGGACTATATTAAAGACTAGAAGCCCGATGCACAAAGATTTGTGCCAGAATGAGCCTTCCTTTCCCTGGCTGCCAGTACCGCCTTCGCTCTGGCCAGAGCTGCCTTTCCACCTTCCCATGCTGCCCGGAGGCCCTGAGTGGCCTGGGGTGGTGCAGAACGCCTGTGTCATCGCCATGGCGACAACGCAAGCATCCAGCCCTGTCCCCCGCCGCTCAGCGCCTGCGTATGCAAATTAATCCACCATCTTTCTTGGGTTAATTTGCATACTCACTCCTGACTGGCTGGTGGGTGTTGTGAAGGTACAGTCAATTCGCATGTTACTCTTTTATTAGGTAGATGAGGGGACTAAAGTTCCTAGAGATTAAGGGCTGGGCCTGGAGGCAGGTCCTGGGTCAGAACTCAGCATCCCGGGTTGTGGGCTTGATCCCCAGTGGGGGGCATGCAGGAGGCAGCCAGTCAATAATTCTCTCCCCTCATTGATGTTTCTCTCTCTCTCCCTCGCCCTTTCTCTCTGAAATACATACATTTAAATTGGGGTAAATTTAAAACAATGTTTTAAAGTCAGTTTATTTCTGGTTCTGCCGCAGCATGCCGTTCAAAAATAAGTTAGCTTCTAAAAGTCTGAAATGGAATAAAATACGGCTTCATGTTTATATGAATACCATCTCCTTTCATTTCCTTTCTATTCTCTTGTATATGTAGATATTTAATTTATAAATACAACCCTTCCTGTCCTTCCCTCGGCATGGCATCCGTAGACTTCGCTCGTCCTCAGAAGGTAATACTGACCTTTGAAGACTGGAAAAGACTGTCAATTCATTGTGAGTGAGGCCATCAATTCACTAGCAAGCCCCTAAATTCCTCATTTACGGTTCTAGCTTCATCAAGTGAGTCTGAGCCCTGTGCTTGGGTAAGTTGCATCTAAGCGATGAAAAGTGCCCTGAACATGTTATGCAAATTGTGATCGTTAGTCCCAGGTGTTGAGTAACTCCTCCACTCTGCCCTTTCAAGAAAGAATGTGGTCGGTGTCTTCCTAGACACCCCGCAGCCTTCCTCTTCGAGAAGTGAAAGAGGTGTCAGTACACGTTTATATTTAGAAGGACGTGATGTGAGCATAGTGTTGTGGGAAGCTACTCATGGCAACTGAAGGGGGGTGGCCTTCAAACCATTTCCAGTGAACACACGGAAATTCTACCTTGAATTTAATTCTTAAGCTGACAAACATCTTCCACGAGTGACTTAAATATGATGATGGGAACCATGGCTTTGATCCTTAGATTTGGTTACAGAGAAATCAAGTGTCATTTGCTACTTCACGACCTTTCTGTCACCCGCTGATGACAGTGGAGATTTGTTCTAGTGACTCCAGGGGGTTTTCAGGGAAACGTGTCCTGTATTCTGGAGGTGAGTGACCCAGTCCCATGGCCTTCTCAAGTAATCCAGGGGTCTCGGGGCCGTGAAGCGGATAAGGAGGTAGGTACTGCCGATGGCTACCAGTGTTCCGAAGAGAAAGAACCCTTTGTTTATTACCTGTAAACACAGCAAGAATTCCCATGTTATTCATCCAGAGATTCAAATCTTTTTTTAAAATATATTTTTAAAGATTTCAGACAGGAGGGGAGAGGGAGAGAGAGAAACATCAATGATGAGAGAGATTCAGACTCACAGCTCAGCCCCTGCATAGTGTCCATGAGAAGAACGTGGCAATCCCGTTGCAGTATATATAAACATTGAATCACGTTGTACACTTGAAACCAATGTAATGTTATATGTCAACTAGAGGCCCGGAGCATGAAAATTCGTGCACTCGAGAGGGAGGGGTCCCTCAGCCCAGCCTGTGCCCTCTCGCAGTCCGGGACCCCTTGGGGGATGTCCACCTGCCGGCTTAGGCCCGTTCCCCAGGGGATCGGGCCTAAGCTGGCAGCCAGACATCCCTCTGGCAGCCTGGGACAGCCTTAGTGCTGCCAAGGAGGCAGGAGAGGCTCCCGCCACCACCGCTGCACTTGCAGCCCTCAGCCCAGCTTCTGGCTGAGCGGAGCTCCCCCTGTGTTGCACTGACCACCCGGGGGCAGCTCTGGCCTTGAGCGTCTGCCCCCTGGTGCTCAGTGTGAGTCATTGCGACCAGTCGTTCCACCGTTAGGGTCAATTTGCATGTTACCCTTTTATTATATAGGATTACATCTTACTCATTCAAACAAAAGATGTTGAAGACTGCTTACCATCCGGCTCCTCCTCTAGCCACATGCACATGGATTTGCTACCTTCCAGCTCCCCTGAAATCCTTGCCGTTCCCACTCGGGCCATGTGGGGTCGGGGCGGGGGGGAGGGTTCTTCAGCTTCCAGGCGCCTGGGCCCACCCCCGTTCTCTCCAGGGGCAGTTTGTGTCTTTCCATGACATTTCCCCCTCCCGCCTCTGAGCTCTGTGAAGGGCAGGGGCTAGTTCTTGTTCGCCACCAGGCCCAGCTCAGTCTCTACACGGAAGAAAACCATTTGTTGGGTGAATGAAGTTGTAAGATTTCCAAAGTGGAAAATAGGCAATCTGAATGTCCATTCATTGGCCTCTCTAGGTCCATTGCCCCAAATGAGTGTGGCATTAGCAATGCATTGGACTTAGATTATGTTTTATGAGTGATTAATTTTTGTCCAGTTTTACAAATGAAATCCACAAGAGTACTGCATGAAGCAAAAGTCAATTGCTTAAAAAAAGTCAAAAGTCACTTTACTAAAATAGTCAAAAGTGAGTATAGAGTTAGCACCAAATTCTTTTTTTTTTTTTTTTAATATCTTCCCTTCCAAAGCGTGCTCTCTTGCTCTCTCTCTCTCTCTCTCTCTCTCTCTCTCTCTCTCTCTCTCTTACTCTTTGTACCTTTGTTCATTAGGCACATTGCCTTCTGTGTACCCAGGGCACTTTTTCTTTATTCAGAAGGCAAACATTTCACGCATGACAGCATTTCTGCGCTTGCCTGAAGTATGCATAACCAAAGCACTATCCATCTGGGCACAGCCCATTAAGAAAAAACAAAAACCGTGAGTCTGTTCCAACCTTTTTTTGCCAACGCCAGCGCAGCATCGCCTCGTGGTACCTTATTCTGGAAAACGTGACCTGTAAGACAGTTTAAAGCGCATTCTGTGTATTTTTTGTTTTTAAATATATTTTTATTGATTTCAGAGAAGAAGGGAGAGGGGGCGAGAGATGGAAACATCAACGATGAGAGCGATTCACTAATCGGCTGCCTCCTGCACACCCTCCACTGGGGATGGAGCCCACAACCTGGGCATGTGCCCTTGACCGGAATCGAATCTGGGACCCTTCAGTCCGCAGGCCGACGCTCTATCCACTGAGCCAGACCAAGTAGGGCTGTGTAATTCTTTAGTGGCTAAACAGAAGATTAAAATGAGGCAACGTCTTGCATTCAGATCTTACCATGGTGTAGAGGGGGATGAAGGTCGATGGCATGATCGCGTGAAGCCATCTCTCCACGTTCTTCTGGAAGATGAACCATCTTGAGTTGACATGTGCTCGCATCTGCAATAACACGAGAGTTCTAAAGAACGCCTTGAACCATGCACCTTTCCTCCAACTTCTCACCACTCTTCATCTTCTTCACCACAAAGCCAGGCACAGAGTCGTCAAATCAATTCTTGTTTCCCAATCCCTTTTAGTCATTCTCAACAGTGCAGGGAGGACATGACCTTAAAAAGGTCAAGGGTTGACGCTAAACCCGTTGGAAAACTCTGTGTTTTGCTCAGGGGTCAGTATGGGAACTCTGCGGAGTGTGTTCAACTGCATCTGTTGAGTAATCTGAGCCCGCCCGGTGATTTGACTAGTTTCTGTTGCTTCCTGATTGCTCTGGAATATTGCTGATAGCAGGAAGTGATTGGATTACACTTACTGTATATTCAGGACAAATATTGGGTTGCAGCTGTCTGGTTTTTAAAGACACAGGGAAGATATTAATGAGCCTTTGGGTATTTTTGTAGAACTTCCTTCATGGCATATACATAAAACCACTCTCTGCTCAAGTTGGAGTCCACGTGACTACTTTCTGTCTTATGAAGCCAGGGGAAAAACAGCTACACTCTCTTTAAATTTGCCTTGGAAATTTTTTCATTGGATTATTTTAAAACTAGAACCACAACAAATTATGGTGAGCTTTTCATGTGATTGGCTCAAAATGGAATTATGTTTTCCTTTATATGATTAATCTTCTGACCATGAATTGCTTTGGTCTTGCTTTTTTGTTTTTGTGTGTGTTTGTTTTGTTGTGTGTGTGTGTGTGTGTGTGTGTGTGTGTTTACAGGGCGTAATATCCCAAAGGGTATTCAATGCTACCCTAAGGGTGGAGATTATAAGGTTAAGCGTGGAAAGGCAATTTCTTAGATTTTTCAAACATATGAACACATATCAAAGTTCTATGTTCATTAAAATAGCATATTACTAACACTAGTAAATGTCTAAGGGTTGAGTTTGTGAATTATCAGAGGTTGAACTGGCATTTTGTGTTTTATCGTCTTTGTTGCCTCCTAAATGTCACTGAAGCGTAGATGGAGATGAGGTGCAGGGATGATTATCACCGTCTACATTGTCACAAACCACCGATGTGTAAGGAATGCTCTGTGTGTGTGTGTGTGTGTGTGTGTGTGTGTGTTCTTTTGCACCTATTCTTTTTTATTTTAATTGTTGACAGTATTTCAGATGTCTCCCGTATTTTCCCTTTTTGCCCCCTTCCACCCAACCCCTGCCCTACCCCAGGCCTTCCCCATACTGTTGTCTGTGTCCATGGGTTATGCATATAGGCATATATATTCTTTAGTTAATCTCTTGCTGTCCTCTCCCACCCCCATCCCCCACCCCACTGAGATCTGTTATTCTGTTCCATGCATCCATACCTCTGGTCCTATTTTCTTCATCCGCGAATTTTTAATAAAAGTTTGCTAGAGTGTCAGCGAATGATCTCATAGAATAGAGCCAACCCCTCTCACTCACCTCCACGTAATTGTACATGGATAGGTCTGAAACCGCATGGTCATCTGGAATTCTAAATCTTGAGAATTCGGGAAGACACATACCTGGAAGCCAAGTTAAAGAATACATCGTTTCCGAGACAGTCTATAAAAATGAGCAGGACTCTGCATAGATACAATTATTTTGTAACCTTTTATTCTCTCTAACCTTTTATTTTTTTTTAACATACTTTTATTGATTTCAGAGCGGCTACTGTTGGCGATTTGTTTTACAGATGAAAATTATGTGCATTTCATTTCATTTTAGAATTGCGTATACAGTGTTTAAACTTTCATACTTGTAAAATTGACATGTTGGTGGAATCGATTTTAATCAAAAGGCGAATGGTAGTATCAGATGGAGACTTTTGATTGGGCAAAAAGCGAGAAACACCAGAGATGCTGACAGTATTTCTGAGGGCCGCTGTAGCGGGCACAGGCAGGGTGGTACCCAGGTGGAACGGGAGAGAAAGGAGCATACCGCCACCAAATGTTGGTCTCAGAACTTGATCTTATCTTAAAACAAACTACGTTTTTCCTCTCTGGCTGCTCCTCGTCTGATACGATCAACAAGAGTGGCTGACTCTATGAGCAGAAACATTTATCATCCTGAACAGGAACTAGGCAGTGGGGGTCTGTGGTCATGCAGCATCAGAAATAGGCCCACAGTTCATCAGCAGGGCTAGTCGGTAGAAATTGTACTTACTGAGGTCGTTATTGAACTTCTCCATTAACTCATCAAATACCAGGCAGTCCTCAAACCCCTAAAATAAGAAACAAATGGGGGAAAATAAACTGGACATCCCAAATGCTTCTTAGCAATTTTGAACAGACTTCCCAGTGGTAGGTCATAGGATGTGTACCCTCAACCAGCACACAACACTGAGTATCCACACCCGGCATTGAGTGATGATTTTAAAACACGACCAACTGCATGCTTGATGGTTTTCTCTTTGCCCAGTTCATGTATGTCTCCTCTATAATGATCTTAAATGTAACCAAAATTTTATTTTATTTTATTATTTTTTAAAATCCTCACCTGAAGACATGCCTGGAAGAAAGGACGGGTGAGAGAGAGAAACATTGATGTGAGAGAAACACCCACCCGCTGTCTTCCGTACATTCCCCAACCAGGGATCAAACCCACAACCCTAGTATGTGCCCTGACTGGGAATTGAACCAGCATCCTTTCAGTATACAGGATGACACTCCAACCAACTGAGCCATTATGGCCAGGCTGATCAAAACTAAATTACTCTTGTAATTTTGATGCATTTCATTGCTTCTTCAAGAAGCAGGAATAATTATATGAATCTTCCATGAGTATTGGAATTCTATTGGAACTCTCCAGGTCTCTAAGATTCACATTTAGAGTAATTTAATGACAGGACAGAACTCTCATATAAATTTAGTTCCTATAAGCCAAGAGCACAACAAATTTCCACTATGAAGAACTCCACAAAATTAGTAAGGTGCTATGCTAACTACAGTGGGAAAGAAGAAAATAAAAAACTATGTTTCCTGCTTTCTAGGAATTCAAACTATAGCTTTAGAGGCCATCTAAAATATGTAGAAGTTAAAAGATAAGTTTTCACATCAAATATAGAAATTACATCTGAAACAAATAAATTTACTTGCCAGTTATATAGACTGTTAATTTAGATGTGACAGAGACCATCTATGGCTGAGATGATAACACTTTTAAACTCTTTACTTAACTCATTTACTTCCCAAGGATCTCTATGAGGTAGTTCCTAATAAAATCCCAATTTTACAGATAAGGAAATAAAGATAAGTTAGTTGGGCAAAAGTGTAATTATAGAGTGAGGATTGAACCCACGCCTTCTGATGCCACAGCCTTGGGTACTTATCCACTAAAATTGGTGTCTTCTTAGGTTTTCATAAAACAAAATGTTTACACTGCTTTGTAGAAAATATAATTGATTGGATTCACAACCCATTTATACCTGGAATATGTCCCAGTAACCAAAACAATAAAAGACTATGGTTATAAAGCTATTAGTTATCAAACACACACATGATATTTCTTTTCTGAAATATTTTTTCCAGCCAGAATGATAACATTTCCCTGAAAGCAATAGTATTCAGCATCTAATCTGTTTCACAGTTTCATTTAACCCCACTGATTGTGGTTTCCTTTGGGGGGGAAAAAATGAAAGAAAAAAAAGATAATTTGAGATCTTTCTTTTACGCCTAACATTTATATTCTTATGCATAATATCTAGAAAAAAAATATTTTTTAAAAACCAAGTCTTGTAGTGCTGGTAGTCAAGTCTCCAAATGTGAAGCTATCAATACATTTTCTAAGTGCACCGATAACTATCTTAGGCTTCATGCTTCTTTTTCTACATTAAATTGCTGGATCAAGCAATTCAAGACTTGCCTATAGTCGCTGATGAATCTAGTTAAACAGCTGGTATGATGGTTGCATTGATTGTGTTCTCAGAGCCTCTGTGGGGATAGTTTTAGTTATGTTTTATTTTTTTGTTTGTTTTTTGTGTTTTTGTTGTTGCTGTTGTTAATCCTCACCTACGAATATTTTTTCATTGATATTTAGAGAGAGTGGAAGGGAGGGGGAGAAACAGAGAGAGAGAAACATTGATGTGAGAGAGACACATGGATTGGTTGCCTCCCAACCAGGGCCAGGGATGGAGCCTGCAACCGAGGTATGTGCTCTTGACCAGAATCGAACCCGGGACCCTTCAGTCTGAGGGCCGACGCTCTATCCCCTGAGCCAAACCCACTAGGGCATTTTTGGTTTAATTTGAGATACTATTACCTGGGCGGGAAAAGAACTTACTGCGTTCATTCCTTGCCCAAAAAAGGGCACAATGGCGTGGGCTGCGTCACCCATCAGCACACAGCGTGACTTAAAGTGGAAAGGGGAGCACTTCACAGAGATCATGGCTTGGGCGGGCAACAGGAAGAAGTCCTGTGTCAGGGCTTGCCTTCGGAGAAGGAGAATCGGAATGGAGAGATGTTAAACGAGGCACCAACCACTGCCTGATCCTTTCACGTCTATTGGCTTTATTACCATAGGACCTTATTGATGAATAAGTACACAAGAATGGCAGCAGAGGGAGAAACTGAAGCTTCTTATGATCCCCCCATTTCATTTCTTAAAAAAATACACTGAGTGGCCAGATTATGATGATCTCTGAATGCATAATAATCTGGCCACTCAGTGTGTGGGGGGTGTGTGTGTGTGTGTGTGTGTGTGGGTGTGTGTGTGGGTGTGTGTGTGTGTGTATTAGAGAGGCCCAGTGCATGAATTCGTGCATGGGTGGGGTCCAGCCAGCCTGGCCAGGGGGAAGGGACATGGGCGGTTGGCCGGCCTGCCTGCTGGTCGAACTCCTGGTCAAGGGGACAGTTTGCATATTAGCCTTTTATTATATAGGATATACCCTGAGTGGCCAGATTATTATGTGTTCAGAGATCATCATCATCTGGCCACTCAGTGTAAAGGCCGAGGGACACCAGTGATTTGTCTTTCCCAGAGAAACTGGCCATGGCCTGGGGTTGTTCAACTCACTGCTCACAGCACAGCGTCCACTTTTGCTAATACAGGCTTCCTGTCTAGGTCACAGCCCAACTGGACATGTTTAAGCAAAACAAATAAGATGCATAATCTTCATTTGATTTTTGAATAACTCAGCCCAATGGAGCAAAAGTCATGATTGCACTTTTTTTTTTTTTTTTTTTGGTTTGTCGTTGTTGTTCATCCTCACCCGAGGATATGTTTCCATTGATTTTTAGAGAGAGTGGAAGGGAAGGGGAGCGGCAGAGAGAAACATCGATGTGAGAGACACATCGACTGGTTGCCTCCTGCACATACCCCGACCAGGGTCAGGGAGCCTGCAACCAAGGTACATGCCCTTGACCAGAATGGAACTCAGGACCCTTCAGTCCGTGGGCCGACACTCACTATCCACTGAGCTGAACTGGCCAGGGACGATGGCACATCTCAAGACTTACTCTCCCATGAGAGGAACGGCGTCCGGGAAGTACTTGTGGAAGAAATCCAGCACGTCTCTGCTGGTTTGAAGTTTCTCAAACTCTTCGAAGGGCATGAACAACGTGCAGGTGAAAGTTTTGTTCTGTGAGGAAAGGAACGGTGTGAGCGGGAATAGGAGGCCCGTGATGTGGGCACAAAGGTGAACCCCCAAATCGCAGGGCTCCAGTGTGACAGATGGCACCTGGGAGGAGGGCCCAAGCAGACAGGAGAGGCAGCCTCGCGCTCTCCTCGACGCCCAAGAGAAAGCGCTGCCGAGGCTCCGGCTACCCCCCTGCTTCTCAGTTATTCGGGGATTTTCTACCTTGTGAGTTTTAGACATTTTCACCAAACAAACACCAACCTTGGATTACTACTAGGTTGGTTGGATATAATATCGCCTCCCTGTTTTCCTCTATCGTTCGTCTTACGACAGTATGAATAGGCATTGGACCCAAGATTGATACCAAGAGAAAAAAAGATACAAGAAAAAGACCAACAGATAACGCTGTCAATCTACATTGCATAATAACAATAACAACAACAATGAAAAAAACAATACTATACATTTTATATATAAAAATGTTTAGAGTCTAATGAAAGAACAACCCTACTCTATTTTGATAATGTATATTCCTATATATATATATGTATATATATATATATATATATATATATATATATATATATATATATATATATATATATATGAAAGCCTAAGCGACTGTTCGACCAGTAGCTATGATGCACTGACCACCAGGGGGCAGACACTCAATGCACAGGCATGGGAACATGGAACAGACTGATGAATCTCAGAGGGAAGTGGGGAGAGGAGAGGGCAGGAAGAGATTAACCAAAGGTCTTATATGCATACTAAAGGCCCGGTGCACGGATTCGTGCACCAGTGGAGTCCCTCAGCCTGGCCTGCAGGGATTGGTCTGAAACCAGCAGTCCAGCATCCCCTGAGGGGTCCCAGATTGCGAGCGGGCGCAGGCCAGGCCAAGGAACCCCACTGGTGCACAAATCCGTGCACCGGCCCTCTAGTGTTTTATAAATCTTAAAGGCTGAAAGTACTTCCTAATACACAACCTAAGTCTCTTTGGCTTTATCTGGGGGCCACTTCTTCCTTCACTGTCTTGGGAAAGATGACAGGCACCACGACACACAACCCCATTAGTCATTCGTGTATGTTGACTCTCCTTTCTAATGTAAATAATTGGAATGGCTTCAGTTTTCCCTCAGTAATCCCAAAGTTTCAAAGATGTAATCATTCTATAGACTAAACGATGACGAGGTTAATTAAGTATACACATACTAAGAGCCAAAGTGAATAAAGAACAACATTGATTATAGACGCAGAATTACAGTAGATGAGCAATTCCGTACTACCTTGTTAGGAAGTGCAATCATCATGAAGGTGTTCCTAGGCCAGATGTGCAGGTAATTCGGTTCCATGGCAAACTGTAGAGCAATGTGCATATACCTGGTTAGTGTGTTAATGCAACGCATCTATAAAACTGACTATGCTTATTTTATAATTTCCCCACAGGAATTTAAATCAGTATCATATTCATTATGGTATCTATTACTACAAAGTAAAAATAGTCTTAGGCAATACTTTGTGCTCTGTCTTTATAAACTCAACCTTAGGAGATATATATAACCATTGCCTTTCATTAAAAATGTATTTGATTACTTGACTTCAAAAAGTTTAAAATCAATACCCTATCAATACCCAATATGGTGGTATTAGGTATAATTGAAGATTTGAAGACAGGCTATAAGATGGTCTCTCCCTCTCTTTCTTCTCTTTATTTCCATACACACACACTCACACACAAGCACATACATAAAATATATATATCGACACAAGCTATATATGTATGGATACACATATATATATATAAGGTATCCCAAAATGTATGCACATACTTCAAATTATTATAAAGCCAGTGTTTGTTAAAATACATTTCGCTTTCAAAATTGAACTATCAGCTGTTAGAGTGTATATACATTTGGGGGAGGGGCACCCTGTATATGTGTATACGATATTTTTAGATTTTAATTTTTTACCTTATTTGGGGACTTATTTGTATGAATGGAAAGGTCCTAATTTAAAAATTCATGGGCAAAACCAAATTTTACAAACTAGCCTCCTATCACTTGTTTCCTACAACATAAATAGTAGAGAGGTCTGGCCTTCACAGCAAAATAGCAGCCTGAGTAAGTATTGATTATTGGGTAGATCAATGGACCCAAGAACTAATACAAACCCTTATGGTTCCCAGGGATACGTTATATATACAAGAATAGCCAATCATTTTCCAACTACTTCAAGTTCGCATTACTTTTTACAAATGTTTAGGAAGCACTTACCATGTGTATATCGTACCCAGTAGGAAGAACACAGAAGCACAGAATAGTCTCCCAGCTAACATTTGCATACTTTGTGTTCGGAGAAGAAAATATTCCTTCCTGGTTTTTTAATCCCCAGAGCCCCAGAGAAAACCCAGTACATAGACATAGCAATGAATAAACGCGTAACTATTTGACCTCAAAGATCTTACCGTGCAGTTGAATAGGCAACATATATCCATACGAAAAGCCATAACTTCCCTTGAACAGCAGTTCAAGTGGTAGAGATACAATAGGTGATTTGGAGCTAAATTAGAAGTGTAGGAAGGAAAAGCTGGGCAGGTTAAGAAATTTGTGGGGTGGGAGAAGTTAAAAACAAGGGATTCCTGGCCCTGGCTGGTTTGGCTCAGTGGCTAGAGTGTCGGCCTGCAGACTGAAGGGTCCTGGGTTCGATTCTGGTCAAGGGCACATGCCTGGGTTGTGGGCTTGATCCCCAGTAGGGGGCATGCAGGAGGCAGCCGATGGATGATTCTCCTCATTGATGTTTCTCTCTCTCTCTCCCTCTCCCTTCCTCTCTCTGAAATCAATTAAAAAATATATTTAAAAAAAAGAATTAGTAAACACATTTTTTGACCAGGAAGAAGAAATAGAAAGACAATAAAATCTTAAAATATGGACTTGACTGACGATACAGTTTGGTGTATAATGGGTATATGCTACCACTATCCCAAACTGACCAGCTGTTTTGCAGATATCTGGATTTCAGACAGACAGATTAAATCAGTACCTTGGAAACTGGATGTTTCATATGCAAATCAAGTATTTAACTACGCCATTCACTTATCCTTACATAGAAGCCAAGATCCTTCTTCCTTTTGTGGGTATTTTAGTTTTCACAATAAGTTTCTCGATTTACTTGCTTATGATAATATAAAATGTACATATCACATATTTGCCTCAGGACACATATGGTTCAACATGGGAACAAGGGAATAAGAAAATTCTTTGGAGAGCATTCACAATGATACATCTGACGAGGGGTAAATATCCAATATTGCTAAGGAGCTTTAAAACTCAACACCAAACACTCCAATTAAAAAATGAGCAAAGAAGCCCTAGCCCAGTGGTCGACAAACTCCTTAGTCAGCAGAGCCAAATATCAACAGCACAACGATTGACATTTCTTTGGAGAGCCACATTTTTTAAACTTAAACTATACAGGTAGGTACATTGTTATTAACTTAATGAGGGTACGCCTAAGCTGGCCTTGGCTAAACACTCAAGGGGCCAAAGAGCCACCTGTGGCTCGCGAGCCGCAGTTTGCCGGCCACTGCCCTAGCCAATTTGGCACAGCGGTTAGAGCATTGGACCGAAGGAAGGGTTGCAGGTTTGATTCCTTCCTGGTCAAGGGCATGTACCCCAGTTATAGGCTTAATCCCCGGCCCTGGCTGTGGTGCCAGAGCCCATGCAGGAACCAGCCAATCCATGTGTCTCTCAAATGAGTGTTTCTCTCTTTCCCGACTCTCCTCCCCTATCCCGCCTCCCCTCCACTTTCTCTAAAAAAATAAATAAATAAAAACGAATGGATAAAATACAAATTAAAACCACAGTGAGCTATCGCCTCACATCACCTCACACCTGTTAGAATGGCTATCATCAGCCAATCAACAAACAACGTGCGGGCGAAGAAGTGGAGAAAAAGGAAGCCTTGTGCACTGTTGGTAGGAATGCAGCCACTGTGGAAAGCCGTACAGCGTCATCCCAAAAATGTAAAAATTAAAATCGCTCCTTACAATAGTCCAGTCGAGGAATAGATAGAAAAGCTGTGGTACATTTACACAATGGAATGCTACTTGGCCATAAAAAAAAAAAAAAGGAAATAAATATTACCCTTTGGGACAGCATGGAGGGACCTGCAGAGCATTAGGCTAAGTGAAACAGCCCGTCAGAGAAAGACAAGTATCATATGATTTCACTTATATGTGGAATGTAATGAACACAATAAACCAAGTGGAGACAGACTCATGGATACAGAGAACAGACTGACAGCTGTCAGAGGGGAGGAGGTTGGGGCTGGGTGACAAGGGTACAGGGATTAAGCAAAGAAAATAAATAAAGACACATGGCCACAGACAACAGGATGGTGATTACAGGGAAAGGTGATGAGGGGAGGTAGGAGAAGGTATAGCCCCGTGGTCGGCAAACGCATCAGTCCGCAGAGCCACATACCAACAGCACAACGAAGGACATGTCTTTGGAGAGCCAATTTTTTTAAACGTAAACTTCTTCTAACGCCACTTCTTCAACATAGACTCGCCCAGGCCGTGGTGTTTTGTGGGAGAGCCACAGTCAAGGGGCCCAAGGGCCCCTTATATATTATATCTATAATATATCAAATGGTATCGTCAGCCAAGTCCATATTATGGATAAAATGTACATATCACGTATTTGTCTCAGACCACATACGCATGACACGGGATCTCCTTGGGGACCCCTCTGCAGCGTCTTGCTGCTCACCTTATTTAGTAGCTATTGTTGATTTGACCATGGAAACAAGTCCTGTGGATCGCCAGTGCACAGAATCGATTCCCAACCCATTGTTTTTCCTCCCAAGAGAAAATAGAGAAATGATATTATTACGCAAGACAAATGCCCTGTGTGTTTCCTGTAGGGTAGTTGTAATTCCTCTCTTCCTTTACTTAGGAAAGTATATCAAAAGGGAAGGGAGCCGGGCCGACGTGGCTCAGTGGTTGAGCGTCAAGCTATGAACCAGGAGGTCACGGTTTGATTCCTGGTCGGGGCACGGGTGATCATGATCCCCAGTGTGGGGCGTGCAGGAGGCAGCCAATCAATGATTCTCTCTCATCATTGATGTTTCTGTCTCTCTCTCTCTCTCCCTCTCCCTCTCTCTCTGAAATCAATAAAATGATATATTTTTAAAACATATATATATTTTTCAAGGGAGGGAGAGACAGGGATAGCATTAAGGGGATATCTGTACCCCAATTTATTTTTAATGACAAAATATTTGTGTCAAACCTCAAAACTGACCAAGACGTGCAACTGAGAATACCTTCTATGCCGATCTGAGGTAGAGTGGGTGTGTGTGGAGGGGGGGAAGGAGGGGATAAGAAAGGGAAGGACTGCCGAAACCGGTTTGGCTCAGTGGATAGAGCGTCGGCCTGCGGACTCAAGGGTCCCGGGTTCGATTCCGGTCAAGGGCATATACCTTGGTTGCGGGCACATCCCCAGTAGGGGGTGTGCAAGAGGCAGCTGATCGATGTTTCTCTCTCATCGATGTTTCTGACTCTCTATCCCTCTCTCTTCCTCTCTGTAAAAAATCAATAAAATATATATAAAAAAAAAAAAAGAAAGGGAAGGACTTACATCGCCATTCCTAGGTGGGATGGTCAGTTCCATGTACCCGTGGGGAATGTACTGCTGACTGTAATCGAAGCGGGGTCTCTTCATGAGGTGACTTCTGACGGTTGAATAGGCTCCATCACATCCTACAATGAGGTCATAGGTGACATCTTTGGGAACTTTGTCAGATCTGAAAAATAAAATGAGCCATCTAAAACACACACACACACACACACACACACACAAAGGTCTAGTGGTGAAAAGCAGCGAGTCACTGGGCCTACTTCTCACTTTTACAAACCTGACCTCCAGCTCTGAGTTGATAGCTATGCGATACAATATGTGATATGTATATTTTATCTATAATATGGACTTGACTGACAATACCATTTGATATAGATATAATATATATATATATATATATATATATATATATATATGGGGCTCTTTGGCCCCTTGACTGTGGCTCTTCCACAAAATACCACGGCCTGGGCGAGTCTATATTGAAGAAGTGGCGTTAGAAGAAGTTTAAGTTTAACACGTACCCCTAGGACGGGTTTTCCTCAGAAGGAGAATAACACACAACCGTACTGAGGAAGAAAGGCACGAAGGCCGTGCAAGTGGGCCTGAGAGTTGAGTTCCCTGCATGAAGGGAGAGGATCTTGAAAAGAAGGCAGAGTGAAGGGTCCTAACCGCTCAGTGGATAGAGCGTCGGCCTGCGGACTGAAGGGTCCCAGGTTCGATTCCAGTCAAGGGCATGTCCCTTGGTTGCGGGCACATCCCCAGTAGGGGGTGTGCAGGAGGCAGCTGAAGGATGTTTCTCTCTCATTGATGTTTCTAACTCTCTATCCCTCTCCCTTCCTCTCTGTAAAAAAGCAATAAAATATATTAAAAAAAAAAAAAAAAGAAGGCAGAGTTGCAAGTGGAGGGGACGTATGAGCCACCACAGGGATGTGAGTAGGGCTTTTCGGGAACAATACATTTGGCTTGACTAAAGGGTAGCAGGAAAAAAAAATAGCCTAAGAAACGAATACAGTGTGGGGAAGGGAAAAAGGAGGAGAGAATCCTATATAATAAAAGCATAGTATGCAAATTGTCCCCTCGACCTGGAGGTCATCCAGGAGTTCGACCAGGGCGTGGGGCCGGCCAGGGGAAGGGAGGGAGGCCCTGGCCAGCAGCCGGCAGCCACTAGGGACCCTACCAGTGCATAAATTTCATGCACCAGGCCTCTAGTTTTGAATGTTCAGACAAAAGATTTCAATACATTATCCTGGCAAAAGGGGAAAAGGTATTTATTTTCCCATTGGGGAGAGGATGCATGAAGAGTGGTAACTTAAGAAATCACATTGCAGGGGTCGCGTTGAAGTGGAGGTGGAATGTAGAAGAGAAGGGGAATGGGACCAGGTGAGCGCAGCAGCTTCCTGTGCAGGTATGACAGCCAAGGACTGTGGTGTTAGGAAGAAGAAGACATAGACTCTGAGGCCAGTAGAAAAGTTAGGAGGAAATAGGGAAAGGGGCCCAGCCAGTGTGGCTCAGTGGCTGAGGGTCAACCTATGAACCAGGAGGTCACGGTTCAATTCCCAGTCAGGGCACATGCCTGGGTTGTGGGCTCCATGTGGGCACATGCCTGGGTTGTGGGCATGTGCCTGGGTTGTGGGCACATGCCTGGGTTGTGGGCTCCCAGTGTGGGGCGTGCAGGAGGCAGCCGATAAATTATTCTCTCTCATCATGGATGCTTCTATCTCTCTCCCTATCCCTTCCTCTCTGAAATCAATAAATATATATATTTTAAAAAATAGGGAAAGGGACACATGACAATAATTGTAATTATCTGGGTAATAGCACAGGGATGTCAGGAATGGGACACACTTGGAGAAAAGCAGATGATCAAGGTTTCCGATGTGTTTGGGGTCATGGCAAGAGGTACCTATGAAGATGGTTTTGGTTTTGGTTTTGGTGTTGGTGTTGGTTTTTGAATCTTCCTCACCCAAGCATATTTTTGCATTGATTTTTAGAGAGAGGGAAAGATAGAGCGAAACATCGATGTGAGAGAAAGACATCGATTGATTGCCTCCTGCACACGCCTTGACCAGGGCCCAGGCTGGGGTACGTGCCCTTGACCGGAATCGAACCAGGACCCTTCGGTCTGCACGTTGACGCTCTACCCACTGAGCAACACCGGCTGGGGTGTCCTCTGAAGATGTCTCATGAGAAATTAACACTGATTAGGATTGAATGAAGGACCGAGGAGGGAGTCGCAGGCCTGGGCTAGAGATGTGTGCGAGTTTACAAGTGGTTGTTGCATGGACTAGAAACCCATGACACATCGCAAGAGTGGGGCACGAGGCTTGGAACTTCAGAGGAAATGGAACCTCAGAGGAAATGGAACTTCAGAGGAAATGGAACCTCAGAGGAAATGGAACTTGAGAGGAAATGGAACTTGAGAGGAAATGGAACCTCAGAGGAAATGGAACCTCAGAGGAAATGGAACTTCAGAGGAAATGGAACCTCAGAGGAAATGGAACTTGAGAGGAAATGGAACTTGAGAGGAAATGGAACTTGAGAGGAAATGGAACCTCAGAGGAAATGGAACCTCAGAGGAAATGGAACTTCAGAGGAAATGGAACCTCAGAGGAAATGGAACTTCAGAGGAAATGGAACTTGAGAGGAAATGGAACCTCAGAGGAAATGGAACCTCAGAGGAAATGGAACCTCAGAGGAAATGGAACTTCAGAGGAAATGGAACCTCAGAGGAAATGGAACTTCAGAGGAAATGGAACTTCAGAGGAAATGGAACTTGAGAGGAAATGGAACTTGAGAGGAAATGGAACCTCAGAGGAAATGGAACTTTAGAGGAAATAGAACTAAGGAGAAGCAGGCAAGCAGCATCCAGAAAGGGTGAGGAGCAGGGTCGTGTTGAATCGTGTGTTTCCCGGGAGGAGAGACGTGGAAGCACAGTGTGGTGGACTCCACAGCCTCGTGGAATCACCCTTCCAGTCACCATTTAACTCTTCCCAAAGAGCAAAGCTGACAGATAAAGGCCGCTCGGACCCCTCACTGCGCCCTCTGAAGCCAACAGGCGGGCGGGCGGTTACCCAAGCACCGTGATGGTTCCTTCCTCCGGGTTGCACGTCAACAGCCGGTGGCCAAAGTACACCTTGGCGTTGGGGTAGCTCTCCACCGCTGGGGAGACCAGGGGAGAAAGCAGACACCAGTCAAGTTCTCATTCTGACGTCCCTTCATCACGGTGACATGGGGATCATTTCCTGACCACCGCATGGCAGAGTGATTTATTCTTACCCACGTCAACATGGTTAAAGTGCTTTTACTTGGTGAAAGTTCCAGGGTAATTTGATAGTAACGGACATGAATAAAAATCAACTACTGCCCTGACCGGTGTGGCTCAGTGGATAGAGCGTCGGCCTGCGGACTGGAGGGTCCCAGGTTCGGTTCCGGTGAAGAGCATGTACCTTGGTTGTGGGCACATCCCCAGTGGGGGGTGTGCAGGAGGCAGCTGATGGATGTTTCTCTCTCATCCATGTTTCTAACTCTCTCTCCCTCTCCCTTCCTCTCTGTAAAAAAAAAAATCAATAAAATGTTTTTTTTTAATAAAAAAATAATAAAAATAAACTACTCTCATCTCAAAAATAAATAAATAAATAAATAAGAAAGAAAAAAAGAAAAGATACAACTAACTCCATTATGCAAATTCTCACATTGCTAAGATTATCGTCGTCCTGGAAAGGAAATGGTCATTACATATTTTAAAAAGTTGCCAGTAGTTAAAGGCTTTCTTTGTGATTGAAAATACTCAGCCAAATTCTTTCTCATACTAGGCCAGCTGTGAGCCCTCTAGACTTCTAATTCAAGTTGTAACAAGTGTGGATTTGATACGAATGCTTTTCATCATCACACACTGAAACCCCGGGGTGGGGGGGAGAGAATTAAAATATTTGAAACGTCAGGTTATTTTAGTGCTGTTTTGTTTTTTTCTCCTGCTAGTCATCTCTGGAATTTAGCCATTTTCATTTTCTGAACTATTAATCATGTTCTTGTCGTAGTTGTAAAATATGTATTTTATCCTTATGAATTCTCAAGGATAGGGGAGCTAACATTACAGGCTATTTATTGGTTTAAAAGCTACCCAATCGGGATGGAGGGATTCGTTCCAAACTATTCATCTTATACATGGAGTAAGGAACGTGCCTGAGGCCACAGGAAGCCAAAAGTCAGGGAATCGATGCCAGAGATTCTGACTTTCAACTCAGTATTCCCGTCTCTACTTCCTCCCTTTTTGTCTCAGATTTTGGATTCTTTTGTTCCATTTTTAAGAAATGTATTTTTATTTATTTCAGAGAGGAAGGGAGAGGGAGAGAGAGAGAGAGAGAGAAATATCAATGATGAGAAAGCATCATGGATCGGCTGCCTCCTGCACGCCCCACACTGGGGATTCAGCCCCAAACCCGGGCCTGTTGCCCTGACCTGGAATGGAACTGTGACCGCCTGGTTCACAGGTTGATGCTCAACCACTGAGCCACACTGGCCAGGCTCTTCTGTTTCATTTTTGAGATCGATTTGGGGTTTGAAGACTTAAAGATTCTTGAACATGGGATTGGGAGTTTTAGAATCTTGAAGTCTGAGCGACCTTGAACCACAGACGTGTTTACATATAAGAAATCTCTTGGCAAATAAATGTGGAGAAATCAGCATTTACCTGAATCACTAGGGCTAACTTTTACTAGTATTGTGTTTTCTTTGATTACACGATCCACATTACTAACCGGTACACCTAGTATATTTTATTGACTTCAGAAAGGAAGGGAGAGATAGAAACATCAAGGATGAGAGAGAATATTGTTGAAGTCACCTGTTTCTTTTTAGGCTTTTAATAGGATTAACAATGACACGTGTGACTGGCATTTGGGGGAGACATCTTGGACAGCACTGCCCTAGAGTCGTGGTCGGCAAACTGCGGCTCGCGAGGCACACGCGGCTCTTTGGCCCCTTGAGTGTGGCTCTTCCACAAAATACCACGGCCTGGGCGAGTCTATGTTGAAGAAGTGGCGTTAGAAGAAGTTTACGTTTAAAAAACTTGGCTCTCCAAAGAAATGTCAATCGTTGTGCTGTTGATATTGGGCTCTGTGGACTAATGAGTTGGCTGATCACTGCCCTAGAGGATCTACAATGTAGGCTTGTAGAATAAAGGCCCTGAGAAGTGCTGTAAGATTACAAGGAAGACTTAAAACTTGCTTGAGGCAGGACTCATCAAATTCCCTTGGCCCTGTGTCCTTTTCCTGTTTGTCTGGCTTAGCAATTACTACTGTGCCCGGATGAGTGAATCATGACAGAATTGCTCACGAAATGCTGATGCAGGAAAATGAGGTAGCTGGAATGTCTCAGAGGGAAGGCCGCTCCGTCAGGAGGAAATGAGCATTTACAGTGAACTCTCCATGGAGAATGGGCAGCTCAGACATTAGCCTTGCCTAAAGGATCAAAGCACTTCACGGTCCAAACCAGGTGTAGGAGCCAACAGGCCTCTCATTCATTTCACTAACGGATTTATAGCATGCATTTATTTATTTATGTTTTATTTTTTATTGATTCCAGAGAGGAAGGGGGAGAGGAGAGAGAAACACCAGTGATGAGAGAGAATTGTTGATCAGTTGCCTCCCGCACGCCCGCTACTGGGGATCAAGCCCGCAACCCAGGCAGCATGTGCCCTTGACCGGAATCGAACCTGGTACCCTTCAGTCTGCAGGCTGACGCTCTACACACTGGGCCACACCAGCTGGGACGTGTTTATAGCATGTATGAGCTCGCATGCCGCGCAGCACATGTCAGTGGCACGCAGTGAGGGGCGCTTCTGACCTGGGCACCGAGGCTGGGTCTTCCCTCCCTGTGTGAGCGCCTGGGTGTTAGCAGATGCTCCATATACAACATTGGAGGCGGTGACAGTAGTAGTTAAAAGCATGGACTTTGGAATCAACAGACTCCGGTTCAAATCCCCATTCTGCCACTGATTAACAGTGTTACCTGTTACCCCGTGGGGCCCTCTCAGCCTCCTTCCCATCTGTGCAACTGAGATAAAGGTAATTCCCTCCTCACCCGCTTGTGGGGCGGGTTATACAAATCGAGGCATATACAGCACTCACTCTAGTGCCTGGTGCCTCAATGCCTGGTTGCTATTATTTTCATCTTAATTAAATTCAGAGGGTACTAGACTAGGAAAGAGATTGTCTTAGGTGGCCAGTACTACATTTTCAAAAGCTCATGTTGGAAACTACATTTTCTTAAGATCAACATGAATCTATCTAGCCACCCAGCCCCACCCTACCCTTCCGCCCATCCGGAAGACAATCTTACAAATGTATGTAAAGAAATTGAATTAAGGATACTAAGCCCTAGCCCAGCCGGTGTGGCCCAGTGGTTGAGCGTCGACCTATGAACCAGGAGGTCACGGTTCGATTCCCAGGTCAGGGCCCATGCCCGGGTTGTGGGCTCGATCCCCAGTGTGGGGCATGCAGCAGGCGGCTGATCCATGATTCTCATCATGGATGTTTCTATCTCTCTCTCTCCCCCTCCCTTTCTGAGATTTTTTAAAAAAAGAAAAAGAAAAAGAATACTAAGCTTTGTTTGTTTGTTTCTCTTTTTTCTAAACCTTATTTCATAAGTCCCTGGTGAATTAACTAGAAGGACTTTCTCCATCACTCCTCCTCTGGGTTTAATTCAGTTCCATTCAAAAGGCACATAGCAAACTGGCTTTGGGTAGGGAACTGTGAGGGGAACACAGATAAATCACATGCAACCTCTGCTCTCCAAAGAGCAGAGACTACTGGTCTGTGTCAAGACGGACGGACTGCCCTAACCGGTTTGGCTCAGTGGATAGAGCGTCGACCTGTGGACTGAAGGGTCCCTGTGGACTGGTTCGATTCCGGTCAAGGGCATGTACCTTGGTTGTGGGCACATCCCCAGTAGGGAGTGTGCAGGAGGCAGCTGATCGATGTTTCTCTCTCATCGATGTTTCTAACTCTCTATCCCTCTCCCTTCCTCCCTGTAAAAAAATCAATAAAAATATATTAAAAAAAAAAAAAAGGCGGACGGACTTATCAGACGGGAGGCATACTTCAGGGCCATGCTTAGCAGGGGAGTGGGTCTGTTTAGCACGAATGCTGAAGAGGACAGAAAACTACTGTGATCGAGGGATGTGGTGGGATTGATTAGCCAAGCTACAGATTAAGTTACCAATCAGGTTTTTGTTCCATTAATGTGTGGGCCTTCTTAGTTACTCCAATTAGAAACCTCGGGGTTATATTTCACTCCTTCCTCTTTCTCATCCTCCCACACCCTCCATCTGTTGGGTCTCCTACAAATACCTTGAATCTGCTTCCTGCCCCCCAACCCTGTTGCTATAGCTTGAGTCCAGGGCCTCCCTTCTTGCACACAAGCATCACCCCAAATCTCTGAAGCCCTCTATTAGCCTCCACATTGCTGCTTTTTTAAAATATATTTTTATTGCCGAAACCGGTTTGGCTCTGTGGATAGAGCATCGGCCTGTGGACTCAAGGGTCCCAGGTTCGATTCCGGTCAAGGGCATGTACCTTGGTTGCGGGCGCATCCCCAGTGGGGCGTGTGCAGGAGGCAGCTGATCGATGTTTCTCTCTCATCGATGTTTCTAACTCTCTATCCCTCTCTCTTCCACTCTGTAAAAAATCAATAAAATATATATTAAAAAAATAAATAAATAATAAAATATATTTTTATTGATTTCAGACAGGAAGGGAGAGGGAGAGATAGAAACACCAACGATGAGAGAGAATCATGGATTGGCTGCCTCCTGCACGCCCCCTACTAGGGATTGAGCCCACCATCCAGGCATGTGCCCTTGACCGGAATCGAACCCGTGACCCTTCAGTCCACAAGCCAATGCTCTATCCACTGAGCCACACCAGCTAGGGCCACACTACTGCTTTTTGTTTTTCTGAAATGCGGATCTAACTGTGTCACTTTGCAAATCATCCCAGCATATCTGTTGTTCCACGAGACTGTGCATTATTCATCGGGGATAGCACTCATTCATTCCAGTGCCCAGAAGACAATAGGAATTCAGTACACGCTGAAAAAATAATCTTCATTTAAGATGATTGAAAAGGTGAAAGAGAGATGTCGGAGATGTTTCACTACTACTTTCCAAAAATGGCGTGGTATTGTACATAGTCCTGCTCTTAATAACTCACAAAAATAAATAGTAAACAAGTCCCAATAAACCATGTGACAAGATTAGTCTCATTGCTATATTCAAAATGACAACTGGTAAATAAAGCATTGGACTTACCAGTTAACAGATCCTTGTTTAGATTTGTTCTGCTTATAGAAAGAATATACTGCAAGAAAAATATAGTAGATATTGTTTGTTTCTGGGGGATGGGCACATATAATTCTATGTTACTCAAAAATAGGACAAATTTATTATGTAGCAGAAAGTTGCAAGCTCCGTTTTAAGACCATGTAGCCAAGTAGCCTTTTTAAAGAAAACAATAAGCACTTTAACCAAATACATATAATACGACACTTAAGTTTAAACTTAGGCTTTTGCAAAGTTTGATGCTATAAAAACCAAACCCATCTTTTGTGGGAAAAGATTATTTTCACTAAGAAAGGTAGCTTTAACAACAAATCGTAAATTTCATGCGTTTGTCTCAGGTCTCCAAGTTGAGCTGTTCAGAAAAACTTACAAAAACAACACCACAAGAATAAATGTATTATTTCCCAAAGAGGTTACTCTGAAGGGCTTCATTTCAATGTGGAATGTGTGTGTGTTGGGAGGGGGGCGGGGGTGATGGCTGTGGCCAGAAGGGAGTTGGTAGGAGTGGATCACCTGCCTGGGACACAAGTTGATTATTTGTGACTTTGTAGAACAATTCAATGGGATTAACTGTTCTGTGAGGTATGGCAGGCACAGTACACAGGGCTCAGCATACTTTTAGGGCTACATGAAATGTTTTAATTTTATTTATTTTTTAAAAATATATTTTTATTGATTTCAGAGAGAAAGGGAGGGGGAGAGAGAGAGAAAGATCAATGATGAGAGAGAATCCTTGATTGGCACACCCCACACTGGGGATGGAGCCCACAACCTGGGCATGTGCCCTGACTCGGAATCGAACTGTCATCTCCTGGTTCAAAGGTCACCGACGTTAGACTCAGCTATCATCAACAAGTATCTCTAGCGTCAACCTACCTGCGACTTTGTCCCATAGGGAATTGCAGACTTCTTTCCTGAAAAAGAGTGAATCATTCTTGCTCTCATGGGAATTCCTTGAGATACAATCTGAAACAAAACCAGAAATACCCATCTCAATTTCTGTAACACAGCATTATGTAAAAAAAAGATCGATAGCAATAAAAAGATCAATATCAATTTTAAAGTGTGATTTATAAATATTTTCAAAAACATTTAAAAAATAATGTCAAGGACCATGGAAGCACAGTATGGGGGAAACTTAATGAAAACGGTGTTCCTGCAAATATTAGTGTCTGCCTGTTTTGTTTTGTTTTTGAACCGTTAGATTTTGGAATTGACTTGACGTGTGTTGGGTCCAAATCAAATATTACACTTGAGGGGAGTGTTTTACTGTCAGAGAGGGTAAACCATTTTTCTCATGGTCTCAAAAGAGCAATCCATGGGCCTCAAAAACCCAGGGCTCCTGAGACCCAGTGCAGTGTTTTCCTACACTCGGACCTCAGGAAAGTGTAGAAATGGAGCTGGAACTCATATTGACTCATGTTATCATTTTGAAGCCCATGGTCAGCAAAAGTCCTATCAAGAAAAATGTGTCATTTCTGCCCACATTTCCCAGCTGCACGGCAGACAGTGAGAGGTTCAGCGACATCGAGGCCATGTGAGGAGAACCCACTACAGGCCCTCGATCCTTACCCGAAACCACAAATCCCATTGGTTTCAGGATTCAGAAACTTTCCAATTTTTGAGAGGTAGCTGAGTGCCTGTGTGGATATCACATAGCTCCCCGCAGAGTCGGGGGCGCCACCTATAATCAAACAAAATATCTCTGTAATGAAAGTCACACGAAGCCCTGACCGGTGTGGCTCCGTGGATAGAGCATCGGTCTGCGGACTGAAGGGTCCCAGGTTCGATTCCGGTCAAAGGGCATGGACCTTGGTTGCGGGCACATCCCCAGTGGGGGGTGTGCAGGAGGCAGCTGATGGATGTTTCTAACTCTCTATCCCTCTCCCTTCCTCTCTGTAAAAAAATCAATAAAATATATATATTTTTAAAAAGTCACACTAAGTGAAAAAATAAGGCCATAAAAAGCCTCCCATCAGGTCAAATTTTCTGCTGAATGGATGATGAAAAGCTTTCTATTTTCAGAGTTTTCTGGAGTAGGGAATTGTGGGTAAGAGAGCATGGACCTGTATAGACAAAAGAATGGGCCCCGTTGGCTCAGCTCAGTGGTTGAGCGTTGACTTACGAACCAGGAGGTCATGGTTCGATTCCCGGTCAGGGCCCATGCCCGGGGTTGTGGGCTCCATCCCCAGTAGGGGGTGTGCAGGAGGCAGCTGATCCATGATTCTCTCTCATCATGGATGTTTCTATCTCTCTCTCCCTCTCCCTTCCTCTCTGAAGTCAATAAAAATATATGTTAAAAAATGTATATATATATATTTTTTTAAATAAAAGAATGGAGTTGGCCTGCTCCTCGCATCTTAATGCCATCTCAGATCCCGCTTTCTGGGGGCAGAGCTCTCCCATCCTGTTGAGAGCCCAGGCGGGGTTGCAGCCTTCCCCTGCCCCAGGTCGTGGGTCCTGCTCTGGATCCCAGGTGCCTCAAGCATCACATGATCACCCTCTTGCCCAAACTCAGAAGCTTGAAAACCTCTGTCGACTGAGTCTGCGCGCAGAGGTTCTTGCCATTCAATAGCGCCCCGAACCAGGATGAAATAAAACCGTGCAGTTGTTGCAGAACAGCAGGTACCGTCTTCTCTAAGGGAAACGCATTAACGAGGTACCTGGTCTTCCAGGCCAATGGCTTTCAAAGCTTGTCGTCCTCTATGCGAAAGGGCCAAGTTAATGCTTCTCCCACGTGCCAATTGAGCCACTCGGATATCTAGGACATTGCAAGCAGACTCCACGTTACACACGTCTCCTTACCCCTCCCCCGCTTTAAAATACTTTTTATATTTTTGTTGATAATATAAATTAACACTCTATGCACTGAGCACACCGGCTAGGGCCCACACATCTCTTTATATCCTTGGACAAGATGGACATGTAACACCTGAGCGACTGGTGCAGCCAGCCCCACATTACAAGGCCTTGTTAACTCTTAGAGAAAATGCTAATAATAGTACATTTGTATTAATTGAATTTAGACAGTTGGCATTTTAAAAATTCTAACAGTTCCCCTTTAAAAAAAAAAAGAAACCTTTTAAAATCTGCCCAGCCGGCGTGGCTCAGTGGTGGAGCATCGACCCGTGAATCTGGAGGACACATCCACCCATGAATCTGTTCGATTCCCGGTCAGACCCCAGTGTGGGTCGTGCAGGAGGCAGCCGACCCGTGATTCTCTCTCATCATTGATGTTTCCATCCCCCTCTCCCTTCCTCTCTGAAATCAATAAAAATATATTTAAAATGTGTATATATATCTTTTAAAATCAAAAGAGGAAGAGATCACAGAATGAGAACCACATCTCAGCTTTCAGAATTGTCTTACCTTCCCTAGCTTCGTACACATCAACTTGGAAATTCCTCTTTGCCAGGAAGCATGCATTTAACGATCCAACCTAGGAACCAAAGCAAGTTTCTGTTTTCAGATTTTTATCTGATTCCACCAGTAGAGAGAGTTTTTACCGTCGTGTGTGGCTTGGTTATCACACCAATTTACTTAGTCACTACTAGAAGGCACCATTTGCAACAATAATGGGATAATTCAAGATTAAATGCTATAATTTTAGAGAGAGGTTTCTTTTTACTTTTTATAGTGAGGTATAACTTTTATACAAAGATCATAAAACATGTATACAGTTTACAGAAGAATTCGAAAGCAAACACACACACAACCATCATTCTGGTAAAAAAAAAAAGTAGAACATTGCCACCTGGCTGGCGTGGCTCAGGGGTCGAGTGTTGACCTTCATTCCTGGTCAGGGCACATGCCTGAGTTGTGGGCTTTATCCCTAGTGTGGGGGGGGGGGGGGGGGGGGGGGGGGGCATGCAGGAGGCAGCCGCTCAATGATTCTCTCTCCCTCTCCCTTCCTCTCTGAAATAAAAAGTATATATATATTTTTAAAAGTAGAACATTGCTGCTCTCCTAAAGCTGCCCCCACTTCCCCCTCAGTTATGACCCCCAGCCTTTCACCAAAAGGAAAACATGCTGATTTTTTGTGATAACCCATCCTTGCTTCTTTATCGTTTTATCGCTTAGGTATGTATCTCTAGGCCCGTGGTCAGCAAACCGCGGCTCGCGAGCCACATGCGGCTCTTTGGCCCCTTGAGTGTGGCTCTTCCACAAAATACCACGGCCTGGGCAAGTCTGTTTTGAAGAAGTGGCGTTAGAAGAAGTTTAAGTTTAAAAAATGTGGCTCTCCAAAGAAATTCCAATCGTTGTGCTGTTGATATTTGGCTCTGTTGACGAATGAGTTTGCCGACCACTGCTCTAGGCAATTAGGGTTGATTTTGCTTGCTTTTGAATCACATAATTAAAATCACATGTGTATTTTTTATTTTTATTTTTTGCATCTTGCTTCTTTAATACAACAATATGCTTATAAGATTCATCCATTGCACGGGTATCTTTTTTTTGTTGTTGTTATTACTGTATGAGTCATCATTGTATGACATCCCACAGATGACTTAGCTGTTCTACTGTTGAAGGACATTTGAGCGTTTCCTGGTTGGGGACTATTATTAACAACTAGAGGCCCGATGCACGAAGATTCGTGGAAGAATAGGCCTTCCTTCCCCAGGCTGCCAGCACCGGCTTCCCTCCGGCACCCAGGACCCGGGCTGCTTCACTCGGGCCACCACCACCACCCACCGGGGGTGTGCTTTGAGCCACGCTTCGGCCACTGGGTGCAGGCCCCCACCCCTGTGTGTGTCCGCTGATGTGGGGGCGTGCTCTGAGCTGCGCTGGTGGTGACTGTTAAGGCTTAGAGCCGGTCGTGACTGTAAAGGCGTCCTGGACAAATTTGCATATTACCTCTTTATAGATATATAGATATAGATGCTGCGAAGAACATTCTCGTACATAAATCCTAGTCCTAGTGCTTTTTCTCTAGAGTTTTATACTCAGAAGTGGAATCTCTGTCCAAAGGTTGACGTGTCTTCACCTTTATTGTGCCACGTGGTTTCCCATTTTGTACTAATTTGTTTTCCAACCAGCAGCTTCAGAGAGTTCATTTTTGCTGGCGCTTGGTGTTCTCAGACTTTCACGCACTCCCATTGGAGGGGCAGAGGGGAGGAGTGTGTTTTAATTCGTGCATGACTGATTAACTAGAGGGGGACCGCTGTCTCCCGTATTGACTGACTACTGCAGCTCCTCGTTTGTCAAGTGCCTGTAAAGTCTCTTGCCTATTTTCTATTGGGTTGTATGTCTTTTTATTTTCCTTCTATTGATCCTTTGAGTTGTTTGTGGATTTGAGTATAGAGTCTTTGTCATTTTTATTATTTATTTTTAAAAAATATTTTTATTGATTTCAGAGAGAAAGGGAGAGAGAGGAAACCTCAATGATGAGAGAGAATCATGGATCAGCTGCCTCCTGTACGCCCCACACTGGGGATCGAGCCTGCAACCCTGGCATGTGCCCTTCACCAGAATCGAACCTGGGACCCTTCAGTCCACAGGCTGATGCTCTATCCACTGAGCCAAACCGGCTAGGGCTCTTTGTCATTTTTAAATGTTGCCAATATCTTCTTCTGTGGCTTGCTTTTGATTTATTTATTTTTAATATATTTTTATTGATTTCAGAGAGAGGAAGAGAGAGGGAGAGACAGACAGAAACATCAATGATGAGAGGGAATCATTGATCAGCTACCTCCTGCATGCCCTCCACTGGGGATCGAGCCCAGAACCTGGGCCTGTGCCCTTGACCTGAATCAAACCTAGGACCCTCCAGTCTGCAGGCCGGCGCTCTATCCACTGAGCCAAACCGGTTAGGGCCAGCCTCTCTTCTTGATCTCTTTTTTTGAGCTCATGCATAGGAATGTCTCATTAACGCAGCTTCTTGCATGTCTCAACGCACCTCAGAATCAACAGGTTCAAACTGAAACATGTGTTCCTCGGCCCCATCTTGCCAATTCTCTGCGATGTTCCTTATGTCAGTGTGTGGTCGCCCACCCATCTCGTTGCTCAAACCAGAAACCTAAGAGCCCTCCCTGGCACCTCTCTTCCCCCTCATTCTCCGTGTTGAATCCATCCCAAGTTCTGCCAGTCCTGCCCCGTCATGTTTCTCCATCCACCCATCTCTTTCCCCGCTCACCCTTCTGCTTCTGTTACCCCAACCCTTACGCTTGACTGCTGCCCAGTTTTCTGTCTATTCTATCAGCGTTCACCTGGCCCTCTGTCAATAGGTTCTCCACCAACAGCCACTTGGAGCGATGGTGAAATCGATCATTTGCACTATCTCTTCTGCCAACAGGAAAAGAAAACACAGAGAGATGAACCTGGCATTGGGAGCCATGCCTAGGGGCGTCTACTGTTTGCAGGGCAGCCTGAGGATTTCAGCAAAATTCTGTTGGACTCATGAAGCTCTAGGGACAACATGTGGGCTTTGGGACACCCATCTGACATCCTGCTTAGGAGGATTCACTAAACCTCCAGGCTTTGGGTCAGGACTCTCAATAGATACATCTCAGGAGAAGGGTACACTGGAAAGAGATCAATGATCAAAGATCAATGATCAAAGGGACTAAAGCCTATCTAGGAAAGTCCTCTCTAGTCCTGTAATCACATTCATCTGGGCTTTCTGGTAAACAGAGCCACCTTGTAGAGGTAAACATACTCCCCTCTACAGAAAAATGACATTACCATAAGCCTCACATTTCCTTAATAATTTGCATATATATTATTCCTCACCCAAGGATATGTTTGCTTTTTATTGATTTTGAGAGAAAGAGGAAGGGAGAAAGAGAGGAAGGTATGTACCCTGACCAGGAATCAAACCTGCAGCTCTTTGGTGTACAAACAGGACAGTACTCTAACCAACTGAGCTACCGGGCCAGGGCCTTCATATATATTTTAAAATATATTCTTAATAATTTCATACTGCATGATTCTCTTATAAAGACAACTAAAACTAATCCACAATATATGCATATACATAATTTTAGAAGTGTATATATATGAATAATCTGTGTATATATATATGCTACACATAAAACTTTTAAATACATATATATTCAAGGGAATGATAAACACAGGATTCAGGGCAATACTTATAACAGGTGAGAGAGAAGCACGGAGGTGGATATAAGTCTGTCAATACTGTAATTCTCATGTTGAGTTCAAAGGTTACAGCTTCTGTTTATTATTGTTAATCAACAAACAAGCATAAAAGTAAATAAAAATGTCTTCTCCAAGATGAGTCATAATAATGTGTCCGAAAATAAAGATTATGATAACTCCAGTTTTGTGTAACTGAGGTTCAAATAAAACTAAAAGAAAAAAAAAAAGGATAGATGTTACAGGCGTTCGACTAGAAGGATTTGTAATAGGGCTGATAAACTGCATTTTACACTCTAACTTTATTTCCTCTGCTCACTTTCTGTAAAACGTGCTTAATCAGGAACAATGTTCAGTCCTTTTTTAGTTGTTAACTGGAAAAAAAAAACAACAACCAACAACATGACTGAAACTACTAAGATATGAAGATATAAATGGAAAGGAAAATGTGTGTACACCACTCGGAACCCACCACAAACTCTCGTTGAAAGCACAGCTGGTTCCTGAGAATAAATAGGGAAGAAGGTGTTGAGAGACGTGAAGACTTTGGGGGGAGGGGTTAATCTCTGAGGAGATTCCTTGGTTACTCAATGATGGATTTACCCAATTTCCTGTTCTTCCATTTTTCCCACTTTCTTTTTCTGTCTCTCCCTACTTCCTGCTTTACAGGTCATGTGCTTTGGCCCCGCCCTGACCAAGGATGATATCGAGGCCTAAGTTACCAATCAAAACCACTTGAGCCCTAACCGGTTTGGCTCAGTGGATAGAGCGTCAGCCTGCGGACTGAAGGGTCCCAAGTTCCATTCCGGTCAAGGGCATGTACCTTGGTTGTGGGCACATCCCCAGTAGGGGGTGTGCAGGAGGCAGCTGATCGATATTTCTAACTCTCTATTCCTCTCCCTTCCTTTCTGTAAAAAACAATCAATAAGATAATATATATATTTTTAAAAGTTTGGAAACTTTTTTTAATGAAATGATGAGGTATGCTCCCCAAGTGCTCAGCTGGTGTGCTTTGATATAAGAGGATTTCCTAAATTCCTGCTGATTCCCACGGGACCTCTCCCGCAATGATTGGTCCTGTGGGCAATGATCATGAGGAAACTGTAGCTTTAAGTTTATAAACGCCGACCCTAAAGGGAAAGGGAATCGAGATTATTTCAATTTTATGCACTTTATACCTCTTTATTGTAATGAGTTTGAAGCCAACCTGATAATGTCATGTCAAACACGTGTCAACTTGTCAGCTACTTTTGACTTAAGGAAGCATAGAAAACTCTTCCTTAGAATCAGTCTGAGTTGGTCACCACATGACTTCTGAAAAGCCTGGTTATACCTCCTACTCATGGAATTATAGTTTGGCCTCAAGAATGTGATCTTTGTGCCCTGACCGGTTTGGCTCAGTGGATAGAGTGTCGGCCTGCGGACTGAAGGGTCCCAGGTTCGATTCCAGTCAAGGGCAGGTACCTTGGTTTTGGGCACATCCCCAGTAGGAGGTGTGCAGGAGGCAGCTGATCGATGTTTCTAACTATCACTCTCTCTTCCTCTCTGTAAAAAATCAATAAAATATATTTTTTTAAAAAGAATGTGATCTTTGGCCCTAGCCAGTTTGGCTCAGTGGATAGAGCATCAGCCTGCGGGCTGAAGGGTCTCAGGTTCAATTCTGGCCAAGGGCACATGCGGGGGTTGCAGGCTCCATCCCCAGTGGGGGGGGTGCAGGAAGCAGCCGATTCATGATGCTCTCTCATCATTGATGTTTCTCTCTCTACCTCTTCCTTATTCTCTGAAACCAATAAAGAAATATATATATATATTTTTTAAAAAAGAATGTGCTCTTTGGACATATCCATGTAATGAGGGCTCAAGTAGAAGCTGTCCCTGCAAGACTGCTCTTTGGCTCTGGTCATCCCATCACACCTGTAAAGGCTAAAAAGAGTCATCAGAAGCAGCGTTTCTGAATACCCATGCTCAGCATGGACGGGCGGAGGGATACATGGACAGACAGGCAGAGGCATACGTGGACAGGTCGGCTGAGAGCCTTGCTTTTGACTTCTATGGCTGGTCACTTTGCAAAGAAAAGAAACCTGTCACTTAACACAAAGGAAGGCAGCCTGAATGGCAGTCTTCCCCTACCCCGCCCCCCCTCGCCCCATAGGCTGCCTTGTTAGAACTGGGAAGCTACCCCCAACTCCTTGCAGCCAGAAAAGTAGAAATGGTTTTTCAAATCCCTTTTTCAAGTTGGTCCTTTCCCATCACAGTTCTGATGAAAAACATTTCCTGCTTCTGATCCACATAACTTCTCAGGAGATGGATGATTCCTGACTTGGTTCTGAAAGCAAGCTCACGCACGCAAAGTAAGTTGGTGTGTTTGATTGGATAAGGCACTGGGGTAACCTTTTTTTAAAAAAATTTAAATTCTTTATTGTTTAATGTTTTACATAAGTCTCCTTTGCCCCCGATTGACCTCTCCCCAGCCTCCCCCAACCCTCTCCCTCCCTGCCCCCGTGTCCATTGGTTATGCTCATATGCATGCATACAAGTCCTTTGGTTGATCTCTTACTCCTTCACCCCTCTCCCCTCATAGGTTGGACAGTGGGGTAACCTTTATAAAAGAGAAGTGAGCAGGTCCCAAAGATAAGACAATCGTGAGACCCTTGAAGTTAAAAACCTTCTATGGGGAATGAACTATGCAAATCAATAATTTTAATAGAAGGCACCTGTGATAAAGGCAAACCCAGCCCTGTGGGCATTGACAGAAGGGAATAGATCTTTAAGGGTGATCCTCCTGCTTCTGGAGGTAATACCGTCGCAGGGGAAGGGCTCAGGGAGCTGCATTTCACACGAGGAGGAAAAATCAATACAGTGATTTTTCTAAATGTTCAGATTAACATTCTTGAAGTATTGTTTTAACATCTTTTTAAATAAATATTTTTTGTTGATTTCAGAGAGGAAGGGAGAGGGAGAGATAGAAACATCAATCATGAGACAGAATCATAGATCAGCTGCCTCCTGCATGCCCACCCCCACCCCCACTGGGGATCAAGCCCCCAACCCAGGCATGTGCCCTGACCAAGAACTGAACCGGTGACCTCTTGGTTCCTGGGTTGATGCTCAACCACTGAGCCACACTGGCCAGACTGTTTCCATGTCTTTTGTAGTGCTCTCACTGACATTATTTATTTCACCACTGAATCCCCAGTATCTAATACAATGCTGGCACGTAACAGGCGCTCAGTAAGATGTTGTTTAATACAAGAATTCTCATTTTACGCAAAGCTTTGATAGGAAAGAATTGAACCAAAGCCCAGTATGAAGAAATGACAACATGCACCCGTCACATGCATTGACCAATGCGGCATGTAATCGTGTTCCTTAGCATTTTGAAATGTAGAGTCAGCAATGTTAGAGGAACTGTCCTAGTATTTTGGGGAAAAGACAATAAGGAAGGCAGAACTAAAGACTAACATTAGCATAGACCATAGAAACACACGTGTGTAGTATTAAATATACTGCCTAAAACAGTGTCTGGGACAGACTCGGCCCTCGATAGATTTTCATTGAGCAAATAGATAAATGAATGAATATCTGTGAGCTAACTGCCTACAAATGGTTAGCCCAAAGGTGAAAAGAAAATTGTTAAATTTTAACTAATGGGGATATTCTGTTGAGAGGTGGGGGGCGGGTGGGAATAGAGTTTGCTTGAGGCAGTCCTAGGTTAAACAGAACTGGCTCTGTATGATGATGATGGATACAGAGACCCCTCCTACATCTGGCTACATGTGGGGTACATCCCCTCCAGTCCACCCCACCTGCTCAGTGAGGGGGTGAGCACTCCAGTGCGGAGGGGCTCCATTAGATCAGCCAAGAAAGTCAGGGCACCAAACAAGTATCATTCCCAATGACTCAAATAGCTAGCGGACGCCCAACATGACAATTCGGCACTAGCTTCATATTTCTTGACACTTCTGCTTATTAGACAGTATATTAACCAGAGTGAGGCAAATGTTTTCATTAAAATATATTTACAGTAGTATATACACTGAGTGGCAAGATGATGATGATCTCTGAACGCATAATCATCTGGACACTCAGTGTATATCCTATAGAATAAAAGGCTAATATGCAAATTGTCCTCTCAACCAGGAGTTCGACCAGCAGGCAGGCCGGCCAACCGCCCATGTCCCCTCCCCCTGGCCAGGCTGGCTGGCCCCCACCCATGCATGAATTCATGCACCGGGCCTCTAATATATATATACTGAGTGGCCAGATTATTATGCGTTCAGAGATCATAATAATCTGGCCACTCAGTATATATATATATATATTTTTTTTTTTTTAAATGAGTAAACCTGGGCATAAATCAACTCAATTATCTTTATTTTCTGTGTGTGTGTATTTTTTTACGCTAAAACAAAATGACAAGGAAAAACAGACACCTTTGCATTTAATGGAAATAAAATACCTCCCCCTAGAAGAATGCAAGTTCACACTAACACCACCTTCAAGATCCATGTATGTAAACATCAGAAAAGTCTTCAGGAGAAAAGGAACCATTTGTACAAGGGATTAAGAAGAGTCTTTACGAGTCACGATCGTTCATGGAACACCACCAGCGGGAGTAATACAGAAATAAACGCCTACCAGACCACCACCAATGACAGCTACTTTTTTCCGTTGAGTGCCCCAGGAGTCCATGGCTGCTGAAGTGCTCCCCACGATCACCGATCACCGATCACCCGTGGCTCCTGTGTCAGAGGACACCCTGTCTCCCACACTCAGATTTCTCCTGTCTTTATACTGCCCGGAGCCCAGCCAAGGCTGCGGTGTTTGAGCAGGCCTGGGAGGTAACATTTAACCCCTTCGTAGCCCAAAGCACAGTCAACTCTGCTTCAAGGAAAAAAAAGAAACTACATGACGTGAACCAAGATTTGAAAATCCAGGCAAGCAGAGACACGCCCTGTCTGAAGGGCAGACACAGAAATGTTTGAACCACAGTCTTAGGACTTTTCTTCTTCTTTTTTTCACCGCATGCATTTTCTTCCTTTCTCACTTCCGTTTTCCATTCATAATTAACCACGAATGAAACGCCACTCGTCTGAAGTCCCCAAGCATCTTAAACTTCTCCGAGAGAGTGAGATGGTATGATTCCATCATCCGATCATGAATTGTTTTTTGCCTTTCAGGGCCACATTTCAGGAATTTCATCCAAAGACTCCTCACAGGTTGTCTTTAACAGACTCTACCTGGGCAAATGTTTTGCCTGCTCTTGATATCCTCCCAGCAAGATTTTCAACTGTGTACGTGACCATCCTTCCTTTTTATTTTTTATTTTTATTTTTTTTAAATATATTTTATTGATTTTTTACAGAGAGGAAGAGAGAGGGATAGAGAGTTAGAAACATCGATGAGAGAGAAACATCGATCAGCTGCCTCTTGCACATCCCCTACTGGAGATGTGCCCGCAACCAAGGTACATGCCCTTGACCGGAATCGAACCCGGGACCCTTGAGTCCGCAGGCCGACGCTCTATCCACTGAGCCAAACCGGTTTCAGCCTTCCTTTTTATTTTTTTCATGGGACGCTAGAAACTTTAGAATCTAATTTGTGCATCATCACTAGAGGCGATGACTCATAATATGCTGCTTGTAAACTCCTTCCTGGCTTTATATCATATTACCTCTCCACTTCTTTGCCTTCTTTTGTGTTATTTTACATATACATATTTAACACGACGTGGTGTCAAAAAAAGCAAGAACATAAAAGATGACTGTCAGGTCCAGCCTGACGGGTTGAACAGGGCTGAGGTAGGGAGGTGGGATTTGAGAAAAGAAAGAACAAGAGAAACAACAGCAAAAGAAACAACAGCGGGGTCAGGAGGTCCAGAACTCTCGGGGAGCTCTGGCGACTTTTATTAGTAATACAGTGCTTTTTATACATAAGACACTAAGCAGGGAATCCATCACAAGGAAAACATTCTTTGTTTCTCTAAAATCACTACTGGAGGGATAAGTTGAAGGACAGGTTTCTTGTTATAATAAATCTCACTAACTGGAATACATATTTCTTGGTAAGCCATGAAAGTAGCTCTTATCCTACTGATAGCAGTCATATAAACAAGCCTGGGAAAGCTCTATAGGCAGGGGCTGCTCTCATTATACTGATTAGTTGCCATCCAAACAGGCCTGGGAAATCTGCGTGGGTAGGGTGCCAGCCTTGCTAGCCCCTACAGGTGCAAGGACCGTGTCACCTTACATCCCGCTCCCCACAGATGACACCTCTTCACTTCCCAGGGAGAGCCGGGAGAATCCAGAATGGCCTCCCCCCCTGGTTAAGAGCTAGAGTTGAATATCGTTCAATAGTGGCCCCTTGTGGATGCTTATAGAGCTGTTAGAAGATTTTCTGTTGGGTGTTTCATTGACTCATCCACAAGGCATAAAATTCAAAGACACAAAAGGGTACACAGTGAAGAGTGTTTCTTTTTTTTAATATATTTTATTGATTTTTTAGAGAGAGGATAGAGAGTTAGAAACATCAATCAGCTGCCACCTGCACACTGCCCACTGGGGACGTGCCCGCAACCAAGGCACATGCCCCTGATCAAAACCGAACCCAGGACCCCTGAGTCCGCAGGCCGACGCTTTATCCACTGAGCCAAACCGGTCAGGGCTAAAGAGTCATTCTTAAAACCCTGTCCTTGGGCCACCTGGTTTTCCTGCCCAGAGAAAACCACTATTTGGGTGTTGGTTACCCTAGTCTTCGACACTCTATCCACCGAACCAAATAGGCTAGGGCAGATATTCTTAATTTTAACATATTTGAATTTACCCAGTTTTTCCTTTGTGACTAGGGCTTTTTTGATCATTTTATAAGTTTTTATAATCGTAAGATTGTAAAGATATTCTTCCATGTTGTCTTCTAAAAGATTTATAACTTACTTTTAATTTTTAGGTCTATAATCAACAAAGAGTTAATTTTTATGCATGCTGTGACATAGCCCAAATTTTATTTTATTTTCCAAGTGAATACCCAATTTCCCCCAAACTTCTGAATAAAAAGACTTTCATTTTCCCATGACTGCCTTTGTCATAGGTCCAGTGTTTATATATTTATGGGTCTGATTCTAGGTTTCTGTTTTATTTCATCTATTCTACACTTGCCTATGCCATTGCCAATTCCATGGCCAAATTACTTTGGCTATAAAATAACCCTTGGTTGTTTGAGCAATTCTGCCTGCCAAAATATATTTTTATTGATTTCAGAGAGGCGGGGAGAGGGAGACAGAGAAAGAAACATCAATGATGAGAGAGAATCGCTGGTCGGCTGCCTCCTGCACGCCCCCTACTGGGGATTGAAACCCATACTCCAGGTGTGTGCCCTGATGGGGAATAAAACTATGACCTCCTGGTTCATGGGTCAATGCTCAACCACTGAGCCACACCGGCTAGGCCTCCAGGAATGATTTTTGCCTTGAAGTTTAATCCTCTGATATCAATATTACTTTTCTATATTAAGCTAGCATTGACATATTACATCATTTTAAACCATTTGATGTCCACTGTCTTGTACCCTTATTTTTAAAAGTGTTCAGGTGAGTATTTTTTTAAATATATTTTATTGATTTTTTACAGAGAGGAAGGGAGAGGGATAGAGAGTTAGGAACATTGATGAGAGAGAAATAGCAATCAGCTGCCTCCTGCACACCCCCTACTGGGGATGTGCCCACAACCAAGGTACATGCCCTTGACCGGAATCGAACCTGGGACCCTTCAGTCCCCAGGCCGACGCTCTATCCACGGAGCTCTATCCACGGAGCCAAACCAGTTAGGGCCAGGTGAGTATTTTAAAATACTCAACAGGAGCATACTTTAGAGTGTGCTTTGCTTTCCAGGAGACACTGCGTACTTCCACTTCTCTCTACCTGTATTTATAAATGTAACATGTCAGCGTTAGTGGCGGAGGTTAATGAACACAGTATTTGCTCGGTAGTTTTCGTCATTCTCATGCTGCTGACATGGACAGCGTGTGGTCTCACTGTGCTCGATGAGCTCACTTGCTCAATCAATGTCTGTTCATCTCACCAGGCCCTTCCCGCTGGCAGCTCTCTGCCTGCAGAGTCTCCTCTCTCTGCTCTCAGTGTTTAGGCCTCAAATGCAACATCCTCAGTCTGATCACTCTGTCCAAAAAGTGCTATCTGCCCAGCTGGCGTAGCTCAATGGTTGCGAATCAACCTATGAACCAGGAGTTCATGGTTCAATTCCCAGGTCAGGGCACATGCTGGGGTTGCAGGCTCGATCCTCATAGGGGGCGTGCAGTAGGCAGCCAATCAGTGGTTATCTTTCATCACTGATGTTTCTATCTCTCTCTCCCGCTCCTTTCCTTTCTGAAATCAATAAAAAAATATTTTTAAAAAACCATTCTGATAAAAGTCTATAGAAAAAAGATGCTATCCCATCATTCTCTAAATAGGTTCCTGCTTATTTCTTTTTATTGCATTTATCATTATATGAAATTTACTATTGTTATGAAACCTGGTTTATTTACTTACTTATTTGAAAAACAAATAAATATTAGCGGACGTGAAGGGGAGAAAAGTAGATGGACACCAGATATAATTTTAAGGTAGAATAGCCAGGCTTTGTTGGAGAATTTGGCATAGTGTATGCAGGTGTTGGGGAGTAGGGGTAGAATTCAGGAATCAAAGACCTCCCCCACCCCCGCCGGGTTTCTAGCTTAAGTAACTGGTGGTACCACATACTGCATTTGAAATAATGGTATGGAGGTGGTAATTGAGATTTATCCTTTGGGATATATTAAGTTTGAGATATGAGTATTGAGTTAGATAATTAAAATATAAATATTCAATATACAGTTGGATATACGAATTTGGAACATAGAGGAGAAGTCAGGGCTGGAAAAATAAGTTTGAAGTCATAAACACATCAACATAGAAATGGTATTGAAAACTATGAATGTCTCTAGCTGGTTTTGCTCAGTGGATAGAGCATCGGCCTGTGGACTGAAAGGTCCCAGGTTTGATTCCAGTCAAAGGCACATGCCCAGGTTGTGGGCTAAATCCCCAGTAAGGGGTGTTCAAGAGGCAGCAGATCAATGATTCTCTCTCATCACTGATGTTTCTATTTCTCTCTCCCTCTCTAAAATGAGATTTAGAAGAGAGAGAAGAAATAGAAAACCATTGCCTTTTTCCTGAGGCCCCCATGGCAGGACATCAAGTCCCACAACTTGATCAGAAAGCAAAGTAAAACAGACACCTGGACAAACCACCCAAAAATCAACAAGAAGAAAAGCAACGTCAATACTGTCATCAGACAAAGTTCAAGGTAGAAAAGCTCCACACGCCTCTAAGGAAAATATAAACGTTATTTCACAGAGGTAAAAGGTTGCATCTGCAAATGAAGACATCTCGTGGCAACCATTGATTGAAAAGCATTTCCATTACATTTTTGCTACTAAGCAATGATTATTAAAAATGATTAATGAAGACAATTTAGGACCTATTTAATTAACAAACTATTTAATTAACACGTCACAAAACAGACAGCCTTCTCTTGAAGAACGACCAAATGGGGGACGAAGGCAGAAAGCTTTTATTGAAATCCTCACCCAAGGATATTTTTCGATTGATTTTTAGAGAGAGTAGAAGGGAAGGGAGAGGGAGAGAGAGAGAGAGAGAGAGAGAGAGAGAGAGAAACATCAATGTGAGTGAGAGACATGGATTGGTTGTCTCCCCCACGCGTCCTGAGCCAGGGCTGGGGATAGAGCCTGCACCAGAAGTACATGCCCTTGACCCAAATCGAACCCGGGACCCTTCAGTCTGTGAGTCCACACTCTATCCACCGAGCCAAACGAGCTAGGGCAGGCAGAAAGCTTTCCAACATTTCTACATGGAAGATATAATCTGGAAGTAATGAAAAAAAAAAAAAAAAAAAACACCCTCCAATACCAAGAACATGTAATGAGCAATTACATGATAAAAAATGAATCAAGCCCAGGCTGGTTTGGCTCAGTGGGTAGAGCGTCGGCCTGGGGACTGAAGGGTCCCGGGTTCGATTGCGGTCAAGGGCATGCACCTTGGTTGCGGGCACATCCCCAGTAGGAGGGTGTGCAGGAGGCAGCTGATAAATGCTTCTCTCTCATCGATGTTTCCAACTCTCTATCCCTCTCCCTTCCTCTCTGTAAAAAAAAAATCAATAAAATATATTTTATTTAAAAAAAAAAAAGAATCAATAAACATTTCTTTCCCGGATGTTCCGCCAACCAAGCACTAACTGATTACTCATTAGCTAACGCTCTCGCTTGCAGCAGCCGCACAAAGCAAGCAAGCAACAACCTGAACTCGCTTTCCCAGGATCCCCTTCGAACTGGTTTCCCATGAATCCGAGGGCTTCCCCTAGGTGCCCGACGAGGAAGTTAAGCCCGCCCTCCTTCTCTTTACTGGCCATTCAGGGCTGGCCCCGCCCCCACGCGGTCAGCCTCCGGCTGCCGATTGGCTCAGGGCGGGGTCCGGTGGGCTGGACGTGGAGTGACAGCCGGCGCGGGGGCGTGGCCACCGCCGCTCCGAGGCTCGACCCGGGCTCCCAGGCACCATGTCCCGCGCACTCCGGCTCCTCGCGCGCTCGCGTCGCCTCGTGCGGGTCCCCGCCTCGGCCTGCACCTCGGCTCCCGGCCTCGGCGGCGCCGCCCCCGTCCCGTTCCGGCCCCCGGTCGCCGCTCGAATGGTGAGCGCGGGCTCCCTCGCCCCGGCCTCCCCGCCGTGACCTTCAGCCCTCGGGCCGCGCCCGGGCGCCCGCGGGCGGGCGGGTGGGGAGGGTTCCCCGGGGGGGTCCCCGCGGAGGCCGGCCCTGGGCTGCGTGCCCGTGCGCGGCGGGGAGACCGGGCGGGGGGGACGGTCTCCTCTGCCCCGGGCGCCTCCTCCGGGGCGAGCAGAGGGCCTCCCCCGCGGTGAGCTCCCGGCCCCTCTGGACGCCCCGCGGGCGGGCTGGGCCTCTCTCTGCGTTTTGGGGTGTCCCGCGTCGGCCGCTTCCTGCGGGTGCGGAGCCCCCCCCCCCCCCGCCCGGGATGCCGCCCTCGGGACTGAGCCGGGTGGAAGGAGTGCGGGGACCGGGCAGCCAGCCCCCGTCCCTGCCCGTCGCGAGGGCCTGGCTGGCCGGACCCCGGCCGAATGCAGATCCGAAATGGCCCGTGGAGTCCGTTCGGCTGCGGAGGGTGGGTTCACCCCACTGCGTGTTTGGGGGAACCCGGAAGCCCGTTAGCGGAGACTTGGAGAGGACCTCACTGTAGCCGAACCCGTGCTTTTTACTCAGCGAGGTCGCTCGGGGAACGGCAGGGCCCCGGGTTCGAGCGATGGGACGCTGACGTGCGCAAAACTTCCGTCCTGCGGGCTTCCACGTGCAGGACCTACGCCTGGACACGTGTGTCGCCTTAGGGGAAGGCTGGGTAGTCAAGGCCGGTTTGGAGGAAGAGTTGCCATTCTGCACGGTGCACGGTGCACGGTGCACGGTGCACGGTGCACGGTGCACGGTGCACGGGGCTGTCCTGTGTGTGCAGCCAGAGCTGCGATTGCAAACCACGCTCTGCCCCCCAAAGTTGGGGCGCACTTGGGGCAGGTTGCCTCGGTGCCTCCAAGCTGCTCATCAAGATTGCACCCGTGACCCTGCTTGGCAGAGGGCGAGAGCTCCTTAAATACTGTACCTGCTCCCTTGGGGGCGATTCCCGAGGCCGAGACATTTTCTGCACCCTAAAGGACAAAATTGGGGGTGTTTTGTGTCCCTGGAACTCCTGGTCTAGTCGTTTTTTAAGTGCCTGCGTGTGCGTGGGGCGGGGGGGTGGGGGGACACGCAGCGGGCGAAGGCTGGCTGCCCTAGCTCTATATTCCCAAAGGGTTTCTTCCTTCTAAAAAGTTAGGAACCGAGGCCAGGGTTAAGGTACCCGTCTTAGACCGTTTTCTAAAGTTTCTAGTAAAAATAAGCATTCCCCCCAAGAGCATGGAATTGGCCAACGCTTGACCAATACTAGGCACGCTTCTGAATTGGGAGAGATGGTTTTTACCCCGAAAGCTTTCTTTGCATTTATCATCTGTGTAAGGTGTGAATTCTGTATTATCTTTAACATCCTACATAATGAAGAGCTGATATGCTCATTAGACTGCATGGTGGACTGACCTTCCCAATCGACCAGTGCGCGGGGCCTCGAGGCATCCAGGACTGTGAGGGGCCGAGCCCCTTGCACGAGTTTCGTGCACCGGGCCTCTCGTCCATAATAATAAATTTGTGTGACAACCGTTTCTCAAGGAAAGAGCTGAGGAGGGGAGTAGAGTGAGAGTCACGATGGAATGTTTAGTCTCTTCTCTATGGTACTGACTGAAGGCTTCGTTTCCCTTCCAGCTGATGTGATGTTACTGCTTTTGAGACTCGATTTATGTTCAAGCCGTAACAGTGTCTTATCTCTATCTCTAGGCTAGCCAGAATTCCTTCCGGGTAGAATACGATACTTTTGGTGAACTCAAGGTCCCCAACGATAAGTATTATGGCGCCCAGACGGTGCGGTCGACAATGAACTTCAAGATCGGCGGTGTGACGGAGCGCATGCCAGTAAGTGGACTCTTGGAAATATTGGCTTATTTCGGATGAACTAGGCTTTGTTCAAACGAGTCACGTTATGTCATGAATAAAATTTTACAGAGTCAAAATGCAATTATTAGAGACCTTTGTGAGCAAAACAATGTTTCTTCCATTAAAATGTCAAAGAACTTTTCAAATACTATTATTGGATTTTTATTTGGTAGAACTGAAGTGATTGGTCTTTTCATTTCCACTGAGATTATTCGGATTTTTACTAGGATTTTATAGTTTTTAAGCATTTTTAATTTCAGTACTTAAGTTTTATTTATTTATTTTACTAATTAACACTGAGTTTTACAAAACTGACTTAAAAGGGACTGAGTTTTCTATAATATTATACTTTCTATGTCTCTTGGTGTCAGTTTCCAAAAAAGTCTACACAAATACCTAAAAATATTTGTTGCCGTGTCTGACATCTAATGGATAATATATATGTATTTGTGCAGTGCCACATGAACGATTTAACGATTAGAACACTTTCTGTCGTGTTTCATTAAAGCTAAGATGACATCAGTTAGAAGATGTGCCGATACGTACCACTAATAAGAAAAGGGCTCTCAGTTAAAGTTGTGACATCGATTGTGAGATGTACCTCGACTTCAGACATGTTAGAGTGTGGAAAGAATTGATTACATATGTTACATATCCGACTGAGCCCAACTGGAGTATGAGCAATAGTCACTTCAGGAGTGCAGGATGGTCTAGTTACTAGACTCTACTAACTATTAGCAGTAACCAGGGTTCACCCGATGAGATAATGTTTAACAGTTATCTTTAAATATACTTTTATTTCACAGTACTTTCAGCTTCCATGCGTTAGCTCATTCCTAAGCCTTCAAGACTGGATCTTGACAGGTTCCTACAACTTGACAGTAGGCAGCTGAATCTTCTGGAAGAAAATCTTTGCTATTGCCACCTGCAGCCAGCTTGGTGAGGGAGACAGACACAGGCTCAGATGACATGTGTGGGTGACACGGGGGAGGCACGGATCCTAAAACATTCTCAGATAGCCAACTCTTGGGATGAAAGAGGTCAGTCTTACAGTTCAACTCCTGGGATTAAGGAGGTCGGTCCTAACCCGTGTTGATAGGAGTAAGCAGGGCCATGTTTTGATTTGCTGGCTTTAGCCAGCGAGGTGTGGGGGTTGGAGGTGCAGGACTTGATTTCAGCTGCTGCTGCACGGACAGGACGGGGTTTGGATTACTCAGCTGAGAACGATGGGCGCTGGGGTATCCGTTTTTCCACCTTAACCTTCATCTGGATCAATTTCCTGAACTTCATTAACTATGAAGCAGACTGTGTGTGCTTGAACTGAGCAGTATGATTACACCTGACCCTTTGCACCCGAGGTCCAAAGGAAAACAATTTAAAGTGATGATGACCTTCTAATGGGAGTGCATTAAGAATAATGGGAGCCTTCTCTCCTCCGCAGTGACGCATGTCACCATTTTACTTTAATAGCAGGCAGCAGCCCGCTCTGTGGTGACCTTTCCTCCCTGTGTGAGTCCACAAACACGGGTCAGTCACCCCAGTCAGGTGGCCAGAGTTGATTGGCATTCACATGTGACTTTGGCCATGGGTTAACCCACCAAACTCCTGTAGAAATTTTAACTCCCATTTGTTTTCATCTTTACAGCTTTTAAGTCTCTATTCCTATGTGCCATCTGTCTCCATTCCATTTGGCTAAAACACTTCTCATGTTTTACTTTAGTTTCTGAAAATTCAAAATAAATATATTCTGTTTCTGCTTCCTTTTCTGTTTGCCCCTGGGTTTATTCTCCTTGGCCTAGGTTTAATGTGCCTTATTCCTTACTTTTTTGTTGTTGTTGTTTTTCCACTCATTTCCCTGAGGATTGTGAGTTGTAGGACTTCTTTGTATATTTTAGATATTAACCCCTTATTAGATAGGTGATTTGCAAGTATTTCTTTCCATTCAGTGGTTTCTCTTTTTATTTTGTCAATGCTTTACTTCTCCCGTGAGGAAGCTTTTTAGTTTGGTGTATTTCCACTTGTTTATATTTTGCTTTTGTTGCCTTTGCTTTTGGAGGCAGATCCAAAAAAATCACCTCCAAGACTGATGTCAGGGAGTTTACTGCCTATGTTTTCACTGAGAACTTTGATGGTTTCAGGTTTTACACTCAAATCTGAATCCATTTTGAGTTCATTTTTTTTGTATGGTGTAATCTTTTGCATGAGGCTGTCCAGTTTTCCCAGTACCATTTTGCTATCTTTATTTTATTTGCCCTTCTTTTAAGAGAAGGAAAGAAAAAATTATAAGGTAGATTGGGATCCAGTGAGGGAAAATCATGGAGATTGCTGGTGATATGATTGAGCACCATTTGTTTTTTTCATATCCTATATAATAAAAGCTTGATATGCTAAGTGTCCGACCGTCCGATGGTTCGACCAGTTGCTATGATGTGCATTGACCACCAGGGGGCAGACGCTCTGACCAGTAGGTTAGCTTGCTGCTGGGGTCCAGCTGATCAGGACTGGGCGAGACGGGCTGGACACACCCTGGAGCCCTCCCGCAGTCCCTCCCTGGCCCCGATCATGCACCAGTTGGGTCCCTCTGCCTGGCCTGTGCCCTCTCGCAATCCGGGACTCCTTGGGGGGTGTCAGAGAGCTGTTTCGGCCTGATCCCTGCAGGCCAGGCCGAGGGACCCCAACAGTGCACGAATCCATGCACCGGGCCTCTAGTATGAAATAAAGCACTTATATATTATAATGTATTATAAATAGGATGAATGGTACATTGTAGTGTGTGATATTGTGCGTTTTTATGTACAACTCTTGCACCTGCATAAACTAATAATCTTAAATTTTCACACTAAAGTCGCAAATTTGAGATATTTTGCTGATTAATTTCAGATCCCAGTTATTAAAGCTTTTGGCATCTTGAAGCGAGCAGCTGCTGAAGTAAACCAGGATTATGGTCTGGATCCAAAGATTGCTAGTGCAATAATGAAGGCTGCAGACGAGGTAGGAGGAGATGTGTGTCTACCGAGTGGCACCGAGCCGTGTCACCCACTGGGCGATGAGCTCCGGCGGGAGGACGGGGCACCATGAATGTTTTGAGTTAATGCATCTCGGGGCAGGGTGGCAGCATTATCGCTTGGTGAGGATGTTAACTTGGTGCTTAATCTCTGGTGGCGAAATCTGTGCGTGATCGTATCCCTTTATTCTTGATTCTCTTGACTTTTCCTTTAATTTATATAGTTTAAAGAAAACTTTGAAGAGACACTGTTTACATTTATATATTTTATTTCTTATTTTATACATACACAATTCATTTAAAAACTTGTTACTTGATAATCTGTATGGAGAGAGTAATTTCACTAACCCTCTAATATAATCCAAAGGAAGCAAAGATAACAGTTTTAAAACTATACACAATGTTGTTCATTGCAGTACCACTTACAATAACTAATTGGAAAGCATCCAACCATAACAGCTGCTTAAATAAGTTATATGGTGATGTTGTAGAAAAAATTTTAAAGAATATCATAGAACAACCCTACCCTATAAGAAGCAATGGGGGGAAAGGTCACAGAGTATATGCATTTTATAATCCTAATTTTTTTTAGAAAAAATGAATAGAAAACATGCTTTTTTATATACACACATATATACTCCCATGGCTTGGAGTGGAAACTGGAGGGAGATGCCAGTGCTAAGTCATTATTTCTGAGGCTGGAACTCTGATGGCTAACATACTTTTCTTAGTTCTCAACATTTTCTTTCCTGGCCTCCTATTATTTTTATGTAACTCGGAAAAAAGTTCTAAAGTGAACCCATTGTTTAAGGTAAAATAGATTTCTAAAGTGTGTGCTGATTTTTTAAAAATTTATCTTTATTGTTGAATGTATTACAGATAAACCCCATCTCCCCTTTGATTCCCCCACCTCGCTCCTGCCCCCCCAAAGCTCAAATCATTCCCGAAGATGAGGTTCAGCACCCACTCTCTCAGAAAGCACGCAGTCCCCAAACTAGCACGTTAACTGAAGGTATAAAACTATGACAAACGTGGGGACAGATCGGGACTGCGTCTCTGCGCCTGGCAGCTGCTGCTCATTGGGTGTCTGCACTCAACGTAGCTATAAGTGTACTCACTCAGGTCACCAGGTCGTTGTGCTGACCCCACTGTCCGTCTGTGGGACATCCGCTGCGCACCGACACTGGATATACCTGAACCCTGAACCCTTCGCAGCCTGAGCAGGTGGCCCTGTCGGCCTGTTAGTGGGGGAGGCAGTTGGAGAAATAGAAGAAAGAAGGCTTTGCTTCATTTTAGTTGGTTCACAATAGTTCATCTTTCACTTTAGTTATTTAATTTTTATTTTTTAAAAGATATTTTTATTGATTTCAGAGAGGGAGAGAGAGAGAAGCATCAGTGATGAGAGAGAATCATGGATCAGCTGCCTCCCGCACGCCCCCTACTGGGGATCAAGCCCAAAACCCAGGCATGTGCCCTTGACTGGAATCCAACCCGGGACCCTTCAGTCCCCAGGCCAATGCTCTGTCCACTGAGCCACACCGGCCAGGGCTCATCTTTCACGTTTTAAAGTGGCCGTGGTTGGAACAAGGGATGCTGGGGAAGCTTAGGCTTGCTGGACAGCCACAGACTGTGTGTCCCCATCGGCAATCATCTCGCACGGGGTCAAGGGAACCTCTTTACAGTGGCACTGCACATGCTGCCACCTTCCTCGGAGCTGATCACAGTGTCTGAGTGAACACTGCCGCTCTGACTGAGCAGTTCCTTCTGTAACCTTCTGTTCTGCAGGTAGCCGAAGGGAAACTGAACGATCACTTCCCTCTCGTGGTGTGGCAGACGGGGTCAGGGACCCAGACGAACATGAATGTAAACGAGGTCATCAGCAACAGAGCCATTGAGATGCTGGGAGGCGAGCTTGGCAGCAAGAAGCCTGTGCACCCCAATGACCACGTTAACAAAAGCCAGGTCAGTACGGCATCGCGTCTTTTCGGCGTTGGAAGTGGAAAAGGGTACCTGAGATTCGCCTTACCAAGCAGGTGCTGGCTTTTGGACAAGGAGGTGCACCTGCTCATATTCTTTAATGGAAAGACTTCTGAGATGTTCTTACGTCTTTCAGGAATCTCGGGTCTAATGTCTTAAACTTCATAAAATCACTTTTAGGGGAAAGATTATTTAGGACAGTGAAATTTACTAGATATGTATGTTTTTTATTATTTTGGTTTATATTTTAAACTCTTTATTTTGAAATACTTTAAATTTATAAACATTGCAAAGACGCTTCAAAGAGTTTCTGTACACCCTCTCGCCAGCTTCCCTGAATCTTAAGCATTTTGCGTAAACCCGCTACATTTACCACTCCAGAGAATTAGCGTTGCTCTCTGTAGACTGCATTTGGGTTGCTCTAGTTTTCGGCCGATGTCCTTTTTGTCTGCAGGATTCATCACATCCCCTTAGTCATATCCTCCACTTCATGGCCGCATGTCTTTTGTCACTTTTCAAAGCAGTGGTCAGGCACTTTGTCCTTTAAAAAACCCACTTATTTACTTTCTCGCACTGAGAGATGTTCCTGCTTCATCACGTGTTTTCCCTGCCCCAGCCCCTTAAGCACCCATTCTCCCAAGGAACTTGGAGGGTCGGGTCCCACTTCTCCAGTCCTAAATATTTGGCAAGTCTCATGATTTCGTAGACAGCTTGGCTTTCCTATTTTTTTTTTGGTTAATCCTCACCCGAGGATATTTTCCCATTGATTTTTAGAGAGACGGGGAGAGAGAGAGAGAAAACATCGATGTGAGAGAGACATCTATTGGTTGTCTCCCGTGTTCACCACAACTGGGGCCGGGGATTGAGCCTGGGACCGAGGTACGTGCACTTGAATGGAATCAAACCCAGGATCCTTCCGTCCTGGGGCCGATGCTTTATCCACTGAGCCAGACTGGCGAGGGTGATGGCTTTCCTATTTTGAAAGTGGTGACCTACCTCAGAATTCTCCTGAGGTTTCACTGATGAAGAAATGTTTATGAGAGACTGCACGCACTGTGTGGCCATAAGGTATCATCGCCATCCTCACCTCACTTGTGAGCTGTACGTCTCTATCCCGTGCTGACCGTATTCGGCAGGCAGGTGTGCTGGTGGATGATGTGTCATTGCAGGTGGGAAGTAGCACAGTCCATGCAGGGAAGCAAGCTGCTGCTCCTTTGACCCTCAGCGGCCTTAGACTTGGCATTTGAGCACTAAACACTTAGTCATTTAGTGAGGTTTTTAACGGAGACGTTCCAGTTTGGTTCTGTGCTTTAACAGTTGGCATGTGTTTTGACCATCTCCCGCAGAGCTCCAACGACACCTTCCCCACGGCCATGCACATCGCCGCCGCCGTGGAGGTCCACGAGGTGCTGCTGCCGGGGCTGCAGAAGCTGCACGATGCGCTCGAGGCCAAGTCCAAAGACTTCGCCCAGATCATCAAGATCGGGCGGACCCACACCCAGGACGCGGTCCCGCTCACTCTTGGGCAGGTAGAGGGGTGCGCTTAGATATGATTCACGTTGGGGGTTGGGGCCCGTGGCCAGCAATTGCTCACTAAGTGACACTGGTGTCAAAGGCCAGGTCTGTAAGAGTTCAGTGACAGGTTGTTCTGCATTCACCTGTCAGCAGTATTTTTTAATTTTCTTTTTTAAAAAGATCTTTATTGCTGAAAGTATTACGTGTCCCCCTTTCCCCCCCACTTCTATTTTGTACAGTTATAGTAACTTTTAAGTCACTAGGACAGTGGTCGGCAAACTCATTAGTCAACAGAGCCAAATATCAACAGTACAACGATTGAAATTTCCTTGGGGAGCCAAATTTTTTAAACTTAAACTTCTTCTAACGCCATTTCTTCAATATAGACTCGCCCAGGCGGTGGTATTTTGTGGAAGAGCCACACTCAAGGGGCCAAAGAGCCGCATGTGGCTCACGAGCTGCAGTTTGCCGACCACGGCCCTAGGAAATTATGTGTGCTCACCGTAACCTCCTTCTCTCTTCAGGAGTTCAGTGGTTACGTTCAGCAGCTGAAATACGCGATGGCGAGGGTGAAGGCTGCCATGCCAAGGATCTACGAGCTGGCCGCCGGGGGCACCGCCGTGGGAACCGGTCTGAACACGAGAATCGGCTTTGCGGAGAAGGTGGCCGCGAAAGTGGCCGCGCTCACAGGTCAGAAGGATGTGAACTCTTAGTCCCTTCCTTATCCTGGTCTGTGTATTTACTGGGTGTTCTAAGGCCAGTGACGTCTTTCCCTGTTGTCTTCATTCAAAGCAGTCCACGCTCCAGGTTTCTTGACCAAACAGGGCCTCTGGCTCTGCGCTGGGGTGCCCAGCTCAGCCCCGCCATCTCGGCCACCTCTCGGCTTGAGTGCCCCGGCCGCACTGCCTCCAGGAGTCGTCACCGGCCTCTCTGGTCCGATGGCCTGGAAGATGCTCTCCCCAGTGGGGGGCGGAGTAGGGGGGCTGTGACATCGCTCCTTGCCTGGGCGTGAGCAGACCAGACTGGGGCTGGCGGCACTGTGCATTCGGGAACATCTGCGCTCCCCTAGTCCCCTGTCAGATGCGCCCCTTCATTGGCTCCGCAGATGAGCACAGCGCTGGGTGGGGTTACCAGGCGCTGTAGGTAGGAACCCATTCGGCCAAGATCTGTGCTGGTTGTCGCCAGCTCCTTCCCCTCCGTCGTCACAGTCAGGTTTCCGGTGACTGAGCTCTGCAGCGTCCCCTGCAGTCCCATGGTGGGAGGTCAGAGCAGAGGCTCCAGCAAAGCGACCTACAGTGCTGGGGCGCAGGGGGCTAGTTGTCCTCCTGCTGGAGGACCCAGCGGCTCACGGGAGGACTCTGCATGGTGCTGCTCTGGCTGCGGGCGGGGCGGGCAGTGCGGTCACCATGGAGCCACTTCTCTCACCCCTAATGCAGGCTGTTCTCTGGTGCAGGGGTGCGTCAGCCTCACCCTCGTCCTAGGATCCTCCCGGGGTGTCTTTTTTTTTTTTAATATTTTATTGATTTTTACAGAGAGGAAGGGAGAGGCATAGAGAGTTAGAAACATCGATAGGGATAGAGAGAAACATCGATGAGAGAGAAACATCGATCAGCTGCCTCCTGCACACCCCCTACTGGGGATGTGCCCACAACCAAGGTACATGCCCTTGATCGGAATCGAACCTGGGACCCTTGATTCCGCAGGCCGACGCTCTATCCACGGAGCCAAACCAGCCAGGGCCCTCCTAGGGTGTCTTGTTCTTGAACAGTTAGTTGTTCTATTGTTGTGAGAGTGAGCAAAGCCATGGACAGCCTGTCCATCTTGGTGACGTCACCCCAGCACGCAGTGAAAATCCCCCAGTGCCAGCTTTGTTACTCTCGAAAGGTGTTTTAAGTACTTATTTTCAAAGCAGGCGGAATCAACTGTTGGTTGAGAAACTCATTTGAATGATAAATACGTTGTACAGATGGACAGACTTGATTTTTCCTGTGGCGTATGCTGTGATAATTCTCTGAATTCTGTCTTCTCTTAGTAGAGTACTATACTCTCGATAATGGTAACTAGTATTGGAGCCACGTTATCATGTCCAGAAAATTCTTATGAAGATGCGAGTGTTGCCCTGGCCCGTTTGGCTCAGTGGATGGAGTGTTGGCCTGGGGACTGAAGGGTCCTGGGTTCGATTCTGGTCAAGGGCACATGCCCGGGTTGTGGGCTCGATCACCAGTGGGGGGTGTGCAGGAGGCAGCAGATCCATGATTCTCTCTCATCATGGATGTTTCTCTTTCTCTCCCTCTCCCTTCCTCTCTGAAATCAATAAAAATATATTTTAAAAAAGGATGCAGGTGTAGCAGAAGATTAGGGTAGAGATAATTGAACAATGCTCATTATGGCTTAGTAGCAGAAATTGTTTTTTAACCAAGAAGAACTGTGTTATAACCATAGATCTTTTGAACATAGGACAGACTGGCTGAGATGGTCCAATTCATTTTGGCTCCCTGATTTCTCCGGGGGTTCATGGGCCCTGCGGATCCGTGGGCCCCGGGTGAGAGACGAGAACAGAACAGCCTGAGGTGGAGGACAACTGTGCTAGGAACGGAGCGTGGACTGCAGCAGAGGGACTTTTGCCTCCTTTTCACCTTTCCTCGAGAAGTCAGGCATCAGGCGTGTTTGCAGTGGGTAGAGTTTTCTCTTTCATGATGTTTCTCCTACTTGTTTTTCATCCTTTAAATGTGCTGGAACCATCGATTCTACTCCTTCAGGACTTTTTGAAGATACGTAGACAAAACTTTAGTCTTAAGATACACTTGCTTATTTTTCGGAAGTGAGGTTTTCCTGTTGCTTCTGGGTTTCATATACCGGGTTTTCTGTTTAACTTGCTGACAGTAGGAAATCTCTCCCTTTCCCCCGCTGACTCCCATGGCTTGTCACCCCTCTCCCTCAGGCCTGCCTTTCGTCACCGCTCCGAACAAGTTCGAGGCTCTGGCTGCTCACGATGCTCTGGTGGAGCTCAGCGGCGCCATGAACACGACGGCGTGCAGCCTGATGAAGATCGCCAACGACATCCGCTTCCTGGGCTCCGGGCCTCGCTCAGGCCTGGGGGAGCTGATCCTGCCCGAGAACGAGCCGGGCAGCAGCATCATGCCAGGTACCCGCACCGCCGCTCAGTGTCAGAGCCGGTCCTCGGCAGAACCCGGGCATTCCCGTCTTCAGGGCACGTCTCCGCTGGTGCGGGATCCCAGGATCTCAAAGGAGGACGGGGACGTGGGCGGCACCCTGGTTTCGGGTGGTCATTTGGGGGCCACCGGTGACCAGGACTTCAGAGCCTCACTCCATCATGTGGGAGAAAGGAGTTTCAGTGAGGAGCACGCATGTCGATCCCCACGCTGGAGAATGTGTAATAGTTCTGCCTTCCACAAGCCAAAGCCAAGGGAGTTCTAGCACAGGCGAGGAGAGGGATCCCATGGGCTGGAGAAGGAATTGTGAGAAACGCCTCCTTGCATTTCTTGCTTTGGGGAAGCGGCACAGCAAGTCCTTCGACAGACGCACATGATGCTCATTGAAACCGGTGAAGAAGTGTGGGCAGTCCCGTCAGATGGACGTAGCTGGCGCACAGGGACATCCAGGAGTGACTAGTGAGTGGACTTGGGACTGGAGGAACAGCTGGGGGGCACGCTGACTGCCGAGCTGAGGGTGAAGGTAGAGGGGACGCGCTGGTCACAGTAGCAGGTACCGAAGCTGAGGTGGCACTACGTCCGGTGACAGGGTCAGATCCGGAAAGGCCTCTGTAGGTTGGACTAAAACTGACAAAGTGACTTTTGTTAGTGAAAAAGAAAGGCCCGACTGTAGATTCTTCCAACTCTCTGCAAGTACAGGATGGCAAGAGATGTGATTTTGAAGTACTTCATGTTGAAAAATGACAGGAGGGTAGCCGATTGCAAATTCAAGGCAGTGGCCTCAAAAAGAGAAATGCAGAGTTCCAGCGAAGTCTTCCCAGGGGGTTGCTCTGTATCAGCCGGAGGGGTCTGGGGCGCGTGGTTCACACTCAAGCTTGTCAGAGGAGGGGGGTTCTGGATGCATAGGAAAATTCCAGGTGAGTGTCCCCATCCCCTGAGGAGCCCCTGAGCGTGGTGAGTCCCTCCTGTATCCGTGTCCCATGGCAGCCTGCACCGCTCCGTCTCTATTGTCATTGCCAGCGCGCTCTCCCTAGCCTCCAGGTTCTGCGATGGCGGGGAGCACCTTTCTTACTTACCATCCCGTATTCAGTGCCTGGCTCAGCAAACATTCTAGAATGACTGACAGCCGTGATGATGGAGAGAACTGGATTCACTTATATTTAACTCGTTACTCATCAGCCATCCAGTGGTTCGGGGTGTGGCTCCCCATCTTCCTTCCTTGGGTTGGTTGGGTTCCTTAAAGCGGCACAGATGTTGGGGCCTTGCTGTATTGTATGTCTTACTTTATTTAATGAAGCTCGATTCCCTTCTGGTTTTGGTTATTTGACGTAACCCTAATCGTCACGGTGCTTGAAGCCATGCGTGTGTCTGATCGGAGTCCCCGGTGGTTTTCTTGAAGGCAAGGTGAACCCGACGCAGTGCGAAGCGATGACCATGGTGGCCGCCCAGGTCATGGGCAATCACGTCGCTGTGACTGTGGGGGGCAGCAACGGACACTTCGAACTGAACGTTTTCAAGCCAATGATGGTACGTGAGCTTTACGTTAGGCTTCGACTGGTGTTGACCGAGGGCTAACTGTCTTGGTTTTGGTCTTTCACGAAGGCTTTTGTAGATCTCACAGTAGGTAGCTGATCTGATCAGCAGCTGGAAGTCAGGTATATATTACCATTGGAGGGTTGATCTTGGGTGTTCAGGTAGGTGACTTTTAGCTTCAGGAGTTTGATGGTTTGCTTTTTTAATGGAAAAATTCTGGAAGGGAGGGTACAGTTTTCTTCCTTGTCCCTCACCAGGGGAGATGCCAGAAACCAGAAATCAGAGGCCTCCTCCGTTTAAAAAGCCATGCTCGGTCCCGGCTCCTCACACTGCTGCTTCCTTCTTCCCTGCAAATTCTCTCCTTTTAGGAGCGACGACACTTGTGGTCCCTCCCGCCACACGCACTCCTGGTGCTTGATGGTTCTCGCAGCCACTGTACCTCCACGGTGCTCTCGCCTACGCCCAGCCTGGCTCTTCCTCCTGAAACACTCTCCCTCTCCCTTTCCTTCCCCCTCTCAGTCTTCCTCTCACTGGCCTCACCTCTTCCACGAGCCTTGCAAACCTCATCGTGCCCCCTAAAACTTCTTCCTCTTTACGAAGCTGGAACAGGATGGCATCATCTCATCCTTTCCCCAGCTGCAGATGAGGCAGTTGGCATCCTACTCGCCCTTTATTTGTGTAAAATGCTGTGTCTACAGTCTGGTGCCAAGTCTGATTTTAATTTGATAAGAATGCACAGATGACAGAATCACATGTGCCCATTCTGTGTGCTCATCACATGCTTGCTGTGTCCTGGCCTGTGTCAGGCGCTGTGCGGTGCTGGCGACAGAGCAGTAGACGAAGGCAGGTTGTTTGTCCCTGTGGCGTGGACCTTCTAGGGCAGTGGTTCTCAGCCTTCCTAAGGCCGCGACCCTTTAAGACAGCTCCTCATGTGGTGGTGACCCCCAACCATAACATTATTTTCGTCGCTACTTCATAACTGTCATTTTGCTACTGTTAATGAATCGTAATGTAAAGATCTGTGTTTTCCGATGGTCTTAGGCGACCCTGCTAGCGGTTCTCAACCTGTGGGTCGGGAAAATTACAGTTATGAAGTAGCAACGAAAATAATTTTATGGTTGGGGGTCACCACAACACGAGGAACTGTATTAAAGGGTCACAGCATTAGAAAGGTTGAGAACCACTGTTCTAGGGGAACAGGAAGGAGACGGCCCGGAGCAGAACCCGGGCCCAGAAGCTCTGCTGTCAGATCACTTTGCAAACATAGACCCAGGGCCTGGCAGATACAGGTCCTAGCAGTAATGTCTTCTCATCTCTGTTTTTCTTTTAAACAAAATCCCTTTTGTCGCCAAAACCAGTTTGGCTCAGTGGATAGAGCGTCGGCCTGCGGACTGAAGGGTCCCGGGTTCGATTCCGGTCAAGGGCATGTACCTTGGTTGCGGGCACATCCCCAGTGGGGGGCGTGCAGGAGGCAGCTGATGGATGTTTCTCTCTCATCGATGTTTCTACCTCTCTATCCTTCTCCCTTCCTCTCTGTAAAAAATCAATAAAATATATTTTTAAAAAAATCCCTTTTGTCTTTAGTAGAAAATAAGTCAAGAAAACCAGCATTTGCTCTGTCATCCTCATTATCGCCAAGTGAATGGATCGTGAAGTTCTGTGACTTCTACTCGAGTCCATTGTTGAGAGTATAGTTTTCAGGCCCTGGGGTTTAGACCAAAGGAGATTAGGACGTGGATACGTACCCTAACCTTTTGCACTCGGATGTCGAGTGTGACTCGGCACGGTTAGCATTAGAATAAAGGAATCGAGAAAAAAGCGAGAGTGCACAGGGTTAATACATGTTGGGAGGTTACCAAAAAGAAAGAAAATGCTAAAACAAACCAATTGATATCGTACTGTTTCTATATGTTGTGTGAAAGGTTATTTGAAAGTGACTCTGGAATATTTGTTTTGTTAACCATAAAAACACGTGGATTGTTAAGAGCTGGATGCCCTGACTTCCCTGATTTCCGCGCACACGTGCTGAACTCTGACCTCTGCCTCTCTGCTCCCCTCCGCAGGGAGGAGCCTTCTCCCACCCCTGGTTCTGTGCGGCCTCCCCCACAATGGGACTTCAGTCCTGCAACTGGAATTCATTTCCCCTTCCCTGAGCCCTACCATTTCATACCCGTGTTTCATAATGCCACAGGCTAGCTTGTATTGTAGTTATTTGTATTTGTTATTTATTCCTCTTTTAGTTTTTCTGTGCCCTCAAATGTTTATTTCTTTCCTGTTTGTTGTCCTGGGGGGGGGGGGTGCCTTGAAAGTTGTAGGGGTGCTGTCTGTGTGTTGAATTCTGTATTCTCTTATGAATCAGCAGATAATACTATGTTGTTGGACGAACACAGTAAGAGTCTCTCCCTCTCGTAGATTAAGAACGTGCTGCACTCAGCCAGGCTGCTGGGGGACGCGGCCGTGTCTTTCACGGAGAACTGCGTGGTGGGCATCCAGGCCAACAAGGACAGGATTGCCAAGCTGATGAGCGAGTCCCTGATGCTGGTGACGGCTCTGAACCCTCACATAGGTAAGGGCTCAGGGAAAAGAAGGCCATTCTGAGTTCAACATTAAAGAGCTAAAACGATTTAAAATGCTTATAGACAGCAGTTTCCTTTAGGACGTTAAGTCAAATCTTCTAGAATATCTGACCTATGGTGTCATAGTCTTTCAAAAACCTGATTATTCTTAATTTTATTTGAAAATGGGGTCAATTCAGAAGTAGAAGTGAAACTCATTTCTGTCTCCGTGGAATCCGGTGCGCTGTGTTCTAGGCGCTGGGAAGGAGCCTCCCCACCAGGTGGCGCTGGCGACCAGCAAAGGGAGCGAATCCCTTTTCTACCTTCTCCCCTGCTCGCCTGCGCTGTGGTTTTGTCTGTTCAGTTAACAAGGGGAAGTTACCAGTGAGAAGGGACAGGGTTATTCGTTGCTTTATTTTGTCTAGAACCATGGCTTTCGAGCTACAAGCCTTTTCTAGAATTGTGACTATTTCATTATGTCGATGCAGGCTGTAGACTCGGGGTGCAGGCTGAGCACAGGGATCCCCATCCAGCCCCCTGCTGGCCAAGTGGGTTCTGGGGGTCTGCTGGTTACATGATGATGCATTAGCCCCTGCCCCACCCTCCCCTGCTGTGCTGAGAGGGACATGGTCTTTGAGTTTCTGTCAGAACGGGTTCGGATGCAGCAGTCTGGCATGTACGCTCTCTGCTCACAAACACCCTTCTAGAATCCTGACCACCCAGGGCTGTTTTGATATCTTGGCGTCGAATCAGCTTTCATTTCACCCTTAGAGAGGGAGAGCCCATCTGCCTGCCCAGGTGGCTCTGGGCCCAATCAGATGGCCACCATTTGGTGCACTGTGCGGGCCCCGCAGTGCCTGGCTGGTCCCCACGGCTCCTGGTGGTCCCCCCCCCCCCCCCCCCCCCCCCCACCTCCTGGCTGGTCCCCCCCCCCCCCCTGGCTGCCCCCCCAGCACCTGGCTGGTCCCCCCAGCGCCCCCCCCTGGGCCCCCCCGGCGCCTGGCTGGTCCCCCCCCCACGGCGCCTGGCTGGTTCCCCCCCCCCCCCCAGCACCTGGCTGGTCCCCCCAGCGCCTGACTGGCCCCCCCCCCCCCCCCTCCTGGCTGGTCCCCGCGGCGCCTGGCTGGTCCCCCCTGCTGCCGCTCCTGGCTGGTCCCCGCGGTGCCTGACTGGTCCCCCCCCTGCCGCTCCTGGCTGGTCCCCTCGGCGCCTGGCTGGTCCCCCCAGCGCCTGGCCGTGCGGTGCTGCAGCAGTGAGCTCGCTGATGCTGATACAGAGATGCTGTTCCTGGTTAAGCATGTTTGAAAGTACACATTCTGCTCCTCAGATGGACACTTTTATTCTTATTGCTATATTGCATTTTTGTTTTTCCCCTTCGTAAAACATCTGAGGGAGTGGGCGATTTCAAGTTAGGAACAAATATATTGTAGAAAGTGAGTATGTTTACGTCTGCATTACATAAGAAAAGTAAAGGTTTTATTCTTTATAAGAAATGACAACTTATTAGGATAATCACACGGTTAAGATGATCACTGTTAAATATTCTTAAGATAAAAAGATATTACTAAAGAGCACAGCAGCCCAATGTCTAGAAGTGATGATCGCCTTTTGCTTTAGAAAGCCCCCTCACTTCTTTCTCTTTGTCGCCTTTCTGCTTTTCCTCAGGGTATGACAAGGCAGCAAAGATCGCTAAGACCGCACACAAAAATGGGTCCACCTTGAAGGCCACCGCCATTGAACTTGGCTACCTCACGGCCGAGCAGTTCGATGAGTGGGTGAAGCCCAAGGACATGCTGGGCCCCAAGTGACCTGAGTGAATTTATAATAAAATCTGCCACATCAGATAAACACGACACAGCCTCCTTATGTTTTTTAACAAAAATGGGAAGGTGTGGACAGAAACTGCTATTGAACTTGACTGCAGCAGAGCAGTTGGGACTGATTATAAAACCCCAGGACATGCAAAGTCCAAAATGAATTTAAAAAGTGAATAAAATCAAAAAGAAAATAGACTCTTTTATGTGAATTGACGTGTGTATTATAGTTGAATTTGATTTTGTGCGTTTATCACTTCATATGTTTTATAAAAGAAGTCTTTCATCCGAACACTATTGTGTGTCTCAGCCACCAAAAAGCACATTCGTGGCAAATAATTGGGCTAACGGAGGGTATGAACCTCAGAAGAAACTGTGTCTCTTAACAAGAAAAACGTGGTTGGTGCATGTTGAGGTTTTTCTGAGTAACCCTGATCATCCTGTAGGTAATTACAATTTGTTCTGTATTCTGTCAGACTTGTTTGGATTTGTGGCTTTTATCAGTGAACCAAGTTATTTTATTGTCCTTATTGTTAGGAAGAGATTCACAGCCTTCCAATACTTCAAATGCCAATGATGTCAAAATTCTTGAATATTTTCCTTTTCTGGCGCCTGATGAGTCATTGGACTATCATTCTGGCCCAAGAACATTCTGGTGGCACCAGTCTTAGTCACAAAGCCTTACTGTGGCGGGGCGGGGAGCAGGGTATCGGAAGAAATCTACACACCAGGAAGAATCTGGCTTAATCTTCACGTTGAATTATTACCTACATTTTATTTTGAAAATATATTTCATTGACTTTTTACAGAGAGGAAGGGAGAGGGATAGAGAGTTAAAAACATCGATGAGAGAGAAACATCCATCAGCTGCCTCCTGCACACTCCCCACTGGGGATGTGCCCGCAACCAAGGTACATGCCCTTGTCCGGAATCGAACCCGGGACCCTTGAGTCTGCAGGCCGATGCTCTATCCACTGAGTCAAACCGGTCAGGGCTGTTACCCACATTTTAAACGCACATTTATTTTAAAGTAGATTTCCAAATCTAGCAAAGCTCAGCTGCCCTCTTATCATGCTATCCCCAGATGCATAGCAATATCTCGGCTCTCAGGGACATGCCGTTTAGGTGCTATGGCTTTGCAATTCAATTTTCCTCTCACCGGCATGATGAATGGGGATCGGGAGGATTATCCTACAGGAAGACTAAGAGCAGTCATTGAAGGTAAGCCCTGCTATGCATTTACGCAGCTGAAGCACAGGGCTGGACAACATCGAAAGCTTACCTGGTGCAGTCCCTTAAGTGAAATAGGAAACTCACAGGACCCAGGCGCCCCTAAGCTTTCCTGGGAAGCAGATAGACAGACACGAAACGGTGGTTGATTAAGTCAGCCATTTGCATCAGTTGAGCATTGCAAACTGTTGAAAAGTCTAAACAGAAGATCTAGTTTTCAAACAAGATAAATACTAGTAGCTCCAATAGTTCTCTAAGAATTAAAAGAGAGTTTCCCACCTGGCCAGCATGGCTCAGCGGTTGAGCATCAACCTATAAACCAGGAGGTCACGGTTCAATCCCCAGTCAGGACACAAGCCAGGTTTCAGGCTCCATCCCCAGTGTGGGACGTGCAGGAGGCAGCCGATCCATGATTCTCTCTCATCATGGATGTTTCTATCTCTCCCTCTCCCTTCCTCTCTGAAATCAATAAAAACATATATTTTAAAAAACATTAAAAAATTAAAAGATACAGCTTCCCTGGTTATGTTATAACACATCAAAAATAGAACACAAGCCCTAACCGGTTTGGCTCAGTGGATAGAGCGTCGGCCTGCGGACTCAAGGGTCCCAGGTTCAATTCCAGTCAAGGGCATGTACCTTGGTTGCGGGCACATCCCTAGTAGGAGATGTGCAGGAGGCAGCTCATCGATGTTTCTCTCTCATCGATGTTTCTAACTCTCTATCCCTCTCCCTTTCTCTCTGTAAAAAAATCAATAAAATATATATTTTTAAAAATAGAACACAATATTGTGATTTCTGTTTCTGAATGGCAAATGAATTGCAAATGGGTCACTTCAAGTAGAACTGACTTGGTTTTGCACAGCATCTTAGAGCGGGGGTGGCTGAGGGTTTGATAATGAGCAAGGAAGATGGCCTGAATGCAGAACGCCATCCACCTGTCTCCTTTATGAATAAACAAATCCAAACCCAAGGAAGCTAGTGAGGAAGAGCTATGCTATTTAATGAACATCCTTGAAGCGATGTATTCCAACACGTACTGTATCTTGAGATCTTCAGTAGGCCTCAGGGTAAGATAAGACAGTCTTAAACTAAAAAATAAAGAATTTCTCAGGGCATCGTGGGAGATAAACACAGCTTGAAAAACACCTCATCAGAAATATCTTGTTCAGAATGCTGCATAATTGAAAACTGACGAATGTTTCTTCCTGAAATTTTCCATTTCGTTGTTTTGGACCTCAGTTGGTTACAGGTAACTGAAACCACAGGAAGTGCTCTCCCTTCCTCTCTGAAATCAATAAAAAGATATTTTTTAAAAAATCCACACAGAGGATTCTTTACCAACTTACAGATTCCAAATGTCCAGGAGACCAGGGTCCTGGTCTTGTCTCTGTCATTAAAAGGCTTTGATCTTAGGCCATTACTATTTCTTTTTAAAAGAAATATGTTTTTATTGGTTTCAGAGATGGGACGGGAGAGGGAGAGAGAGAGAAACATCAAGGATGAGAATCATCCATCGGCTGCCTCCTGCACACCCCCTACTAGGGATCGAGCCCACAACCCGGGCATGAGCCCTGATGGGGAATCGAACCGTGACCTCCTGGTTCCTAGGTACGTGCTCAACCACTGAGCCACAGCAGCCAGGCCGTGCCATGAGTACTTCTGCACCCCACTTCCATCCCCTGTAAAATGGCACACGTGAAACGATCCTTCAGGTTCCTGCTAGCTCGGCATTTGAATCTAGGCCACTCGGTGGGGCAGGGCCGGGGCGCTGCCAGGGTAATCCACACACAATGACACTGCTCTCTCTCCTCTCACGGAGAAGCACCCAGGCTGCTCCCGAATAGAAAACGCCGCTGAGTAATTACAAGCCAGCAGCGCCCCGGCCACGCTTAGCCTGATAGCAGCAGAAGCGCCGGCCGTGGGTTTGCGATGACACATCTCATGGATTTGGCTCCACCTTGGACTTGCGTGCGCACAGAAATGAAAGACTTCTGGGTTTTTGAAAAGAAGTGTTTCAGCTTTGATCTGCCTCGGAATTCTGCTTAGAAATGAGGGGGAACTAGCTCAGTCTCAGGCAGCCTCCAACTCTCCATCTGCCTGTTCAACCCCCACCCCCATCCCCCCACCTCCATCCCTACCGCCCCCCCCCCTTTCCCAACTCCTTCTACCTCCTACCACCAGGGCCACAGAGCATTGTTCCCGTGGCCCGTCCTCCACGCATCTGCACACACGTCTACACTCTGCAAACTACCCTCCCCACCTCAAGCCACGTGGAAAGTTAGACTCCATCCCTTCACACATCCCCCAGCAAGCACGCGGACAACACTCCAAGCATCTCAGCTAGTGTCACAAGCCAGTAGGCGCCCTTAGAGTCCATTATGAAACCCTCGATTTTGTTTCCTGTAGTCGTGGAACAAACTCAGAGAGACGGCGCATCTTTTCTACTTGCTTGTATGGGCATGCTGTTAATCATGGAATTATTAGTTTTTTCAATTTTATTTTATTGTTTAAAGTATTACACCTTTAAGCAAGATGGTGGCTTAAGGAAAGGCATTTTTTAAAAATTGGCTTTTTTAGAGAGAGGCAGGGAGAGGGAGAGAGGGAGAGAACCATCAATGATGCGAGAGAATCATGGATCGGCTGCCTTCTGCACGCCCCCTACTGGAGATCGAGCCCACAACCCGGGCATGTGCCCTTGACCAGGAATCCAGCCAGGATCTTGGTTCATGGGTCAATACTCAACCACTGAGCCATGGAGAGAGATTAAAGGTGAATCGATGGGGGAAGTCAGAATAGATATCTGATCTCATTTTAGTAATAACACTACCCGAGCTAACGCAGCAAAGATTTCAGTTATAAATCATCTATTCTCCCCCAAAGAAAGCCGGAATTAATCTCGTTATGCTTTCTTCCATTTCAGCAGCTTGCTCAGGGAGCGGTCCCTGTTGCTTAAACCTAGTCTGGTGCGGACCCCAGGATGCTGTACATTTTATTGAGAACATAAATCTTGTGTTTTCTAAAGCACTGCCTTATAGGAACAAACCACCTCGAGTTCTCAGTGTCCATTTTAAAGGAAAAGAACTTTGGGGAGTTCTAAGAAGATACTGGTCTTGATTAGAAAATAGTATTTGAAGCACGGACGTGGGTGGTCACAGCCTTAGAGAGGCCACACCCAGCCCCCCCAGGGCAATGTCCAAATTCTCTGTCTATAGAGAAAAATCTCAGGGTACCCGCTCTGTGAGCATCTTCTCCCGGGCCTCCCCATGAGGGCCCCAAGACATGGAGGAAAGTCAGGTGGTCCCATAAAGGGTTAAACTGAAATGGACGCATCCTCCGGCACTTGGAAAAAATTACTTTTTCTTTCTATTTTTAAAATTTCTTTATTGATTAAGGTATCACATATTTGTCCTCATCTCCCCCCATTCCCATCCCAAACCCCTCCCCACGCATGCCCCCACCCCCCCTGTCGTCCGTGACCACTGGTTAGGCTTATATGCATGCATACAAGTCCTTTGGTTGATCTCTCCCCTTTACCCCCACCCTTCCCTACCTACCCTCTGAGGTTTGACTGTCTGATCGATGCTTCCCTGTCTCCGGGTCTGTTTTTGTTCATCCGTCTATGTTGTTCATCATTTCCCCTAGATGCGTGAGCTCATGTGATACTAGAAATACACTTATAAGAACCGAAAATGAGACAAGCAATAATGGTTATGCTGAAAGGCAAATGAATCAGTCTGTAGTGAGTTTCTTTCTGGGCCAACAGTTCTTTTGAGACCCAATTTCAATGTCAAACAGTTCCTTATGTGTACATGTCAGCAATGATATTTCAGTTCTGGATGGTGGACAAATGGTGGTAATGCAGGTCCGACCCTCTCTGGTTTGGTCCTGGGCAACCTGCAGTGACGCACAGCTGCTGACTGCTAGTATGGCAAGGCATCGTCAGCGTCTTCCATCTCTGGACTGTCTCTCTTCTGTCTTCATGGCTGGAGCAGTCCTGTCAATTCCTCACTTTTTCAACAAGCAGTTAAAAAAAGAGTGCCTTACATTTGTCTGGAGTTTCTACTTGACAGAGTGCTTTTAAAAATACCCTATCATTGAGTTTCACAACAGTTTGGCAAGAAAGAAATTATATGTCTATTTTGTTGATGAATAATAAGAGCTATTATCTCTTTCACCCTTATTTCGGGCCAGGCCCCAGGCTAAGCACTCGATTAATCCTCACAACCATCTTATGGCGTGTGGCGTGTGGGCTATTATTTTTTTTAATATATTTTATTGATTTTTTACAGAGAGGAAGGGAAAGGGATAAAGAATTAGAAACATCGATGAGAGAGAAACATCCATCAGCTGCCTCTTGCACACCCCCTACTGGGGATGTGCCCACAACCAAGGTACATGCCCTTGACCAGAGTCGAACCTGGGACCTTTCAGTCCGCAGGCCGACGCTCTATCCACTGAGCCAAACTGGTTTTGGCTATGTGGGCTATCCTTATCCTGGGAATACACGAATTGAACGTTAGGCTCAGAAAAATTAAGGAATTTGCCTGGGATCAGGCGACTAGTAAATGGAAGAGTGGAGATTTGAATTCCCGGCTTGAACTTCATGTTCTTCTGAGTCATACCACTCTAAACCTATGGCCTTCCTGTCATTTGGGCCACATAATTTTAAAGTTATCTGTGTACTATTGTATGACCATGTGCACGAAAACATATGCAAAAAAGAAATTCAGAGAGAGAATATGATAAAAAATAAGTGCGAATAGAAGTTCTTCTTTTTTTTTTTAAGTTCATTTATTTATCCTCACCTGAGGAGAGAGAAACATTGATGTGAATGAAACACATTGATTGGTTGCCTCCTGCATGAACCCTGACCAGGGCCCAGGCCGGGGAGGAGCCTGCAACCGAGGTACATGCCCTTGACCGGAAGGAATCAAACCTGGGACTCTTTGGTCCGCAGGCCAATGCTCTATCCACTGAACCAAATTGGCCAGGGCTATTTTTAAAATGTATCTTTCTGTCTCATTAATGCAACCTCCCTTCCTTCCTTCCTTCCTTCCTTCCTTCCTTCCTTCCTTCCTTCCTTCCTTCCTCCCTCCCCCCCTCCCTCCCTCCCTCCCTTCTTCCCTCCCTCCCTTCCTCTGGAGCCTTTTCTACCATTAAAGCAAATGAGTGGGATTCATTCCCTAGGGAAAGGGGGTAAGTACAGCCCAAATCCACAGGCTCAGAGAGAAGGTGACGGTTACAGGGCAGGAAAAAGAGATTCAGTGGACATGATCCAAGGCTTACGGTGTCACCTGGATCCTCAGCACCTCCAGCCCAGCAAGTGCCCCCACCTGAGGACAGCAGGAGCCAGCGAGACGCAGCTGAGGTCCCCCACCAAAGCCCAGGTGTCCCCACACTCCCGTGCGCGCTCACCCCTGTGGGGGACGATGAGGAGGAGGAGACCTTTCAGAAGAAAGAAGCATCATGGGCCGGACGTTGAACTTGATGTCGTTGGCTATGAGTAGTTTTCCCCCTAAAACACAGAGTTACCTGATCCTGGCCAGGCCCGGGCCTCCTCGCCATCTGCCACCGGGGGGTGGGGCCTCTCAACTAGGAGGAGAGAAATGATGGAAAGTGAGAAAGCCTGCATCTGCAGCACATGCCTTATTTGTCTCACATTAACTTTAGGACAGAGCCATACTTTCAAAACTCATCCTTTGGGACTATCAGCATGGCCCCTCTCAGGATACCAAGTGGCCCGGCCGGCCTGGGCTCCGAAAAATCACGCCTCTGGTTCAAGGTCAAGCTCTGGAGCCTGGCTCCCCACTGGACACTGTCACGTGGCAGAGGCCTTGGCCCTGATTTCCTCAGCTCCTGCGCGTGCAGCTCTGACTCTATAGAGACAGCCGCTCACTGTGGGCCACGTGGCCACCGGCTCCTGGGAACCATCGGAGGGAAAAGCCCCTGTGCTGGCCCTCAGGCCTGAAGCCGCATGCCTGGGTGACAGCCTCCTTGGGGACAACCTCCATAAAGGCACAGGGTGTAAGACCCCGCCACAGGACACACGGTACCCTCTCTGCGTGGTCAGGGTCACAGCTGTGTGCTGACCGAAGTCCACACTGAATTCTCATGCCCCGACCTCAGTGAAAGGCTCATCACGTGTCATCTTGGTCTGGTTCTCAGATTTCTGGCCTACACAATGGATGTTCTATACAGAGCTTCCCCCCGCCTCAACCCCCCAAATCCAAATATTAAGCCAATTGAGAAAAAAACAAAAAGAAGCATGCTAGCCTTAACTGGTTTGGCTCAGTGGATGGAGTGTCAGCCTGCAGACTGAAAGGTCCCAGGTTCGATTCCGGTCAAGGGCATGTACCTTGGTTGTGGGCACATCCCCACTACGGCAGTGGTCGGCAAACTGCGGCTCATGAGCCACATGCGGCTCTTTGGCCCCTTGAGTGTGGCTCTTCCACAAAATACCACGGCCTGGGTGAGTCTATTTTGAAGAAGTGGCGTTAGAAGAAGTTTAAGTTTAAAAAATTTGGCTCTCCAAAGAAATTTCAATCGTTGTACTGTTGATGTTTGGCTCTGTTGACTAAAGAGTTTGCCGACCACTGCACTAGAGGGTGTGCAGGAGGCAGCTGATCAATGTTTCTCTCTCATCGATGTTTCTAACTCTCTCTCCCTCTCCCTCCTCTCTGTAAAAAATCAATAAAATATATTTTTTAAAAAAAAGAAGCATGCTATAGACTATTCGTGTTCCCCCAAACCGCGTATGTTGAAACCCTTTCGGAGTAAAATTTGACCACTGGGGATGAGGGTTGATGGATGAACATTTCCCACTTTTATCTCACGTTGGACAAACATCCTGAAAGCAGGTTAGATGTTTACTCAGCCACGTTTTCACATCAGAGCCGATTCCACGTCAGAGTCACTCATCCTTAAACTCCAAAATTGGAAGCCTTTTTCTAAGACTTCCTTAGAGCTGTCTTCACCTTGACATCAGCTTATCTTATTTTAAAATTTCTCCAAATATCATAGTATTTTTTATGAATAGCCCAAATTTCACTTTTTTTTTTTTTTACTTTTTAAATATGTTTTTATTGATTTCAGAGAGGAAGGGAGGGAGAGAGAGAGAGATAGAAACATGAGTGATGAGAGAGCATCATGGATTGGCTGCCTCCTGCACGCCCCCTACTGGGGCCTTTGACTGGAATAGAACCCGGGACCCTTCCGTCTGTAGGCTGGTGCTCTATCCACTGAGCCAAACCCACTAGGCCCACTTCTCAATTCCACTCATCAACAGGTAACTCTAAGCGTGCATTTGCTATGCTTACAGCACTGTGCTAAGCCCTTTATATGCATATCAGCAAACACACACACACACACACACACACACACACTCTACCATTATTAGCCCTATTTTACAGATGAGAAGATTACACACAATAGTGTAGCAAGTTAATCAAGATGACATTGCTAACATATGCTGAACCAGAAAAGCAATCCCAGGTCTTTTGGATTCGAAAATCATGTTGGCTTCATTGCAATCACTGCTGTACTTGGTAGTTCTAAATCCAAAGCTGACACGCATATACGTATACATATACATATACATATACATATACATATACATATACATATACATATACATATACATATACATATACATATAGCATGTGACAAGATGTCAAGTGTCTGAAGATGGCCACCCTGTCGTCTCTGAAGACGCCTCAGTGTTTTCACATTGATGATGACATGGAGGAGGAGGAGGAAGATGCGGATGAGGACTATGAACCCCCTCCTCTGTCCTTATAAAATAAAAAGTAGGGGATCTCTGGGAAAACATGCCATTTGCCTCGAGAGGAACAGATGGCTGGAGCTTATAAGAAGCTGGGCAAACACAGCTAGGAAGCTCACGCCCGTTCCCAAGCATTCAGGGAGCTAATAAAAGGAAAACAAACATTTGCTAACCCGTGTTGAATGAGATAAGGAAAAGGATCGCAGCCATAATGCTAGGACTGCAGGCAAGCCAGGGAGAGCATCTCACCCCTAAAACAGCACGGTGAGCCCCCCGTTCGCCCCTCTTAGGAACTTTTTATCTCCTCTTTAGCTCTGTGACTCACCGAAGGCAGAGACTGGGCAGAAAGGACTGTAGGGTCCGGGGCTGAACATCCTTGGGCCGAAAGCCAGGACTTTGCCTCTCACCAGCTTTGGGCAAGTTGCTTGACCTCTCAGGCTTAATGTTCTCATCTGTAACGTGGGACTGAAAAGATCTGCTTTTCGGGGATTTTGTGAAGGTGCATGTCCGGAATGGGGTCCTTGGCAAACATGATCCATGTTCATTGGCATGCAAGAGTTTTATGGGGCTGTTCTCAGAATAACCACGGGGGGTGGGGGGGTGGGGGGAGAGGGAGGGATGGTGGTGGTGAAGGAAGCCAAATTGGGCTGCCCTGCTGTGCAGTGGCCACAGAAACCCCACCCTGACCCTGACCCTGACCCTGACCCTGAAGGAACCCTGGAACCCAGTGACCCTCCAGGATTGTCCTGCTCGAGGCCAATCAAGGGCTTCTTGTTCTCTCGGCTAATTCATTCTAGAAAGTGAGGCGTTTCGTCCAATCGACTTCTTGTTTCCCCTTTCCTCTTGGTCCGTGTGTGATCCTGTGTCATGTTCTCCGCTTACATAACCTTCGCGCCAGCCGCCAGCCACTCGATCTGTCACGTCTGTCCGGCCCAGCGCCCGGCCACACTCCTCCCGCTCCTTCTGCGTGGCTCTGGCACTGGCTTCTCCCCTACAAATCTCTCCATAAAGGACCATCTCAAATGACTCCGATTTCGAAAGTACTTGATTTGTTCTCGCCATCTCTTCACCTCCTCAGCCAGGCACTTAACAGCACCAAGAGCAGCGCAAATTGTGGCCAGCATCGGGACGGGCCTGAACGTGTCGCTTTTCAATGGGCTGTCATGCCCGGGCCCCAGAGAGAACCTGAGTCAGAAACAGGCCATCGCATCAATTTCCTATAAAAAGGCTGAAGGCTGGGGAATGCAGGACTTCCTCCAGCCCAGCTCATGCCCGCACCCATGGCCTCCTTTAAACGTCGGCGAGAAGAGATGATGACCAACACCTCCTTGTCTTGGAGGCAGGGAAATGAAAACAACAGGAAAGTAGATTTCAACCCCTAAATCACTTTGCGCAGCCCGGCCGGTGTGGCTCAGGGGTTGAGCGTCGACCTAGGAACCAGGAGGTCATGGTTCGATTCCCAGTCAGGGCACAGGCCCGGGTGGCGGGCTCCATCCCCCGTGTGGGGTGTGCAGGAGGCAGCTGATCCATGGTTCTCTCTCATCATGGATGTGTGTGTCTCTCTCTCTCTCTGAAATCAATAAAAATATATATTTTTGAAAGTGGTGTTACTCAGTTTGGTAGAGAGCACAGGATGAGCAGAGATAAGCTTGATAACAGATAATGAGTTCCGTTCTGGACAAGGCAAATTATGAGATGTTTAGTAGGTAGCTTTCTTTCTTTTTTTTTTTCCTTCTGTTTTTATATATTTTTTTTCATTTTATTTTTTAAATATATTTTTATTGATCTCAGAGAGGAAGGGAGAGGGAGAGAGCGATAGAAACATCCATGATGAGAGAGAATCATGGATCGGCTGCCTCCTGCACGCCCCACACTGGGGATGGAGCCCGCCACCCGGGCACGTGCCCTGACCGGGAATCGAACCCTGACCTCCTGGTTCCTAGATCGATGCTCAACCACTGAGCCATGCCAGCCGGCCGAGGGGCACAGATAGCTTCTTCTTCCCCCTTTTCCTCAACGGACTGCTCCAGAGGACAACGGTGCCAGCATCCTCTCTGCTGACATCTCCTGCAAACAAGCAGAAGACCAGGTCCTTCTCAGAGCCGGCGGCAACTTGACCGTGGGCCACTCCGTGTTGGCGTTCCCTCTCTTCCTTCCCCCCTGGTCTGTGATTTCCCGGGCTGTGCCTCCCACCGGAATAAAGCACCCGCTCGAAAGCTGGGCCCTCTTTCCCTGTGGAGCGTGACAGTTGTTAGCAAAACTAGGTCTGGGAGGCAGACACTCGGCATGGGGTTTTCACAATCCGTTCCCACCTGGAGTAAGTGTGATGGCAAAACCTCTCTGGCTCGAGAATCATACATCCTAAAGCTCTCACGTGCGTTTAAGTGGGACAAGGTGCAGGTGGGAGGCGAGGAGAGGAGAGGCTGTATGGAGCAGTGGTCGGCAAACTCATTAGTCCACAGAGCCAAATCTCAACAGTACAACGATTGAAATTTCTTTGGAGAGCCACATTTTTTAAACTTAAACTATATAGTTTAGGTACATTGTTAGTAACTGAATTAGGGTACTCTTAAGCTGGCCTTTGATAAAAACTCAGGGGGCCAAAGAGCCGCATGTTTGCCGACCACTGGTATAGGGCATCCACTTGCCTCTTCAGGTTTCCACGGCTGTCTCTCTACTCCTGTGAGTCTTACATCATTCCCCGCCCCCCCGATTTCTGCCCTCTAGCTGTGGCCCTCTGCTTGGGTAAACCCCAAATTATTAGCCCCTAAGTTTGCAACCAGAATTGACATCGTACGCCCTCAGTTACAAAGTATGTACCAAACATCGGCTTACCTTTCTGCAGCTTCTCATTCCCTCCAGAATTTTGGCTCCTTTAATCCTTTCTCTCTTTGGCAACTGTATCATGCAATTAAACATTTATTGAGTTATGTTAGTCCTTTTCCTAGGGACTTACTGGTGTGCTGCAAGCTACTCTCTTCTACCTGGCAACAGACACTTGAGTCACCGTGTGCTTGACCTGAACTCCACGTACCTTATTAAAAATGGATTTTGTGATAATTACTTGACGTGGGAAATGTTGGTCTGAGATGTCTTTAAGAAGACCCGGGACCAGCATGGCTCAGTGGTTGAGCGTTGACCTAGGAACCAGGAGGTCACGATTCAATTCCTGGTCAGGGCACGTGCCCGGGGTTGTGGGCTCGATCCCCAGTGTGGGGTGTGCAGGAGGCAGCTGATCTCTGATTCTCTTTCGTTGATGTGTTTTTTTTTTCTCTCTCTCTCTCTCTCTCTCCCTCTCCCTTCCTCAGTATAACGACAATCTCTTTAACAACCTTTTAGACCTGGGTCCAGGGACATGCAACTCACCGTCTCATGACGGCTGTTCTGAGAAGCCCTAATTGCTAGAAAGCACATGCTTGTACTGAGCTGAAATCTGTCTGCCTGAAACTTTTACCTATTAAATTTAAATTTGTCTGGAGCTTGAAGATCAGTGAGGGTTTTTTTCCACATGAGAGTCATTTAACATTTTAAGGTAATTACCACCAATCACCCAAGCTTTCTCTTTCTTGGTCTAAATCTCTCTCACAGTCATCACAGCAGCTTTGAACAGCTTTCTCTTCCTGACTGCCTCCCTCCAGATTCATTTAGTTGGCCCTTCAATGAATAGCTGAGTGCCTGGCAGTAAGAATCATGGACCGGCTGCCTCCTGCATGCCCCCCACTGGGGATGGAGCCCGCAACCTGCAACCCGGGCCTGTACCCTGACCAGGGAATCGAACCGTGACCTCCTGGTTCACAGGTCAATGCTCAACACGGAGCCACGCCAGCTGGGCAAATGCATAACATTTTAAAAGTGTGTCAGTTGGGAAGGAATCTAAATCGGAATTTAAACATTTCAACAGGAAGGAGAAAGGAATAAGCTCCCAATGAGGAGAATTTTTTGCTTCTACATTTTTCTTTCTTTCTTTGTCCGCCCTCCGACATGGATGTGGGAGTTCCAATGAGCTGGGAAATGGTCATAAAATGGACAAAAGGATGGGAACGTGGAGAATAATTCATTAAGGAGGGCTTTATGCTATAACTCATTGAGAATTAACGACAAAGAAGGAGGTATTTTTTTTTTTTTTTAATCTGTCATTTGGGGTAAGATTTCTCAAACCACTTTTTTTCTTCTTTTTTTTACTCTGCTTATATTTCACATCAATTATGTCAGGAAATGCCGAAGTAGTACTGTGAACAGTGTAATTCCTCTAACATTGTTCTCATCTTTGTACTTGCCCCAGTATCGTTCACAATTCTTTCACACAATAAAAGCCTCAAATGAATGGAATGCTTTCTCTTAGAAATCCAAAAATGCGTTCTCCCCTTTACTATTTAATTAATTCTCAAAGCATTCCTCTGTGGAGTGGGCGTGTGGTGGGAAATCACTCTTCCCCTTTAAGACACACAGGAAGCAGCTGTGAAGGGCAGATCATTTCCATCCCGGTGAAACTTGATGCTAAGTCGGTGTTATTTTGAAAATGTTTATTTATTATTATTTATTTTATTATTATTACTTTTTTTACAGAGAGGAAGGGAGAGGGATAGAGAGTTAAAAACATCGATGAGAGAGAAACATCGATCAGCTGCCTCCTGCACACTCCCTACTGGGGATGTGCCCACAACCAAGGTACATGCCCTTGACCGGAATCGAACCTGGGACCTTCAGTCCGCAGGCCAACGCTCTATCCACTGAGCCAAACCGGTCAGGGCAGAAAATGTTTATTTTTTAATCTTTATTGTTGAAAGTATTTCACAGGTTCCCCCTTTCCACCCCTATTAACTTCTTCCAGCCCACTCCTGTCCCCCCGCCCCGGGCCCTTACCACCCCATTGTCTGTGTCCATGGCTGATGCATCTATGCACACAAGTTCATTGGCTGATCTCTTCCCACCCTCCCACCCTCCCCTGCCTTCCCTCTGAGGTTCAACTGTCTGTTCGTGCTTCTGTGTCTCTGGGTCGATTTCTGATCATCCGTTTATCTGGTTCCTTAGATGCTGAATCTGAGTGAGATCATGTGATCCTTATCTTTCTCTGACTGGCTTATTTCACTTAGCGTAATGCTCTCCAGGTTCATCAATGCTGTTGCAAAGGGTAATAGTTCTTTCTTTTGTACAGCAGCGTAGTATTCCACGGTATAAAGGTACCACAGCTTTTTTATCCACTCATCTGCTGATGGGCACTTAGGCTGTTTCCAGATCTTAGCTATGGTGAATTGTGCTGCTGTGAACACAGGGGTGCATCCATTCTTTCTGACTGGTGCTTCGGGTTGCTCAGGATATATTCCTAGAAGTGGGATCACTGGGTCAAATGGGAGTTCCATTTTTAACTTGTTGAGGAAATGCCATACTGTTCTCCACAGTGGCCGCACCAGTCTGCATTCCCACCAGCAGTGGATTCGCGTTCCCTTTTCTGATACGAATTCAGTTTTGTCCAAAGTTGTTGTCTGTGTTATTCTAGTCCCCCCGGTCTTTCCAACAGAACCGTGTTCATGGATTTATTTACTCGTGAAACCAGCAGATACGGAGGGGGTGCCAACAATATGTCAGATCCTGTTCTAGATACAGCAGAGCAGAGGAGAAGAAAAAAAAAATCCCTGAGCTCGCAGAACTTAATTTCTTCCAGGGGAGACAGACAATAAACATAGTCACTAAGTAAGCTGTTCGCTATGCGAGAAGGTGGATCAATGCTCCGGTAAGCAGAGAAATCACAGGAGGGAGAGGAATGGTATTCAGAGGAGGCTGCATTGAGAGGGTGCCGATGGAGTAAAAAATAACGAAGGAAAGAGAGTGAAATCCGAGGGAGGGGCCTTCAGGCAGGGGGAGCAGCCTGTGCAAATGCCCTGGGGCGGCAGAGAGAAGTGGGTGCTGGTTCCCTGGGTTTTCCCAATCTTGTACAAAATCCTTCCTTTGGCCAACTCTACTCCTTTGCATACAGGGAAGGGGATCCTGGGAAATGTAGTTCCAGCGAATCAAGTGGCCACAGTAGGTACTTATTGGTTATGTGGATTGGACTGGGCAGTTTCCCTAACCTTTCTGACCCTCTCCTTCCCTCTGGATGCAAAGCAGATAACCATCACACCCACTGCAGAGCTTTAGGAAGGACTGAGTGACATACTGGTGTGAACATTGTTTTACACAAGATAAAAATTACTTTTCAGATTGCTATTAGATACACCATCATGGAGTTACCTTGCCTATACTGTGGGCCAAACATGGTACTATGCCTGAGATGCATCGCCGTAAACTAAATGGATGGCGTCTCTGCTGTTATGAAACCGAGTCAGACACCAGTTAGATATTCAAGCAGAGATTAAGACACTGGCAATTGACAGACTGGATTTCCGTGTTCTGGAGAAGGCCGCACACAAATGAAAAGAGACTGGAAAAGAGTTAATTTGGGAAATTGGGGGGCCAGGCGGGAGTCCACCTCTAGGGGGAGGACTACCACTGCTCTGGCCTTTGCTATCCCTTTTATTGAGGTTCTGAGATACACCCATATCCTTTAGGCAGGAAATTCCAATAATAGACAATCAGCAAGAATTTACATATGACTAACAGGTGGAGGCTGCTTTAACTACCAATGTCTCAACTAAACAATGAGTGAATAGCTCCGACCATTCAGAGCAATTAAGGTTGACCAGCCTTCCGGATTCCCTTTTCACATTTCTCTATTAGTGACAATGATCGGTTTCCGGCAGGTGCAAGTTAAAAGGTGTAAGTGTTTAGGTATCATTTAAAGGTGTGAGTCCGAAATAGCTCACCTAGAGAGCTAATTTGGAGAGAGCGCACTGTAGTTGCAAAAACAGGAGGCCCAAAGGTTTGAGCTCTGAGGCCCTCCCAAAATTTAGGGGTGAAAATGATAAAGAGGGACAAATAGCGAGACTGGGAAAGAACAACCAGTAACGAAGGAGAGAAATAATAAAGAGGGGTGTCTCGGTAGCCAAATGTAGACCGTTTTCCAGAAGGTGAGAGGGGTCAACTTTAAAGTCTGCTGAGGACTCCATGCATGTGATCATTGAGAATTGCCCACTAGTTCAGCAACATGAAGGTCATTGCCAGAACTGTCTGTGTTCAAGACAGAATGAGAAGAGAGGTCGTTTTTGGTGTAAGGTTTTGTTTTTTTTTTGTTTTGGTGTAAAACAAGGCAGTAATAAGTGTCAAGTGTATCAAGGAAAATTTTATAAACATTTATATCTATATGTAGATGTATCATCTCTATATGACCTATGGATGAGTGGATGGGACCCCATGCAACAGGGCATGTCTTTACACTCCATGCATAAAAATATATATATAAAGTTGATTTTATTCTCTTTGTTTGCTTATAGATGAGAATGATCTCTTAGTGCTGAGCTGGGGGAGCCCCCCTGTGGGGTAGACCCTTTATCTAGAGAAGCAAAGGTTCCTTAAGGGGAAATGGACAAACTGAGTGAGCATGCCCAGTTATTTTTTCCAAATTTCTCAATCCAATTCACATCAACCTCCAAGGAGGAGACTGAGCCAGGGGGAGCAGGGGGCTGACGGGGAAGAGGTAGGTCTCAGCTAGAGCAAGAATGTGAAAGGAATATTCAGAGAAGTTGAAAAAAAAAAAAAAAGGCAATTTTGCGGAAAAAGATAATTTCCAGAGAGCACACTGGAAATATTTTGGGAGTTGGGGAAGAGTGGGAGATGGGTCAGACTAGGGTGTATGTAAAGTCGATTTAGATAGAAGTATTTATAATAGAAGGAAGGGAATACCCATCTACCCTCCCATCCATCCACCTGTATATCCATCCATCCATCCTCCCATCCACCCACCCACTCGTGCACCCACCTATCCACCCATCCACCCATCCACCCTCCCATCCACCCATCCACCCTCCCACCCTCCCATCCACCCATCCACCCTCCCATCCACCCATCCACCCATCCACCCTCCCATCCATCCACCCACCCACCCATCCACCCTCCCATCCATCCATCCATCCATCCATCCATCCACCCATCCATCCACCCTCCCATCCATCCACCCACCCACCCATCCACCCTCCATCCATCCATCCATCCATCCATCCATCCATCCATCCATCCATCCACCCACCCACCCATCCACCCATCCACACTCCCATCCAGCCACCTACCCACCCACCCACCCATCCACGCACCCACCCACCCTCCCATCCATCAATCCATCCATCCACCCACCCACCCACCCACCCACCCATCCACCCTCCCATCTACCCACCCACCCATCATCCCACCCTCCCATCCATCCATCCATCCATCCATCCACCCATCCACACTCCCATCCATCCACCCACCCACCCACCCACCCACCCATCCACGCACCCACCCACCCTCCCATCCATCAATCCATCCATCCACCCACCCTCCCATCCACCCACCCATCCATCCACCCACCCACCCACCCACCCACCCCCTCCCATCCACGCACCCACCCACCCTCCCATCCATCCATCCATCCATCCATCCACCCACCCACCCACCCACCCACCCATCCACCCTCCCATCTACCCACCCACCCATCATCCACCCTCCCATCCATCCATCCATCCATCCATCCATCCACCCATCACACTCCCATCCATCCACCCACCCACCCACCCACCCACCCATCCACGCACCCACCCACCCTCCCATCCATCAATCAATCCATCCATCCACCCACCCTCCCATCCACCCACCCATCCATCCATCCACCCACCCACCCACCCACCCCTCCCATCCACGCACCCACCCACCCTCCCATCCATCAATCCATCCATCCACCCACCCACCCACCCACCCACCCATCCACGCACCCACCCACCCTCCCATCCATCAATCCACCCACCCACCCACCCTCCCATCCATCAATCCATCCACCCACCCACCCTCCCATCCACCCACCCATCCATCCAACCACTCACGCACCCACCCACCCTCCCACCTACCCACCCGTCCACCGGTCCACCCTCCCACCCACCCATCCACCGCCCTTCCTCCCTCGGCTCACACTGGACCTCAGGCCTGGAGCGGCGCGCACCCCGGGGCGGGGGGGTGTGCGGGAGCGGGCGGGTCTCCCCGGGGCGGGGAGGTGGGGCGGCGGGGCGGCCGGCCGGCGCGGTCGTGCCGCGCGGAGCCCAGCCCTCCGGCCCTCGGGCCGCCGGGCCCCACGTGACCGGCCGCCCTCGCAGTCGCGCGCACGGGCGGGCGTCTCGGCTCGGCGCGCGCCCGGCGGCCCCGCGCCCGGCAGCCGGAGCGGAGGAGGGAGCGAGCGGCCGGGCTGGAGCCGCCTGCGCGCGGCGGCGGCGAGGGCGGCGGACCCCGAGCGGCGCGGGCGAGGGTGAGGCAGCGGCCCGGCCTCGCCGCCCGCTGACGCCGCCCGCGCGGGAGCGAGACGCCGCGGGGCCGTGACCTTGGCGGAGAGGTAACGAGGGGCGCGCGGAGGCGAGGAGGCGGCGCCACCCCAGCCCTCGGGCCCCCGCCCCGCACCCACCCGCGCCCCGCGGTGCCGGGTCCCTGCGGCCGCGGCTCGGGCTCGGGCTCGGGCTCGGGCTCGGGCTCGGGCTCCGGCTCCGGCTCCGGCTCCGGCTCCGGCCCGGGCTCGGGCTCGGGCTCCGGCTCCGGCTCGGGCTCCGGCTCCGGCTCCGGCTCCGGCTCCGGCTCCGGCTCGGGCTCGGGCTCGCCTGCCTGGGGCGCCGCCGGGAGGGCGCGCGGCGCGGGGTGGCTCCCTCCGGTGCGCTCCGGGCTCCGAGGCTGCCCGGCGGTGGCTCCCCGCGGCCCGCCAGGCGAGTGCGGGCGGGCGGGCTGGACTCCCACCCGCGGCCGGAGGGGGCACCTGTCCTGGGAAGGGCACCGCTGACGCCCGCGCTGGGGGTGGGGGCCGGAGGGGGAGCCGGGCGGACTGGACGGGCGCGGGCGGCGCCCCTCGCCCTTTGGGGGGGTGGGGATGGGAGCCGTGGCTGGTTTCCCAGCGGAGCACCGAACCCTTCGAAAGCACCTTCCCGAAGACCCACTCCCTGGGGGCTGCAGCCCCGCGGCTCCTCGTCTCACGGGCCCTGGCTGCGAGGGGCGCGGTTGTGTTCAGATGTAGATCCAGTTAGGGCACGGCGTCCGCGCTGTCCCGGCCCCGCAGGTGCGCGGGGCCCGGCGGGCGGGCGGGCGGGCGCGGCGGCTGCTGAAGGCTCGCCCAGCGTCCGCCGCCTGGGGCGCTGGCCCCTCGGGGCGCCCCGAAGCCCCTCTCACCCCTTCCCCTTTGCAGGCCGACTGCGAACGCCTGCGCCCCAGAGCCGACCCAGTGTGGGGGTGTCATGGCCCAAGGGAACAGTGCCGGGCAGACCAGCAACGGGGTGGCGGACGAATCCCCCAACATGCTGGTGTACCGGAAGGTAAGAAGGGCGTCTTGGGTGTCCTTGGGAAAAGGGGGGGCAGCCGGCTCCCTGGGAGTGTGTCCCCCCCGCCGGCTGCCGTGGGAGTCCATAGCTCTCCGGCCCCGGGTGCCTTTCCTGACCCTGAACCCGGGCCCCTGCGCCGGAGGACAAGCTGGGGTGCCCATCAGAGACGGATGGAGAGACGGAGAGACGGAGAGATGGAGAGATGGAGAGATGGAGAGATGGAGAGACGGAGAGACGGAGAGATGGAGACACGGAGAGATGGAGAGATGGAGAGATGGAGAGATGGAGAGATGGAGAGATGGAGAGACGGCAGCCCGCTCCGTCCTCACACTCAGGCCCGGCCCGGCCCAGGCCACAGCCTTGAATCTGCGTCCAGCAGGAGCGGGCGGTGTGAGCATCCCCTGGGCCCCGGGTGTTGGCGCGGGGTGTCACCGCATCCTCGATAACGTGCAGTGGCTTTCCCTGTGCTGCCCCCGCGAGCTTTTGGGGTCATAACGGGAATACCGGCGGACAGACAACCCCCTGCTCCGCTGGAGTGAGGGTGTCTGTGAGTGTAGGGGATGGCCTACACGGTTTTACCCCTCACCACACAGTTCCGCTGGCCTGAATGATTGTGGTTTGTTTTTTTTTATTTGGTGTGATTTTTTTTTATAGTTTTGCTTGTGGGCATTTATGTGTGAGTGCCACATGCCCAATAAATAAATCTGTCTATAACAGATTTTATACGTTTTGTTGTTGTTGTTGTTGTTGTTGTTTGCGGGGTTGTTTTTTTTTTTTTTCTTCTTCTTTTTGCCACACACCAAGCTGACAGCTTTATGCCTTTGAGAAGGGTGCTATCAGAAACACGTTTTTAGACATTGAGCCACTGTTCCCAAGATGTATTTGAATGTTGTGCACGCTTCAGAGGGTTTGCGTAGGTAACGTCCCTCTGGTGCGAATCAGTATTACTGAAGTTGTACTACTTTGTTGGTTTTTTTTTTTTTTTTTTTTTTAATATATTTTATTGATTTTTTTTTTTTTTTTTTTTTACAGAGAGGAAGAGAGAGGGATAGAGAGTTAGAAACATCGATCAGCTGCCTCTTGCACACCCCTTACTGGGGATGTGCCCGCAACCAAGGTACATGCCCTTGACCGGAATCGAACCCGGGACCCTTGAGTCCGCAGGCCGACGCTCCATCCACTGAGCCACACCGGTTTCGGCTGTACTACTTGTTTCTATTGCATTTTACGCTGGGGTCATGCCTTCTTTTCTTTAGCATATTATCTGTAGTGCGTATCGGGCAAGATTTCTTTGCTTAACCTTAGCTCTGGTTAAAAGGAAACCATACCTGGAAACCAGGAACATTTTTAAGGGCTTTGATGAGCATGAGTTCCTTGAAGAGGCAGGCTGAGTTTCCATGGGTGGTTCGGTTAGAGCAGGGGATGGGGAACCTTCTTTTTCTGCCAAGGGCCATTTGGATATTTCTAATGTCCACCATACAAAACGATCAACTTAAACCCCAGCTTGCTATGTCCGGGCAGACATTTAATTAACTCACCCCTAATGCCTGGGCAGGGCCAGACCACATGGTTTCGTGGGCCTTGTACGGCCCGCGGGCCGGACGTTCCCCACCCCTGAGTTATAGGATCAGGACAAATCCAGACTTCCCTTCTGTGGGGCCCAGGATCAGTCCAAGGTGGTGATGAATGTGTGGAGGGAATATTGTTATTTTACTGTGAAAGTGCCTGGGCACCTTGACCCAATGCTAGCTGGGTTTTTCTCTCTAGCCTTGTGGACAGCACTATGTTGTGTGTCTGTGAAGACAGTTCGATGTGTCTGTGACAGCATAGTATGACGGAAAACAAAGGTAGAGATTAATTGCCTGGTTTAGCCTTAAAGCATCCCAAACGGATAGAGCAAGGAAAGAATCCACTTGAGCCTAAATGATTACTATTGTATTTCTCCATTGATTGAAATAACTGGCTATGTGCTCCTTCTGTGCAGAGTTGGTTCTGGGAAGAACTACTTGGGGGGCAGTTGTGTGTTTTAAAATAATTTATAAGACTTTTTTTGTTTGGTGTGATTCTGAATTTTGTAAGATGTGAGCATTGATGATTCTATCTTATAGGTGTGCGTCTTGTGGAGAGTTGAACTTTTGGGTGTGAAATTACAGTGGTTAGATAGGTCAAACTCTACATTTTTTCCCTACGTTTCACAGATTTGGGGCTGTTAATTAGAAATAAATTTTATATGACATCAATCCATGTGTCTTATTTAGCCAATTATCATGAAAATGAATGAAAAAGGAGACTGGGTGTTTTAGAAATAGTTATTGGACTATTTCGTGTATCTGAGCTTCAGGTTGCTAATTTTGAATTTACTGTATAAATTGTCTAGCACCAAATTGTTGTTTTCAGTGCTACTTGTAAATGAATAGACTATAATGATTCCACGGAGAAACTCAATGCCTCATTCTTTTAAGTGTCACTAGTATTTTGCTGGTTAAGTTTAGAACTGCTTGTGCTTCTTATTTTGACCTTTTATCAGCTCTTTGTTTAGGGCGAATGACAAGTATAATTTATTCTTAGAAAAGATGTCCCTGATAAACAATCATTGGAAAAAAATCACTTAGTTCGGTACAAATAACCGCCAGGTAATTTATATTAGGAAATGCAGTGTTCTTGGTTATCATTTGCTCGTTACCAAAGCCAGATGTTCCATGTCTGTGTGATCATACAACACGGCATCGTGGATTTCCTGTGACCGTGTTGCCTCTGATTTTTGTATCCTACGTGGTCTTTGCATGTAATATCTTCTCCGTAGAGGCTGCGTTTTCTTCTTCTTCTTTTTTAATGAATCATCACATTGTATTTTTAACTTTAAAGAGTATTCACGCTAGGCAGTTATCAATATTCATTTGGAGAGGGGCGTAGGTCGAATAGATGTATTAGGAGAGTGCCTCTGGCCCAGGGGTTGGCAAACTCACTAGTCCACAGAGCCAAACATCAACAGCACAACGATGGAAATGTCTTTGGAGAGCCACATTTTTTAAACTGAAACTTCTTCTAACGCCACTTCTTCAAAATAGACTCGCCCAGGCCGTGGTCTTTTGTGGAAGAGCCACACTCAAGGGGCCAGAGAGCCGCGGTTTGCCGACCACGGACCTAGACACTTGGTCTGAAGGCCGTTTCTGAGCTCAGCCTATTCTGTGAAAATAGACACACCTGTAAGAAAGGCGTGTAACTCGTTTCTTCTCTGGAAGAGATGGAGGGGCAGACGTGACCAGTCTCTGTGGGACACGTTTGCTGACATTTTCCGCATGAATTCGGTGCATTTGTTTCTGCAGGATTATCCGATCCGGCCAACCTTGAGGGTGTCCCATAGTGCCCCCCATTAAACACCGTCATAAAAAAGTAACCTTGGGCATTTGGAACCTTAGTTAGGGTGGTCTGCCTGGGTTTAGGGGGTCAGTGTGAACAATAGTTACAGGTGATAATAAGAGGAAGTCCCAGGAGACTAGGAAGGGATGTTTGCAAATAGATCCCCTCCAAGGCCTGAGCGATTGGCCTTCAGGTTCCTAAATTCAGGGCCTGGGAGGGGAGGCGGGCACTGGGAGAAGGAGAAACGTCTTACCGTTTTTGAGAGAATGTTAAAATGGAGTGCCTTCTCTTAACTAGCTGATTTAAAAGCACCTCTTTGCTCTGACCAGCCTGCGGACCGAAGGGTCCCGGGTTCGATTCCGGTCAAGGGCATGTACCTTGGTTGCGGGCACACCCCGAGTGGCGGGGTGTGCAGGAGGCAGCTGATCGATGTTTCTCTCTCATCGATGTTTCTAATTCTCTATTCTTCTCTCGTCCTCTCGGTAAAAAAAATCAATAAAATATATTGAAAAAAAATAAAAGCACCTCTCTGTGCCGGTTGGGGTGCCGAAAATATCGAGGGGAACACTGCGCACAGTACAATAATGATTGTCTAATCACTAGGCGGTACACCTGAAGCCGAGGCGGAATGAAATAAAAATAAAATCAAAAGGAAACTGCAAACAAACAAACAAACAAATGGACCTTTCTGGGCTAAGGGGTGTCGTCTACTGTAAATACTGTAAGTCTGAGTCGAGTGCAGACCTGTTTTCCCCTCAGGGACCCGAATACTGACATGCGTTTTGAGGTAGAACAGGAGCATCATCTAAGCTATTTCCACCAAGCAGCACACAGACACGTTCTGAGTAATAAGTTCATGATGAACTTGGGGTGATCATGAACTTGAGTCTCCCATGGATGAGCTGCTTTCTCCCCGGTTGCTGCTGTCCGTGGTCTTGGAGGGAAAGATGAGGATGTGTGTGTGGGGGGGGCCTGGATGTTATTGCCTTCATTTTCACCTCCAGCCTTCCCGAATCTAATTGACGGGGGGGGGGGGGGGGGGGGGGGGGGGCGCGGGGGTACAAATCAGAGGCTACCCACGGGCTTGATTGCCTTCTAATAGCCTCTGTGGTTGCACTGCCTGATGGGAAACGGTATTTTTAGGCGGCGTGGGTGATGGAATGTGACCACTGCTGAGAATACGGGAATAGTTTAGATTTGGACAGTTTAGCGACTTAATAAATGTTAAGTCTCCTTGAGAACACGATTTTTGGCAAACAGGCCACACACATAATTGGTCTTTGCTCCCTCTTTCCCATCAGCGAAGAGCTGCGTTTAAATGTCAGGGTTACAGATTTCTGTGTTACAAAATATCCATCTAATGATAAGATAATTGCAAATGATAGTGTGGGTACCCAGATCCTTAGGGGGAAAAAAATCCCGCTTCTCTCTGCCATTCAGCCGAGGCAATATACATATTTAATTTATCCTCCTTCAAACTTGCTTTGTCTTGTATCCTATTCAATCAACAAGTGGCTCAGGACATTGGAACTCTTAACAGGCGACCATGAACTTGATTCCAGCTCCAGGTCCAGGCTGGCCAGGTATGGCCGAGGGTCCCCTCTAGAAGCCTCTATTTCTCCATAGCTAAAGAGTGACTTTTCTGGATATATTATCCTTGGCTGGTGATTTCTTTCTTTCAACACTATGAAAGATGTGCTGTTTTTCTTGTTTGCTACAAAAATGTCTGGGACAATGGCAGCTTTGCAATGTTGGCTGGGTCCTTAATTGTCGGTTGAGGCCCTAGCCGGTTTGGCTCCGTGGATAGAGAGTGTCGGCCTGCAGACTAAAGGGTCCCAGGTTTGATTCTGGCCAAGGGCACATGCCCAGGTTGTGGGCTCGATCCGCGCCCCCCCTACCCCCCTGTAGAGGATGTGCAGGAGGCAGCCGATCAATGATTCTCTCTCATCATTGATGTTTCTATCTCTCTCTCCCTCTCCCTTCCTCTCTGAAATCAATAAAAAAAATCTATACATATAAAAGCCAAGCGACCAGAACGATGGAATGACCGGTCGCTATGACGCGCACTGCGGCGGCTGACCAGCCCGATCAACCTCCTGTGGTCCCTCCCCCCAGCCATCCTGGCCCCTGATCGTCCCCCCATCCCGATCAGGGGCGGAGTTGGCTGGCCAACCTCCCACGTTCCCTCTCCACCACCCTGCTGGCCCGGCCTGATCGGCCCCCATTGGGGCAGGCCGGCCGGACCCCATTTGTGCACGAATTCATGCACTGGGCCTCTAGTGTGTGTGTGTGTGTGTGTGTGTGTGTGTGTGTGTGTGTGTGTGTGAGAGAGAGAGAGAGAAACGGTTGAGGAGCTTTCTTAGTTTAGGTCTTTTCTGGTGATTCTTATCAAGTACAAGTTTTTTTAAGGACTCAGTATGCTGCAGCAGGAGAGTGTGGGCATTGCCGTGGGCATTGCCGTGGGCAAACTTGGTTTCAAACCTTGGTTCTGCTGCTGTGTGTGTGGCTGTGGGTTAGCACCTGACTTCTTTCACTTCAGACTCCCTGCCTATAACATGATGGAAAGTAGCCCAGCCGCCGTGGCTCAGTGGTGGAGCGTCGACCGATGAACCAGGAGGTGACGGTTCAATTCCCGGTCAGGGCACGTGCCCAGGTTTCGGACTCGATCCCCAGTAGGGGGTGTGTAGGATGCAGCCGATCCATGATTCTTCCTCATCATTGATGTTTCTCTCTCTCTCTCCCTCTCCCTTCCTCTCGGACGTCAGTAAGAATGTATTTTTAAAAGTGATGGGACATAAAAATGTTTCCTTTGTGCAGCTGTTTGATGATAAAATGAGATCGCCTCGGCAAAGTTTCCTGTGTTGAACCTAATGCGTGTTAGAGCCTCAATAAATGCCCTACTGCCCTACCTGGTTTGGCTCAGTGGATAGAGCATCAGCCTGCGGACTGAAAGGTCCCGGGTTCGATTCCAGTCAAGGGCACATGCCTAGGTTGTGGGCTCAGTCCCCAGTGTGGGGTGTGTGGGAGGCAGCCTATCGATGATTCTCTCTTGTCATTGATGTCTCTCTCTCTCTCTCTCTCTCCCTCTCTGAAATCAATAGAAATATATATTTAATAAATAAATAAATGCCCTACTACTAGTAATTATTGATATTGATACATGCTCTAATTATTATTATTATTTTCCTGTTATTGTTAAACACCTTGTGTGTGCCAGGGGGACCAATATGTTGAAGACAATTAGATAAAGAGAAATAGGCGAACAGCTTCGTTGCCGTTAATGGAGCTTTCCTGGTAGTTGCAAAAGCAGATTCCGTAGGAGGCTTTGGTGACACTTTTTTATGACACTCAGTGTTCTGTTTTGTATTATTTGGTCCTATAGAGCTCGCCTGCTTCTTTTGAATAAGCTTTCTGAGCTGTTATCTTCTATATCTCTCAAGTCCGTCACGGTTTCCTCTTGGATATTATGTAAACGACATTAAGCCTCTGGCTCCAGGAATGGGAGAGATGAGAGGAACACATTATTCCCTAATATTTCCTCTATCCGAAGTTCCCAACAGGCATCTCCTCTGGAAACGAATGCCCTTTTGTCACTTGCTCTGACTCATATACGTAGTATTTTGTGTGTTGACTTTCGGATGCTTGTTGATGAAAATCGTTGCCTCCTGTACATTGGTGGCGTGCCTACCTCGTGTCAGGTCCTGGACGTATAGTGCCTGTGTTCCTTAAAATAACGTTGCCTGTTGGTCATGAGTATCCTAGTTTCCTAATGAGAAAGCTGAAACCCATGACTTATGCCGACTGACTCATGCTCAAGGTTGTTCAGGAACTGGTGGCAGAGTTGGTGAACTCCGTGAAGGGGAGACACTGGTCTTTATTATTTTTTTTTAATATATTTTTATTGGCCCTAACTAGTTTGGCTCAGTGGATACAGCGTCGGCCTGCGGACTGAAGGGTCCCAGGTTCGATTCCGGTCAAGGGCATGTATCTTGGTTGCGGGCACATCCCCAGTGGGGGGCATGCAGGAGGCAGCTGATCGATGTTTCTCATCGATGTTTCTAACTCTCTATCCCTCTCCCTTCCTCTCTGTAAAAAATCAATAAAATATATTTAAATTATATATATATATATATATATATATATATATATATATATATATATATATTTTTTTTTTTTATTGATTTCAGAGAGGAAGGGAGGAGAAAGAGAGAAACATCAATGATGAGAATCACTGATCGGCTGCCTCACGCACACCCCCCCACTGGGGACCAAGCCCGCAACCCAGGCATGTGCCCTGACTGGAACCAAACCCGGGACCCTCCAGTCCGCAGGCTGATGCTCTATCCACTGAACCAAACCAGCTAGGGCGAGACCCCTGTCTTTTGCTGCTGTGTTCCCAGCAAAATGGCACATAGTAGGCGTCCCTGAGTAGTGACTGCATAAATGCACAAGTGAGTGAATGAACCCGCAGCTCGACCTCCCCCGAGGGGTCCCGGATTGCGAGAGGGCGCAGGCCAGGCAGAGGGACCCCTCCGGTGCATGAATCCATGCACCAGGCCTCCTCTAGTTACTAATGAAAATCTGGGGGGGCGGGGGACGACTGGATTTCTCTATAAATGGGAGTGATAACATCTAAGGAGCACTTCCTTTAAACATTTTTTTTCGTACGGATACGTTAGAATTTGTTGTTTCTCGATGATTTTGTTTAAAACTGTTTCACGTGGTAATGTACAATAAATAGTACTTGCACATGTGTCATTATGGCACAATTCAAATACCGGAGTAAAAAAATAATATAAAGGATCCCATGTACCCATCACACAATGTCAACACTTATGAACTGTGGATAAATATTGTTTCACTTACGCTTCCTCACTTCTGCTCTCCCCAGTGATTCTTGTGAAGCAAATATCAGAAAATGTTATCACTTAAGATGTGAATTCTTAGGATGTATATACGGCAGCGACGAAGCTATTGTTCATAAAGTAACAGCACATGGAGAAATAGATGCAGTTTTATTTGTTTTGATTTTATGAAATAACTGCTTTTGAGGGTATTGGGGTGAGGCAGGCAGTCCTACATCTTTTAAAGAATCGTGTAAATGCTTCAAAAAATATCCCAGACTCTCAAAATGAGAACATTCATTGTCTGTCTTTGACCTTTATTTTGTTTCCTCACCCTTTTGTTCCCAATGCACTGAAGTTTGGACAACATTAGTGAAGATAAGAGTGTTTGCTGTATTCTGAAGGTAAAAAAAAAAGAGAGAGATTTATCTGCACCAATAAAAGAGAAACATGCAAATTGACCATCCCTCCGGTACGCCCACCAGCCAATCAGATCAAGTAGGCAAATTAACCCAACAAAGATGGCGGTTAATTTGCATACACAGGTGCGGAGCGAAGACGGAAGACAATGTAGAAGGAAGCCAAGCGCTGCAGAAAGGAGCGAGGCAGCAGAGAAGGGAGGGAGGCGAGGCCTAGGCAGGCTTCACTCCAGCTGCACGAAGCCCTATTCTTTTTAAAAAGAATATATTTTATTGATTTTTTAACAGAGAGGAAGGGAGAGGGATAGAGAGTTAGAAACACCGATGAGAGAGAACCATCGATCAGCTGCCTCCTGCACACCTCCTACTGGGGATGTGCCCGCAACCAAGGTACATGCCCTTGACCGGAATCGAACCCGGGACCCTTCAGTCCGCAGGCCAACGCTCTATCCACTGAGCCACACCGGTTAGGTCAGGAAGCCCTATTCTTGCCGGAATCTTCCTGCAACAGGCCTCTAGTTTGAATACAACCAGAAACGTTTCTATTCATTTAGACCAGGGTTGCGAGATAAATTTCCAACAAATCCCTCCTTTCCTCTGAGATCTTGGTTTTGTGCAGGGACTTGCATGCGTCCTTTGGGGTGGGAGTTTGAATGGCTTCAATCAGAAGCAGTTTATCTGTTGGGAATGGATCCCAGCTCTCCTCATTAGCTGGCATTGTGTTACCGCCTTAAAACTCGTGGGCTGTTCTTACTCTGGAAGTTCATTAGAAACTATCTCACTGACTTGTGCCCATCTGGATGTGTGTGACTCAACGCTCATTGTCTCTTTATAAGCCGTGGTCAACGTCTCCCTCCTTCATCTTCCCCTCTCCCCCTTTTCTGTAATAATCGTGTTCCGCATTTTCTTTTTTAAATATATTTTATTGACTTTTTTTACAGAGAGGAAGGGAGAGGGAGAGAGAGCTAGAAACATCGATGAGAGAGAAACACCCATCAGCTGCCTCCTGCACACCCCCTACTGGGGATGTGCCCGCAACCAAGGTACATGCCCTTGACCAGAATGGAACCTGGGACCCTTGAGTCCGCAGGCAGACGTTTTATCCCAGTGGTTCTCAACCTTTCTCATGCCGCGACCCTTTAATACAGTTCCTCATGTTGTGGTGATCCCCAACCATAAAATTATTTTCATTGCTACTTCATAACTCTAATTTTGCTACTGTTAATAATCGTAATGTAAATATCTGTGTTTTCTGATGGTCTTAGGCTCTACAGCAGCAGTTCTCAACCTGTTAACCGCTAGCAGTGTCGCCTAAGACCATCAGAAAACACAGATATTTACATTACGATTCATAAGAGTAGCAAAATTAACAGTTATGAAGTAGCAACGAAAATAATTTTATGGTTGGGGGTCACCACAACATGAGGAACTGCATTAAAGGGTCGCGGCATGAGAAAGGTTGAGAACCACTGCTCTATCCACTGAGCCAAACCCGTTAGGACACATTCTGCATTTTCACCCAGACACATGGCCGCTGGAATAGAGATGGCCTTTCCCAGGCTCCCAGGCACGCCCACGTGATATATTCTGGCCAAAGAGATGGACACGGAAGAGGTGTGGCTGGTGTCTGGGAAGTGCTGTTTGAAAAAAGCGGGTTACACTGTCGTCTTTCCTTTCTCTCATTCTCGCTTCCAGGGAAGTGGTCCTGGGGCCAGGAGGTGGGAGCCAGATGCCAGAGCCACCACCGGGAATGGGCCTGGGTCCCTGGTGATTGCGGGTCAGCCTTCCGACCTGGCCTCGCTGCATCTGGTTTCATGTTGGAGAAAATGAACTTCTTTCTTTTTTCAAAATTTCACTTTTTAGAGCAGGTTTAGGTGGACAATGAAATTGAGAGGAAGGTACAGAGATTTCTCATCTACACCCTGCTTCTACACGGCCTCCCCCGTGATCAGCATTACTCAGCAGAGTGATATATTTTTACCAAGGAGGAACCTATAAATATATATATTTTAAGTGTGTGTGTGTGTTAATTGATTGCAGAGAGGAAGAAGTGGGAGAGAGAGATAGAAACATCAATGATGGGAGAGAATCATGGATCGGCTGCCTCCTGCACGCCCCACACTGGGGATGGAGCCCGCAACCCGGGCCTGTGCCCCGACCGGGAATTGAACCGTGACCTCCTGGTTCATAGGTCGACGCTCAACCCCTGAACCACAATGGCTCAGCAAGGAAGAACAATAGACAATACTTTTGCTGACTAATGTTTTATTAATAAGTAGTTCTGTAAACCAATACAGAAATGGCAGTTTTGCACGTTGCTGTGTAACTTGTTGAGTTATTACCAGTCATATTTGCTCCAAGTCCAGGAGCATTAAGCAGCCATGTCCACCCCCACCGAGCTAAAAGTACTCTTTGGACTAATCCCAAGTCTTTGGTTCTGACTTTGCTCATCAGAACTAGCTGGTTGCCTTGGATAATCGGTCTCAGTTTTAATTTCTCCATGTGAAACGTGCATGTGTTTATGCCTGTAGGAGGCAGTACCGTTGACGGAAAGCTGACTTCCAAAGCTAAGTTCTTAAGATATCACCTGGGCCCGGCTGGTGTGGCTCAGTGGTTGAGCAGCATCGACCTAGGAACCAGGAGGTCACGGTTCGATTCCTGGTCAGGGCACAGGCCCGGGTTGCGGGCCTGGTCCCCAGTGTGGGGCGTGCAAGAGGCAGCCGATCTATGATTCTCTCTCATCATTGATGTTTTTCTCTCTCTCTCCCTCTCCCTTCCTCTCTGAAATCAATAAAAACATGTTAAAAAAATATGATCCGGTTGCTGGAATAACTTTTCCCTCTTGCCCAGTAACTTGAGAGATGTTATTCGCCTCTCAACATTGGAGACTGTCCTTTACAAGCGTCTTTAGTTGCTTGCTGTGCTCTTTAATTTCATTTGGGTTAGCCCTACTTATGAGTTTGGAGATTGGAATAATCAATGTGCCGAAAATTAATTGCCCCACGGATATTCTTTTTGATTGTTTGGAACACCAGACTGGCAGAACCCAGCACCCTGCCTGCTGATGGTTAATGACTCCTAATCTGTCATAATTTAATAATGCTTGTGGAAATTAGTGTTTGCTTTCTTTTGTGTTTGCGTATATTACAGAAGCTTTGAGGAACTCAACTGATGATTCTTGAAATGACTTTAGAACTACTGGTAGGGCCTTTTGCCAAGACATCTCCTTTTTTATTGTAATTCTCTCTTTTGTAAAAGATACAGAATGGCATTGCGTTCAAAGAAAATTGAAAATTCATGGACTTTCTTATACTACTTTTTAAAAACTACAGTATGCAACCCGGCCGGCGTGGTTCAGTGGTTGAGCGTCAACCCATGAACCAGGAAGTCATGGTTCGATTCCCAGTCAGGGCACATGCCCAGGTTGCAGGCTCCATCCCCAGTGTGGGGCATTCAGGAGGCAGCCAATCAATGATTCTCATCCTTGATGTTTCTCTCTCTCTCTCTCTCTCTCTCCCTCTCCCTTCCTCTCTGAAAACAATAAAAATAATATTTAAAAAAAGGAAATATAGCGCATACCTTTAAATAATTGTTAAATTATTGAGGAGTCAATTCATGACTATTAGGCACAGTAAAAGGTATGCCATAGTCTAACATTTAAGCAGTGTTTACAAATTTACAAAGTGCTTTTACTGATATGGCTTCATTTTAGCCCTCACCGTTATCCTGCGGGGGTTATGATCCTCGTTGTGGGCGGCAGATGAGAAACCTCAGCCTCAGACGTTGTCAAGGTTATGGATAAGGACACATGAAATGCGTTATTGCTTTAGATCCTTCCTGAGCTGAGGGCGAAGAGGGAAGAGGCTGTGAAAATGGCCAGTTCTCGTCTCCCTCCCCAGCTAGAGCCGGAATGGTCTCCCCTCTGTCTGACCTCCCTCAGCAGTTCCCATCCTCAGGGGAGGTCATGCTCAGACGCCCAAAGCACAAGTTAATTCCTTATATTGATGCAAAAATCTAGTTTTCTGGCGCTCTTTCCCACGGTGCGGATTCCCATTCCTGGGTTTCCATGGCCTGTGTCTAAAGGCTTTCAGGGAAGAACACTTCCCCCATGCGAACATCGCTGTCCTCGCTTTCCCGGCCTTCTCTTCGCAGGATTAATGCTTCTGTTCCATTTCGCTCTGCCTCACTTGACAGACTCATTTTCCTACCTGTCAGCCTTCTCCGGAAACGCCAACAGGGTGATGCCTCACTTCACTCCAGTCCTGTGCGTACAGTTTCCTTTACTACCCATCATCTTACTACTTTTTTTTATTTTTATTATTGCTTAAAGCAGTGGTCGGCAAACTCATTAGTCAACAGAGCCAACTATCAACAGTACAACAATTGAAATTTCTTTTGAGAGCCACATTTTTCAAACTTAAACTTCTTCTAACGCCACTTCTTCAAAATAGACTCGCCCAGGCTGTGGTCTTTTGTGGAAGAGCCACACTCTAGGGGCCAAAGAGCCGCATGTGGCTTGCGAGCCGCAATTTGCCGACCACGGGTTTAAAGTATTACAAATAGTAGTACATATGTCTCCTTTTTTCCCCCATTGACCTTCCCCCGGCCTCCCCGCCGGCACATGCCCTCACCCCGCCCCCCAGTGTCTTGCGTCCATTGGTTATGCTTATATGCATGCATACAAGTCCTTCAGTTGATCTCTTAGGGCCCTCCCTCGCCCCCCCTCCCCAACACTCATGGGCCCTAGCTGGTTTGGCTCAGTGGACAGAGCCTCAGCCTGCGGACTAGGGTCCCGGGTTTGATTCCCGGTCAAGGGCACATGCCCGGGTTGCGCGCTCAATCCCCAGCGTGGGGCATGTAGGAGGCAGCCAATCCATGATTCTCTCTCATCATGGATGTTTCTATCTCTCTCTCCCTCTCTCTTCCTCTCTGAAATCAATAAAAATATATTAAAAATAGAATAAAACTGCGTGGTACTCTTACAAATGTTGAAAAGTGAATCCCTTAAACATGTAGGGACTGGAGTGGAGGCTGAGGGTGCATTGGGTGGGAGAGAAGATCAGTGTGATTGTGGCCCAAGATCAGTTTCCGACACTAGATTGTACCCTCAGTCCATTCCAGTGTTAACCTTCCTGGGCCGACAAAAATCCCCCCTCTTCCCGCCAAACTCCCCTGCATCTTATTGATGTTTCTCTATGATGCTCCTCGTTTTTCCTCGGGGCGTTACCATAAATCTCCGTGCTGTGTGAGTGAATGAAGAGCCACTGTAGGACTCCCCGATTCCCTGAATCTGAGCTTCACTGCTCATTTTACTTCCCTGTCCAACTTCTGGCTGGCTCCTAAAATTGCCCTGAGCTCTACCCATAAGTGGCTGCTTATTTATATTTCTCCTGTTAGAAAGACGATGGATTAATCAAAAGTAATAAGTAGTTGCAGAAATAAAAGGGCAAAAAGGATTGCTAGATACCAGATCTACAACTCAGTCTTAGGGTATGTAAAAGTGGATAAGTCATAGTAAGAATAAGGACAGGAATAATAATGTTGTTGTTAATCCTCACTCGAGGATATGTTTCCATTGATTTTTATTTTTTAAAGTATATTTTATTGATTTTTTTTTTTTTTTTTTTTTTTTTTTTTTTTTTTTTTTTTTTTTTTTTTTTTTTACAGAGAGGAAGGGGGAGAGAGAGAGAGTTAGAAACATCAATGAGAGAGAAACATCAGCTGCCTCCTGCACACCCCAACTGGGGATCCAGCTCGCAACCAAGGTACATGCCCTTGACCGGAATCGAACCTGGGACCCTTGAGTCTGCAGGCCGACGCTCTATCCACTGAGCCAAACCAGTTAGGGCTTCCATTGATTTTTAGAGAGAGAGGAAGGGAGAGGGAGAGACAGAGAGAAACATCGATGTGGGAGAAACACGCTCTGCCTTCTCCGAGCCTTTCCGGGGGGGCCCCAAGAAGAAGGCAGACTAAATGAGGTGCTTCTTTGCGCCTCACTCGGTTGATGTACTCCCACCACCGAGGCATTCCTTCTCGCCCGCAGTCTTTTCCAAGTGGCAGCGAGACCGAAGATGAGGCTCCTGGTGGCACCTCTGTCTGGGTACAGACCTTAAGGGGAAACTGAGGTTGCCAGGGCTTCGAACAGTTGAATGGCTTTTTGGAGGCAGCTAATGGCTCGTGGGGAAGCCAACCTTGGCTGGGCGAGGTGGCAAAGAGATTTCTTCGTTTTATCACAGTATATCCCCGTCACCCTGTGCTGTAGATATTTAGCAGTGTGACCTCTAGAGTAGAGGGTACATGGAACACGGTAAAGAAATAAATTATAACGTAATGATTAGTCCCGGCTGGGGAGCTCAGTTGGTTAAGAGTGTTGTCCCAATACGCCAAGGTTGTGAGGTCGATCCCCAGTCAGGACACATACAAGAATCAAGCAATGAATGCATAAATAAGTGGAGCAACAGATGGATGTTTCTATCTATCTATGTATCTATCTATCTGCTTACCTATCATCTATGTTTATCAATCTATCTGTCATCTATCTATATCTTTCTCTCCTCTTCCACTGTCTCTCAGATCAATAAAAAAAAGTAATGGCTTTTTGAAGTCATCCTATTTACCTGGAGAAAGGCGAAAATTTACATTTTTCTGTATGATTGATTGACATATATATTCTCTTTCCCTCTCTGTTCCTCCTCTCAATGCTTTTCCTAATTTTTTAAAAAAAAAATATTTTATTTTTCTTACAGAGAGGAAGGGAGAGGGATAGAGAGTTAGAAACATCGATGAGAGAGAAACATCCATCAGCTGCCTCCTGCACACCCCCTACTGGGAATGTGCCCGCAACCAAGGTACATGCCCTTGACCGGAATCAAACCTGGGACCTTTCAGTCTGCAGGCCGACGCTCTATCTACTGAGCCAAACCGGTTAGGGCTCAATGCTTTTGCTAACTTAAGGGAGGTAAAGTGATAGTAGCCTGTGAGCGGGATGTCGTCCTACAACACGAGACACGCGCATGCTCAAGGAGCAAACCTAAGATCTGTGCAGGATGCTGCGGAGTCTGCCAAATGGTCTCTGTAGCAAGGTTGCCAGTGACGGCAAAGGAGAGACATCCTGTTGCCAACAGGCTCTTGTTTGCCTATTCCTCCTTGCTGCAGGGGTCTGTTGAGAGCAGTTTAAGTTATATTATCACGAACTGCAATCTGCCCAAATTATCTGGGCAGATTCTGATTGTTGTACTGGAGTTTGGGTTCTGTTGCAGGATATTGTAAGGAAGCCTTAGCTCAGGGTTTCAGGACCTTGGACAGCTCCCAGGCCAGCTTCATAAAGTACTAGTAGTATCTACTTCTCTTTGGCATTTTCATTTGCCTTTATTTATTTTTTTAATTTGTCTTCACCTTGTACTTCACCCTTTGTACTTCCTCAGAACATTAAAGGACACGGACTCGCTCCTGATGGTCTGATTGCAAGTTTTTGAGATGGGAATCTAATTACCTAGTTCAGTGGTCGGCAAACTCATTCGTCCACAGAGCCAAATATCAACAGTACAACGATTGAAATTTCTTTTGAGAGTCAAGTTTTTTAAACTTAAACTTCTGCTAACGCCACTTCTTCAAAATAGACTCGCCCAGGCTGTGGTATTTTGTGGAAGAGCCACACTCAAGGGGCCAAATTGCCGCATGTGGCTCGCGAGCCGCGATTTGCCGACCACGGACCTAGTTTATCTTTTAACACTTGGGCATAGTTTTGTCACTGCCTAATGAGCGCATTGGCTGCCCTGAGTGAGGGCCCAGTTTTTATTCTTATAACGCGACCGAAGGGAAAGGAGAAGGTCCTGGTTTTAGACCTGATCCTCCAGGCCAGCTCCTTCAGCAAGGGGGGGGGGGGGGGGGCGGGTAGGGGACACAGGGTCTGACAGGTACCGCTCCGGTTTGCAGGAGGGAGGTGTTGTGTTTTGCGAATGCATGGCTGGTTGAGAGAAATAAATTATCATAACCATCTGTTGGTATTTAAAACTAGAGGCCCGGTGCATGAATTCATGCACATCCTGATTTTTTTTTTTGCAGGGGGCGCATGGTTGGGGATGGGGCTGGCCGGGTCGTTGGCGGGTCAGCCCCATCCCCTGGTCAAGGGGACAATTTGCATATTACCCTTTTATTATATAGGATATTGTGCATTGGCCAAAACCTAGTGTATTCACTGGCACTTAATATAACCACAGAAACATATTATCAAGACATTTTATCACATAATCAGATGCTTCGGTTCTTAAACTTCTTTTTATTTCCAAATAAAATATCAGAGTAGTTTGAGGTTTGCCCTACATGAGAATAAATCCCGTATTTAAATGACTACATTAACAAAAATGCCGTGGCTTTTGTTTGCTACTTTGATAAGATTTACATCTCGTTCTTGCTGTCAGATGAATTTAGTAATTGTTTTCTTTCTCAGCCCTGCCGAATTGACTTCTATTTTTTCAGAGTATCCTGAGACTGTAGCATAACAATTTAAGGTCTGCGTACGATTTGTGATTCTATTTGTATTTGTTCCTCTGGTGGGGATTCATGAGTGATAATACCTTTATCTCACATTTTATAGAATATTTTTGCTAGAGGAAAGGAAAACTATTGACAATATGAGCATATAGCACTGATATTTAGCTACTCTCTAATGTAATGGCCTAGCACCTTTAATAGTAATCATGTCGGTGTTACCATTTAATGCCATGAGGGCCTTAACGTTTTGTGTGGTTGGATCTTAAAGAATGTCTGAGGGGTTGCTCAAGGCTCAGTTCACCCATCAAGGTTCAGTTCACCCACTAAGGGCAATGCATGAAGCTGAGGATTAAATTCAGGGTGGCAGATAATATTAAACTGTTTAACTTGAATTTATACAAGTAGGATATTCAAACATCAGAATTTTTTCATTATATTTTTTATACAGAAAGTAAACAAGTGGCAGATAAAGTGCTATCTGTATTCACTCAGACAACTTCTGATATCAGTTATAGGGTGAACAGTCAACCAATATCTTACAACATCCGAAACTATCAAATAATGGTATCAATTTGTGTGATATGTGGAGAAATGAAATAATCCTTGAGTCTTCTGAATAAATTTTTCAAATATGTTTTTATTGATTTCAGAGAGGAAGGGAGAGGGAGAGAGAGAGAGAGAAACATCAATGATGAGAGAGCATCATGGATCGGCTGCCTCCTGCACATCCCCCAGGGGGGACTGAGCCCACAACCTGGGCATGTGCCCTGACGGGGAATCAAACTGTGACCTCCTGGTTCAAAGGCGATGCTCAACCGCTGAACCATGATGGCTGGGATCTCTTTCTTTTCATTTATCCTAATTAAAAATAACACTGTCTTTCTCCAACCCACTAATAATATGTGACCTTAATGGAAACTTGGACAACTTAGAAAAAAATAAAATAAAACACTGTTTATAATCCCTGCATTTAGAGACACCAGTGACATTCCTATTGTGGTGTATTTTCTTTTTAAAAAAAAATATATTTTATTGATTTTTTTATAGAGAGGAAGGGAGAGGGATAGGGAGTTATAAACATTGATGAGAGAGAAACATTGATCAGCTGCCTCCTGCACACCCCCTACTGGGGATGTGCCCAAAACTGAGGTACATGCCCTTGACTGGAATCGAACCCGGGACCCTTGAGTCCGCAGGCCGACGCTCTATCCACTGAGCCAAACCGGTCAGGGCAGTGTATTTTCTTATAGATCTAAAAAATACCGACATTTAACAGATGCCAGTGATATTTTCATGTGTTCTTGTATTTTTTTTTATGTCAGTATTTCATATTTACATTCATTGGATGTAGAACATGAAGAAAATGAAAGAATATGACAATAAATCGTCATTAAATGGCTCTTCCTCTAGAAATGGAGAAGGAAATTAACGTTTATGGAAACGTACTAGGTTTCTCATATTAAAATATTCTCGGTCAGTGACGTTAAAGTTGTCAGGGGGACTCAGACTCCAATCTCTAGAAGAGAGGGGGTGCCTGTGGGTGCCGCCATGTCTGCATGGACTTCCTGTGGCAGCTTTGGTTGTTCACGCCGTCATTTTAACAATCTGATGAATCCCTTGGAAAAAAAAAACAAAAAGAATCACTGATGAACCCTCTGCCTTACTTGAGTAATTCGTGCCTCAGTTGCCCTTCATCTGATCACCTGCTTTCACTCTTGTGTTAAAAAGTCAGATGCCATGTATTTTTGAAGGGCCGAGCCCAGGCAGCCTTTTACGCCGCTCGTTGAATAACCAAACACGCATTGCTTTGTCCCTGATTTAAAAATAACACAGATTTCGGTTATTTCTGTTTTTAAAACAGCAGTCCAGTACTGCAGGTGTTCATGATGGGAGCACTTAAATGTTGGCAAGTGCCTCATGCATCTAAGAATACTTTAAAATGCTGTCAAATACGAGATCTGACTCTGTAAGGCAGAGTTCTTAGAGGTCATCCACCCAATCAATACATTCCATCCAAGTCTTATTTTATACTTATTTTATACAATACTGGCCAGTGTTGCTCAGTGCCTGAGCATTGACAGCATTGACCTAGGAACCTGGAGGTCATGGTTTGATTCCCAGTCAGGGTACATGCCTGGGTGGCAGGCTTGATCCCCATTAGGGGGCATGCAGGAAGCAGCCGATCAATGATTCTCTCTCATCGATGAGGTTTCTCTCTCTTTCTCTCCCTCTCCCTTCCTCTCTGAAACCAATTAAAAAAATATTTTAAAAGTGGCCCTAGCCTGGTCGGGCGGGTGCAGGAGGCAACCAATCGATGTGCTTCTCTCACATTGATATTTCTCTGTCTTTTCCTCTCTCTTCCACTCTCTCTAAAAATCAATGGAGAAATATCCACAGGTGAGGATTTAAACCAAGTGAAATGTTACAGATGTGTATAATTTTATCTTAGAACTTTATTATCAAAACTGAGATCTCCCATTTGTGTTTGATATTTGGATTCCAATACCAACTTAATAATTTTAACCTGTTGTCCATATATATATATTGGTTTGGCCCTTTTCCATCAGAATTATTGCTCTTTGGTTATTAAGCCTTGGAGGTAGGGGACATGTCTGTCATACACAGACCAATGTGTTATACAAGGAGTAAGCATCATACTCAAACTCTCGATTGAGAAGGAAAAATGGGTTAGAGCAGTGGTTCTCAACCTTTCTAATGCCGTGACCCTTTAATACAGTTCCTCATGTTGTGGTGACCCCCAACCATAACATTATTTTCGTTGCTACTGCATAACTGTAATTTTGCTACTGTTAATGAATCGTAATATAAATATCTGTGTTTTCCAATGGTCTTAGGCTCTATAGCGCTAAGGATGTCCTACTGCGGCTTAAACTGTTAGTCGGACATCCCCCGAGGGCTCCCGGGCTGCCAGAGGGATGTCTGACTGCCAGCTTAGGCCCAATACCCCAGGGAGCGGGCCTAAGCCGGCAGGAGGACATCCCCCGAGGGGTCCTGGACTTCGAGAGGGCACAGGGCGGAGGGACCCCCCCCTGCCCCCGCCCTGAGTGCACGAATTTTCGTGCACCGCGCCTCTAGTGTGTGTGTATGTGTATATGTGTTTGTGTGTGTGTGTGTGTGTGTGTGTGTGTGTATGTACATATTTTTTTTTTCCTATTTTAAATAGCAAAATGGGATCACAGTTACTTTTGTCTTCCATGGACTAGACGGGGTTTGGCCGGGAGGCCGGGCTGGCCTTGTTTCTCCCTTCCGGTCACTCTGCCCTGGGCTGCAGGCTGGGGAGAGCGCTCCGTGCCTCCTCACCCCTTCCTCTCATCTCCCTGGCAACCGCAGCAGCCCTGCATCTGGTGGCATCACTGTCTGAAGGGGCCCTTGAACAAGAATCCAGTTCACTGTGCTCTCACTTATCCCTCATGCCCCTCAGGCCAGGGCGTGCCCATCCATGCGCACACTTGCGGCATACCATCCCCACCGTGAACTCAGTTGTTGGAATGAGGTGAGGAGCGGGACACATTTCCTTGTTGCTTCCTCTGTCTGTACCCCGAGGCCGAGGGAGCCTCTGACTTTCCCCAAGGACACCGGGGGGGGGGGGGGGGGGGGGGGGGAGCGTTGGATCGGCCCGTCTCCTCAGAAGGCATCCCATTCATCAGCCACTCATTCAGAAATATTGACTGGCCGTTGAAGCGTGTCCGACGGCGCGGGTCCTAGGAGACACAGCACAGACACACGCGAGCGAGGACCCCGCGTCGATGGCATTTCTGTCCCAGGGCAGACATTCACGCCTTGATGTCAGTCGTGGGTGGGGCCCCGTGGGAGGCTTGCCGTAGGACGCGGGATGGATGGCCTGTCCTCTCTTTTTGTCCTCAGATTTTCATTTCCCGAAGGACATCTGTGTCTGTGAGTTGGTTTCGATGAATAACACAAGCCCTCTTAGCATTTCATGGCGATCTCTGGGTGAGTGAATGGGGATCTGTTTGCAAGCCTCTTTTCTGCCGTTGTCAGTAGGAAGGACTGGGGTAATGGATGCCCTCCACACCAGCTGGTGCTTCTTTCTGTGCCATGCGCATTTGTTTTCCATCTCCCTTGGCGGTTGGTTACACCGAATTCCCATTGGAATCTTCCTCCGTGTGCGGCTCGCTGTTAATAGGTCAGTGAATGGAATAAGTTTTCCTTGACCTGCTTCTAAATTCATCAGGACAGAGGAGGGAGAGTGCCCTTTTAGGGCCCACTCGTGGTATTTGGGAGGTTTTCATGATCCTCTCTAAATGACTCGTTCAGGAAATTGCACATAGCGATGGGAGAGGAACAAGGACGTTTTCGATGGCCATGCTCGTCATTCAAAGCAGAAAGACATAATATCTGAATCATGAGAAACACAATAGAATCTTTCAGTAAAAACCCATTCAAGCCAAACACCACACTCAACAGGTGAGCAAATACTGATTTGCCTGCCAAGGGCGGCGACTTTATTTTTACAGCCTCTTTCCCTTGCAAAGTTACGGAGTCACATGAGAGGCTCCTCGGTCGTGCTAATATGTCCTCGTCTCGGGTTGTTCTTGGTGGATTTGCAAATGTGAGCATCCGTCGATTTCAAGGGGTGGAAATTGAAGCTGTATTTTGAAATCGAGAGTGGACTAAGTCTCACAATCCTCTCTGTTTCCTGCAAAACGATGCTGGGTGTGTAACAGTACACCCTTCAAATCGTTTCTGAAATATTCCTGTTGCCATAGCAGCCAAAGCCGCTGATGGAATTTATATACAAAGCTCTCAGAAAGGAGGTTTGCCAAGAAGTCTTGGGATAGTTGGCTTTCTCGTAGCTCACCTTGAAATTTTTCTTTGCTGGTAAGTCCTCTGCATTTATTCTAGCAGCTAAGATAGTGGTATTTTTCTGAGCTAACAATATGTACCTGTCATTGAAGTAACACACATGGCATGGTCCTTGTGGGAACTGGGCAGAATAACGGAAAACGAATTTTCCTGGAAAACAAGGAGACTAGAAACAAACTTAGGAGTGTCAGAGGTTAGAAAGGGACTCTGGAACTGTATTAGCTCAGGTCAGTTATCCCTTATTTCTTTTTTCTTTCTCTTTTTACTCTTTTTTAAAATACACACTGAGTGGCCAGATGATGATGATCTCTGAACGCATAATCATCTGGCCACTCAGTGTATATCCTATATAATAAAAGGCTAATATGTAAATTGCCTCCTCGACCAGGAGTTCGACCCGCAGGCAGGCCGGCCAACCGCCCATATCCCCTCCCCCTGGCGGGCCTACACTCTCACACACACACACACACACACACACACACACACACACACACACACACACACATATACATACACACACACCACACATATTGAGTGGCCAGATTATTATACATTCAGAGATCATAATAATCTGGCCACTCAGAGTGTGTGTGTGTGTGTGTGTGTGTGTGTGTGTGTGTGTGTATTATTGATTTCAGAGAGGAAGGGAGAAGGAAAGAGAGATAGAAACATCAATTATGAGAATCATTGATCTGCTGCTTCCTGCACGCCCCCTACTGGAGATAGAGCTGAAAACCCAGGCATGTGCCCTTGACCGGAATCAAACCTGTGACCACTTGGTTCCTAGGTCAATGCTCAACTGCTGAGCCACGCCCGGCTGGGCTTATATTTCTCTCTCTCTCTCTATCTCTCTCTCTCTCTTTCTCGCTCTCCATCCTCACCTGAGGATGTGTTTATTGGCTATAGAGAGAGAGAAGGGAGAGAAGATTCCATCAGGAATGTATGGGAAACCCTGATTTTGTTGGGAGGAGTGAGATAGGGAAGGTGTCCCGGAGCTGAGACGTTGAAGCTGTGGCTGAAAGAACTGGTTGGTGTCAGTGGGACCAACTCTACTTGGGTTCATTGACCTTATTCCAACTTTTCAGACATAATGTAAATTCCCTCATCAAGGACTCCTGGCCCTCTCATAGTTTGTAATTAATTCTTTTTGTGATTAGACATTTAATATCGGTCTTCCCTAGCGATCCTCAGTTCGGAGGTTACATTTTTTTTTATCATCTGGATGTGAATGACTTTGAATTATTTTGTGAGTGCTCTTCTATGTCCCATTGGATGCAGTCCAACCAACTTCTCCTTTGAGGGGAGCAAATGTATTTCAATTAATGGGCTGGTGGCAGGTCCAGGAGGAAATGAACGAGACTTGACTTGAAAAATTTTCGGTGCTGCTCTGGTTCCCTTTAATACACGATTCTGGTGGTTTTCTGATTGACCTTTTCCCAAAACTATTAATAGATTGCTTTGCCATTTACAGGGATAGCACACCCGTATTTCAATGCTTGCTTCAGGTCTAGTGGTAATTAAACTTGGCAACACGTTTAGAGTTCTTCCTTCCCCATTTCCTTGGGCACCTTCAGACTGCGGTGGGTGCCACTTCTGACACTTGGATGTTACTTTCTTTGACCCTGTTCCTTAAAAAAGACTGCTGTTACCTCCTCTCTCAGGAGTAGGAATGTCTTAGTAGAAAAATATTTGTGTGACACATCTAAAATGCTGCAACTCCCTACATCCAGGTTACAGAGGGACTTGGAAGGTTTATGAAATCAAGCTGTGGGTCATTTACTACCGTAATTGTTCCCATGTCAAAAAGCCTATCTAATAAAAGAGTAATATGCAAAATGACCATCACTCCAACACACAAGATTGCTGCCTCCATGTGGTCATAGATGGCTGCCCCCATGTGGACACAAGATGGCCACCACAAGATGGCCAGCAGGGGAGGGCAGTTGGGAGGGACCAGGCCTGCAAGGGAGGGCAGTTGGGGGCGATCAAGCCTGCAGGGGAGGGCAGTAAGGGGTGACCAGGCCGGCAGAGGAGGGAAGTTGGGGGCGACTGGGCCTGCAGGGAAGGGCAGTTGGGGGGTGACCCAGTCTTGCAGGGGAGAGAAGTTGGGGGGGACCAGGCCTGCAGGGGAGGGCAGTTAAGGGTGACCAGGCCTGCAGGGGAGGGTAGTTAGGGGCAAACAGGCTGGCAGGGGAGCAGTTAGGCATTGATCAGGCCGGCAGGGGAGTGCTTAGGGGGTGATCAGGCAGGCAGGCAGAAGCAGTTAGGGGCAATCAGGAAGGCAGGCAGGAGAGCAGTTGGGAGCCAGCAGTTCTGGATTGTGAGAGGGATGTCCCAGATTGGAGAGGGTGCAGGCTGGGCTGAGGGACACGCCCCCACCCCGTGCATGAATTCATGCATCAGGCCTCTAGTTGAGATTTTAAATCAGGTGGCCAGGGGAAGACCTGACTGTGAAGCTAACCTTTGAATACAGATGTAAAGGGAGTGAGAAAGGTGCTATCAGGGGTTAAGTGTCCAAACAGAAGGAGCAACGAGAGGGAAATTTCTGGAGAGAAAAGATGCCTGGCAGGGTCAGGGGACAACAAGGAGGCCAGAGGGGCCTAAGTGGAAGGACCAGCAGGAAGAGGAAGAGGATGAGGAAGAGGATGAGGTCAGATTCGTAACAGGGCCTTCTAGGGCTGTGTGTGCTGCCTGAGGACACATAAGGAATGGAGAGAGAGGGAGGGAGGGAGGGAGAGAGAGACTTGTTTATTCAAATGGCTTTTCTGCTGGAGCCTGAAAATTCACCATTAGATTCATTTTCATTCACTGCCTTCCATTTTAAAGATGCAAATATTCACAGGCCAGGTAGGAAATTGTGAGTCTCCTGGGAGAAAGGGACCATTATAATTCCTCTGTTTTTCTCCAAATACTTTTTTTATCGGAGACGATGCTCAATAAACACTGATTGTCCGCACATTCACGAAGCAGAAATGAAGCAACCGAAGAGAAGGCTTGGGATGATTCATATTGTTGCTTGAGTATGCAAATCTCACCTAATTGCCAGAATTGCTTCTGAAACCCATTTAGCCAAATGAAACAGGGGAATTGAGAATTGGAAATAAAATTAGCATTTCCAAGCCATTTCTTAAACTCTGTGGCAAGAACAATAGTTGTCATTCTGGCCAGAAAGATATATCTGTACCTGGGACTAGAATCATATTAACCTTGCAGGAGCTAAATGTGCCAATGGCAAGTGTTACCCCAAGTTAATTGTGTTTAGGCTAAGCCTTTTTATAGATTCTGTTTGAGGTCCCTAGAGTCTTCTGTGCTCTGATCCGTTCTGAGGTGATCTTAAAGGCACTTCAATAATTTCCAAGTTCTTTAGGACAAGTCTTCCTGTGACCTCTGGGTTCCTTCTACCAACAGGAAGTTAGGACATAACAAAAGCTCTAAATGGGGGAAGGCCATACATATAATTGGATCCCCTCAGTCTCTCACATACAACCTCATCACTGTTTCCTGGCCATTAGTTAGCATGGGGCATTTGCATCATAATTTAACCCACACAGTATTTAATAGATTCAGTAAAAGTTTCAAAAGACTGCCTCCATTTGAATTATTGGTACACACACACGTGCACATCTACACTAATAGTAAGATGCAAATTGATCGTACCTTTGCGACGCCCACCAACCAATCAGGAGTGAGCATGCAAATCAACCCAACAAAGGTGGCAAGTTAATTTGCATGTGCAGGCACCAAGCGGCCGGGGGCGGGGTGGGATGCTTGCGTCATCACCATGGTGACGACGCAGGCGTTCCTGGGCAGCGTGGGAAGGCGGAAAGGCGGCTCCTGCTGGAGCAAAGGTGGTGCCGGCAGCCAGGGGAAGGAAGGCCCATTCTTGCACGAATCTTCATGCATCGGGCCTCTAGTATATATATAAGCACAAAAGGCATATGTATGTGCTTTAAAATAAAACACTTTTTATTCACCTGTTTCTGGAGTTTCTACCGAGTGCTTAGAAAATGTTAGGCGTGCCACAAGTAAATAGGAGTTGAATGAATGCGTGAGTGTTTCAGACATGAACCTTAGTCCCACACCGTGTGGGACAGTCCAGAAGACAAGTCACATGCTCTGTACTGAGGGAGGGTCCCATGCAGGTGAAACAGCCATGGCTCCATAGGAGAAAGCTCCAGAAGCAAATGAGTACGCAGCAGTGACGAAGCACTGCATGGAGCTTGTACATGAAAGGAAAAGGAACGGAAAGATCCACCCAGTCACGGAGCCAAGGTAATTCCGATAAAAGCCATGTCCAAAAACCAGAGAACGGAGTCCGTGTGTGTGATCCTGACAACACCCACTTCCCCAGTCCTCGGGGTTTAGCGCGCCGATGTAACGAGGCACTTCCAATTATTTTCAAAATCATGAAGACCTGGCGGGATATCAGCGCGCTGAAGCTGCAAAAAAACCAGTTTTTATGAAAGGTGGATAACAGTCTTCAAAATGGGGTTGTTATCCTCAGAACCACAACAGGATTCAAATGAGACAGGGCACACGGATGGCAAATGCCCTGGGTCTCTCATATCCCAAGTCGAGAATTCTGAGGTTTGTCATGACTCACAGTTCCCTGAGAGCTCTCCGCAGAGTCCCCTACAAATCAAAAGCAGCTCTGTTTCATCCTCTGGGAACCAGGGCGCGCGCACGTGTGTGTGTGTGTGTGTGTGTGTGTGTGTTTGAAACCAGTCTGTCTTGTACACTGACAGGCAGGGGGGAAAAAGAGGGAGCTAAATATATATTGCTCCAGTTTAGTGCCTCAGATCAGGGTGACCTGGATGCTCATATTTTATCTCAGGATTCCATCCAAGTAATGGAAGTTCCGTTGTTTTCCTGAGACTCCGTGTCTGTCCCAAGCTTACCATTGGCTTGTCTGTCCTTGCTTCCCTGTGCCCCAGTCCTCGTCTTGGGACTGGTCCACGTCCATTCTTTCTCTTGCTTGTCCAGCTCATGCACACCCATCTCAGAGCCCTGTCGCCCACCCCAACCCTCCCGCACTGACTGTCTCCTCCCGAGACTAGATGCTGATCTCGTAGGCCTGCCTCTGGCCCCACCTCCTATGGCAGTTCCCACGTCCCATGGCGGCTCCCCATCCGCCCACTGAAACCTTGTCTGCATCGTCTTGACCTTCGCTGCCTTCCACTCTCCTGGACGCCCTGCACCACCCTGCCTTGTGGATACTCAGAATCAGCCAAGGGCTTTTACCTTTGCCCATCACAGGTCGGTTTTGATTGCCTTCTTTCCACCCCATGGGGGAGGGGTAGAGTCCCATCTGAGGGTTGTAGATATGGCAGAACACACAGCATCTGGCACTGGCTGGAGGGGCAGTTGAATAAGCAGGTGCACTCCCAGCCCCCGGGGAGACACTGCTCCAGGCAGAGCCACTGGAGGCGGCACTTGGGAGCAGCATGAATGAGGAGGGCACGTGGGAGGCAGCCCTTGTCATAGCAAGAGGTTAAGGTGAACCCTGGTTCTTTTTTTTTTAAATATATTTTTAAATTGATCTTTTAGAGTGGAAGAGAGAGGGATAGAGAGTTAGAAACATCGATCAGCTGCCTCCTGCACACCTCCTACTGGGGATGTGCCCGCAACCAAGGCACATGCCCTTGACCGGAATCGAACCTGGGACCTTTCAGTCCGTAGGCTGATGCTCTACCCACTGAGCCACACCGGCTAGGGCTTAGCCCTGGTTCTTATGGGAGGAGGTGAGCGGCTTGCTGGGATACTTCCATGGGCTGGCGGGGAACTGAGCCCACTCCTCAGGGGTAGGCAGGAACTGCTTGGTGAGGAGGGCTCTTCAGCGAGGGGACCTCATTGGTGGGAGCGCCCTGGGGAGGGGAGCTTGTACCAGTAGTTAAGACATCCCAGACCCTTATTTTCCCCAGATGTCAAGACACATATACTATTGGGCCTTCATTTCAGACCTTAATTTTAGGGTCCTTACTATGTTTGTGAGCTTACGTCACCTCCATCCTTCCCTGCCCCACCCGCTGCATTTAGCTTTCCATCTCTTGTGGCATCATGGGAGAAAGTCAGCTCACATCGAGCTACTTGGGGTTGTGAAGTAATACAGCTTGATGGAGACATCAAGATTGTCTACTGGAATCACTTGGTTTCCTAGCCGAGGGGTTGAGCTTGGCGTGCTGCGATCATGGTCATATATGTTAGGTATGACCAGGAGGAGTATTCCCCAAGGATGACTGGAAGGTCTCATTCATCCATCAATAAATAGAATTAATGTCATACTATTTTAAATATTTGTTTATTGATTTTTATTTTATTTTTAAAAAATATATTTTATTGATTTTTTTTTTTTTTTACAGAGAGGAAGGGAGAGGGAGAGTTAGAAACATCGATGAGAGAGAAACATCCATCAGCTGCCTCCTGCACGCCCCCTACTGGGGATGTGCTCACAACCAGGTACATGCCCTTGACTGGAATCGAACCTGGGACCCTTGAGTCCTCAGGCCGACGCTCTATCTGCTGAGCCAAACCAGTTAGGGCTGTTTGTTGATTTTTAGAGAGAGAAGAAGGGAGAGAGAGAGAGAGAGACAGGAACCTCGATGTGAGAGGGAAACATCGATTGGCTGCCTCTTGCATGCCCCTACCCGTGATCCAGCCCCCAACCCGGGCATGTGCCCTGACCAGGAATGAAATCTGCGACGTTTTGGTGCATGGGACAGCATCAACCAACTGAGCCACACAAGCCAGGGCAGTGCCATAATTTTATAAAATGTTATTTTTAGCCGAAACCGGTTTGGCTCAGTGGATAGAGTGTCGGCCTGTGGACTGAAGGGTCCCGGGTTCGATTCCGGTCAAGGGCATATACCTTGGTTGCGGGCACATCCCCAGTGGGGGGTGTGCAGGAGGCAGCTGATCGATGTTTCTCTCTCATCGATGTTTCTGACTCTCTATCCCTTTCTCTTCCTCTCTGTAAAAAAATCAATAAAATATATTTTAAAAAAATAAAATAAAATGTTATTTTTATTGGTTTCAGAGAGGAAGCGAGAGAGAGAGATGGAAACACGACTGATGAGAGAGAATCCTTGACTGGCTGCCTCCTGCACTCACCACTCAGATCAGTGTGGTCTCCTTTGCCCACTGTGCCCTTGACAGACACTGACAGATGGCTGGCGATGCTCTACCTTATGTCCTCACAAAAGAAAGAGAAGCGCCAGGAGCCAGCTGCGGGGTTCCACCCGCTCTGCGAGGCCTGTGTTCTCTGGAGCCATCCCAGGGCAAGCTCTAACTTCCTGTCTGGTCGCTGCGTGTTTCCCAGGCTCAGGGCTGTTGACCCGAAGCAGCTGGAGGAGTTGCAGGACATGGATGCACCCCATATCAGACGTTGATACTTTTTTTATTTTTTAAAATATAGTTTTACTGGTTTCAGAGAGGAAGGGAGAGGGAGAGAGAGATGGAAACATCCACGATGAGAGAGAACTATGGATCGGCTGCCTCCTGCACGCCCCTCTACTGGGGATCCAGCCCACAACCCGGGCCTGTGCCCTTGACCGGGAATCAAACGGTGACCTCCTGGTTCCTAGGTCGATTGGTGCTCAACCCCTGAGCCACGCGGTCAGGCAGATGTTGACATTTTGAATGAATGAGATAAATATTGTGATGTGTTGGTTTTCTCCGTGAAATGGAAATGAAAGCGGAGGGCTGCGTATGGTCATGATTCTCTTGAAGAAGTGTAGTATCTCTGTTTAGAAATTGAGACGTACAATTCAGGGAGGTACCATGTGGGAATAACTGACCTACAAATGCTGAACTCCAGGATCTTGTAATTACGTTGTGACGAACAACAGGGACCGTGTAAAATCCCGCCCCAGTTCTGAATTGCCGAATCGGAGGTGAAGCTCATTTGCGGTTTTGTTTGGCTCCAAAGCTTACACGGGATTCTCTATCCCCACGGGGCTGTGCATGGAGGGCAGGTTTTAAAAAAACCTCTCTCTTGAGGCTTACTGAGCTTACTTCCAAAGCCCATGAACTTCGGGCCGCTTTTGCATTGAAAGGGATTACTGTGTTAGGTATGTTTAAAAAAAATATATATATATATTTCATTGATTTTTTTATAGAGAGGAAGGGAGAGGGATAGAGAGCCAGAAACATCGATGAGAGAGAAACATCCATCAGCTGCCTCCTGCACACCTCCTACTGGGGATGTGCCCACAACCAAGGTACATGCCCTTGACCGGAATCGAACCTGGGACCCTTCAGTCCACAGGCCGACACTCTATCCACTGAGCCAAACCGGTTAGGGCTGGGTATGTTTTTATGAGGCTAAAATGTTAACTTATTTGAGTGACGGTATGATTCTTGGAGGTTTTCACCCAGCAGCCAGGGGAGGCCTGGGTGGGTCTCCAGCAGCTGGAAAGGGGTCCTAAATATTTGAAGAATTATAACAATGGGAACCGTAGCCATGGACACGTTTCTCCTGTAGCCTCCGCAGTCCTTGGGACCCAGCCACAGAGGCCACCTTCCTCTCCTTGGCAGACACGCTGTGGATCACCCAGACATAGCAAAGGGGTGAAGAACTGAGTAGGGTGGAGGGCTCCAACCTTGTATGTATGTGGGGGTCTGGAAGTCGGACTTTCAAGATATATAGCATGCGTCCTAAAGTTGATAATTTTATTTCACTTGTACAATCCCCCTTTTCCACCTGTCTTTATTACTTACTAGAGGCCCGGTGCACAAAATTCGTGCACTGGGAGTGGGGAAGGGGGCGGTTTCCTCAGCCTGGCCTGTGCCCTCTTGCAGTCCGGAAGCCCTTGGGGGGATGTCCGACTGCTGGTTTAGGCACGCTCAAGTCGGCAGTCAGACATCCTTAGTGCTGCTGCAGAACCAGTCAGGGCACATGCCCTCGTTGCGGGCTCAATCCTCAGGAGGGGTTGTGCAGGAGGCAGCCAGTTAGTGATTCTCTCTCATCATGGATGTTTCTATCTCTCTCTCTCCCTTCCTCTCTGAAATCAATTAAGAAAAAAAAGGTGACTTTGGTGTCTTCTTTCTTTCTTTTTTTAAAAAAATATTTTTATTGATTTCAGAAAGGAGGGGAGAGGGAGGGAGAGAGAGAGACATCAATGATGAGAGAGAACCATCGACCGGCCGCCTCCAGGCATGTGCCCTTGACCAGAATCGAACCTGGGACCCTTCAGTCAGCAGGCTGACGCTCTATCCACGGAGCCACACCCGCCAGGGCGTATTTCTTTCTTTAACATGACTTTTAAGGAAAGATCGGCACGTAGATATGAGAGTCTCCATCAAGAGTACACTGAGAGCCAGGAGTAAGTGTTCGGGATGCAAAGATGAGTCTGGCTGGTCCCCGTCTCTGACATGAGCAGAGGAGACACACGTGAAAGTGACAGATACAGCAGAATCCCTTGTTCCTCCAGGGACCTTCGAGGTAGCCAGGGGGCTCAGCCTCCTCATTTGCTGAACCTCCTCCTGCTGTCAGCGTGTCTCCGTGTGAACATTCCTCTTGAGTGAGTAATAGAGTTTTATATTTACTCCTTGACACATGACAGGCACCAGCTGACAGATGTGCAAACACTCCGAGGTAGCCATTTGTCAAAATGACTGTTTTATAAAGGCCCGTGCTGGCTCCCAGGTAGAGGCTGCTCCTGCAGGAGAGAGGCCTGGAGCAGGGGGCGAGGCTGAGGAGGAAGGCCAGGCCTCCATGAGCTCATCTGATCTATTTTCCCAAACAGGAGTTGTTGTTTTTTTTGCATTTTAAAGTGCTTTAGCCCTAACTGGTTTGGCTCAGTGGATAGAGCGTTGGCTGGAGGAGTGAAGGGTCCCAGGTTTGATTCCGATCTGGGGCACGTACCTTGGTTGCAGGCTTGATCCCTGGCCAGGTCGGGGCGCATGCAAGAGGCAACCAATCTATATGTCTCTCTCACATGCATGTTTCTCTCTGTCTCTCCCCCTCACTTCTCTCTCTCTAAAAAAAAAAAAAAAAAAAAGGAGAAATATCCTCCCATGAGGATTAACAAAATAAAAATAATAGCAATAAAAACATGTTTAAAAAGAATAAAGTGCTTTAGTTACTTTGTAGGAGGTGGGGTACAAAATTATTAAAATATTTACTCTTGCCCAGCCGGGTGTGGCTCAGCGGTTGAGCATCAACCCAGGAATCAAGAGGTCACCGGATCGATTCCCGGTCAGGGCACATGCCCAGGTTGCGGGCTCGATCCCCAGTGTGGGGCGTGCAGGAGGCAGCTGATCCATGATTCTCTCTCATCATTGATGTTTCTGTCTCTCTCTCTCCCTCTCCCTTTCTCTCTGAAATAAAAAAAATATATATTAAAAAAATATTTACTCTTGGTGACTAGTTAGGAATTATCTAGGACAGTGGCCGGCAAACTCATTCGTCCACAGAGCCAAATAACAGTACAACGATTGAAATTTCTTTTGAGAGCCACCTTTTTTAAACTTAAACTTCTTCTAACGCCACTTCTTCAAAATAGACTCGCCCAGGCCGTGGTATTTTGTGGAAGAGCCACACTCAAGGGGCCAGAGAGCCGCATGTGGCTCGCGAGCCGCCGTTTGCCGACCACTGATCTAGGACATCATTTTCGCAGTTTGTAGGTCAAAAGTAGAAAGTGTAAAATAAAGGATTAATTACCCAGTTTTAAAAGAAAAGAACTGTGTTTGTGGTGGACTGAACGCCTTGTGTCCCCCAAATTTACACGTTGTAACCCTAATCCCCAAGGTGATGGTGTTGGGAGTTGGAGCCTTTGGAGGGTGACTATGTCATGAGGGTGGATTCTTCATGGGTGGTATTGGTGCCCTTTTAAAGGAGACCCCACGGAGTTCCCTCAGCTTTTCTACCAGGTGAGGAACTGCCTGGTTCTCACCCCTTGACACTGAATCTGCTGTTGCCTTGGACTTCCATCCTTCAGAACTGTGAGAATGAAATTTCCATCGTTTCCTCACAAGTAATGTTCGCGCGCGCGTGCGCGCGCACACACACACGCACACCCCTTTCTGTGTGTACTGTGTGTGACCATGTTTAAAGAACAGGCTCTCCACTCCATCACACTCTTCTCTTGCTCGAGTCCAACGCTGGTTGGAATGCTGTTCACCTCACAGGGGCATCACTTCCACCTGATGACAGGCTGTCTGAGCCACAGAATCAGGTCACGGAATTAGTCAGAGCCGCCCGTGTCCAGTTGGCCGGCGTGGCTCAGTGGTTGAGCCCTCGACCTGTGAACCAGGCATAGATTTTACTCCTGGGTTTACATAGCTTGAAGAGAAGATGGAAATTTTTTAGATTTTAGAATTATGGGGAGCCCTTGAGATAGGGAAGATTTTCTTCCTGTAGGGTTTGTGATTAGCCCTGCTTTCAAATCTTCACCTATGTCCGCGTTAAATTCAAACCCAAATCATGCTGCTTCTCCAGTGACGGTGACGTGGGCCTGGAAGTAATGCTGGAACCTTCCACTTGAATCTGTTCATGCTCTGTCAAATCCAACCATGCTTAGCACAGCTCTGACTTATGGCTTGTGGCTCAGTGTCAGATGATATGCACAGTTTAATAAGATAGGAGGCCTTTCTTGTCTATGACCAATGTGTTTATAAACTAGAAATGTAAAATAAAAAAAACAGAATAAAACATCAGCCTGGCTGGGGTGGTTCAGTGATTGAGAGGCAACCTATGAACCAGAAGATCACATAGTTCGATCCCCGGTCAGGGCACGTGCCTGGGTTGTGGGCTCGATCTCCGGTGGGGGGCATGCAGGAGGCAGCTGATCCGTGATTCTGTGTCATCATTGATGTTTCCATCTCTCCCTCTCCCTTCCTCTGTGAAATCAATAAAAATATATTAAAAAACAAATGGACTGTGCCTGTGATGGGTGTCCTTACTTAGGGTCAAACGACAAGGTATTCACAAGAGAAATTAGCATCGCTGACAAGTTTTAAAACTGAGTCATTCGAAATCCATAAATTTGCTTCATAGCGAACTCGACACACCGAGGGGAAAATAAACGCCGTGAATTGTGAAATTGCGTCTTATGTAATATTTCTGAATACATTTCACTCTTGCTCGTTTCCGCATGAAGAGACAAGGTGACTGGTTTCCTCTGAGTGTCTCAGTGTGTGTGTTCTCGCTCCGGCCAGCATGCGTGGTGGCAGCGATGCGCCCGGTTACCCAGTTAAGTTTCTGAAATGCCAGCAATATACAACATACAAGCCAGGGACGGTGGTTGTCTTGGGGTCCTGCCTCCTTCTCCCCTTTCCCACAGCATCTCAATGCGGAGGCAAATCAAGGCGCTTGGCTTCATTCTAAAGAAGCTGGGGGCTGCCCCACGGGTGTGGCTCAGTGGTTGAGTGTTGTTGACCTAGGAACCCGGAGCTCACAGTTCGATTCCCGGTCAGGGCACATGCCCGGGTTGAGAGCTGGATCCCCAGTAGGGGGTGTGCAAGAGGCAGCTGATCAATGACTCTCTCTCATCATGGATGTTTCTATCTCTCTCTCCCTCTCCCTGCCTCTCTGAAATTAATCAAGTCTTAAAAAAAAGAAGAAGCTGGGGGCCCCAGAGGCTCCCTCGACGGCACGGTTCCTCTCTCTGCCGTTCCCACTCAGAGGCAGGCTCAGAATCCACAGCTGCCCATCAGACCCTTTGTCCTTGGCCTTGCTGCCCTGAGTGATGTGCCCGTTGGGATGTGTTGTGGCAGAAAGCAGGAAATGAGCCGGTTCAGAGCGGCCTAAGCAGTAAAGGTATGATTTCACACCAGGAGAGACCGGGAGGGAGATGGTGGTCGGGGGAGGGCTCATTGGCTTGGTATCATCATAGGAGACACGGGCACACGCATGTCCCTTCAGCTGGCCCCCAGGGCTGCCTTCTTGCTGTCTAGTTTGTCATTTTCCGATCCCTCGCTGCAGACTGTGCATAGTCACTGTATATTCACACAGGCACACACGAGCATGGGGACACAGAAAGGGGAGCCCTGGTCGGTGTGGCTCAGTGGATAGATCATCAGCCTGTGGACTGAAGGGTCCCGGGTTCAATTCCAATCAAGGGCAGGAACCTCAGTTGCAGGCTCCTCCCCGGCCCGGGCCCTGGTGAGGGCGTGTGCAGGAGGCAACCCTTTGATGTGTTTCTCTCACATGGATGTTACTGTCTTTCCTTCTCTCTTCCACTCTCTCTAAAAATCAATGGAAAGATACCCTCGGGTGAGGATTAAAAAAACAAACAAGCAACCCCCCCCCCCTTCAAACACCAAACAAACAAACAAAACCAGGAAGTGAAGGTGAGCCAGGAAGCCGGAAAACTTCAGAAGGCGAGTATTTCCCGGAACACCCACAAGACTTCCTCTTCTGTCTTCTTTTCCTGCATCGATTTAAGAGACACGGGGGGCAATGGGTACCTGGTATTCTCCGCCACAATCCTGGGAAGCAGCTTCAGTCACAAGGAAGAGAGGGATGGGTAAAATGTACACTGAGTGGCCAGAGTATGATGATCTCTGAACGCGTAATAACCTGGCCACTCAGTGTGTATATAAAATTAGAGGCCCGGTGCATGAATTTGTGCATGGGTGGGGACCGGCCAGCCTGGCCAGGGAGAGGGGACATGGGCGGTTGGCCGGCCTGCCTGCTGGTCGAACTCCTGGTTGAGGGGACAATTTGCATACTAGCCTTTTATTATATAGGATATATACCAAGTGGCCAGATGATTATGCGTTCAGGGATCATCATCATCTGGCCACTCCGTGTATATACACCATCTTCCACCCTGAGCACGGATACGGAGCCGTGAACATTGCTGGAGTTTTTTTTCCATTCATTCCATTGGCCGCACCAACATGCGCCCTGGAGCTGCTGTCGCCATGGAAACTTTATGGAGCTGCCTGCTTCCTGTCTGTCCCCAGCTTGGGATCTTGCAGATTCCCAGGCTTAAAAGCCCTTTCCCCGTTTAGCTTAAGTTAGCCAGTTGGCCCTTCACAACCCCAGGAACCCCGGCCGATGGAGAGAACACCGTGTTGGCAGTCGGGAGCGTCTGGATTCTGCCACCAGCGCTGTCCCTCGGGGCTGGTGTGACCCGGTGTTGGTCCCGCTGCCTCGCCGGACCCCAGCTTTTCATCGGTGGCATCAGCTTGTTTGACAGCTTGCCTGCTGTTGTCACCAACAGTTCTGATTTTCTGAGATCTATTATTATATTCAATTACAGGCCTTCTGCCTCTTGAATATCCATGAAATCATTGAATAAATTTGCTTATTTCTGCTACAGGAAAAAAAAACCCACAAACAGCTTATTAGCCTCGTGATGAATACATTAGAATAGAAATTAGATCTGAGAAGCTGAGTGGCTTCTGAAGGCCAAATGGAATACCTAAAATATTAGGGTTTTTAGTACCTGGGAGTGGATTTGGCAACTAACTCTATGGTGCAGCCTAGCATTAGATCTTTGCCTTCCATCGTATAAAAATTAACATAAAATGGACCATATAATTCTATATAATAAAAGGCTAATATGCAAAAGTTGTCCCCTCGACCGGGAGTTCAACCAGGGGGTGGGGCTGGACAGCCAACTGCCCGTGGCCCCTCCCCTGGATGGCCCCGCCCCTGATTGGCCCCCCACCCTGATAGGGAGCGGGGCCAGCCGGCCAACCTCCCATGTCCCCTCCCCTTGGCTGACCCAGCTCGATTGGCCCCAATCTGGGTGGCCTGGCCAGACCCCAACCATGCACCAATTCATGCACCAGGCCTCTAGTTAAATATAAGAGCTAAAATTGTAAACCTTTAAAAAATACAACAGAAAATCTTTGTGATCTTGAGTTTGGCAAGTTTAACTGAGTTCTTGGATATGACACCAAAAGCACAAAAGAAAAATTGATAAATTGGATTTTTTAAAAATAAAAAACTCTTCCTCTTCAAAAGACATCATTAAAAAACTGAAAAGACAAGCCACGGCCCGAGAGAAAGATGTGCAAATCATTTCTCTAATAACGACATGGATTCAGAATATGCAGAGAAATTGTACAAGTAAATAATGAGGCACGTCATTTAAAAAAATGAGGAAAGAGCTGAATAGAAATGGCACAAAAGACCAGCCATGATATGAATAGCCACCAAGGCCATGGGAAGATGCTCAACATCATTGGTCATTAGGAATTGAACATTAAGACCTCAATGGGATACCATTCCTCACCCACCAGGATGGCCATTTTAAAAAAAGAGAGACAGAACCAGTGTGAGTGAGGAGGATGAGAAAATGAAAACCTGGGAACGTCTGATAATTCAGCCACTTTGGAAAAGTTTGGCATTTTCTTGGAAAGGTAAATATGAACTACAATGCAACTAGACAGTTTTACTTTTCGAGGTTTTTTGGTTTGTTTTTTAAATATATTTTTATTGACTTCAGAGAGGAAGGGAGAGGGAGAGAGAGAAACATCAATGATGAGAGAGAATCATTGATTGGCTGCCTCCTGCTCGTCCCCTACTGGGGATCGAGCTTGCAACCCTGGCATGTACCCTTGACCAGAATCCAACCCGGGACCCTTCATGGCATCTTAAACTTTTTATGTTTTCCTCTAAAGGGTCAAACTTTCTCAAGTTGTCTTTGATGGAACTCCATCTGAAATGGCTTCTATTTTATTAATTATTCTCATAATTCATTATTCTAATAATTTATTAATTCTTCTGGCCCTTGAGGCCGGACAGGGAAGACTCTGCTAATATGTTTGCATTTCATAAAGCAAAAAAACCCAAAAACATCTATTTATTTATCCCATTTGAGGACATAAAATATAATAGGCAATTTGGTGAAAATTAATAATACCCCCTTTAGTTCTAATAAAAAATTCATTCATTACCATAATATCTTTATAGATATGAAGTGTTTTTCTGTTAATGATTTTCTAGAACTCCAGCGATAGAATCACACTTCGTTTCATACTAACCTTGGAGCTAGTTGGGGACATAAACAAAGCAGCCGGATCAGGTGACTGTGGTGCAGACCAAGACCTGCAGATGCCAGGGGTTGACATCTTGGGGGAATCATAAAATGTGGTCTAATTTCATAAATAATAAAGTGATGGAAGAAAGAAACATAGAAAGGAGAAATAATTTCTTTTTTAAAATATATTTTTACTGATTTCAGAGAGGAAGGTAGAGAGAGAGAGAGAAACAGCAATGATGGGAGAGAATTATTGACCAGCTGCCTCCTGCACGCCCCCTACTGGGGATGGAGCCTGCAACCTGACAGGGAATCAAACCATGATCTCCTGGTTCATAGGTGGATGCTAACCCACTGAGCCATGCCAGCCGGGTGAGAGAAATAATTTCTCCCAGAACATAAAGAAATTAAAATTAGCAAGAATAGATGATGTTTGCATAATAAGTTACTTTGTACAGAGGATCGTTGGAGAACGGTGAATTCAAATTATGTGTAAATCCGATAGAATGATTTCCTTCCAAACCAAGGACAACTAACTTTGAAGGAATCAGAATAAAACAAATGACATTTGACCCTAGGTCTTTATTAAACACTAAAGGCCCGGTGCACGAAATTCGTGCACGGGAGGGGGGGTGTCCCTCAGCCCAGCCTTCACCCTTTCCAATCTGGGAACCCTCAAGGGATGTCTGCCGCCATCTTTGTTGGGTTAATTTGCATACTTACTCCTGATTGGCTGATGGGCACAGCGGAGGTATGGTCAATTTGCATGCTTCTCTTTTATTAGTGTAGATAATTTAATTAAACCTAATGATTGAGAAAGTATTCAGGCATTATAGGGACCTTCATGATTCAGAAAGTGCTCACCCAGAGGACAGGCCGGGAGTCAATGGTGGGCCCATAGTTTGATGGCTCTATGACATGCCCAGAAATTTTTTTCTAGAAAAGTGAGTTTTGTGCCCCCAAATGAGGTGTGTTTTCTCACTAGCTGGACTCACATCAGGTGGGGATTTCCAAGAATGAAAATCCACAGTTCCCAGATTGGCAAGGCCTTCAGGTAGAACGTCAGCCTACTATTAGAGAGATAGTAGGTACAGTGAGAAGAAACTTGACTATGGATGGCTGGAAGTTGTTGGCTCTGTCAAGTGATGAAGACTGATTGTCTTAGAGCTAAAATTCTAACTCTTTTTTTTAAAAAAATATATTTTATTGATTTTTTACAGAGAGGAAGGGAGAGGGATAGAGTTAGAAACATCGATGAGAGAGACAGAGATCAGCTTCCTCCTGCACACTCCCTACTGGGGATGTGCCTGCAACCAAGGTACATGCCCTTGACCACAATTGAACCTGGGACCCTTCAGTCCACAAGCCAGTGCTCTATCCACTGAGCCAAACCAGTTAGGGCTAAAATTCTAAGTCTTGAGCAGCAGCCCTTCCCACTGACCTGTTGGGGTCATCTGTTTCCTGTTACTGGTCCACAGCAATTTATTCTAGAACAATGAGTTCCTAGTGTTTCAAGAGAGGAGGTCACACCATTGCTATTCTCTTTGTTCATCGCCTTTATCGTCCTCGATACGTTTCATGACTATTCCCAGGATTGGAGGATGTGCATGGGCACGATTGGCTTGACAGTGGTTGGGATGATTTTACAGAACCTTCTCCCGCACTCTCCCTGTCATGATGAGGGCAGGGTTCCGAGTCTAGTCAGGTTCAGTTCTGGTAATAAACCGATACGATGCATGTTTCCCCATGGAGGAGGAAAGAAGTGGCCTGCTCCCCCGTCAGAAGAAAGCTCTTTAAATATTTCACTAAACCATCTCTGGCAGAATTCCATTTTTGTCTCTTCAAATATTTAGAACAGATCAATTATCTCTGGAAGCCAGTGTCCGAGGGCTCTCAGCTCGTGCATGGCCACGGACAGATGGCGTGGGATGCCTGTGGGGCAGAGGGCATCTGACCTCCAACGGGGGGGGCGGGTAGACTTGGAGGCTGCACGTGTGAGGCCTCTGGCGTAGAACACAGCTGGTGGCTGCCAGGAATTCCAAGGTCGGAGAAGAGGGTTGGAGGTGTCACTACTGCGGGAAGTTCTCCATCGTCTGCTTCCTACGTGAATTTTCTCCCGAACGTTCTGGCTGCAGGGTGCCTGACTATAGCTGCCGTCTGTGAGGGCACCGCTTGGAGAGCAAGGCCTGCGCAGGGAGTCAGCAGACCACCTGTCCGGCCTTCTTGGCACGTGAAATGGGGTCGCAAAGGGCCATGATACTGGGATGCCTTCCTAAGGACCAAGCATGGCGGGTTCCGAGTGGGGTATTACAAATTCATACTAAGTGGGGATTGGTTTTCCTTTTATCTTTTTAAACATTTTATTCAGATCTCATTTTAGACGTATGGGCAATTGCAAAAGCAGGACAGAAAATTTCCATGTACCCCTGACACAGTTTCCCGTAATATCAGTATCTTACATATAATCATAGCTTCGTCATGAAAACCAGGACATGGACGTTAGTAGAATTCCATTTGGCGGCATTTAAATCATAGTGGTTTTTCCCACTGTTGCCCCTTCTCTGTATTTTTTTTTTCTTTTCTATTTTAAATATAAGGACATGGAGGCATTAAGTAAATTTACCTAAGGATATATAGTCAGCCTGGTCTTTTGGCTACAGTAAGCTTGATCTACTATTTGTTTGTTCTTTTGTTTACTTTCAATACTCCTCTCCCAAGGATATTTTTCCATTGATTTTTAGGGAGAGTGGAAGAGAGAGGGAAAGAGAGAGAGAAACATCGATTGAGAGAAACACATCAATGGGTTGCCTCTTGCACGAGCCCCAACCAGGGCCCGGGCCGGGGAGGAGCCTGCAACCCAGGTACGTGCCCTTGACCGGAATCGAACCCAGGACCCTTTGGTCGCAGGCCAACGCTCTGTCCACTGAACCAAACCGACCAAGGTGATCTACTCTTTGGAATGAGCTCTGGCCTCTGGGGATCTCCAGGAAATCAAAACTCGTTTTCTGCATCCGCCTGTAACTGCCCATCTTCATTCAAGTCCTGTTTCTCTGGCTCTTGGAGGCCTCCAGAGAACTTCGGATGGTCATTTGATTGCTCTGGTTGTATAATTCCATGTGTGATTCTCTGATCTAATTGGCTCCGTCTCCCTGCACCTTGGGTGTCTCATCTGTCCCAGGGGCTCGATGCCAATGAGAACCCTCATAGAAACAAACCGAAGCGTTCGTCCCAGTGATTTGTTTCTGTGTCAGAAGCCCTGCTAAGCCTGGTGGCTCTTATTTCTATTTGCACGTTTATTACACTCACGGTTTCTGTGAGGCAGGGCACGGTGGGCTGCCTTTTTCTTCTCCTTTATAATTTGCTAGAGGCCCGGTGCATGAAATTCGTGCACGGGTAGGGTCCCTAGGCCTGGCCGGCAATCAGGGCTGATCTGTGGGGTGACAGACAGGGCAATTGGGGGGCTCCTGCTGGCACCCACATTGGCTGGCCTGGGCCCTGCGGGCTGGGGGCAGCTCTTGCATTGAGTGTCTGCCCCCGGGTGGTCAGTGCGCATCATAGTGACCAGTCGATCCACTGGTCGTTCCGCCGTTTGGTCAACTTGCATATCAGGCTTTTATTATATAGGATTTGTCACAACTGTAATGGAATAACTCAGGGTTGGTTATCTTTCACTTCTGTAGACGCTCCGTGGTGGTCTGGCCAACGCATCCTATCGCTCACGCCCAGTGTGCTGCCTGCCACTGCTAGGTGTCCGGACACTGTCGCTGTATGAAGAAAGAACAGGACGTGCTCTCAGTCCTTCGGGGGGGAGGGGAGGGGGAACGTCTGGTCCGAGGGCCAAGGAAGGCCTGAGAAATCATTTGGTCTGACCCTGCCAAGGCATTAGGGCTGAGTTAATTAAAGGTTTGAACATATAGAGCAGGGTAATTAAAAAAATATATATATATATTTTATTGATTTCAGAGAGGAAGGGAGAAGGAGAGAGAGATAGAAGCAGCAGTGATGAGAGAGAATCATGGATCGGCTGCCTCCTGCACGCCCCCCACTGGGGATCGAGCCCACAACCCAGGCCTGTGCCCTTGGCCGGAATCGAACCTGGGACCCTTCAGTCCACAGGCCGACGCTCTATCGACTGAGCCACACAGGCCAGGGCTCAGTTATATTCTGCACACGAGGGAGACTGTATGGTTCTTGACGTCTTCTGACTTATTTCGCTTAGCATGATATTCTCGAGATCCATTCATGTTGTTCCAAATGGCAGTGTTTCATCTTTTCTTATGGCTGCGTAGTATTCCACTGTGTACATGTACCGCATTTTCTTTATCCAGTCCTCCATTGGAGGCCATTCTCTTCTTTGACAAAGAGTACGTTAGGGGATTTTAAGGGACTTGGGGTGCTTTCCCATCCATCGCTCTTGGTTTGACATCTACCACTGGGCGGCCCTTGTGGATGGATCAGTACCTTCTTACTTCAGAGAGGAAGGGAGAGGGAGAGAGACATAGAAACATCCATGATGAGAGAATCATTGATCGGCTGCCTCCTACTGAAGATGGAGCCCACCGCCCGGGCATGTGCCCTGAGCAGGAATCAAACCGTGACCTCCTGGTTCATAGGTCAACACTTGACCACTGAGCCCTCCTGACCAGGTGAAAATTTTCCGTTGCCTCAAGGCCCAAGTTTCAAGCATTGTTGCAAATGTCAGCACCCTGGATGAGGTTTCAAGTATGTCACCCAACGCACCAACTTCTCCTTCCTCCTGCCACCGTGAAATGGCACCCTTTTCTCAGTGGCAGCAAAACAGAGCCGACTCCACAGGGAAACTGCGATGGGGAAGTTGGCACCCAGCGCTTGTTTGTATCTCGCTTGGGCTGAACTGTTGTCACTGTTGATGTCTGCACCTAACAAGTCAGGAATAGCTGGTTGAGCTCAAGAAAGGATTTGTACATTCACCCTCTCCGCCAGCGTGAACTTTAAGATGCTAAGTAAGTCAGGCGCTCAGAGAGAAGCTGGGAGGAAATGTCAGAGTCCCTCGAGGGCCCGTAGTATCTCTCTAAAAGGCGCATCCAACCTTTCCCATCCACGCCTGCTCACTCATTCATTCACTCGCTCAACCAGGCCATGTGGGGCAGACAGGGAGTGCCATGTGCTGGGGAGACAGCAGTGAATGTGAGGAACCGGCCCTGCCCTCAGGGAACCTGCCTAACTTATGAGAGAGGAGGCTGAGCATGGGATTCGGAGATCTGTCTTTTTTAAATTTATTTCTTTATTGATTTCAGAGAGGGAAAGGAGAAAGAGAGATAGAAACATCAGTGATGAGAGAGAATCATGGATCGGCTGCCTCCCGCACACCCCCTACTGGGGATTGAGCCCACAACCCAGGCATGTGCCCCTGGCCGGAATTGAACCTGGGACCCTTCAGTCCGCAGGCTGACGCTCTATCCACTGAGCCAAGCCAATGAGGGCGGGTCTGTTAGTCTTATGATGTCAGCAATGAAGTCTGGCACGCTATGCCTTGAGACAGTCGGTATATTTTCTTTTTTAAAAAAATACATTTTTTTAAATTGATTTCTGAGAGGAAGGGAGAGGGAGAGAGAGATAGAAACATCCATGATGAGAGAGAATCATGGATCAGCTGCCTCCTGCACGCCCCACACTGGGGATGGAGCCTGCAACCCCAGCATGTGCCCTGGCCGGGAATGGAACCGTGACCTCCTGGTTCATAGGCCGGCGCTCAGTCACTGAGCCACTCAGGTTGGGCTGGTATATTTTCTCTATGTGTCTTTTGGAGAATTGCCTGAATTACTTGGGTAATTTAAGCCCAATTCTTTTCCTTTCCCCTGAATGATAGGGACCTGTCTACAATGTGTTTTTCCCAAATTGCACATTTTTCTCAATTCTCTGCTGTGCTCTGAGGGCAGGACCATAAACCACTTTTTATTTTTATTTCTTGGCCCAGCTCAACTCGGAACCAAAAATTGTTATTGAAAACATATTATGCTTCAGTCCCTCTGCTATCCACAGTGGGGGCCCCAAAATGATAGTGGGCCTGTTTGGGAAAGCTTGTCACGGGGGAGATGAGACGGGTACAGACTGGGGTGCTTCCACAGAGACATTTATTTTCTCACAGTTTGAGGCTAGAAGTCCATGATCAAGGTCCCCGCAAATTCGGTTTTCATTGGCGACCACCTGGTTTGCAGACAGCCTTCTGTTCGAGGTGCCCACACACAGTCTTGCCTTGGTGCGTGCTCACAGGGAGGGAAGGGGCGGAAAGAGAAAGATGGCGGTGAGGGAATGTTTTCTGATGTCTCTCTCTTTTGTTAATATATTTTTATTGATTTCAGAGAGGAAGGGAGAGGGAGAGAGAGAAAGAGAGAAACATCCATGCTGAGAGAGAGAATCATGGATCGGCTGCCTCCTGTACGCCCCACACTGGAGATGGAGCCCACAATCCGGGCCTGTGCCCTGACCGGGAATGGAACCGTGACGTCCCGGTTCATAGGTCGACACTCAATCACTGAGCCACGCTGGCCGCGCTGATGTCTCTTGTTTTAAGGACACTGATCCTAATGGATCAGGATTGCACCTTTCTGACCTCATGTTACCTTAATTCCTTCCTTCAAGGAGCCAATTCCAAATACAGGCACACTTGGGGGTGAGGGCTTCATCATTTTCATTTAGGGCAGTGGTTGGCAAACTCGTTAGTCAACAGAGCCAAATATCAATAGTACAACGATTGAAATTTCTTTTGAGAGCCACATTTTTTAAACTTAAACTTCTTCTAACGCCACTTCTTCAACATCGACTCGCCCAGGCTGTGGTATTTTGTGGAAGAGCCACACTCAAGGGGCCAAAGAGCCGCATGTGGCTCGCGAGCAGTGGTTTGCCGTCCACGGATTTAGGGAAACACAGACATTCAATCTATAACACCAACTCAACCAAGAACGTCTGAAGGGCAATTAAAGAGGTTCAAACACCTGCATGTTTGGATGTCTCTCTCAGGGTTACTGGCTGTGGGTTTAGATGAAGCTGTCATGATGCTGTTCTTACTGGTTTTCAGCATTGATTCTCATTCCCAGGCAGCCTCGCGCCAAGAGGCAGCAGAAGGGCCACCACCGCTGAGCTCATATCCCACCATCCATCTCAGCCAAAGAAAGCGTCTCCTCCCCACTTGTTTTGTTCGGGATTCCCAGGATTGTGTCTCGTTTGGTTTGCATGGGCCACAAGGTCATTCCTCAATCAATTGACATTAATCTGGAGGTCAGTTACTCAGACAGGGGCCGTGTGGCCAGAGTGAGGTCTGGGGCAGACACGTCTATTAGTGTGGCTAGAGAAGAAAGGTGGAGATGCTACACAAAAGAAAACCACATGCTGTCGCAGAAAAGAGAACTCAGTCTTGCTGAGCAGACATAACAGCCACCACACTTCTTACTTCCCGCCGCCACAAAAATATCCTATATAATAAAGAGGTAATATGCAAATTGACCCTCATGCCCTCACACAAGATGGCCATTGCCATGTGGTCAAAGATGGCCGCCAGAAGATGGCCGGCAGGGGATGGTAGTTGTGGGTGATCAGGCCAGCAGGGGAGGGCAGTTGGGGGTGACCGGGCCAGCAGGGGAGGGCAGTTGTGGGCGACCAGGTTGGGAGGGGAGGGCAGTTGGGGGCAGCCGGGCTGGCAGGGGAGGGCAGTTGGGGGCAGCCTGGCTGGCAGGGGAGGGCAATTGGGGGCAATAGGGCCAGCAGGGGAGCAGTTAGGCATCGATCGGGCTGGTAGGGGAGTGGTTAGGGGGTGATCAGGCTTGCATGCAGGCGCGTGATTGGGAGCCAGCAGTCCTGGATTGTGAAAGGGATGTCTGACTGCCGGTTTAGGCCCAATCCCTAAACCGGCAGTCGGACATCCCCCAAGGGGTCCCAGATTGGAGAGGGTGCAGGCTGGGCTAAGGGACACCCCCCCCCCCCCCCCGTGCACAAATTTTGTGCACCGGGCCTCTAGTTGGACAATATTTGTTGCCACTAAAATATTGGAAAATATTTGTAACAACTAAAAAGGATTATTGTGCTGACTCAAAGAAAAATAAACCACATGGGTTTCTCCCTAAAAATTAGGTAATGATAATAATAATTGATTTTTAGAAGGGGTACTGTGAAAAGTTGATGGAAGACTGTTCTGAGAGCGATTTTGTTCACAAGTTGCTGACACACCCTAGGAATGGTGATATAGTGAAATGGAAAAATGGAAGGAATTGAAGGGGAAATGACCATAATAAGGCAACGACCAGCCAACTACCAGTGGACAACGACCCTACAACTCACATTGGACTTCATGGTTCAAGACTGAATGCTTTTCCTCACAGTTAGAAGCGAGGCGAGGATGCCTGCCCTCACCACCTTCCAACCGAGTGTTGGAAGTTCTCACAAGTGCAGTAAATCAAGAAAAGGACGTGAAAGACACGCAGGCCAAGAAGGAAGCAGTAGAACTGCCCTCTTGGACGATGGAATGGTTGTCTACAGAGGACTGGACTGGAGGACAGAACTGAACTCAGAATAACCAACACTTTCCCCTCCACCCTCGAAATCAGTGTGGGAAGAAGTAAACAAAGTAATAACTCAAGTTTTATAACAGTGTCCTGGCAGATTTAGTGTTTTCAAAGTTCAGCGCTGATACAATTGATCTCCCCTCTTCCGTCCCCCACACCCCCCCCCCCCAAATCCTTTAAGGCTTCCTATCGCTACCGTGGCCTATCTTAGGACAACGCTCAGAGGCTCTTGATTTCAACCATGACTCTTTCCACAACCTTCTCCCCCAACAACTCTCTTGCTTAACCTTGAAGATAGTACATGACTGCAATGTGTTCTGGCTTTGGATCCACCACAGAGTAGATGTTTTCCGATGTGTGAAAGGGGATTTAGTCACAGCCCCACACAATAGAGTTTTAGGGATTCATTCAAATACTTCAGACGAAGCTCTTGGCTCAGAACCTGGTGACGAGGGTGGTTGAGCTGAGATTTTAAAAGTAAAAGTATCTCTTGGGGGTGCCATGCAAAACGTTGAGTTCTTATTAGTATTGAAGGCTCGTTCTAACTCTGTGGATCGGAACGAGTCCGTTTCTTACCTGGTATTGGCTACAGAAGAATCAACCTCTGGCACATTTGCATGTTCGGCAGAGTAAAGGTGATTGATTCGGAAATGGCCCCTTGCTTTCTGACTCCGATTATAACACATAGAAACTGCGTTTGTGGAGTGTAATGAACAGCAGTGGAATGTTAGGTTTTCCATTTTCTTTAAAAATATGTAAATATTTCATTGATTTTTTAGAGAGAGGAAAGGAGAGGGATAGAGAGTTAGAAATATCGATGAGAGAGAAACATCCATCAGCTGCCTCCTGCACACCCCCCACTGGGGATGTGCCTGCAACCAGGGTACATGCCCTTGACCGGAATCGAACCTGGGACCCTTCAGTCCGCAGGCCGTCGCTCTATCCACTGAGCCAAACCGGCTAGTACGGTTTTCCATTTTCTTAACATGGCACCTCAAGCCATGCACCAAGTTCGCCATTTTATCTAAAAACGGGTCCTATCTTATTCATTTCTTAGGATTATTGAAGAGGTTGGAAAACTCTACTATGTTGTTTTTTTTTGTTTTTTTTTTAAATATATTTTTTATTGATTTTTTACAGAGAGGAAGGGAGAGGGATAGAGAGCTAGAAACATCGATGAGAGAGAAACATCAACCAGCTGCCTCCTGCACACCCCCTACCGGGGATGTGCCCGCAACCAATGTACATGCCCTTGACCGGAATCGAACCTGGGACCTTTCAGTCCGCAGGCCGACGCTCTATCCACTGAGCCAAACCGGTTTCGGCTCTCCTATGTTTTAATGGAAAATGTGAGCTCATGTTTCTCTGTCACTCAGGGATTAGGCATAGAAATAGCCCATTTCTCAAAATATCCCAGGCATTCCCACTTGTCATTCAATGGCAGGTGTCATAAAGTGATTTAGAATCATCTAGAACTTACTTATTAATACCAAACTGAATGCTAGAGGATTTCTGAATCATCTTATACTATGATTATAGCTTGAAATCTATATTTAAACCTCCTGACATTTTGTGTAATGGAATTGTGGGTCATATTCATGCTCAGTAAAGATGTATCTAATGAACGAATAGATGGATAAATGAAAGAACACTTACAGGAATTCCAGGAGTTGAGTTGTTGACCAAGATCAGTGGCTGCATCTCAGTTGAGTCATTGGCAGAAGGAGAAGAATGTCTGGCTCACGGGATAATGGTGAGAAATGAGAGAAAAAAAAACTCTAACAACTCTATTCTAATGGGATGTTGCGTTATCGGTGTGGTAACAGTTGATTTTTCCAACGTTATGACATGTTTGATGAGTGAAATTTCAAGGCATTTATCTAGTGAGGTGGCACTAGAAAGAACTAATTTGACAGAAATGCCTCTAAAATAACGGCGCATGTTTCTTTCTTGAATAGAAAGTGATGGCCCTAATTTAACCTGCGTTGATGACTCGGCTCCCAGGACAATGGGAGCAATAAAGCAATGATTTTCTCTTGATCATTAGAGTCTGTGGGACTGATGCGCCCACATGAAGTGACTCTAAGTGCCTTGCTGGTCTAATCAGGTTATTTCTATCACCGTCACTTCTCACGCTCCTAAAAAAAGATGATGCTATTGCTGCTGATCTTCAGTTCTGGGTGGGTGTGGATGAGATAGGATTAACAGGAAAACACACACACACACACACACACACCATGAATCTCAACCTGTGAAGAGTAATATTGGCTCATCTAACATGCAAAGTAAATATTTTCACCCCTGGACCGGAGTGACGGCTGGGGCCAGATGGAAGCAGATGGCACGTAGGATGAGGCCCAGGGACAAATGCTCGCTGACCCCCAGACAAAGACGATGATCTCTGCTTCTTGAATGACCCTCTGGATCTGCCCAACCTGTATCTCCTGTCAAGACACACGGGATGAGAAACATCCCTTGCGAAACCCGTGGAAGCCAGCTTGTGCCTGCGATTTGAGGAGAAGGATTCTCACACTAGCTCCGCACCACTTCCCCCAGCAGGTGGGGGACATATGGAGCGCCCCGAGGGCCAGATTGTGAGTCAGGGAGGGAAGGCGGTGCGGAAAGTTCCCCCGCCGCCTCCTCCCAGAGCTCTCCTCGCCTCACCTCTTCCTTGTGCTGAGTCACATCCCAGCAGCCCATCTCTCAGGAGCTGGTGCCAGCCAGGGCTCCAGGGGCCACACACAGGGACATGCAGCAGGAGCAGCGGGGCAATTGCATGCAGGTTCCATGTTGGCTATCTTTTCCTTTTGTTTTTTTTAAAATAAATCTTTATTGTTCAGATTATTACAATTGTTCCTCTTCCCCCCCCCCCCCAATAGCTCCCCTCCACCCGGTTCCCACCCCACCCCATGCCCTTACTCGACCCCCTCACAGTCCTCATCCATAGGTGTAAGATTTTTGTCCAATCTCTTCCCGCACCCCCCACACCCCCTTCCCCCCGAGAATTGTCAGTCCACTCCCTTTCTATTCCCCCAACTCTATTATATTCACTAGTTTATTCTGTTCATCAGATTTTTTACCCACTTGAGTTTTAGATTCACTTGTTGATAGATATGTATTTGTTGTCACTTTGTTGTTCATAATTTTTATCTTTACCTTTTTCTTCTTCTTCTTCCTCTTCTTAAAAGAATACCCTTGAGCATTTCATATATTGGTTTGGTGGTGATGAACTCCTTTAGCTTTTTCTTGTCTGGGAAGCTCTTTGTCTGACCTTCAATTCTGAATGATAGCTTTGCTGGGTCGAGTAAACTTGGTACAAGACCTGCTAGGGATATAGGGGTGTAAAGTTTCCCGGATGGAAGCCCCAGTCCTAACAGCTTAGTGACCGATAGCCTACAAACCCTTGGTAGGGATTTTAAATTTAAAACAACGTTTTTTAAATATATATATATATATATATTTATTTATTTATTTATTTATTTATTTATTTATTTATTTATTTATTTTTTATTGATTTCAGGGAGGAAAGGAGAGCGGGCGAGAGCTAGCCAAGAAACCCCAAATTTATTGTTGTTGTTTTTTCCTTTAAAAAAATCAGGGAGGTACCATTGGATGTTGAACATAATCAGCTCTAGCTTGTATGTGTTTGTGCTGCTTAGATTTAGAATAATAGAAAACAAAGAGAAAGGTGACGGCTGTGACGTTATGAGAGAATATTCTGGTAGGCCTGTAATGGTTTGGGTGTCTTTTTAAAAAAAATACATATATTTTTTTCTACTCTGTTCCCAATTTCTGTACATATATCTAAAAAGACAGTCGTTGCTCACTATCACCACGTTTTAGGATAGTAGTTCTCAAAGTATGGTCCCAGACCAAGGACATCAGCCAGCATAGCCCAACATTCTTTTCTTTCTTTTTTTAAATATATTTTTATTGACTTCGGAGAGGAAGGGAGAGGGAGAAAGAGATGGAAACATCAATGATGAGAAACATGGATCGGCTGCCTCCTGCATGACCCCTACTGGGGATCGAGCCCACAACCCAGGCATGTGCCCTTGACCGGAATCGAACCTGGGACCCTTCAGTCCGCAGGCCGACACTCTATCCACTGAGCCACACCAGCTAGGGCCACCTGGGAAATTCTTCTAAGTGCCAATTTTCAGATGTGCTGACTTGGAAAGTCTGGGGTTGGGACCTGGCACTGGCTGGTCGGCCGAGTTCCCCGGGGGATTCTGATACAGCCTTACGTTGGAGGACTGCTGCTCTCACAAGAAGGGGATCACTTTCTCATTTTGGTGATTAGACTCAAGTGAACGAGCAGAGATTCAGATGCTCTTACATTTCCCAGCAACCACATGGCCTCTCTCCCTGGGTGCCGTGCTTACTTTGAGAATCCGTCTGACTCACGCATGGCCCCAGAGACGTGCTCTTATTTTTAAGGTACGGAGTGTCAGGTCTAACGGAGAAAAATCCCACGTTGCTTAATTGAAAAAAAAAAAGTGAATTATGTCATTGGCATAAAGATGTCATTCTTCAAACTGGCGTTCAGTAAATTGTCTTTCACTGAATGCTGTTTCCTGAATTGCCCACGTCACTGTTAAGTCCAGCATAGCATGGAACATTCTTTTCTTTCTTTTTAAAAAATATATTTATATTTATACAGCCAATGGATCTACTGTCAAAACACATGGACCCCTTTCAGAGCAGAAGAGCAGAATTATTCTGGCCTCCTGTTTTCTTCCACTTTGTAATTAAATCTGTTTTCCCCCCTCACCCCCCATTATTTTGCATTTCACTGCTGTTCACACCCATCTCCAAAGATGGATGGGACAGAGTATGTAGTTGTCACCTTAAGGTGGATTCTATCTGGAAGAGACGATACAAATCAAAAACACCCAAATTGAAACCATACACTGCTTTGCCCTGGCCAGTGTGGATCAGTGGATAGAGCGTCGGCCTGCGGACTGAAAGGTCCTGGGTTCGATTCTGGTCAAGGGCATGTACCTTGGTTGCGGGCACATCCCCATTTGTAGGTGGGCAGGAGGCAGCTGATCGGTGTTTCTCTCTCATCCATGTTTCTGACTCTCTATTCCTCTCCCTTCCTCTCTGTAAAAAATCAATAAAATATATTAAAATAAAATAAAAAAGAAACCAAACACTGCTCAAGGAAATGAGGTGGCTTACAAACTTCAGGTCTTCCGTGGTTTAACTGAGCATCTTCTCCACCGTTTGCTGGTAGCACTGCTTTTACCTACTTAGAGAAAAGATTTTAGAGTTGCTAAGAAATTGACCTTTGGGGGCACGAAATCATCACTGAATTGCAGCTTTGCATTTTCCTCATCTTCCCCCTTCTTATGAACAGACCTGGACAGTCGCAAGCTTCCCACATGATTTGCAAAAGTAATTACTGCTCAGATGTTGCCAAGCAGAATAGAAGATTCATTCCGGGACTGTTTTTTTATTTTTGCATGTCTGAATGATTGTAGTTCTTAAAAAATGGAAATGAACAATGGTCCGTCGTACAATTAAAAGCACCAGTACCGAACTGAGAGCTTTTTTTCGTTTTGTTGTCGTCCTTGTTGTTAATGACTTAACATGGATAATTAACTCTCAAATTAATCCCTGGAAACTGAAAGGAACATCTGGTGAAGTGCATTATTTTGGACTTTTCATATAAAAATGATTAGCAAGTGGGTACTTGCTGCACTAGAAAAATTTTAACCTCCTTAGATTTTTTCGTTTTTAAAGCCAGCCAAACCATACTCATTTCTAAGTAGGAGTTTAATAGCTCCATCCACAGTGATACTGACAATCTTGAGGGCCACCGTGACTGAGCAGTGATGGCAACTTTCCGACAGTATTCCTGTCCTAGATTCACAGAAGTGGATCCGTGAGGATACAAATCAAAATTCTAAAATGTCTTAAGCAACTGGGTTCCATCATTAATTTGCTATGATGATCATAGAGACAGTCTTAATATTCAAAGAGCCAGGCCGGTGTGGCTCAGGCGTTGAGTGTTGACCTATGAGCCAGGAGGTCACAGTTCCATTCCCGGTCCAGGACACATGCCCGGGTTGTGGGCTCGATCCCCAGTGGGGGACATGCAGGAGGCAGCCGATCCGTGATTCTCTGTCATCATGGATGTTTCTCTCTCGCTCTCCCTTTTGCTTCCTCTCTGAAATCAATAAAAATACCCTATATAATAAAAGCCTACTATGCTAAGTGTCTGTTTGTCCAGTCAAAGCATAGCGTAATCCTATCTAATAAAAGAGTAATATGCACATTGACCATCACTCCAACACACAAGATGGCTGCCCCTATGTGGACACAAGATGGCCACCACAAGATGGCCTGCAGGGGAGGGCAGTTGTGGGCGATCAGGCCAGGAGGGGAGGGCAGTTAGGGGTGACTGGGCCAGCAGGGGAAGGCTGTTGGGGGGGGACCAGGCCTGCAGGGGAGAGTAGTTAGGGGCGACCAGGCCAGCAGGGAGGGCAGTTGGGGGCAACCAGGCCTGCAGGGGAGGGCAGTTGGGGGGGACTCTGCCTGCAGCGGAGAGCAGTTGGGGGGAACCAGGCCTGCAGGGGAGGGCAGTTGGGGGGAACAGGCCTGCAGGGGAGGGCAGTTGGGGGTGACCAGGCCAGCAGGGCAGGGCAGTTGGGGCAATTGGGCCGACAGGGGAGCAGTTAGCCTGATCAAGTTAGGCGTTGATCAGGCTGGCAGGCAGAAGCGGTTAGAAGCAGTGAGGCAGCCAGGCAGGCGAGCATTTGGGAGCCAGCAGTCCTGGATTGTGAGAGGGATGTCCGACTGCCCGTTTTGGCCCGATCCTGATGGGATCGGGCCTAAACGGGCAGTCGGACATCTCTTGAGGGGTCCCAGATTGGAGAGGGTGCAGACTGGGCTGAGGGACACACACACACCCCTGTGCACGAATTTCATGCACTGGGCCTCTAGTATGCTAAGGATGTTCAACCGCTCCCTATGACGTGCACTGACCACCATGGGGGCAGACACTCTGACAGGTAGGTTAGCTTGCTGCTGGAGTCTGGCTGATCGGGACTGAGGAGATGGGCTGGACATGCCCTGAAGCCCTCCCGCAATCCCTCCCCAGCTGGCCAACCTCCTGCATCCCTCCCTGGCCCCATGGCTGGTGAGCGCAGTGGTGGTGAGCCTCTCCCACCTCCACTGCAGTCAGACACCCCCCGAGGGCTCCTGCGAGAGGGCGCAGGCTGGGCTGAGGGACCCCCCAACCCCCGAGTGCACAAATTTCATGCACCAGTCCTCTAGTAGGTATATAAAAGAGATGAAAAGCTCTAGGAAAACTTTGGTAGAGTTCTTCTCGCTGCCCCTTTGCCAACACCTCCCCTTCCCCCCGATGGGATGTAGCATTCCCGCTCCCACATGCTTTGGGGCAGTGCCAGGCATGCTTAGAAGGACGAGCCCCACCGCAGACCCACTGGTTTCTGGGTGGAGCCCAGAAATCTGTGTTTCATAAGCTCTTGGTCCCTGGTGCACATTCAAGTCTGAGAACACTGCTCCGTTGGGGGTTGATTGTCTCTGCTCCAATCTCTATGCCAGTGATTTGCTTTCGCAGCACACAGCAGGAATAGCTCCATTCTTGCTGATTTGACCTAAAGGGATTTCTTCTGTGCAGCTGATAGGAACCCTGTTTTTTGTGTTAGTTTTTTCTATTTAAAGAAGCAAAGGTGAAAAATGGACCCCTCTCCCCCACTTTTTTTTTTTTTTTTTTTTGGAGAAACAGTGAAAATGTCATGCCTGGAACTGCTGAAGCCACCTGGTGGCTATGAAGGCCACACCCTGACGATGTAGAATAGAGATCTGTTGGAAGGGAATCTGAAGTCACCTCCCTCAGGACTTCTCATTCCGGGGGGTTTTACAACCAACAAAAGCCCTACCACTGCCTAACGCACCCTGAGTTCCGCTTCTTGTTCATCTGCTTATTTGTGTCTAATGGTGAGTAGCGTCTAAGGTGGACTTGAACCCACAAAGTCACTTAGGACACGTTGCGAGTACAACTCATGGTTGATGGGGGTGTTCTTGAAGAGTAGGGATGGAGGGGCAAACCACTTCTGTTTTGAAAAAAAATTTTTTTTGAGAAGTTCTTTAAAGTTATGTCTACCCCCTTCCCACAGTGCTAACTGGCTTTGACACAGTAGCTGCTCTTCTGTTAATATGTCTGGGCAGGAACATAAATATAATTATGGATTGGCTTACCTGGTGTTTCATTGGCCTTCTTTCTGGGCACCATGAAGGCAGAGCCACACGGGAGGAAAATGGGAACTGTAGCCAAGGCTAAAAAATCATAAAAGTGGTACCACCCCCTTTCTATAAAATTCCCTACGTACTCCTCCAAGAGCTGGGCGTTTGGGGTCCCCCTGTATAGAATATTACTTTGGATTGAAATGCATGCATTTATGTGCATGTCCCTCTGAGATCATAAGATCCTAAGGTCACAATTATCTTGTAATTTATCTTCACTGTTGTACCTGATCTAATACGGAAGCATGTCATCTAGAAGGCATTCAGAAAAGAGGAAGGAAGGGAGGGACGAAAGGAAGGAAGGAAAGAGGGAAGGAAGGAAGGAAGGAAGGAAGGAAGGAAGGAAGGAAGGAAGGAAGAAAGGAGGGAGGGAGGGAAGGAGGAAGAGAGGGAGGGAGGGAGGGGAGGGAGGAGGGAGGGAGGGAGGGAGGGAGGGAAGATGGGAAGATGGAAGGAAGGAAGGAAGGAAGGAAGGGAGGGAGGGAGGGAGGGAAGGAGGGAGGGGGAAGGAAGGGAGGAGGGAAGGAAGAAAGGAGGAAGGAAGGGAGGGAGGGAGGAAAGGAGGGAAGGAAGAAAGGAAGGAAGGAAGGGAGGGAGGAAGGAAGGGGAGGAAGAAAGGAAGGGAGGGAGGGAGGGAAGTAAGGAAGGAAGGAAGAGGGAGGAGGGAAGGGGAGGGAGGGAGGGAAGGAAGGAAGGAAGGAAGGAAGGAAGGAAGGAGGGAGGGAGGAGGGAAGGAGGAGGGAAGGAAGGAAGGAAGGAAGGAAGGAAGGGAAGGAAGGAAGGAAGGAAGGGAGGAAGGAAGGAAGGAGGGAGAGAAGGAAGGAAGGAAGGAAGGAAGGGAAGGGAGGGAAGGGAAGGAAAGAGGAGGAAGGAAGGGAGGGAGGAAGGAAGGAGGGGAGGGAAGGAAGGAAGGAAGGAGGGAGGAAGGAAAGAGGGAAGGCGGGAGGAGGAGGGAAGGGAGGGAAGGAAGAAAGGAGGAAGGAAGGAAGGGAAGGGAGGGAGGAAGGAGGGAGGGCAGGAAGGAGGGAAGGAAGGAAGGAAGGGAGGGAGGAAGGAAGGAGAGAGGGAAGGAAGGAAGGAAGGAAGGAAGGAAGGGAGGGAGGGAAGGAAAGAAGGAAGGAGGAGGAAGGGAGGAGGAGGGAGGGAAGGAAGGAAGGGAAGGAAGGCGGGGAAGGAGGGGCGGAAGGCAAGGAAGGAAGGAAGGAAGAAAGGAGGAAGGAAGGAAGGGAGGGAGGAAGGAAGGAGAGAGAGGGAAGGAAGGAAGGAAGGAAGGAAGGAAGGAAGGAAGGAAGGGAGGGAGGGAAGGAAAGAAGGAAGGAGGGGAGGAAGGAAGGAGGGAGGGAGGGAAGGAAAGAAGGAAGGAAGGAAGAGGGAAGGAGGGAAGGCGGGAAGGAGGGAAGGCGGGAAGGAGGGAAGGAAGGAAGGAAGAAAGGAGGAAGGAAGGAAGGGAGGGAGGAAGGAAGAGAGGGAAGGAAGGAAGGGAGGAAGGAAGGGAGGGAGGGAATAATAGAAGGGAAATATTGCACTTAATCATATGCTTAGGATCCTGCAGTGTGTGTTTCTGTAGTTGGACAATCCTGTCACCGCGACAGAAATCAGCTCAGGGTTGCTAAATAAAGAATGCACAATGAGAAAAGAAAAAATAATTATAGCTCACACGTATGCGGCGTTCCTCTGTTCCAGGCACTTTCCCAAGCTCCATAGTGGGTGTACAGGGGGGCTGGGGTAGGAAGGTGTAAAGTCATTTAATCCTCAAATAGCCCTGAGAGGCGGATACTATTATTTATCGTCTCTAGTTTCCAGATGCTGAGGTGGACGCACTCCAGCGTTGGCGAGCTCTCCCAAGTTCAGAAGCTGGACTTGCGGAGCTGGAATTTTTACCCACAAAGCTTTGTTCTAGAGCCTCTTTAATCTGATTGAGGGCATCTTTTTTTATGTCCTCAAGGGTTCATGGGCACTCATGAGAGTAGCCCTACTGGGTGTCAAGACACCTCTGTGATGACACAAAAGTAAGGGTTATTTTTTATTCATTCATTCAACAATCACTTATCAAGCATCTAATGTATGCTAGACACTAGGCGTTTGGATGGCAGAGAGCTATCTGCATGCTCAATAAGACATATAAGTACCAACTAAAGATCATAGATTCATTCAATTTTTAAAATGATATATTTTTTGTTGACTTCAGAGAGGAAGAGAGAGGGAGAGAGAGAGAGAAACATCAACGATGAGCCCCACACTGGGGATCGAGCCTGCAACCTGGGCATTGTCCTGACCGGGAATTGAACCATGACCTCCTGGTTCATAGGTTGACGTTCAACCACTGAACCACGCCGGCCTGGGCTATTCATTTCATTTTTTTTTTTTTTTTTTTACTCTTTATTCACTCAACTTGCCAACAAGATGAATGAAGTGCCAAGTGGTTGGATTACTTTCGTGTGAACCCACTGAACAGCTTCCTTGAAGGTGGCAGCTGTATTTGCATACCACAGAATTTGCCAATCACGATGCCATGAGTGATGTTTAAAAAGTAATAAAAAGTCCTGGAACAGAACCCTATGATTACCCTTGGAAAAATAATTCGCAGTTATAACACAGGGGAACTGGCACCAAATCTTTCTTTGCTGCACCTCAACGTTGCAAGTTGATCATGACAAGAAATGCATAGTAGGAAAGTCTTGTAGAAGCTTCCAGAAAAAGTTTTTCACCCCAGATTTCTATGCCGGAAAGTCAAACCATAGTTTGTCACACGTTATGGATGGCTGCACCAATTACAGGGTTTATTTTCGGACAGATTTTCAAATGATAGTGTTATTATTATTTTAAAATTTATTGATTTTTTTTTTATTTTTTTTTTTACAGAGAGGAAGGGAGAGGGATAGAGAGTTAGAAACATCGATGAGAGAGAAACATCGATCAGCTGCCTCTTGCACACCTCCTACTGGGGATGTGCCCGCAACCAAGGTGCCCTTGACTGGAATCGAACCTGGGACCCTTGAGTCCACAGGCCAACGCTCTATCCACTGAGCCAAACCGGTCAGGGCGATAGTGTTATTATTGCTCCTTCTGAGGGACCTTTTTTAGTTTCCCTTTCTTTTGTTCTTTTCTTACCCTAACTGAGACCCATACATACCTCAGGGTCCCCTCCTAGTATTTTCTGTTGAGCACTAGCCCTTGAAATTCTCCCACAAAAGAAGGGGCTAGAGCTACACTGTTGTGGAAGCCTGGTGTACAAAAATCCTTTCTTGGGGATCTTTGGTGTAAGACACCGGAAGCCTTCCTTCGGAGATATCTGTTCAAAATCCCTTTTCACCTGGTATTTCACAACCGGTGTCCCGGTGCACGGATTCGTGCACATCGAAAGGAAATGAATTAGGAGAGGTATTTTAATATTGCTGTTCGTGTCTTGCTAGTGAAAAGAAAATAGGATTCCCCCGAGTCTCCTGTCGACCTGCTCCAGGACTTCTGTGAGGATCCAATGAGATGAGGCACGGGAAAACGCTTCACTGACATTTGGCTCAACTGTAAAATGTTTGCACCTGGCTATAAAGCAAGTCGGGTTCCTGGGCTGAAGAAATTCCAAGTAGCCACTAAGAAACTGCTACCTGGAGAATCAAAGAAGAGTAGCCTCCATTGTCTGAAAAGCTATTAAACGATCTCTTCCTCTTTAAAGTATTTTCTGTGTGAGGCCATATTGTCTTCAACCACAAGACATGTTACAACAGATTGAATGCAGCATAGATAGGAGAATCTAGCTGTTTCCTTTTAAGTCAAACATTGAAGAGATTTTAAAAAATGTAAAACAAGCCACTCCTTTAATGGAATACATTTGGGGAAATATAGTTATTTTGGGGTGAAACATTTCTGTTACTATGTAACAGATTGATTATTATAATTTTATTTTTATTTTTTTAAAAATATTTTTTAATTGATTTTTTACAGAGAGGAAGGGAGACAGATGAGAGTTAGAAACATCGATGAGAGAGAAACATCGATCAGCTGCCTCCTGCACACCCACTACTGGGGATGTGCCCGCAACCAAGGTACATGCCCTTGACCAGAATCAAACCCGGGACCCTTCAGTCTGCAGGCCGATGCTCTATCCACTGAGCCAAACTGGTTTCGGCTCATTATTATAATTTTAATGAAATAAATGTATATACGCACACATGCTAGTATATTTTAGATGGCTCAGTGTTAGTTTCAAAAATGGTAAATATTAATAGATATAACCCATTGGATCAAAACCTTTTGGGTTCTCAATAATTTTGAAAAGTGTGAGATCAAAAAGTTTTAAGACTAATGGGTTAGACAACTCTTTCTAGAAGACAAGATATTTGGTCTAAAATGAAATGAAATAAGATGGTGGGTAGAGGAAGACAGGGAGGTATTTTTTTGTTCGCTTAATTATTTGATTGGGTAGATCTTAAGGATAAAAATGACTTGATTATATTTATTTCTTCATTCAATGCACCCGATAGAATAGTACTTTACAAGGTGCCATTTAAGTTGCGTTCCATTAGTAGCTTGTGAAAGCCATTGAGAAGTTTGTAGCTAGTACTTTTATTTTATTTTAAGACTAGAGGCCTGTTGCACGAAGATTTGTGCAATAGGCCTTCCTTCCCCCAGGTTGCTGGCACCGGTTTTCTTCCAGCACCTGGGACCCAGGCCTTCACTCTGGTCGCCGCCTTCCATCTTGAGCCTTCAGTGTTTGCTCTGGCCAGAGCCTTCAGTCTTGTCCGCTCTGGCTGAGCTCCTGTAGCTCATTAGCAAGAGCTCCTGTAGCTTCCTCTGCCCCCCCCGCACCCTCTTCCTCATAGCAGACGTTCCGCCCTGCGTGGTCATTCCACGTCTGCGTATGCAAATTAACCTGCCATCTTTGTTGGGTTAATTTGCATACCCATGCCTGATTGGTTGGTGGGTGTCGCAGAGGTATGGTCAATTTGCATATTTCTCTTGTATTCATATAGACTAGAGGGTCCTTAGCGGCTGCCGGCTGCCTGCCGGGGCCTTCCTTCGTTCTGTGCCACCCCCTGGTGGTCAGCACTCATCATAGCGAGCGATTGAACTCCAGGTCGGTTGAACTCCCGCGGGGACACTTTGCATATTAGGCTTTTATATATATAGATAATGGAATAGGATGGAAAATGCCAGACTTCATTACCCATAGTATGGATTAGTGTTGTTTCATAAAACCTTTGCTTGCATTACACTTTCCTAATGTAGGAAGATGCTTATTTGTCCTGGGTCATAATGAAAAATGTTTATCTTACCGTAGATTGCTGTGAAAACATTGGCACACCCTTGCAGGAGAGACTCTCCTATCACTCTCCCAAGCAGTAAAAGGTTGTCTTAGCCCATCCTCTGCCTGGATCGGACCTCATGCTCTCTTGATTCTTCCCAGCACTGGCTCCTGTTCCCAGGACACTCCCCGAGTTCTTACCCATGGTCCTTTTCACTTTTGTGGGCCTCTCCATAACGACCTTAGGTGAACCTGATCTGAATTATATCGCAGCTTCTCCTCTCCCTGTGGTGGCTTCACCTCCATGACCCCTGACCTATTTCCACTCAAGCCTGCACATAACGCTCGCGAAACTTGACCCCATAGATCACCACTCCACAGACTGCCTGTTCTGGTCCAGCTCCTCCAGGGCTTTCCCACGGCTGTACTTCCGTTTGCATCCCTCCTCCCAGCTCCTCTGATTTGTCATCGGTGTTCGAAGCACCACTCGAAGGATCCCTTCCCGGGGAAGTCGTTCCTCACCCTTCTTTCCTGTCACAAACCACAGACCGCAATAGGCATTTAACATTTTGACATGTGGAGTCACAATAAATATCAACTACGCTGATGAGGCATTGAGAGAGAATCACTTAACATTTGTTTCGACAGCTGCCATACGGATCGAAAGGCGTGGGTCCTGTACAGTTTCAAAAAATTCTAGAAATCCTAATAGCAATTCCCAGCAAATGCATGAGGACAGCCAGAACACGGTGTGAGAGCGTTTAAAGTCGTGGTTGAGCATTGACCTATGAGCCAGGAGGTCACAGTTCCATTCCCGGTCAGGGCACATGCCCAGATGGCAGGCTCGATCCCCAGTGTGGGGTGTGCAGGAGGCAGCCGATCAATGATCTCTCTCATCGTTGATGTTTCTCTCTCTCCCTTTCTCTCCCTCTCTGAAATCAATAAAAATATACTTTTGAAAAATAAAAAAAAATAAAGTCGTAGTTGAAATGCAAAGGATTGTACTCATGGGATGCCATCAAATGGAAAATTTTCAATGTGGCCTAGTTCTTTTCTCCTGAGAGAACACTGCATCCCAGGGACATTTACATTTTATTCATAGGGAAAAAGGATGTTGCTTTGTCTTAGCAGGATATTTCTTTGAAATATCATTCTCTATTGCCATGCTCTGAAACGTGCCTAAATAGAGGGTTTGTTTCTTAACACCTGTGTCCACCTGACTCCGTCACTTCAGTATTCCGGTCCTTAGTTCTGTCATCTGTAAAAGGGAGTTGCTGTGAATTCCAGTATCTGTATCACAAGGTGGTTAAGAGCAAACTAAAGAATGCATCTAAAAAGCAGAATGTAAATTTCACTTAGCAGTCTACAAATCATTCTTTTTTAAAAAATGTATTTTATTGATTTTTTTACAGAGAGGAGGGGAGAGGGATAGAGAGTCAGAAACATTGATGAGAGAGAAACATCGATCAGCTGCCTGCTGCACACTCCCTACCAGATATGTGTCCGCAACCAAGGTCCATGCCCTTGACTGGAATCGAACCTGGGACCCTTGAGTCTGCAGGCCGACACTCTATCCACTGAGCCAAACCAGCCAGGGCATGTCATGCCCATTTTAGACGAGTTTATAAAAGTTCACATAAGGTGTGGTTTCATAGGATGCCACTGTTTCACAGATTTCCTGGACAGGACAAGTTCATTGTCTTCCATGTTAGTCAGCACCTGACACCAACTAGATGTTAGGACCAACAGGACGGCTCTTTAGAAAGCAGGTAAAGAGTATTTATCCTGCCCAGAGGAAACCAATCCAAAACAAGGGACTGGGTCTGGCAAGAAAAAACATCAGACTAACCAGTGGTTGGCAAACTGCGGCTCGCGAGCCACATGTGGCTCTTGGGCCCCTTGAGTGTGGCTCTTCCCCAAAACACCATGGCCTGGGCGAGTCTATGTTGAAGAAGTGGCGTTAGAAGAAGTTTACGTTTAAAAAATGTAGCTCCCCAAAGAAATTTCAATTGTTGTATTGTTGATATTTGGCTCTGTGGACGAATGAGTGTGCCGACCACTGGACTAAGCCATACAGTACAAGTGTGCTGTGGGGAGGCGCTCGTGGTCTCTCACGGGGGCTGCATCCCTTGTCGATGGCCCTTCGAGTGACTACTTGAGAATTCTTAGTCTCCAGGGCTGTCCCCAACCTCAGCGCTGCTTCTGAATATGACTGTATATGTGTGTGTTTTTTGTTGGAATGCCCTTCGTTATAATTCCCATTAAGGATCTCACCATTTCTCCAATAGATATTGGATTAAACCAAACATTGAGACAGAAATAGCGCATGTGTCTTTGTATGTGTGTGTGTGTGTGTGTGTGTGAGAGAGAGAGAGAGAGAGAGAGAGAGAGAGAGAGAGAGAGAGAGGAGAGAGAGAGAGGAGAGGAGAGGAGAGCTAATGAGGAGATAAATAGATAAATTAGGGCTTTTACAATCTTGGGGCTTTATCTGAGCACTTGTTCCACTATGTGAGCAGATGCAGCTCTCTCCTCTGAAAAGGTGAGATCCTTGGCCCTTCATGTACCCTCATAGAGCCCTTCCCCACCTGAGAGGCACGCATAACCGCTCTCACCAGATCCCCAATCACCTGCCCCATCCAAGAAAGAAGGCCAAGGCCTTCAGCGTTCACGTGGAAATGTCGTATTTTCTATGGCTTCAGGAGGGTGCACAGTATTGCTATAGTAGCCGCAGCGTTACGTAGATCTCAGTCTACACCACATTCTCCCACCAGCTCTGTGGGTTTTACTTCATTGTATGTTTTGATTCATTTATAGAATAATAATAATCATGCTGATGCCACAGCTTTCATTGGGAGCGTCGAGCTGGATGATGTTATCTGTAGGCTTATGTGAAGGGATAATATTCCTCTTCAGAAACAGCAGCCATATGCCCTGACCGGTTTGGCTCAGTGGATAGAGCATCAGCCTGCGGACTCAAGGGTCCCAGGTTCGATTCCGGTCAAGGGCATGTACCTTGGTTGCGGGCACATCCCCACTAGGGGGTGTGCAGGAGGCGGCTAATCGATGTTTCTCTTGCATCGATGTTTCTGACTCTCTATCCCTCTCCCTTCCTCTCTGTAAAAAAATCAATAAAATATATTTAAAAAAACAACAACCAGCAGCCATATTATCACATCAACTTGGTGGGCTCTCAAGATAAGCCACCCCAGAACTTCTAACTCATAAGATGTACAAAGGGTGTGGGTAGGATCAAAGTACCACTTTTCACCTCCTCGCCTTTGTGGGCCTGCAGAGTACTTTCATGTGCATTATCTTGTTGGGTATTTGCAAAATGCATTAGATAGAGAAGCTGGTAATTATTATTTGCTCTATTTTGTAGATGAATTACTCTCCCCCCCCCACCCCTTAGCTCAGAGTTTGATCCCAGACCTTCTGTTCTATAATGCCTTATTCTCCGTCCATTTTATATCTTGTACCCCATCTTCAGCAATTGTCTTCTCCTAAATAAGGAATCATCAAATCTAATGTTTTGGAGTAGAAATCCAATAAAAGCTTCTTAAGATGTGCCCTGAATGGGAATTGAACCCTGACCTCCTGGTTCATAGGTCGACGCTCAACCACTGAGCCACGCCAGCCAGACCTGGCATCCATGTTTCGATTGTCAGAGAGTAGACACAGGCTCTCTAGCAGTAAGGAAGGCACATCCCCTTTTTTCATTTTCTCATGAAATTGTTGAGAGCTATTGTCAGGAGGTCGGCAGCCAGTTCCCTTGGCATGGGAATCTTGTTTTCCTAAGAAAAACAGAATCATCCACACTAATAAAAGAGAAAGATGCAAAGTGACCGTACTGCTGCGACACCCACCAGCCAATCAGGAGTGAGTATGCAAATTAACCCAACAAAATGGCAGGTTAATTTGCATACACAGGCACGGAGCAAAGACTGAAGGCTCTGCGTGAGTGAAGACTGAAGGCTGAAGTCTTGGCTCCACTGCAGCCCGGGTCCCAGGTGCTGGAGGAAAACTGGTGCCGGCAGCCAGGGGAAGGAAGGCCTATTGCACGAATCTTCATGCAACGGGCCTCTATTGGGAGACATAAAAAGAAACTGTTACTGGGCTAGAAGTTCCACACATTTGCATTTCTAGGCTTGGACCTCTCTTCATAGGGATTTCCTGTGAACTAGCCCACCGTGAGTTCTAACTTTTTCTCCGAGAGTTGAGCAGGAGTGGCGAGTTGCACAAAGCCCTCTGCAGAGAGCTTGCTTTCCTAGATTATCAGCAGGAAGGTGGCGATTTTGCACATCCCCAGCTCCAGTCTTCCATATGTAAAGGGTGAATCAGAAGAGTCCCGTTGAATTTCCCTGTCTTTATCGTCTGCTGTTCAGTGGGTTGGAAAGATCAATAGAGCTGTTCAAAGGCTCCTGGAAGTAAAATCCATTTTCACTTTGTGGGGCCTCGGATGGGCAGCCCCAGCAAAGGCACGGTGAAAGGGGACATTCTCTTCCTTTCGCCTTTCTAAAATGTACTCATTGATCTTGAAAAAAAAATTCTAGGAAATTGAAATTTAAAAGTCAATCTTTGAAATAAGGAAACCAGAGAACGTCCGCCCGAGAAAAAGGTCAGGCTCCACCGCAGCAGAAACCAATTTAAAACTTTGGAAAGCATGAAACGCAACGCAGATAGCCACCTCATCGTACGTGTGTTGATTCTTAGTGTGTGCATCCGAAAACAGATAAGCCTTCATCATCGGTATGGTTATGCTTTTGTCCTTTTAAAGTGCTTCGGCCTTACCTTCACATCATAATCCTTCTTATAAACATTTTAAATGAGGGTCGGACATGGTATTAATTCTTAGACTAAGCAGGCTGGCTGAACGGCGGATAAACGCTAATGGAGGTGGTGACTGAAGGTCAGCCTGTGGACCACTCCTGGTGAAACAATACTAACATCATCTCAGGGACGAGTCGGAGCCTCCATTTACAAAGGAAGCTATCCTACGGTAAATTACTTAAGTCAGTGGTCGGCAAACTGCGGCTTGCGAGCCACAGGCGGCTCTTTGGCCCCTTGAGTGTGGCTCTTCCACAAAATACCATGGCCTGGGCGAGTCTATGTTGAAGAAGTGGCATTAGAAGAAGTTTAAGTTTAAAAAATTTGGCTCTCCAAAGAAATTTCAATCGTTGTACTGTTGCTATTTGGCTCTGTTGACTAATGAGTTTGCCAACCACTGGCCTAGCTGGTGTGGCTCAGTGGTTGAGGGTTGACCTAAGAACCAAGATCACGGTTCGATTCCTGGTCAGGGCAGATGCCTGGGTTGCAGGCTCAATCCCCACTAGGGGGCGTGCAGGAGGCAACCAATCCATGATTCTCTTTCATCACCGATGTTTCTATTTCTCCCCCTCTCTTCCTCTCTGAAATCAATAAAAATATATTTTAAAAAAAAACCCAATAAAGTAGAGATTATGTTGCTTGAGATGGATGAGAGATGCTTTGTTGAAAAACAAATAACAACAACATCCATAAATCAGAAAAAAAAGTGTCTTCTACCTTACTTCTCTAAAATGGCCAGAGCATAAAATCTCAATGTTTCCAAATTAGTTACTGCTAATGAAAAGGGACATCTTTTAGTCATAATTAGTCATGTGGACACGAGGTTTTTCATATGAAAAGGGTAATTCTCAGTTATGATACTACTAGAGGCCCAGTGCATGAAATTCGTGCACGGGAGGGGTGTGTGTGTGTATCCCTCAGCCCAGCTTGCACCCTCTCCAATCTGGGACCCCTTGAGGGATGTCCGAGTGATGGTTAATTTGCACATTACTCTTTTATTAGATAGGATTGCCAACTGTGACATGGGGGGAAATCACACCAATTAGAAGCAGCTTTACTTAAATCATTGCGAGCCGAAAACAGCTGTGGTTGCACATTTTAAGCTCATTATCCTCATTTAACCTTTTTTAGACACCAGTTCTACTTCGTCTGTTTTCACTGCCAAGCTCAGAAGCACCAATCACGTCCTTCTTGAGAATGGCTCCTTGAAGAAAAAAGAATGACAGGCAGATTTTAAGTTACAGGATCAATGCCACCACCGAATTGTCTGAGGCATTCAAGAAGCACCTCAGTGATCCCTTTCTCCCACTTTTAATTTATTTTTTTTAAATTTCTCCCACTTTTTTTTTTAGCTCACACTTAACATATGATTACACACAATAATTTGAAAGTATGTACCATGCATGCAGTCTCCCACGTCGGTTTCTAAATGCCTGTGCTTGCGGGTGGATTACCATAAGAAGTTGGGGATAAACTTTCTTTGAACTTGTGGTTGATTCATTTCTCTTTTCAGACCCACAGATGGGTTTATCTGCCATTCATCTGCTTAGTCTAAGAATTAATACCATGCCTGACCCTCATTTAAAATGTTTATGAAAAAGGATTATAACTTGGATCTTTGCTTTGGATCGCTCAGAAAACCGTTAACTTTATTTCGTACAAATGTTTCGCTTACAGTCAGGGTGTCCGCAAAGTTATTGGCTTAATGAATTCAGTATTACGGATATTATGACAAGATTCTGGCAAGTATGGCTACAAGCAAATTTTTTAAAAAAAATATATATTTGATTCATTTTTTTACAGAGAGGAAGAGAGAGGGATAGTTAGAAACATCGATGAGAGAGAAACATCTATCAGCTGCCTCCTGCACACCCCCTACTGGGGATGTGCCCGCAACCAAGGTACATGCCCTTGACTGGAATCGAACCTGGGACCTTTCAGCCCGCAGGCCAACGCTCTATCCACTGAGCCAAACCGGTTTCGTCAACAAGCAAATTTAATTAATCTCTCATAATCCTTTTTGAAAAATTTAAATTCTTTATTGTTTAAAGTATTACATAAAGTCTTCTTCCCCCCCCCATTGAATGTCCCCGACCAACCCCACCCCCCAGCACGTGCTCTCTCTCCCTCAACCCCCCCACCCCCGCCGTCTGTGTCCATTGGTTATTTTCATATGCATGCATACAAGTCCTTTGGTTGATCTCTTACCCCTCACCCCCCCGCCTTCCCTCATAGCTTGGAAAGTCTGTTCGATGCTTCTATGACTCTGGTTCTATTTTTGTTTATCCATTTATGTTGTTCATTATTCTTTTTTAAAAAACAAACAAACATATTTTATTGATTTTTTTACAGAGAGGAAGGGAGAAGGATAGAGAGTTAGAAACATTGATGAGAGAGAAACATCGATCAGCTGCCTCCTGCACACCTCCTACTGGGCATGTGCCTGCAACCAAGGTGCATGTCCTTGACCGGAATCGAACCTGGGATCCTTCAGTCTGCAGGCTGACGCTCTATCCACTGAGCCAAACGGGCCAGGGCTGTTGTTCATTGTTCTTAAGAACATTAGGGACCTAGCTAGGTCTCAAGGCAGTGGATTTTTCTTTCATCAGTGCGTGGGAGTTCCCTGTCTGGGGTTCCCTCTGGAATCATTAGTTACTCCCCTCAGAGCCGTAGCCGTGTAGTAGTAGGCTCTCTCTTTGATTTCGCTGAGTGTGCAGGTGGAGACTCTTGAACCTGAGCCGTGTTTGAAATACATCACAAGCACTGAAGTGACATCTAAGCTGTTGCAATGGAAAGGCTGATTATGAATTCCTGGGAAAAGGAGCAGTGGTGAAATTCGTGTATTTCAGCAACATCTTTCATTTTAAGAGGAGGCCAGCAGCATCTTTCATCTTGAGAGCTTGCACGTGACCGTGAACTTGAGCGTCGGGCACATCCACCAGCAGGAAGACAGCCTCGTCAGCAGCCACTGGTTTACCCTCAGGGTTTGAAAGAAACAATTCCAGCAAGCAGAGGAATCTCTGCGTTAAGTGAAGAAGATCATCAGAATGTTCTAGCTTATAGCACGTGCCGCTCTCCTGTTCCACTGTTTTTGACTCAACCTATTTTTTCACCAAATGTTCGGTTTTTAAAAAATATATATTTTATTGATTTTTTTTTACAGAGAGGGAGGGAGAGGGATAGAGTTAGAAACATCGGTGAGTGAGAAACATCCATCAGTTGCCTCCTGCACGCCCCCTACTGGGAATGTGCCTACAACCAAGGTACATGGCCCTTGACCGGAATCAAACCTGGGACCCTTCAGTCCCCAGGCCAACGCTCTATCCACTGAGCCAAATCTGTTAGGGCAGATTTTTTTTTTTTAAAGTATTTCCCACATCTGAAGACAAAATCTTAAATCAGTTTAACTTGGATTTTTGCTTTGGATTGCTCAGAAAAATAAAACGTGCCATTAATTAAAATTTAATGTTTCTCCCTTTATTCCTGAGCCTCCCTGTGGGCCAGCACTTTCCATATTAGCAATACAAAAATGGGCAAGGTGAGGCTTGTCTCCTCAAGAATTTCAAGTCTAAGCGAAAACAGATAGTTTAAGAGGCACAATAACTGCCGTGTGAAGAGTTTCATAATAGAGGCATAAAGCATTTAAAACAAATTGAGCTGTAGATATTCCCAAAATCACTTTGCAAGAGGCCATTGTTTTTACTCTTCGCAGAAAAGAGTTCATTAGTTTGCATGGATAAAAGATTGCTTTTGCAAAGAGAATTTCATCTCAATTCAATTCAATATTTGGATCCACTAATGAACTTCAAGAGGCAAATTCATCAAGCAAATAGGAGAGCAGAAACATTTTCATTTTGTCAAAAATGGATGCAGTCTCATTTCCCCTTTCTTCTAAATACGATTTTTTTTCATCGTATTCATAGTACTTTACTTAGATGCAAAAATAATTCTTCTTGACGTTTCTTCGAATCAAGCCCCCTATCTTTCAGAGGCCAGCACAAACTCGGTCTTCTACAAGAAATCTAAGCTTGTCCATCTTTGTCTGCTCTGTGACTGGCAATTTATTACTTCAGTAAATGCTTGGCATTCGACCACAGCTGTCTTTGCCAACTGGATTATAACAGAAAGCATCTGTGGCATTCTTGTGCAGTGATGAGGGAATACACTGATGATGATGTTGATGATGGCGATGGCGATGATGATGATGAGAGCATTCTGGCAAATATTTACTGAGCATTGTTCCATTAATTATCACCTGTAACAAGATGCACACTATTATTATTATCCCTATACTAGAGGCCTTGGCACGACATTCGTGCACTGAATGGGGGTGGTCCCTCAGCCCGGCGTCTGGCTGAGCGGCGCTCCCCCTGTAGGAGTGCACTGTCATAGTGACAGGTCATTCTGCTGTTTGGTAGATTTGCAATATTAGGGTTTTATTATATGGGATTACAGATGGAAAACACGGAGTCTTAGAGTAATAGAGTAACGGATCCCTTTCAGCAGTAACGACAGATAGATCAGTAAGAGGCCCTTTTCTTTTTTTTTTTTTTTTTTTTTATTCTTTACTAGAGAGGGATTTGCATCAGCTGATCTTACAATGGGGATCCCGCAACCAAGGTACAGTTCCGGAGAACAGATCCGCAGGCCAACGCTCAGAGCCAAACCGAGGCGTGGCCCTTTTCAATTCCATCCACTCGCCTCTCTGTCTCTGGTCGGGAACCGGCTCTTCGAGTTAAGGGATGAGAGCTCTCCAGTTCTGAACACGGATGATTATTTCCAGACCTCAATAATGTTGCCGCTGGAAGAAATCTTACAGATCAACTGCCTCTTATGTGAAGGGTAAAGAAAATAAGACTCAGAGAAAGTGCCAGTCACCCAAGGCATGCCCATGCCCAGCTCTGCTGCACACAGCCCAGTGTTCTGTTATCTCGGGCTCAGGGTTCCCTCACCCTCGGTCAGAAACAGGCTTATAAAACACATGCTGACCCTTTACAACTCAATGGCATCCGTATGAAGATAGGTCCCAGATAGATAGATAGATAGATAGATAGATAGATAGATAGATAGATAGATGATAGATAGATGATATATAGATGATAGATAGATGATATATAAATAGATGATAGATAGATAGATGATAGATAGATATAGATAGAGTAGAGTTCCAATTGCAGGAAGATTCCTGCAATAGGGCTTCCTGCTGTGCTCTCCCCCAGCCCACCTGCTTTCCTCCCTTCTCCCCCAGCCCCGCCTGCTTTCCTCCTTTCTCCCCTGGCCCTGCCTGCTTCCCGTCCTTCTCCACCGCCCCGCTTGCTTGCTTCTCCACAGCTTCGCTCCCTTCTGCAGGGCTTGGCTTCTTTCTACATTGTCTTGATATGCAAATTAACCGCCATCTTGGTTGGGTTAATTTGCATACTCACCCTGATTGGCTGGCGGGCGTGGCTTGGGCATAGTGAAGGTGCAGTCAGTTTGCATATTACTCTTTTATTAGGTAGGATGATAGGTAGATGATAGATGATAGACAGATGATAGATAGATAGATGATAGCTAGATAGATGATAGATAGATCTATTGCTCGTATCTAGGTAATGGGTAATACACATCATCTTTTGAGATACTGGAGTCTTTTGGACTTAAATTGCCCCCAAGAATTTTATCGTTTATTAGAGTTGCTTCTTCTAGCCCCTCATCCCTGTTGCTGCCTACCTTGTTCTATTAGTTGGTCTGCGTTTCACATCCTCCTCCTCTAATTGGCTGTTGCCAGTAAGTGAGAAAGTAGGTAACCAAGTGAGTAAAAACCATGCTTGGTAGAAAAATAGTCTGCGTGAATGAGTAAGGGAACGTCAGTAAATGCAGTGGATGCGTTTTTCTGTTTGGCCCTTGTGACTGGTTTGAGCTTTTAGGAACTAGGTTTTTTTTCGTCTGTGTTTGCCTAAAGAGGAAACCCAAGCAGTGGCTTTTAGGGCTTCTGTTTTCTTTCTCAATGAGCTCAGCAGAGATGATAATATTAACGAAGTGTGCCCTTTGCCCTGACAGTGATTTCTGACAGTTACAGAAATAGGCACTTTTTTCTCAGCCTTTCCAAGCAGAGCATGTAAAACGAAAAGAGAAGCATTATTCACAGCACCCCTTAGTAGGTTAATGGAGCCTAAAATGGCCACTCTCCCTGCTGTTTTCTCCATCATTTGTAACCAAACTTAAAATATGCATGTTTCCGAGTCTAGCAAGGTAAGAGTATCACATTATTCTTAGTTGAGAAAGACCGATGTACAAAATTGTTATGAAAAATTCAACTTCTGAAAGGTTTTAATTTTGTTGTCATTGTTATTTTAGATGGAAGACGTCATAGCCCGCATGCAAGATGAAAAAAATGGAATTCCTATTCGAACTGTCAAAAGCTTCCTTTCCAAGATCCCTAGCGTCTTCTCTGGTAAGTTTGCATCAGTATAGCTCCGTGTTGTCCGGATCTCCCTGAGAACTATTTTAAAACCTCATGTAGCTTTTCAGTCCGGAAACTCTCAAACTCGTGACTCAGTCCCTACTGACAAAATGCTAACGCCACATTTCACACCGTGTTGGACACTTGAGATGATGATGAAACAAGACAAAGAAGCCAAAATCATGACCCTCTGCTTCGTTGCAAAGACATAGTGAACAAAGGCGAAAGAACAGAAAATAATCCTATATAATAAAAGCCTAATATGCAAATTGTCCCCTTGACCAGGAGTTCCACTGGGAGTTCGACCAGGGGGTGGGGCCGGCCCCTCCCCCCAGCCGGCCCTGCCCTGGCCACCTGTGGCTGCAGTGGTGGTGGTAGCAGCAGGCAGCCGGGGGAAAGGAGGCCCTGGCCTGTGGCCAGCAGCCACGAGGGACCCTACCCATGCTCAAATTTCATGCACTGGGCCTCTAGTCTCAAAATAACGATGTGTGGGGCGAATGTGATGTCGACTGTAGGTAGGAGTTAGGAGAGTGAAAAAAAAACAATTGGGGAGTCAGAAGAAAGTTTGTGAAGGTCAGTGATGAGCTGAGTTTCAAAAATGAGCCCGGCGGTCGTGGCTCAGCGGTTGAGCATCGACCTATGAACCAGGAGGTCATGGTTCGATTCCCGGTCAGGGCGCACGCCTGGGGTTACGGGCTCGATCCCCAGTGTGGGGCGTGCAGGAGGCAGCCGATCCATGATGCTCTATCCTCATTGATGTTTCTCTCTCTCTCTCTCTCTTTCTCCTTTCGTCTCTGAAATCAATAAAAATATATTTAAAACAAAATCTTTAACAAGACTCCCTGCCGGACTGTCACATGAGCCTCAGAGTGTGTTCCCTCTTGCTTCCTTGGTTCTAGCCACAGAGGCCCCTTTTCATTTCCGATACTTCCCTTAGCTCTCAGTTGCCATGGGTACCTTCCACCACTGAGCTGTTTCTTCTGTCTGGGGTGCTTCCTTCCCCTTCCCCCTTTGCTCAGCTCAGGTCTACACCCAGTCTCCTTCCTTAAATACACTCACCCAACCTCAGGTAGTACCTCCAGAAATATCCACCACCGCCACCTCACGCCCTGCAAATTCACCGAGCATGAGACACGTTTTGTTTGCTTTTTTTTAAACATATTTTATTGATTTTTTCAGAGAGGAAGGGAGAGGGATAGAGAGTTAGAAACATCGATGGGAGAGAAACATCGATCAGCTGCCTCTTGCACACCTCCTACTGGGGATGTGCCCACAACCAACGTACATGCCCTTGACTGGAATCGAACCCGGGACTCTTGAGTCCACAGGCCGACGCTCTATCCACTGAGCCACACCGGTCAGGGCGAGACACATTTATTAGCATTCCACTCCTTGACTCTTCAGGGCATTTGGGTGTTCTCATATTCTGGACATTCAGTATTTCGATGATTCTAGATCCTGGTGAAACCAGCCTTCACCTGTTGAATGCATTTCATGTCTTTCACTGGATTGACTGGGAGCTGGCTGTGTTCCCTATGTAAGCCACAGCAGGCAGTAAGCCGGAACTCTGTCTTCGGTTCTTTGTGAACGGTGGAGGTTTTCATTAAAATTGAATATGCCATGCCTGGGAAGCAGCCCGCGGAGATCAGAAAGGATTGCCGGTGGCCGCTATCAAAGAGAACGGGCTGTTGAACGTTTCTGAAGATTGAACCGAGGGCACAAATTCTCAGGAGCCGAAGACGCTGGTGCGCGCTCCACGTCTCGAAGCACCGTGAATGGGAAAAGTAATCAGAAACGAGGAGGGAGTTCTAGTCGGCCATTCCTGTGGTTCATGCCGTTCCCTTTTCTCGTTTTTTATTAGTTTGAAACGGTTCACCATTCCAAGGACGTTGCTGATGATGGAGTTGAATCTCTTTGCTACTTTTCTTTTGCGACTTAAAACTATTCCTCACTGAACTTGGTCCTCAGGAGGAGCAGAATTTGTGCTATGATGCAGGGTTGTTCTCAGGCCATGAAACCTGAGCAGTATACAGTGAGTGGCCAGATTATGATGATCTCTGAACGTGTAATAATCTGGCCACTCAGTGTGAATATATACATATATATATATATATGTACATACACACACACACACACACATATACATTATATATATGTAATATATATATATGTAACATATGTGTGTGTGTGTGTGTGTGTGTGTGTGTGTGTGTGTGTGTATATTTTTACAGTCTCGGTGCATGAATTCGTGCATGGGTGGGGTCCGGCCAGCCTGGCCACGGGGAGGGGACATGGGCAGTTGGCCGGCCTGCCTGCTGGTCGAACTCCTGGTCGAGGGGACAATTTGCATATTAGTCTTTTATTATATAGGATAGACACTGAGTGGCCAGATTATTATGCGTTCAGAGATCATCATAATCTGGCCAGTCCGTGTATATGAACTGAAAACAAAGTTGCCTTTAGCCCTGGCCAGTTTTCTCAGTGGTTAGAGCGTTGGGCCTCACACTGAAGGGTCTCGGGTTCGATTCTGGGTCAAGGGCATGTACCTCGGTTGCAGGCTCGATCCCTGCCCTGGTCGGGGCACGTGAGGGAGGCAGCCCAGTCGATGTGTCTGTCTCACATTGACGTTTCTCTCTCTGTCTCTTCCCCTCTCTTCCACTCTCTCCAGAATTACCAAAACAAAGCAAAAAAATCAAGCTGCCTTTCAATGTAATAATTTAAGCGGGGCCTTTATTTCTCTCAGGGTTGTATGAATATTTCTTAGTGTCATGGAGAGATGATCTTTGTAGATTTAACCATATCTTGTGCGTCATTGCACAGGTAAGGAGGAAAAGGAGCAAGCTTGGTGATGTGAGCTAGGCCAGCGCAAGGTTTATTTATTTATTTATAATATATTTTATTGATTTTTTTATAGAGAGGAAGGGAGAGGGACAGAGAGTTAGAAACATCAGTGAGAGAGAAACATCAATCAGCTGCCTCCTGCACACCCCCTACTGGGGATGTGCCCGCAACCAAGGTACATGCCCTTGACGGGAATCGAACATGGGACCCTTCAGTCCACAGGCCGACTCTCTATCCACTGAGCCAAACCGGTCAGGGCTCAACACAAGTTTTCGTAGCTACATAGGTTTGCATCTAAATGTTTTTGAGAACAGCTTTCAAGAGGCCTTCTATGACTCAAAACTGATTATTTTTGGAGTCAGTGTTAAGACAGGAAAAATAAGGAAGGTGGAATATATTTCCTTGGGAGACTCTAAATCTAGGTAATTCTAAGATGCTTTGAGTCTAAGATGCTCCTTTTTGAAACTGCCATCTGACTGTGAAGTATTTTCCGTCTACCCTTGGAGTGGCTATCCTGGATATGACAGAAATTCAGAGAGAAATAAGAAATTGCTTTGAAAAACAATTCTAAAATCTCTGGGCAGAAACGATGCTTAGACTATGTTGTTTGTATGCCATCCCAAAGAAAATTCAAGTATGCAAAAGGGAAATGGATGAGCAGTACACAGGAGAAAAAGCACCTTGACTGTATTGGCAATTCTTCAAGTTCGTTTCCAAAACAAATAAATTCAGGGACAAAACAAGAAACATTAACTAGATGGACAAGAGACATGAATATTTGCCAAAAAGAAAGAAAAAAAGTCTGTTTCACCTCTCTGACCAAAGGACAGGGCAACTGGCGTAGAGTCACCACACAGTCAACCCAGCTGGGCACTCGAGCAGCTGCGCCGTCCCCTAATCAACTCGATATTTGACTTGTCTCTGCCGTGACGGCTTCTTCACCCCTCTCTGCTGTCATCCTTTTCTTTCTGGTGAAATAGCAACATGAATGATTAGAAACAGCCCAGAACTCTCAGGCACCAGGCCTGGGTAATGACCTTTCTCATGGCTCAAGGCTGCTGAGCAATGAGGAGCTCTCGCTACATCTGTCAAGACATGATTTGCTTTCAAACGTGGCTGGATCCGTTTGATCTGATCAAGAGGAAAAGCATGCTCGTACTCATTTGATGGCCACCAGCATGCTAGGAGAAACAGCAGCGTTTCAGGGATTTTATTTTTAGCGTTAGCTTTCCTTACAGCCATGCAGACCGGGTCCAGACACTGTTTTCTCTTCCATGGATGGTGGTCTGCTTCGCTTCATGCAGTCCTTATTTCTAAGCATCTAAATTGGCTACTTTATTTATTTATTTTTTTTTTATTTTTTTTGATTTCAGAGAGGAAGGGAGAAGGAGAGACAGATAGAAACATCAATGATGAAAGAGAATCAGTGATGCCCTAACCGGTTTGGCTCAGTGGATAGAGCGTCGCCCTGCAGACTGGAAGGTCCCAGGTTCGATTCCAGTCAAGGGCATGTACCTTGGTTGCGAGCACATCCCCAGTAGGGGGTGTGCAGGAGGCAGCTGATGGATGTTTCTCTCTCATCAATGTTTCTAACTCTCTATCCCTCTCCCTTCCTCTCTGTAAAAAATCAATAAAATATATATTTTTAAAAAATTAAATAAAAAAAGAAAGAGAATCATTGATTGGCTGCCTCCTGCAGGCCCCCTACTGGGGATCAAGCCTACAACCCGGGCATGTGTCCTGACCGGGAATCAAATCAATGACCTCTTGGTTCATGGGTCGATGCTCAACCCCTGAGCCACGCCTGCCGGGCCATTCTTATCTTTGTGTTCCCCCAGCACTGTGTTTTTCTTCCTGGGATTTATTTCACCTGCCCATTTGTCCTCAGTGGACAGGTGGTACGATTCTTACCAAAGGCTGTACACATCTGGAGAAGAAAAGAAATTGCACACTTAATGTGGATCCCCTGTAGTACGTGCAGTGTCCGGCACCTGTAGACACTCAGCCAATGTCAGTGACTCCTCTTAGGACAGATGATGCCCGGACACTCGATTACACCCACAGCACATCTCACTTCTCAGTGTCTCGGCTGTGGAAAGAGCGCATATCTCATTATCCGCTCTGCTGGCATCTGGCACTGCACGATGCTTTTATCTCCGCGGGGAGCACCAGGGAGTTGGCCGCTCGGCTCTGTGGGCGATGACCAGCTTAGATGGGCTTCAGAGTGGAGTGCCGGGAAATTGAACGCAATTTTCCAATTTCTCCAGAGTCCAAACACACTCTCCGTTGACGTTTCGTTATTTGGTTTAAATGTCTCCTCCCCAAGATACGCGCGCCCCGTGGGCACTGCAGCACGGTGTACGGTAGCCCATGGCAACAACCGAAGTGTCCTTCGATAGAGCACTGGATAAGGAAGCTGTGGTACATATACACTAGGAACTGCTCCTCAGTCGTAAGAGAAGAGGCAGTACTGCCCTTTGCGAAAACATGGACGGATCTTGAGCATATCATGCTAAGCGAAATAAGTCAGACAGAATAAGCTAAGAACCATATCGTCTCACTTATATGTGGGATGTACAACGGAAACTCATAGACACAGGCAATAGTGTGGTTGTTACCAGAGGGAAGAGGGGATAGGGGGTCGTAAAAGGTAAAGGGAGCCAAATGTATGGGTGATGGAAGATGATTTGACTTTTGGTGATGGGCACACAATGCAATATAGGGAGCACGTGTCATTGAAATGTACACTTGAAGCAATGTTATTAAGCAATATCGCCCAACAAATTTAATTTTAAAAACTTGATTGTCTTAGAACATTGGACATCCCCCAAAATTAAATGTAAATATTTTTCAAAGTCTATCTGAAATAGTGAAGAGGGTAGATACAGGTTGAAAAGAAACCTGGATTTCAGTTTTGCTTCCCATGATGCAAAGGAGAACAGGAAAGCTATATATATAAAAGTCTAATGCGCTAAGTGTTCGACTGTTCGGTTGACCAGTCACTGTGATGTGCACTGACCACCAGGGGGCAGACGCTCTGACTGGTAGGTTAGCTTGCTGCTGGAGTCCGGCCGATTGGGACTGGGCGAGATGGGCCGGACATGCCCTGGAACCTCCCGCGGTCCTTCCCTGGTGGGTCGGCCCCAATCGCCAGCCAGGCCAAGGGACCCCACCCGTGCACAAATTCATGCACTGGGCATCTAGTGTTAAATAACAGCTCAGTCTCTGGCATATAAGTGAACATGAATGTGTTTGGGTTGTAACACCTATAGCAACTAATGGCATTTATTGAACGCTTACAGTGTGCTTGGCATTCAACAAATACTAGCTCTTTAGGTATATTATTTTATATATTAGTGCTCTTACAAAGATAAGTAAAGTTCAGAGAAGCTAAATAACCAGGCCCAGGTGATACTGTTAGTAAGCAGTAGAGGTGACATTTGATTCTAGGTAAATCTAGATACCATCATCCAATTTAATAATCTGATTTTATAAAATCACAAAGAAGCACGGGTCACTGAAATACTATACATATGAATATGTTATATGTTATATAGGTGCCTATTGTATGATGTAACGCATCATAATATGAATCCTTAAAATAATTCTTCCTTGTTTCATTCTGCATTTAGCATGAAAAATGCCCTTTCTTTATGGAGAAATCAGTCTAGTAAGAATGTTCTCAAGGTGATATGGGTAGGAACCAAGTTGCTATTTTTGTTTTGGGGACTTGGTTGCTTTATTATTTATTGTTATTATTTTTTGTTAATCCTCACCCGAGGATATATTCCATTGATTTTTTTTAGAGAGAGCGGAAGAGAGAGGGGAAGACAGGGAGAAACATCCATGTGAGAGAGACACATCGATTGGTTGCCTCCTACACGTGCCCCAACCAGGGTCCCGGCCCAGGAGGAGCCTGCAACTGAGGTCCATGCCCTTGACCGGAATCGAACCCAGGACCCTTGGGTCCGCAGGCCGACGCTCTATCCACTGAGCAACACCAGCCAGGGCGGCCTTGGTTACTTTATAAGCCTCGGAGCGGTGGTGGGGGGGGGGGGAGTTCATCCACCTGAGGACACCGATGCATGTCCAGTGGGATACGCCGTGTTTATTGAGGGGATCCCAGCAGGCGAGGAGGAGAAGAGAAACAGATGCTGTGCTGTCCTTAAGGGGAACCGTGCGGTGGGAGGGAACAGAACAGAGTCAGGAAGAACAGGGACATCAGGATGGCTACAAGGCGATAGAGAAAGAACTGTGCAGGCAGAACTGGGGCTGTGGCAGGCGTAGCTCCGCCATACAGCAAGATGGGACATTTTGGCTGGAAGAGGGTCTGACCTTCACTTTTGTGGAAGAAGCAATATCTGCGAGGCATAGTAGAGTGGAGCGCAATAAAGGGGGTGTCTGCCGTACCAAGTGCGCTGGACACATCGCCACTTCCCTTCCCTTCCTCCTGCCCCTTCCACCGACTCTGAGCAGCAGACACAGAAAGAGATGACCCATGTTCCCAGGACCTGGGCCACAGCTTGGCACACCCCCAGTTCCCCCCACTCCCCCCAGTATGTCCACTCCTTCTCCCCAAACACCGTAATTATCACATTACATGATTTTCAAGGACAGTTGTATTACTGATCACCGCAGGACATATTTGTATCCCAATTAGCCATCCCCCCGCCACCCACCCTTTCATTTATTCTTTGGTTCAGATTTCTGGGAACTCAGGTCATTTGCATAACTGCTCAGCCGGTTTCCGTGGCAACAGTTGAGCGTCCTGCGTAAATATAAGATTTTGTCCTAACTCCCCTTTGTCACATTTTGTCACAAAGAAATAATCTAGGTAGTTGTTTTTCAATTTCTTCTTTGAGACATTTTCTTATGGGAATCATGCACAAAATGTTTTTTTTCGGAGCCAATCCCATTTCCCTCCTGTAAATACTACTCTACAGAGAAAGGAGTAGAGTTGATTTAAGATGCTCGGCCCAGCCCAGCTTGTGTGGCTCAGTGGTTGAGCATCAACCTATGAACCAGGAGGTTACGGTTGGATTCCCGGTCAGGGCACATGCCTGGATTGCTGGCTTGATCCCCAATAGGGGGCATGCAGGAGGCAGCTGATCAATGATTCTCTCTCATCATTGATGTTTCTCTCTCCCTTCCTCTCTGCAATCAATAAAAATACATATATTTTTTTTAAATAAAGGATTACTGAGTTATAGGTAGAACATTTTTGGTTTTTAAAGCTTTTTAATACCAGACCTATGTTCCTCTTAGCCTAAGCCTTCGAGAATCCGAAAGGGTAGTAAAAATAGAACTAACGTTTTCTTTAAAAACGTAAAGAACCATCCTTCTTTGGATGAGAGCAAGGAGGTTTCCTTTAATATTTGACTTTTCCTGTGTTAGGCAGCATCCGGATGCACAAATCTTATTGAAGTCATTCCTGGCTGAAAGCATTTCTGATCAAATACCAGAAAGCTAAAAATAAGCATTCTACCCCATCTCTGGCGGTGATGGGATATTTCTGAACCTTTCTGATCAGGTGGCCTGTTAGCAAGAGGTGATGCTAACAGCTGTTGGGTGCAAACGCAGTGGGAGATCATTAAATAACTAGAGGCCCTGTGCACAAAATTTGTGCACAGGTAGGGTCCCTAGGCCTGGCTGGTGATCAGGGCCGATGTGTGGGGCAACCTGTAGGGTGATCAGGGGGCCCCCCTGCTGGCATGCACCTTGGCTGGCCTGGGGCCTGGGGGCTGGGGGCAGCTCCTGCGTTGAGCGTCTGCCCCCTGGTGGTCAGTGGGTGTCACAGCAACTAGTCGTTCCGCCATTTGGTCAATTTGCATATTAGGCTTTTATTATATAGGATTTACCTATATAATCCATGCAGCTCCTAGTGGAGTCATAGAGTTTATTCTCTGGAAACCCTGGGAAGCTCCTGGTTTGAGAATTCTGGGTAAAAAGGCAGCTAAGTGCAAGTCTATATCATTGAACTTGGGGACTTGTCCCCCTTTCCCAGCCTAATTCCAGGGCCCTGACAGTCATCTGCACACTTCCTGGCTGAGACCTTAGGGCATCTGCTTCTGGAGGAAGTTGCTGAATCCAGAGCGGTGACCTTCCCATACCGGTATCTGTTTCATCCTAATGGGATTGCCCTATATAATAAAAGCCTAGTCTGCTAAGTGTCTGATTGTCTGGTCGGCCATTCAACCAATCAAAGTGTAATATGCTAATGATATGCTAAGGCTGCTCAACCGCTCATTATGATGTGCACCAACCACCAGGGGGAAGATGCTCCAGCCGGCAGGTTAGCTTACTGCTGGGGTCCGGCAGATCAGGACTGAGCGAGATGGGCCGGACACGCTCTGGAGCCCTCCCGCGGTCCCTCCCTGGCTGGCCAACTTCCTGCATCCCTTCCTGGCCTCAATTGTGCACCAGTGGGGTCCCTCAGCCTGGCCTGTCCCTTCTTGCAATCTGGGACCCCTTGGGGATGGCGGAGAGCCAGTTTCGGCCTGATCCTGTAAGCCAGGCCGAGGGACTCCACTGGTGCACGAATTCGTGCACTGGGCCTCTCGTCTATTAATATTAAGCTCAAGAAAAACTGGAGGTTAAAAGAAGGAAATAGGATGGGTGTCCCTATCCTCTTAAATGAGCATTGCTCCATGCTCTCTGAATCATTTTCGATCAGTAACATAGATGGTTATGAATTGATCCATCCTTGCGCTGGTTGTAATTATATTGCCCCTTGTTCGGTCTATTGAACATTACTATCCTGGCTTCTCCATATGGCCTCAATGGATTCTACCTGAATAAAAAAACCAGAACTCATTTAGCCTCTCCAGGCATATTACAAACAAGTGCTAATTATGAAACGACTTGTGTTCTGTTATGTAACCGGCATAATTTTACAGCAGGAAGTATAGTGTTCCGTGGCATTTTTTAAAACTGTGTATTGTGTGTTGTTGTTGATGTTGTGTATTGAGGGGGGAGCTAGGCAACTGTCTCCCGACTCTGTCGTCCCAGGGACCTTGCGAGCTGTAATTTACAGGCACGGGGACAATGGCTTTGTCACAGCCTGTCCCATCGCACGTCTCCACGCCTTTTGCTTTCTTCAGTGCTTGGTACCTGAAGAGAGATTTTTTTCTGCCCATCCCTGCCCGTGAACCTGGATAGTTCCTCTGGCAACAGTCACATGACTTCAATCAAGATCGAAAGATGCTTTTGAAACTCATACAATGGGCTGACATGTGAAAGTCCTTTGGGGGAAATATAAGTATGGGAATCGGGGTTATTTTGCTCAAGTGTGCCGGCGAAGTGAAGAGAAGAATAGGTTGGAAATGCTGAGATTGTAACCGAGGGTGACATGACCCGGCATTCGCATTTACATCTCTGTTTCCTTTGTGGTCCTTGGTTTTCTCGTTCCGTAAAAAGTGTGATGGTGCGTTTCTCCTTATCAGCAAATGTCAGGTGCACGGGGCAAGCTTTAGGAGTCTCTAGATTAACGGTTCCCAGGACAGATCTGTTAAGATGATTCTTTTTATTTTTTTTTTAACTTTTTAAAAATATATTTCTTTATTGATTTCAGAGAGGAAGGGAGAAGGAGAGAGAGATAGAAACATCAAGGATGAGAGAGAATCATTAATCCGCTGCCTCCTGCACACCCCCAACTGGGGATCGAGCCCGCAACCCAGGCATATGCCCTGACCAGGAATCAAACCTGGGACCCTTCAGTCTGCAGGCTGATGCTCTATCCACTGAGCCAAGCCGGCTAGGGCTAAGATGATTCTTCATGAGAGAATTCTTTGGTCAAATAATTGTGGGATATCTATACTAATAAAAGGGCAATATGCTAATTAGACCGGGTCGACCGGTCCTCCTTCCTTACAAAGGCCAAGGCAGAGGCGGTTAGGGGCGATCAGGTCGGCAGGCAGAGGGGTTAGGGGCGATCAGGCAGGCAGGCAGAGGTGGTTAGGGGCTAACAGGCAGACAGGCAAGTGAGCGGTTAGGAGCCAGCAGTCCCAGACTGTGTGAGGGATCCCTGATTGGAGCGGGTGCAGGCCAGGCTGAGGGACAAACACCCTCCCCGCACGAATTTCGTGCACCGGGCCTCTAGTAATGTATAATGTGTCTTCTTTTTTTGGAGTTCACACAAAAAATGCATTAGTATTTTTAAGGTTCTGAGAATTTTTGTAGTAAGAATATATATATATATATTTATTTATTTTTTGAGAGAGAGAGAGAGAAGCATTGATTTGCTATTCCACTCATTTATGCATTCATTGATTGATTCCTGTATGTGCCATGACTGGAATCAAACCTACAACACTCCAACTAACTGAGCTTCCTGGCCAGAGTAAGAATATCTTTTTTCTGTCTTTTTAAATATTTCTTAACCCAGCACTTCTGAGCATATCTGACAATAAACTCCCCATCCTTTTTTTTTTTAATTTTAATTTTTTTTGCAGGCAACCTCAATTGCAGCAGCTTAGAATGCGCCTTGGAGATGTGTGCGCTAGATTAATAATTCCCAGAGGTTTGGATGTTATGAACTAGTAAAATTAAATAACAGATTAGGGGACTGTCGTCGAGCCGCTAACTTAATCTTGCCAAATAAAGACATTAAAAAAAACTGTAATCTGGTATTACTGTAATTTATTAAAAAGGAAGGACATTTTATTACCGAAAAAAATTTAGGAGACGCAATACAAAATAAAAACTTTAAAAAAGTAGATATATTTAGCTTCATAAAAAAATGTCAGTATAACATTTTTCTTTTTCTTGCTCCATTTTGAACTGGTGAGAATTTCATCAGGAACATGTAACACGAGCCATTGTTTTTGCCTGTGGATCTCTCCTTCCTTTTCCATTAGGTATCTGAGCCCCCACTTTTCTATAAGGAAAATTCATTCAATGTGACTTGTTTGGGGGTGCTGTGGGGGCTCACTGTGCTCCCTAGTCAGAAGGGTGGGGGTATGACTAGGGCTGTCCCAGCTGAGCCCATCATCCCCTGATCACAATCTTCGGATGGCAGCTCCCACCTTTAGTACTGTGTGGAGAGGAATTTTTTTTAAAGAGGAGCAGTTTTGAAAGATCACTGTGTCTGTCCGGCCAGTGTGACTCAGTGGTTGAGCATCAACCTATGAACCAGGAGGTTTTGGTTCAATTCCCGGTCAGGGCCCATGCCCTGTTGTGGGCTCGATCCCCAGTAGGGGGTGTGCAGGAGGCAGCCGGTCCATGATTCTCTCTCATCTTGGATGTTTCTATCCCTCTCTCCCTTTCCCTTCCTCTCTGAAATCAATAAAATATATTTTTTAAGAAAACAGAAGATGACTAATAAAGGAAGGAAGGGAGGGAGGGTGGGAGGGAGGAACACAGTGGCTGCTATGTGGACCACGGCTTTAGGAGAGAGAGTGGGAGCGAGGAGACCCAGGAAGAGGCTCAGGGTACGTTCCAGGGGAGAGGTGCTGAGATGAGGTTCGTGCGGAGGAGATGAGAATGAGTCAGGTTTTGAGCTTCTCCTGTCAGCCAATGGGACTGGATGATGGAGCAGCAAGAGGGCGATCAAGGAGACTCTGTATTTGCATTTTCACAACAGGATGGAAGGTGTGGAGTCTGCTGAGATATGTGTGTGTGTGTGTGTGTGTGTGTGTGTGTGTGTGTGTGCATGCGCATTTTTAATACATTATCTAACTTTTGGAAAACTAGACCAACTTAAAATCAGTGTCTTCCAATGCTCATGGGGAGAGGAGCAACAGACACCTACCCATAGCATCTCACGCACCTGCTGGCTCAACAGACCAGGGCTGACGTCAAAGAGGAAAGGAAGCTTTCTGAGCCTCTCAGTGGATCCCGTGTCGCCATTGCCCTAAGAGAGGGGCCGATAAAACACCACATCCAGCTCATTCTCTCTCTCTCTCTCTCTCTCTCTCTCTCTCTCTCTCTCTCTCTCTTTTAATATACATTTATTGATGTCAGAGGGGAAGGGAGAGGGAGAGAGAGAGAGAGGAACATCCATGATGAGAGAGAATCACGGATCAGCTGCCTCCTGCACGCACCACACTGGGGATGGAGCCCACAGCCCGGGCATGTGCCCTGATGGGAATCGAACCCTGACCTGGTTCATAGGTCGACGCTCAACCCCTGAGCCACACCGGCCGGGCTAGCTCATTCTCTTAAAAAATTGCCAAGCATCAGGGAGGCAGGCGCAGCCAAAGAAGCATGATGTTTCCGCTCAGCGTCCCAGTTGAGTCGGATGCTCTTGGGCACACGTGGCAGCTGCGTGTGGTGTCACGTGGCGTTTGAGGCAGCCTTGGGGGGTGGGGGGGGGGGCACAGAACCCGCCCCAGCCCAGCAGCAGGCCCTGGCATTGGGCCTCTCGCTTTCTCCTCGGCCCACAGCCATCCCCTCTCCAATGGTGAGACCCCCGACGGGACAGGGAAGGAGGTGAGGCCAAGGCAGTGTTATTTCGGCAGCTGCTGTTTACATCCCACCTGATGCCCGGGCACAGCTGTTTCTGGAAGCCTCTCTGCGCCTCGACGCTGTCCCATCGGGGAGGGTGGGGACGGTCTGTCAGCACGAGTGCGTGATCCCCTTCGGGTGGAATTATTCAATTGAGCGGTAAATGGATCCGCACACTGGGAAACCTGGTGGTGAGTAAGACCCTGGGGTGCGAGGTAATTGAATAATCACGGGGTTGGTTCTCGTGCAGATGCGGCAGCATTCATCTCGGAGGCTTAAGCATGAACCTTCTCCTTTCGCGCACACCGTGGCTCCCGGCCAACCCTGCTCCTGGGGCCGCCACAGGCTCTGGCAGGTCGTGCGAACTCATTGCCAAGGTGTTTGACTTACCGCCAAAATGGCCTTAAAGCACCATCTAAACCCCATTGTAGCCCTCCCTTCTCCCCCTTTTTTTTAAAGGAATAAGCCAGCTTAGGGTGTTCTGTGTAAAAGGAATGAAAATAATGAGGTAGGTTTTTGAAACTTGGCACTGAAATTGGCCATTGGCACCTGGGCCTGAAGCGGAAAGGACCGGGCACAACCTGTTTTGCTAGATTGTTGTTCTCTGCGACCTGGGGACGTGGTGCCCGCGGGCAGACATGGATTGGAGCCACCTCACAATACATCCTGCTCTAGTTTCCGCTTTTACATCCCCTCAGGCGGAAACCTCACCTTCAGCCTGACTGAGCCACCTCCACTAATCTCAGCCCTTTGACCTCCCTTTGCCCCTCTCTCTGTCTCTCTCTCTCTTTTTTTTAAATATACTGTATTTTCCAGCATATAAGACAACTTTTTAACCCAGGAAATTCTTCTATATGCTCAGTTGTCTTATACACCAGAAAATACGGTATTTTATTGATTTCAGAGAGGAAGGGAGAGGGAGAGAGAGATGGAAACATCAATGATGAGAGAGAATCATAGATCGGCTGCCTCCTGCACTCCCCCCTGCTGGGGATCGAGCCCACAACCCTGGCATGTGCCCTTGATCGGAATCGAACCTGGGACTCTTTAGTCTGCAGGCCGACGCTCTATCCACTGAGCCACACTAGCTAGGGCTCCCTCTTCCACCTCATCCTCCAACAGAGCAACAGATTTCTCCCACCTGCCCACGCTGGTCCACCCCCTTGCCTGGGACACTCCATTTCCCTCTCTCTGCGGATCTAATTCCTACTTTCTCCCTCTCTCCACGGATCTAATTCCCAGTTTCTTTACAAGACAGATCAAGTCCTGTACCCTCGGAAGCTCTCCTTGGCCGTCCCAGTGCATCCTGGGTCATAGTTGGATGGCACTTGACTGTAGTGGCCATTTTATGACAGATCTTGTTAAGAATGTGTCCTACCTCACTACCCAGGCCGTCAGCCCCTCTAAGACAAGACTTGTTGCTGTGTCTTTTTCCTGGCCCCATCCTTGATTACCTGTCCCAAAGCATCTGGACCCTCAACTCAGCTAACCATGCCCGTCTAGCTTTCCACTGGCCTTCACCTCCTCTGCCCTCATCTTACTTGACTTTTCAGCGTCGTTTGGCCGAAACATGTTCTGTGGTTGCGTTTGTGGTGCCGTGTGCTCCTGGACCTCCTCCGTCGCATCCTCCTCCCTGGCTCAGAACCCAAGATGGAAGTGACGCTAGAGGCACCGCGCAGTATCCTGTGCTGTCCTTGTCTACGCTCTGATTGCGCGTCATCGCCAGCTGTGTAGCAGGCATGATTTTGCAACAGAAAGCTTTTCTGGATGTACACGTTGTATTTACTTCTCAAAACCTTCTCCTACTATGCATAACCCATGGACACAGACCATAGGGTTGTGAAGGCCTGGAGGTGGGAGGTGGGGGTTTGAGGGCAGGCTAGAAGAGGTCAGTGGGAGGAAAAAAGGGGACATATGTAATACTTCCAACAATAAATATTTTTAAAAAAGAATCACGGAAAAAAAAAATCATCAATAAAAATAAGAACTTCCTCCTAACAGACACCCAAGACACTGTTGATTCAAGAAGAGAATCTCACAGTCAAATGGAAGCTTATCATCATATCCCTCCTCACTTAGAAGTCCCTCTCACTCACTCAATCATCCTTGGATGTGTTTGTCCGCATCACTTAATATCGCAAACAATGTCATCTACGCCAAATGGCGAGGGCCTCTCTCCCTCCCTGTAATGGAGGGGCCTCCTTGCTTGTCTGGTCCGTGGTTGGAGACGTGGTGGCTGCCCATCCAGAGCTTCCTATTCTGAAGGGAGAAGCAGACACTACACAAATAACTGCTCATTTAATTATTTACACATCGCTGAGTGCCACAGGGAAGTTAAACATGCATAGTGTATGAAGGACACCACATGCCAGCATCCACCCAGCGCTGCCCCGTTGAGGACATATGCTGACATCCGGGCATCCAGCTTAAAGATGTGCTGAATAGACAGTGGGGGGAATCGGATTGCATTTCCTCTGAGGGATGTGTCATCCCATTGCGCCTGCCGTCACCCCCAGAGAGGGGGTACCCTAGCGGTTAGTATATTTATAGTATTGATGCGGTTGATGACCTAGTAGACATTTGGGCATTGGGATAGGCGTTCCTCTGCAGCCGCTCTATCAGGGAACCGAGTTCCCTGGTAGACATGGTCCCTGTGATAAGAATGTGCTTGTTATGAACAGGGAGCCTCCAGTCAAGGAACAGCTATTACAGTTGCCCATCTTCATACACGTGCTCTCGCTCTCTCTAGATATTATGATGGCTCTCCAGGCACACATAACGGAAAAGGACAACCTCCCTTCCCACAGCGTTGGGCGGAGTGACTTTGAGTGACACAGACTGTGCAAAGCTCCCTGCCACAACCCCAGGAGCCTGGGTGCTCCGAGCGATCAAGAAAGAGTGTGAATGTGGGATTCAATTGTGGGTTCGCATCTCAGCTTCCTAGCTGTGTGGCTTTAGGTGAATGACTGCACTTCTCTGTTTTCGTTCAGGCTAGGGTGGCCCTTCTGTTTTAATTCCCCATGTACAGCATAAGAACCGTGACTTGCTTCCTCTGTATTCAGAGAATGATCCAGAGTTGCCTCTTATGATAAAACTAGAGGCTCGATGCACAAAGATTCGTGCAAGAATGGGCCTTTCTTCCCCCGGCTGCCGGCACCACCTTCGCTCCTGCCGGAGCTGCCTTCTTGCTCTGGCCCAGAGCTGCCTTTCCGCCTTCCCACACTGCCCAGAGGCCCGGAGCGGCTGGGACGGTGCTTGTGTATGCAAATTAATATGCCATCTTTGTTGGGTTAATTTGCATACTCACTCCTGATTGGCTGGTGGATGTCGTGGAGGCATGGTCAATTTGCCTCTTACTCTTTTATTAGTGTAGATATTATGATCCACTCTGAGGGGGAAAGGGTTACTTGATAGGGTTGATTGTGTCTCCTTGAGGGTCTAGCCCTATGATTATATCATGGACTCTATTATTTATATATATATATATAAATAGCCAGGGTCTGTAATGACCAAAGGCTTGACCTAACACCAGAAGTCAGTGGCTTGATCTCCAGCTGTGGGCGTGCAGGAGGCAGCCGATCCATGATTCTCTCTTATCATTGATGTTTCTCTCTCCCCTCTCTCTTTCTCTCTGAAATCAATAAAAAAAAAAATGTAAAAGAAGCATGTTAAAAAAAAATAGATTAAAACTTTCTGTGCTATGGAAGGCCATGTCAAGAGAAGGAGAAGATAAGCCACAGACTGGGAGAACACATTTGCCAAAGACACATCTGATAAAGGACTGTTGCCCAAAATAGAGAATTCTTAAAACTCAACAAGAAGAAAACAACCTGATGAAAAAGGAGCCAAGGACCTTACCACACACAGCGCCAAGAGGCATCAGAAAAGATGCTCCCCGTCCTCTGTCATCAGAGAAATGCTAACGAAAGCAACGAGGTACCTCCGCGCACCTGTCAGCATGGCCCCCATCCGGACGCCGACAACACCAAATGCCAGTGAGGATGTGACGCTGGCAGGGATGCCAAATGGCCCAGCCGCTGTGGAAAGCTGTTTGGTTGCTTTTCACACAACTCAACCGACTCTGGCCCTACCGTCAAATCATCACGCTCCTTGGCATTTGCCCAGAGCAGTTCAAAACAGTCCGCCCGGGAACCTGCGCGTGAATGTTGATCGCAGCTTTATTCAGAATTGCCAAACTGGGAAGCCACCGAGATGTGCTTCGGCTGAGTCAGCTTGGACTGAGTCACCAGGAGCGGGGTGGTTTATAAACAACTAGGATGGATTTGTCACAGTTCTGCAGGTCGCAAGGCTGGAATCCAGGTGCCCCTTGGGTGCTGGGAGGGACCCTCTGCCAGGCTGCTGACTTCTTGTTTGTACCCTCACACAGACTAGGAGGCCTGGGGAGTTCTCAGACCTCTTCTTATATTTCCTTTTCGCCCTTAGCTTCATTTGTATAGATAGATTTATTTATATATATTAGATATATAGATGTAGATGTGTATCTACAGATAGATGGATAGATAGATAGATATAGATATCAGAGAGGAAGGGAGAGGGAGAAAGATAGAAGCATCCATGATGAGAGAGAATCATGGATGGGCTGCCTCCTGAACGCCCCCTGCTGGGGATCAAGCCTGCAACCCAGGCATGTGCCCCGACCGGGAATTGAACCATGACCCCCTGGTTCATAGTTCAACGCTCTACCACTGAGCCACGCCAGCCGGGCATCCCCCTTAACTTTTATTGAGTTCTGGCTATGGCCAGGACATGAATACCTAAAACTAGGCTAGGAAGGAAAGTTTCCCATTTCTTGAATTATGTAATACCCAATTAGGCTTCTTTGTATTTTTTTTTTTTTTATGCTCAGCACAAAAAAAAAAAAAAAAAAAGAAAACTTTAAAAAACTTTCTCTAAAAGCATTTTTAAATCCCTTTTCACACTGTGACCAAAAAAGTAGTCCTGTTTGGAACGGTTGGCTTTCTTCAACAGCATGGACATCTTCCGGGGGCTGCTCACACGGGCTCCCCAAATAGATGTGCAAACGAGGAAATGGAGGGGGGGGCGCCTGGATCGCGCATAAGGTTGGGGTACCGAGAAGTCTACCTTCATCAGGGTCCCTTCAGACATACTTGAAAACTTGGTTCCCCTTCTCTTTCGTCAAGGGAAGACCTTAGGCTCTAAGGTTGCACACAGCACTCGGCAATCCCCTTGCTCCCTGCAGTGGTTTTCCTTCCCTTTCTCAGAGCTTCTTTGAGGATCTAAGTAAATCCCATCTTCTCAAAATGCATTCAGCCCTGGCCGGCTTCCATTCCAGGGAAGGGCACAGGCCTGGGTTGTGGGCTCAATCCCCAGTAGGGGCTGTGCAGGAGGCAGCTGATCAGTGATTCTCTCTCATCATGGATGTTTCTCTCTCCCTCCCTCTCCCTTCCTCTCTGAAATCAATAAAAACAAATTAAAAATATATATATCCCACTCAGCCCTCGCCGGTTTGGCTCAGCGGATAGAGCATTGGCCTGTGGACTGAAGGGTCCTGGGTTTGATTCCGGTCAAGGGCACATGCCCTGGTTGCGGGCTTAATCCCCAGTGTGGGGTGTGCAGGAGGCAGCCGATCCATGATGTTTCTCTCATCATTGATGTTTCTCTCTGTCTCTCCCTCTCCCTTCTCCCTCTCTGAAATCACTAAAAATATCAAAATGCATTTAAATCAAGGGCAGCTGTGAAAGGAACAATGGAAAAAGAAGAACTCCCAACACTTGGAGTTATTTTTAAAATGCATGCCTGTCAAATTCAATGGTGGGTATGAGTGTAGTTGGAACTTTTAGGACATTATCACCAAGTTGGATCATCAAGTTAATTTTGAAATTAGTTTTGAGCTCTTTTGCAGCTAGAATTACTCAGCCCTGGTTAATATATGTAACTCACTTGTCAGATTTCAGGTGGGCAGGCTGTACATCAGCCAGTCTCCAAGAGAGGCAGAAATGGGATTTCAGTTCACACGAAATTTCATTCACACAGCCCCAATGCAGCCTATCATGGATGCACAACTATTTCCATTCATATTTTTGGTATTTTATATAGAAAGTAGAGGCCCAATAAACGAAGATTCGTGCAAGAATGGGCCTTCCTTCCCCTGGCTGTTGGCACCACCTTCGCTCCGGCCCAGAGCCACCTTTCTGCCTTCCCATGATGCCCAGAGGCCTGGATTGGCTGGGGCAGTGCAGAATGCCTGCGTCATCGCCATGGTGACAATGCAAGCATCCCGCCCCTGGCCACTCGGTGCCTACGTATGCAAATTAAACTGCCAGCTTTGTTGGATTGATTTGCATACTCACTCCTGATTGGCTGGTGGGCATCACAAAGGTATGGTCAATTTGCATATTTCTCTTTTATTAGTGTAGATGAGAAAACCAACTTTTAATAGTAATAAAAATCCCAGGTACATCACTCCTCTTTAACTCCCATTTCTGCTCATGTTTTCTTTTTCTAAAAATATATTTTTATTGATTTCAGAGAGGAAGGGAGAAGGAGAGAGAGATAGAAACCTCAATGATGAGAGAGAATCATGGATCAGCTGCCTCCTGCACATCCCACACTGGGGATGGAGCCTGCGACCCGGGCATGTGCCCTGACCGGGAATCGAACCATGACCTCCTGGGTCATAGGTCGATGCTCAAGCACTGAGCCACGCCGATTGGGCTCTGCTTATACTTTGACCATTCATTTGATTCACGATGCCACTGGCCTGGGAAACCTCTAGTCCCCATTTAGTTCTCCCACTCACCAAAGTCCTGAAGCAAGTCTCCGATTTAGTGTTAATTCACTTGTACACGGAACTGGTCCAGAGCCTTATCCTCTCCATTCTGGATCACAGCCCGTAGCATTGTTGACCTCCTGCTTTCTTTCTACCTAGTCTGAGGCACACCACATGCACGGCCACTCCAATTCCTTGAACTCGCTTTGATAAGGTCATCTTCTGCTCAAATACAATGTGTCTCTTTCTCTGACTGATTTATAGAAAAATAATCCAAACTCTTTAGCCTAGAATTCAAGACCTGCTGACTGCAGGTCACGTACTAGTTCCATGTTGCTGTTATTCCCAGCGCCCAGTGTACAGAAAGTGTGCATTGGATGGTTTTTATCGACTGTTCTCTACCTTTGAACTCTGACACACGCCCCTTCAGCAACTACATTTCTGTCTTGTTCATAGATCAAAATGTACCTCAAACCTAACATTTTCTGCAGATCCTCCGTCATCTCTCCTGTATACTAGTGTGAGTGCCAGAAGTTAAGAATTCTTAATATATAGAGACAAATGTTTACATATATTTGTGTTTTTCTTTTTTCTAGGGTCAGACATTGTTCAGTGGTTAATAAAGAACCTAACAATAGAAGATCCAGGTAAATAAGTCATTTTCCCATTCATTGAATTCTTTTTGTGCTTTTAAGAAATACGTTTCTAATCTGACAAGCAAGCAAACCTGAAAGATTTGTAATTACACTTCACTAGGATGGTAGCCTTTATGCAAATGTAATGGTAGTCAACATATATTCATCTAAAATTTATTTAGTCTATGTTTACCGTTTTTTTTTACATATTTGATATTCCATTGAATAAAACTTGGTTTGGGTGGCGTGGCGATGGTTAGCATGGAGGGACTGTGTTCACGAACTATTGAACATGGAATTTTATAGCAAATGATCATGAGGTCATGACATTTTTCTTCGTGAGACACATAATAGTGAATCTCATTAATTTAAAATTGCCGTCACTCCATTTTGGCATGAGGTCTGAGCACGTGGTTATTTTCCATCATGCCCACATGATCCTCTTTAATGCTCTTATTGAAATCGCGCATCCATTCACTGTGGTGGACATTGTGTCTATGCTGCAGCACTAATCTGCTTTCCAGGGTTTTGGGAACAGCTCTGAATCGCCTGGGACACATTCCTACGTATGTGAGGAATACTTAAATGACTTTTATTTATCTTTATTTATTTATTTATTTATTATTACTTTAAAAATACATTTTATTGATTTTTTTTTTACAGAGAAGAAGGGAGAGGGAGAGAGAGTTAGAAACATCAGATGAGAAACATCGTTCAGCTGCCTCCTGCACACCCCCCTACTGGTTATGTGCCTGCAACCAAGGTACATGCCCTTGACCGGAATCGAACCCGGGACCCTTGAGTCCACAGGTTGACGCTCTAGCCACTGAGCCAAACCAGTGAGGGCCTTAATGACTTTTAAAGAGTATCTTGTAAGAGCCTTCCCAAGTGGCAAACAGCTCACGTTGCTGAAATGAAAATAAGATGTATTTGTTTACAAAAGATGCTGAGAAAACAAAGAAATGAAAAAAAAAACCAAAATTGGATTATAGTGACTGAGATGGTCATGGCAGAGAAAGATGGAAATACACTAACTACTGACCCCATCTTCCCTTTGATTAGAACAGAATTCTGCTTGGCTTTGCTCCTACCTCTTATTCCACCTTAGAATGCTCTGGAAAGAACAGTACGTGGGGATGCAAACATTTTATTTCTCTTTGTTTTGAACTAACTTTATAAAAGCCGTGTCATCATAAAGTGTAGCTCTCATTCCAAATGCCTGCGTGCCTCCCCTGTTCCTTTGGTACACGAGCTTTGAAAATACTGTACTTATCCTAGCACAGTGGTCAGCAAACCGTGGCTCGCGAGCCACATGTGGCTCTTTGGCCCCTTGAGTGTGGCTCTTCCACAAAATACCACGGCCTGGGCGAGTCTATTTTGAAGAAGTGGCGTTAAAAGGAGTTTAAGTTTAAAAAAGTTGGCTCTCAAAAGAAATTTCAATCGTTGTACTGTTGATATTTGGCTCTGTTGACTAATGAGTTTGCCGACCCCTGACCTAGCAGGTTAAATGGAATTAAAACAATGAAGTCCAGATGAAGCGGCTCTTGCCAGCAGCATATTATTACTAGGTGAAAAGAGGTGGTAATTATTGGGAAAGGAAGCCACAGTCTTACCAAGATGACACTGTGGCCTCAGTTTAGTAGCATGTCTGATTTTATTATAAATTATAGCACCAGCCTTAGCCGGTTTGGCTCAGTAGGTAGAGCGTCGGCCTGCGGACTGAAGGGTCCCAGGTTCGATTCCAGCTAGGGGCACACGCCCGGGTTGCAGGCTCAGTCCCCAGTAAGGGGCATGCAGGAGGCAGCCAATAAATGATTCTCTCTCATCATGGATGTTTCTATCTCTCCCTCTCCTTCCCTCTCTAAAATTAATAAAAATATATTTTAAAAAATAAATAAAGTATGGCACCAGACGGAAGACCCCAGCATGCGCACACGTGTGCACACAGACACACACACACACGCACACACAACCAAAACCAAACCAAACCAAACCAAACCAAACAGGCACAGTCATTGATAACCAGGAGACTGATTTTCAAGGGATATTATTACTCAAAGAATGATTCAAAAGCACTGATTCAAAAGCATATTTTTTGTAAGTTAAGATTGAAAGTGTGCTTCAGTGGCAGTATGAGAAGCAGGAAAAATATACAGATATAATAAGCTAGTAAGAAACAATTATTGCTTATAATTTATACATATCATTACAGCTATAATGTGCATAAGACTGATTTTATTTGCTTGTTTGGCAGTTTAAGGCTGCTGTAGAGCTCCATTTGAAGATACATAAAAAGACATAATCAGTCATGTCTGGGGGGCATACATATCCTCTAGTCATACTTATGACAGGCCGCAAAATTAATTTCTGTTTGATTGTTTTACTTTTTAATGAGCTAATTTACCCTCTACTGAGTGAAAAGTTCTACGCTAGACATTTAAGAAAAGACAGACGCACTGATGATTGTCCTGAAGATAGAACAGACTTTGCACATAGAAAAGGAATCCATCTGGCAGCACAGTTCTCATGTAATATGGCCAAGAACATAGGTGACATTCTTTTTTTAAAAAAAATATATATTTTATTGGTTTTTTACAGAGAGGAAGGGAGAGGGATAGAGAGCTAGAAACATCGATGAGAGAGAAATGTCAATCAGCTGCCTCCTGCACACTCCCTACTGGGGATGTGCCTGTAACCAAGGTACATGCCCTTGACCGGAATCGAACCCGGGACTCTTGAGTCCGCAGGCCGACGCTCTATCCACTGAGCCAAACCGGTCAGGGCTAGGTGAGCCAAACCGGTCAGGGCTAGGTGACATTCTGATAGTTCCTTTCATGGTTGCATGGGTGAAAGTAATCATACCATTTGGAACTATCCCTAAAGAGAAGATTACATCGTTATTAGAATGCCAGGTCTCATTTGAACCCTGTAAGTTCTCTGAAAATATTTAAAAACAAGAGAGAAGCCGGGCCACTGTAGCTCAGTGGTTGAGCGTTGACTTATGAACCAGGAGGAGGTCATGGTTCGATTCCCGGTCAGAGTATATGCCTGGGTTGCAGGCTCGAAACCCAGTGTGGGGCGTGCAGGAGGCAGCGGATCCATGAGTCTCTCTCATCATTGATGTTTCTCTCTCTCTCCCTCTCTGAAATCAATAAAAATATATTTTAAAAAAAAGGAGAGAGCAGCCCATGTCAGACTTCTATCTCGTGTTCTATCTGGTGGTCAGGGGGTGGTCCGAAGACTTCTGGAGGTTCTTTGAAGAGCTAGGCACCAATAATTTGTTGACAGAGGACTCTGTGGTAGAAGAGGCCAATGCCTGGCTGTCGGAGCAGGTTCCGATGTCCCATTTGGAGATGGGGGAGAGGGTTGTATGATCTCCAGGGTTTTTTTTTTTTTTTTTTTTTTTTTTTTTAAATATATTTTATTTATTTTTACAGAGAGGAAGGGAGAGGGAGAGAGAGTTAGAAACATCGATGAGAGAGAAACATCGATCAGCTGCCTCCTGCACACCCCCTACTGGGGCTGTGCCCGCAACCAAGGTACATGCCCTTGACCGGAATCGAACCTGGGACCTTTCAGTCCGCAGGCCGACGCTCTATCCACTGGGCCAAACCAGTTAGGGCGATCTCCAGGGTTTTATCCAAGACCCCTGAGTCCATATTATTTGTACCCTAACGTAACTGATTCCTTTGATTTGGCATTATAATTACCGATTGTGCCCTGGGCATAGCCTTCAACAGTGCTGTTTTCTTCATATTTCAACTCGTCTGTGTTACAGGTAAAATAAATGACATCTTTAACCTATGCTATTCCCCTTGTTTCAACAACAACCTTACTTGTTTGGAGAGAGAATAGCAGCATTTAAAACACTCTTGTCAATAATCAGGGCCCTTCTGTGCCAAATTATCGCCCTAGCCCAGTGGTCGGCAAACTCATTAGTCAACAGAGCCAAATATCAACAGTATAGTGGTTGAAATTTCTTTTGAGAGCCAAATTTTTAAAACTTAAACTTCTTCTAACGCCACTTCTTCAAAATAGACTCGCCCAGGCCGTGGCATTTTGTGGAAGAGCCACACTCAAGGGGCCAAAGAGCCGCATGTGGCTCGCGAGCCGCGGTTTGCCGACCACGGCCCTAGCTGGTTTGACTCAGTCAATAGAGCGTCAGTCTGTGGATTGAAAGGTCCCAGGTTCAATTCCAGGGCATGTACCTCCGTTGCAGGCTCCTCCCCGCCCCAGACCCTGGTCAGGGCGAGAGCAGGAGGCAACCCATCGATGTGCTTCTCTCACATCAATGTTTCTCTCCGTCCTTCCCTCTCTCTTCCACTCTCTAAAAATCAGTGGAAAAATATCCTTGGTGAGGATTAAAAAACACACACACGTTATCTGCAAGCTCTCATGTCCACATGAAGTAAACAAAAGTGCCCCTGAATCAGCTACTGTTCCAGGGCTAGTGAACCGTTCTGTGAAAACTTTCCGGGTTTCTAAGGCATCCTTTAACACTCCGATGACAACGTGCCAGAAATCCCAGATTGCAGCCATCACACACACGCTCTGACAAGATTGATTAGTGTGACCTAGTTCCAGATAATAGGTATTACCCACGCATTCATCTTGCAAACGTGCATTTCCCGTTGTAAGTAATGCCTAAAGGGGAAACAGCCAATCAATTCCTCATGTCTTTGGGCAGCTGCTCCTACCTCATCTTCCCCATTATTTTCCTGTGAAATGAGCATGATCCATCGTTTTCTTTCTGTGCTAATTTCAGTGCCTTATTAGCCCTCCTCAGAGGAGAGAACTAGCGCACTGGGAGGCTCAGTGGTTGAGCATTGACCTATGAACCAGGAGGTCATGGTTTGATTACTGTTCAGAGCATGTGCCCATGTTTCGGACTAGATCCCCAGTAGGGGGCGCACAGGAGGCAGCCGATCCATGATTCTCTCATCACTGATTTTTCTCTCTCCCTCTCCCTTCCTCTCTTAAGTCAATAAAAATATTTTTTTGAAAGAAAATAGAGGGACTTTCTTGCGGTTTTTCTCTGTCTCTGGCTTTGTCAGTGTGCCTGGCACGTAATGGGTGCTCAGTCAATATTATTGAATTGAATACACTCAGCGAAGAACATAGTAACATAAAATGGGATGCATCTTTTGTGTTTCATTGAACGTTTTATAAGGTACATTCCCACATTCATGGTTCAAGGTCTGGATACAGGTCTGACCTCTGGGAAAAATCCTGTGTCTCGCCAGCACGGCCAATGGTGAACCTGAGTGGGGGCGGTGAAGGATTGAGAAAAGACAGACAAGAGAATGAAGCTGGGGCTGGGTGGGACACTGTCCTCTCTGATGGAGAGCTAGCGACAGCGCCAGCGCCCACAAGCCATGTCTATATTTTATAGCCAGATGCCATGAGGCAAAGGAAGGGCATGGTCAAGATGTTGACAACCTTCTCGTGGGTTTCCATCCTACTCAGTTACATGCACCTGAACTCTATCAAGCCCACGTCACTCAGGCACGTGGGGCCACATGTTCGGACCATAGGTTCAAGCTGACATCCACCGCTCTTGGCTATCATGGTGCTGGGAGGGCTCTGCCCTCCACGCGGGGACTTGCACGTGGCCACGAGAGGACTGTGCCCTCTCATCAGTCCGAGGCTTGAACCTGTCCGAACACTGTGGCCGCTCTCCACATCCTTCCTGGGTTCCCATGGCCCTCGGGACACAGAAAGGGTTTCGCTGTGGAATAGAAGCTGACACTTCCCAGGGTGACCCGCCCGTAGGTTTCAGGTAATTCGTTTTTCTCTCAAGTAAAGGCAGTGATGGATGCTAATCAACAGCAGGGAAAATGCTCTCAGTGTTCTGAAACAGCCTAAGAAAGTTGCTTTTATTCTGTGGGAGAAGAAGAGTTTAATAGCAAATAGAAGCTCCTCTTAGAGACAGAACGTGATATATTAGTGGAAATAAGAGCGCCCTGGACACCCAGCAAAGCACAGCAAGGATATAGCAAGAGTCTCACAAAGAGATAAATAAATTCATCGGCTGGACATGTCTCTCGAGGCCTAAAATAATAGCCTAGGAAGTGAAGTAACACCTTGAGGTGATGCTTTTTTTTTTTTTCTTTTCCCCCCCGGGAGAGTTCCAGACATTTTAAAGCCATTAAAAAGCACCCAGACACCCTCTCTTGTGGAACAGGACTCAAGGGCAGGGCACTGGCTTCCAGCTGAGAAAGGGAGCAGCTGCAGACACATTTTCTGACAGTTCAGGGCAAGTGGGTACGTCAGCTTTTTGGGAATCACAGGTGCCTGTTGGCGAGCGGTAGGAGATAGGACAAAGATGGTGGAGGTTTTTTTTTTGTTTTTTTAAAAAAAATTTCTTTATTGATTAAGGTATCACATATTTGTCCTCACCCCCCCCATTCCCATCCCAAACCCCTCCCCACGCATGCCCCCACCCCCCTGTTGTCCGTGACCACTGGTTAGGCTTATATGCATGCATACAAGTCCTTTGGTTGATCTCTCCCCCTTACCCCCACCCTCCCCTACCTTCCCTCTGAGATTTGACAGTCTGATCGATGCTTCCCTGTCTCCAGGTCTGTTTTTGTTCATCAGTTTATGTTGTTCATTATTTCCCCTAGATGCGTGAGATCATGTGATACTAGAAATACACTTATAAGAACCGAAAACGAGACAAGCAATAATGGTTATGCTGAGAGGCAAATGAATCAGTCTGTAGTGAGTTTCTTTCTGGGCCAACAGTTCTTTTGAGTCCCGATTTCAATGTCAAACAGTTCCTTATGTGTACATGTCAGCAGTGATATTTCAGTTCTGGATGGTGGACAAATGGTGGTAATGCAGGTCGATGGTGGAGGTTTGGATCACACCAAACCCTGCCTCGCTCTTCTGAGCTATTTCGACTCAGCCAGGTGTGCGACGGAAGGAGAATGTCTTGTCCTTCCACAGTAGGTACATTTACCTGGCCTGGCATTTTTATAAACATGCACCCTAAGTGTTATTCATGGCTTCCCAGCTCTCCACGGTGCCCCCACATTTGATAAATTTGCCTAGTTTACCAGCAGATGTGCAATGGCAGCCTAATAAATTTCTGGCCACTGATGCAGTACCATAAACAGGAATAAACAGTTGAAAGCATGAAAGACTTTTTAATCCATTAACCTAACTTGCTTTTTAAAAAAAATATTTTTATTGAGTTCATATTTCTGGAACTATTGTGAGAATCCTTAGGTTAAAGAACCATTTTAGCTACTTGTCTAAGAAACAGAAATATATCTATAAATAAATTGCGTATAAACATACACAAACATAAAGAAATCTTACTCTTTTGTATTTTCTATATACATATACACTTGTTAGAATAAAAAATGTATTTTGCACAGTTTCATGTTGCCCAGACTTCAAGTTAGCAAACTTATGTCTTCCCTGCACAAATACAGTGGTAGCTCTATTAATCAAATTTGATTAATCCTTTGTTGGAAGCAATTGTTGGCTGAGGTAGACCGAGTATGACAGTTATAGTATTATGTTCTGTTTTCCAGCCTGTTGGGAAAATACATTGTTTTCATTGTCAAATAAGCCTCTTCCTTGTCCATATCTGGAATACTGGTAAATAAAATACTGTATATAGAAAAAATAGAGCAGTTTGGACACTCATAGGACTGTAGGCTCACTTAGTGCAGCGTAAATGGTTTAACATTCCCTGCTAGAATCACGGTTAATGATCCATTAGAACTATCACTAATATTATTTGACTAGAGGCCCGGTGCATGAAATTCGTGCATGGGGGGGGTGTCCCTCACCCCAGCCTGCACCCTCTCCAATCTGGGACCCTTTGAGGGATGTCCGACTGCCCGTGTAGGCCCGATCCCATTAGGATCGGGCCTACACGGGCAGTCGGACATCCCTCTCACAATCCAGGACTGCTGGCTCCCAACTGTTCTCCTGCCTGCCTTCCTGCCTGCCAGCCTGAACATCCCTAACCTCTCCCCCACCAGCCTGATTGATGCCTAACTACTCCCCTACCATCCTGTTTGCCCCTAACTGCTCCCTTGCAGGCTTGGTCACCCTTAACTGCCCTCCCCTGCATTCCTGGTAACCCCTAACTGCCCTCCCCTGCAGGCATGGTCCCCCCCAACTGCCCTTCCCTGCAGGCCTGGTCGCCCCCCAACTTCCCTCCTCTGCCGGCCTAGTCACCCCTAACTGCCCTCTCCTGCAGGCTTGATCGCCCCCAACTGCCCTCCCTTGCAGGCCTGGTCCCTCCCAACTGCCCTCCCCTGCTGGCCATCTTGTGGTGGCCATCTTGGGTCCACATGGGGGCAGCCATCTTTGACCACATGGAGGCAGGCATCTTGTGTGTTGGAGTGATGGCCAATTTGCATATTTCTCTTTTATTAGATAGGATATTTATGATATAAGCCAGGGGGTGATGCAAGTGGGAACACTTTTAAAAGTTTAAAGTGCTGCCCAGCTGGTGTGGCTCAGTGGTTGAGAATCAACCCATGAACCAGGAGGTCATGGTTCGATTCCCAGTCAGGGCACATGCCCCAGTTGCTGGCTTAATCCCCAGTAGGGGGCATGCAGGAGGCAGCTGATCAGTGGTTCTGTCTCATCATTGATGTTTCTGTCTCTCTCTCCCTCTCCCTTCCTCTCTGAAATCAGTAAAAATATATTTAAAACAAACAAACAAATAAATAAATAAAATAAAAGTCTAAAGTGCTATATAAATGCAAATAGAATAGTTTGTGGATGTGTGGATCAACATGAGCATGCCCCATCTATAAAATGAAGGAGTCAGATTCTGTGATTTCAGAATATTCTTTCCGTTTCAGTATCCCATAACTTTGTGCTGTGTTTTTGTCATCATGGGGTGTGGTTCACCACTGCACAGTCACTAGCAGCAACCAGAGGTGTCTTAGTTCCTCCTGGAAAAGAGCTGAATGAAGAAGAAAAAGTACAAGGTTTTTTGGGTGCAAGAATGTGCTCAAAAGGAAACATGACGAAGTGTCTCTCTCACACATCGATGTTTCTCTCTCTGTCTCTCCCCCTCCCTTCCACTCTCTCTGAAAATCAGAGGAAAAATGATCGCGGGTGAGGATTCACAACAACAAAGGGAAACATGACAAAGCCCTCCTGTTCTGTAAATCCGTAATTTTAAAAAGGTCTTCATGCATTTTTGTTTGTTTTCGTGCAACAGTGGAAGCCCTCCATTTGGGGACGCTGATGGCTGCCCACGGCTACTTCTTTCCGATCTCAGATCACGTCCTCACCCTCAAGGATGATGGCACCTTTTACCGGTTTCAAGTAAGTTTAATGAAAATATTCTTTAACAGTGAAACAGACATCTTATTTTGTTTGTTAATTGTTTTGACAGAAAATTTGAAAATTGTAACTTATTTAACTTAGGCTAGTTAGTAACAATCTGTTAAATTTAAGACATAAGAATATGAAACAAAGAAAGATGGCTTGTGCTTAGTTTAGATGGTTTGTGAAAGCTAAATTCTCCGATGACTAAAGTTATCTATACATATAAAAGCCTAAGCAACCGAATGACCAAAGGACCGGTTGCTATGATGTGCACTGACCACCAGGGGGCAGATGCGCAATCCAGGAGCTGCCCCCTGGTGGTCAGTGCGCTCCCACAGCCAACATCTCCCTTCTGGCCAACCTCCCATGGTCCCTCCCCGCCGGCCGGCCGGCCCTGATGGGCCCCAATCACCGGCCAGGCCAAAGAATCCCGCCTGTGCACAAATTCGTGCACCAGGCCTCTAGTATTACTTATAAAATGGTAACAATTTTAATGGCCATCCACATTTGAAATAGGATCTAAATATTTGTAAATCTAATAATCATCGAATCTTAAAACCAAGATTTTAAAAAACAGAAAAGACAGAAAAGCCAGGAAAAGCTGAATCCCTACTATAGTATCTACCAAGACATTGGCCAGTCCAGGTGTTCACTTCCATGTCGGGGGTCGGCTCCAGGAGGCAGAAGGTTCTACGTTACATTGAGCTGAAATTCAGCTCCACGGAAGGATTTTTAAAAACCATGAATTAAAATGGAAAACTTGTCATATCATGCTTGCAATTGTTCCCCTGGACGATTGAGATTCTAGCCATCATTACACATCTGAAAAAAAAGCTTAAGGGCATGAGTTTGAGGCAAACAGAACCCTTCATTTCATTGGCATGCAACATTATGTAAATCTGTCTCAATTTTTAGTACATTTTTAATCATGTCATTTTGTATTAATGTAAACTTGCAGTTGTCCAATTTTCACCTCTTCGCTAATTGGAATTGACATCTGACATCATTTTCCCGGTCTCTCTTGTATTTCAGAGAGGAAGGGAGAGGGAGAGAGAGATAGAAACATCAATGATGAGAGAGAATCATTGATCAGCTGCCCACAACCTGGGCATGTGCCCTGACCAGGAATCGAACCATGACCTCCTGGTTCATATAGGTCGGCACTCAACCACTGAGCCAAGCCAGCCGGGCTCTTCCCGGTCTCCTTTAGGACTTTCACTACATTAACAATGTGCCAAAGATTATTAAGAAATGGCTGGACAGTTTTGGATTGGTTTTTTTTTTTTTTATCATAGCTAAAGAAGCCAACACTCACACATTAAAATGCCCTAACGTCTTTGCAGACTGGAAAAGCGTATTTTTTTAAAAATTCTAGCAAGCTCCAAGGGTTTGCTGTTTATTAAATTGCCTTTTACTATAAATAAAAAATTTTTCCTAGGAAAAAATCTGACCGTGTGAAGAATGCTGCTTTTATGACATTTCCACATGATGTTAGAGAATACAATAGTTTCATTCTTTTATTTTTACATTCAGGAAATTCTTACTAAATGATAAAAGAACAAAGAAAAATTGTAAGAATGCAGCAAGAAGACCTTGTGGTTTAAAAGAAATAAAAGAATAAATCTGAACAATCTAGCTAGAATAGGTACTTTAAAAGTTGAATAGATATTGTGTGCGTACACACACACACACACACACACACACACACACCCCTCCCAAAATAAAGAGACGATCCGAAGGGGATAATGAACTCCAAGAGAAATGTCTCAAAACCTGAAAACCACACATGAAAGCAAGATTTTCATTACTTTGTCCCCCAATGGTGTCCCCAGAATCTTTACCCACTTGCATTTCTAAGAAATCAAATCCGCAAAAGGCATCCCCCACAGAGTCAAGTGGGATTCGGATGAGGAGGGGCCCGTGTAAAGCCTTCCTAGCCTCTATGTCTGATGGTTCAACCTCTCCCCCCTAAATTTCCGCGGCCCCTTTGTTCTCACGTGTACAAAACTCATTATTAGTAGCTATCTGTAGAATACCGCAGCAATTGCCAAGGAGCAGAGAGGAAATCAGAAAACCCGGGGAGTCCTGAACAGCTCAGGATGCTCTCCCCCAAAACAAACAGTTCTCCCCATCACTCCCCTGCTGGGGATGCCTCTTCTAGAAGGTAGAATTATCAGATAGGCAATCAGAGATGACACACATGTTCTGGTTACGCATGGGTAGTTAATAAAATCCTACATAATAAAAGCCTAATATGCTAAATGTTTGACCGCTTGACCAATTGCTATAACGCGCACTGACCACCAGGGGGCAGACACTCCAACAGGTAGATTAGCTTGCTGCTGGGGTCCGGCTGATTGGGACTGGCGAGATGGGCTAGACATGCCCTGGAGCCCTCCCACGGTCCCTCCCCGGCTCCATTCGTGCACCAGTGGGGTTCCTCGGCCTGTCCTGTGCCTTCTTGCTATCTGGGACCCCTCAGGGGATGTCAGGGAGCCGATTTCTGCCTGATCCCCGCAGGCCAGGCCAAGGGACCCCACTGGTGTACAAATCCATGCACCGGGCCTCTAGTTGACTAATAAATAAGACCCCAAGGCCAATGTCTGTAGTCACTGTTCCGTTGGGTCCTGGGGTCACCATCATCCGAGAAGACAGAGTTTGATAGACAGGTGGTCATTGATTTTCCTCATGATCCGGAGCCAAGCATGTCCAGCTAGCAGAGCTAGAAAAGCCCTTTTAGGAAATTCAAAGTGTTGGCCATGACAATAGGGTCCTTCTGATCAGACATCGTCTTGGTAGTTTTGTCAGTTTGTTTCTAGAATTTCACAGAATCAGACTTCTGTCTGTTGTTAATCATATCAATCAAGTAAGATATTATAAGTTAAAAACATGATCTCTGGTAGGTGCAGTTTAAAAATGTAGAGCAATACATGTCTATATGAAGAAATGTTTTTTAAAGTGAGGGGGTGGGGGAGGACACGTTGTTTCCATCCAGTTGGATACAGTGAAGAGCTGTAGTATATATTGAATAAAACCAAGGCCAATGATGGCCAGGCTGCGGGGAGAGAGTTTGACTCAAGGTTGAGTTGGGATCGACCGATGGCCATGTTGAGGTACATGAGTCATAGCAAACAATTGGTTACATTTAAACACGTTTTATCCCAAGTCATGCCGACTGTCACCCTCTGCTTTCCGTCTTGGTGGACTCAAACGTTGTATGTCAGTTGACATAAAATTGCAGCCCATGTGGGATATCTTGGGGGTGGAATCATTGCTCAGCAAAGTACATGTAGAAGAAGAACCTTCCGTTGCCTCTCTGGATCATAAACAGATCTTCCCTGAACTATTCTAGAATCTCGAGAATTGCTAAATATAAACACAGCTCATAAGCCAGTCAACTCTGGTCATTATTTCCGTGTCTGACCTGGGTTCCGCTTCTTTTCATCCCACAGACGCCCTACTTTTGGCCATCCAATTGCTGGGAGCCTGAAAATACGGACTACGGTCAGTGCAATATCCCATTGTCTGCGGGGCAGCCCATGCGGCTGCGTGAACGTGTGCTTGCATGTTCATTGCTTTTGTGACGGAGAAAAGAACACGGCCATTCTTGGGATGGGGCTCGTGTTTCTAACACGGGATTGACGAATGGCTGTGTTTTCTTGGAAAGTCATACCAAACCCGGTGGCAACTCTTTCCGTGGAATAGTGTCCGCTGAGGCTGTTAAAGAAAAATAGATTTTCTTCTGACTAGTTTAAAGACATATAAACAAGCTTTAAAGAAAGGCTATTATTATTTTTCCATCACACATTGGTCTACTAGAAAGAGTTATTATTACAAAGGGGCTCAGCGGGTCAGCATTCTAGCTCCCCTCTCCCACCAGGCTGTGGGAGTTGTGGTAAGTCCATTGACTTTCTGAGGCTTCGTTTTTCTCACTATTTTTAAAAAATATGTTTTTACTAGAGGCCCGGTGCATGGATGTGTGCACATTGAAAGGAAATTAATTAGAAGGGGTCTGGCAGGGCAGGATTGGGTGAGATGGACCACACATGCCCTGGAGCTAACCTCCTGCAGTGACTCCCCAGCCGGCCACAGTTGCGGTGGTGCTGGGGCTCAAAGGGAATCTGCAGAGTGACCGGGGTCCCTCCAGCAGGTGGGATCCCATGGCCTGGCCTGCGGGAATCGGGCTGAAACCGGCAGTCTGACATCCCCCGAGGGGTTCCAGAGTGCAAGAGGGCACTCTGCCAAGTTGCTGTCACTTGGCAGCTCTTGCATTGAGCATCTGCCCCCGATGGTCATTGCGCCTCATAGCTACCGGTCGGACAGTCAGATGGTGGATGGTCACTTAGGCTTTTATATATATAGATTGATTTCAGAGAGGAAGGGAGAGGGAGAGAGAGAGAGGTAGAAACATCAATGATGAGAGAGAACCATGGATCGCTGCCTCCTGCACACCCCGCACTGGGGATTGAGCCCACAACCCAGGCATGTGCCCTGACCGGGAATAGAACCGTGACCTCCTGGTTCAAAGGTCGATGCTCAACCACTGGGCCATGCGGGCCGGGCTGATTGCACTGTTTCTCTGGCTGTTAAGTAGACCGAATGTGCTGTGCCGTTGTATTTCCGTCATTGTCATGGAACAAATTCTGGCAGGCCGTACATCCTGTGACGACCTGGGCTGTGTTTTCGTGTTAAGTTTGAGGTCGGGTTCTCATTAAAGAAGCTTCTGGTTAAGCCAACAAATGTTTTTCTGAGCCTGCGGAGTCTCCTGCTGTTGCTTTCTGGTTTCTCTGTAAAGCTTTGGCCAGCGCCCAGCTGTTGTAATAAAAGTCACGGTGATAACACATTGTGCTCACAGGTCACTGTGCTATTTGCCAGGTTCCAATATTGTACCTCCAGCTGATGCCCTGGATGGGGGAGCAAAAGGCAGAGCTTGCAAAGCCTTCCCAAACATGCTTCTGTTTTAAAATATATATTCTTATTGATTTCAGGGAGGAAGGGAGAGGGAGAAAGAGAGGGAGAGAGAACTGGAAACATCCAAGATGAGAGAGAATCATGAATCGCCTGCCTCCTGCACGCCCCACGCTGGGGATGGAGCCCGCAACCCGGGCATGTGCCCTGACCGGGAATCGAACCGTGATCACCTGGTTCAACGCTCAACCAACTAGGTCGACTCTCAACCCACTGAGCCACGCCGGCCGGGCCATATTTCTGTTTTAAATGTATTTTACCAGCTGGACAACAATGTCTCTGCTTAGGTTGCAGGAGGATCTAGGATTTCTCGGCCCAACTTGTGGAGAGCGGCTACAGTGTTTGGACGGGTTCAAGCCTCGGATTAACGAGAGGGCACCGTCCTCTTGTGGCCACGTGCAAGTCCCAGCATGGAGGGCAGAGCCCTCCCCGCACAATTGTAGCCAGAGGCTGTAGTTGTGAGCTTGAACCTATGGTCCGAACACGTGGCCCCACGTGCCTGAGTGATGTGGGCTTGATAGAGTTTAGGTGCATGTAATTGAGTAGGATCGAAACCCACAAGGACGTTATAACCACGCCCTTCCTTTGCCTCATGGCATCTGGCTATAAAATAAAGAGATGGCTTGTAGTCCGTGGCACTGTCACTAGCTCTCCATCAGAGAAGCTCTCCATCAGAGAGGACAGTGTCCCACCGTGACCCATCTTTTATTCTCTCATCTTACTTTTCTCAATCCTTCACCGAACCTTGCTGAGCTGGTGTGGCACAGAAGGCGCCCTGGGGCTGAGTATGCCATGGCCGTGCCGGCTCGCCACACCAACTGACTCTCTCAACTCTCAGTTCAAACCACCGGATGAGATACCTGGTTGCTAGAACATGCCAAGAGGGACTTGTGGCAATGGAATCACCAGGGCACTATTTTAGCAATTGCTGAATACACTTTAGAGATGACTAAATCCTGTTCAGGAGCCGGGGCAGTACCCTGGGAGGGCCGCCCGTCCCAGGCACAGGTCCACCAGCTGAATAGTGCCACAGCCTCTTTCCAAAGTGTCCCGCAAAGCCTTGGCGTGAACTCTGTAGACGCGTGCGTGGGGACCCTGGCCTCCACCTAGCCTGGCTGCCCCTAGGACTGCTGTGGTGAGTCAAGCACAAAGGACTCTCCCACTGAGCCCTGGGTCACGGTATGGACAGCAGGACTGTGACAGGTGTCAAACAGACACTAGAAAACCAGTAGCCCAAGACTCAAAGCCCCAGCTGACACTTTCCCTGAGTCAGTGTATTTCCTACCTGCCATGAGCAAGCCTGTCAGTGTCCTTCAACAATTCTGTCCATGCCCTTGGACATCTACGTATGCAAAGCATCGTGCTCAGGCAATCACAGCAGGAACAGAGGGGGAGCGAGAGGCTAAAAGCCTGTGGTCGGCAAACTGCGGCTCGCAAGCCACATGCGGCTCTTGGGCCCCTTGAGTGTGGCTCTTCCACAAAATACCACAGCCTGGGCGAGTCTGTTTTGAAGAAGTGGCGTTAGAAGAAGTGGCATTAGAAGAAGTTTACGTTTAAAAAAGTGTGGCTCTCAACAGAAATGTCAATCGTTGTACTGTTGATGTTTGGCTCTGTGGACTCATGAGTTTGCCGACCACTGGGCCGCTAAGCCACACGGAAGAAGTCAGAACCGTACGATGTCACTCATGCGTGGGGTATAAAATTGAAAGCAACAAATGAACAAACAAGGCAAACAGAGTCAGAGACACAGACATCATTATGGTGGTTACCAGAGGGGAGGGGAGGGGCGGGGGGAGGGAGGAGGTATAGAGTAAAGGGGTCCCGTATATGGTGATGGAAGGTGATTTACCTTGGCGTGGTAAACACACAATGCCATTCACAGGTGGTGTATTCTAGAATCACACACTTGAAACCTATATAATCAATGTCACTTTTTACTTATTCATTCATTTACTGTTGTAAGTATTACAGATGTCCCCTTGGTGTGTGTGTTTTCCCCATCGACGCCCCTCCACCCTGCACCCGCCCCTCCCGGGCCTTCGCCACTCGATGGTCTGGGTCCACACATGCATGTAAGTTCCTAGGTGAACCGCTCCCTGTCCCCCACCCCCCCCACCCCCGACTTCCCTCTGAAATTCGTCGGTCTGTTCCGTGCGTCTCTGTCTCTGGATCTGTTTTGTCCATCGGTTCATTTTGTTTTTCGCTTCCACCGGTGAGTGAGATCCCGTGATATTTATCTGTCTCTGACTGGCTTATTTCGCTTGGCATGACGCTGTCCAGGTCCCCCCACGCAGTCACATGACCTTTGTAATCAGTTTTGTAATCAGTCCCGACAGAAGAGCTGACCATCCGTCCCCTGCACCTACATTTGCACGATGCGCTGTGTTGCCAGAAGGCTTTACGTTGAGCGTTTCCTTCATGTTCACAAGCCACCCTGTGAATTCTGGAAAAAGAAAAAAACAAAAGCAAAAACAAAAAACAACGTTGAAATTCTCATTTCTCAGGACCCTGGCTCAGCGAGGGCCGATGCCGTTAGCTTACCTAACCCGGAGCAGGCATCCGCTGACTGACTGGAGAATGATTCCTCCGCTGTCCGCCTGTGGGAAACTCTTGACTTTTACCCATTGTACCTTTTTTCTTGGGTTTGTGGAAAAATTGGGCCCACTTAGCCTATCTAATAAAGAGGGAATATGCAAATTGATCATCACGCCATCACAAAGATGGCGGCGCCCTTAGCCACAAGATGGCGGCGTCCCAGTCCCCTCAGCCCCATCGGAGTCCCCCTGTCCTTTCAGCCCTGCCGGGGAGGGGCGGGGGCGCCTGCCACTGGAGCCCCCCAGTCCTTTCACAGAAAATGGGTTGCCTCAAAATTTGGTTAAGCTTCTTAGGACAGTGGTCGACAAACTGCGGCTCGCGAGTTTACCACTGAAAGCATTCAAAATCTTTGAAAAGGGAATTCCAGTATTTATAAACGTTTGGACTAGACAATTCAAGGTTATTTCCACTACAACCTTCTATGATTTTGTGATATTAACATTCTGAATTCACATAGTACCAGCTGTATTGTATGTAAGCAGATATTATTTAAAGGAATGGCCATTATTATTAAAAACAACTCATGAAACCACACTCATTTTGTATGTCAAGGACATTCTGTGTGATTTTCCTAATGGCTGGAGTTAATGCCCCTAAACCGGCAGTCGGATATCCCCCGAGGGGTCCCAGATTGGAGAGGGTACAGGCTGGGCTGAGGGACACCCCCTCATGCACAAATTTTGTGCACCGGGCCTCTAGTTCTTTTATAATCTTAACAAAGCAAATTCTAAGCCCATTCACAGCCCTCAAGTGCTGCTCGGTCACCCATCACTCCCCCTCCCATCTTTTAAGGAATCCGGAAATCGTGCTGGGAACCTCTGGAGAAGAACTAAAGGAAAGGATACAATAATCGGGTCAAGTTGAAGGCTAAACATTAAAGGTCAGCTTCTTAGAGGCCAACGAAACAGGTCCTTAAATGTGTTTGCAAAGTTCTGGCTCACCCCAATCCTTTTTCTTTCTGCATCAATTAGGCTATTTTAATCCTCTCTCCTTGTACGTCCGGAGTGTCCTAGGCGTCTTATTTCAGCAGGAAGATGTATGAAACCGCTCCCAAGGTAGCCTTCCGTTTAGGATCTACCCTTGATTCAGTCTGAATATTTCTCTAACTGGGTTCAGATTTCAACTCCGCTGCTGATTAGCTGTGTCCTTGAAATCTTGTATCATCAGCCCAGCCCAAACTTTGAGAGGAGGAAATTATATACACTCAACCTATGAACCAGGAGGTCACCGTTCCATTCCCGGTCAAGGGCACATGCCAGGGTTGCCGGCTCAATCCCTAGTAGGGGTTGTGCTGGAGGCAGCCGATCCATGCTTCTCTCTCCTCACTGATGTTTCTCTCCCTCTTCCTTCCTCTCTGAAATCAATAAAAAAAATATATTTTTTAAAAGTTGTATAAACACTCTGTGCCTCGGTTTCCCCATCTGTAAGACAGATAATAGCCAGTGTGGAGGGTTAACTGGCTCATGTATAAACAGTGCCTGGCCCCCCAGCAAGTGCTAGATAATCATTAACTTATTCTTATTTTCAAGTTATTATTCATATTATCATTATCTTCCAAAAAGAAGAGACCCCCAAGATCCCGTCAGCCAGGAAACAGGCCTTTATTTGATTAAGTCCACTTTATGCCAGAGCTCAGGACAGGAGTGTGTGGGGGGTGGGGGAGGGGGGGGAGGGGTGAGGGTGGGGAGGGGAGCAGAAGGGAACCTAGATTCTGCAAACCAGCTTTTGCTTTGGGAAAACAGGAGGGGTGAAGACACGCGAGATGGAAACTTGGAGAAGAGGGAAATACACACACGTTAGCCAAGTCTTTTATTTAAAATCAGCTTTTCCACCCTGCCGGCGTGGCTCAGTGGTTGAGCATCAACCTATGAACCAGGAGGTCAGGGTTCCATTCCCGGTCAGGGCACAGGCCCGGGTTGTGGGCTCGATCCCCAGTGTGGGGCGTGCAGGAGGCAGCCGATCCACGAGTCTCTCTCATCACTGATGTTTCTATCTCTCCCTCTCCCTTCCTCTCTGAAATCAACAAAAATCTATTTTAAAAATAAATAAGTAAAATCAGGGTGGGGTGTGTTTGTTTCCCACTCTACTGGCTGCTTCCCCGAGCCTCACTGCCATCACCTCCGGTGTAGGTTAGGTATCGGGGTCACCATCCAACCGACCCAGAGCTGTTTTCAGATTGGCCGTCACCTGGGGATGTTCTGTGCTCAACTTTCAAAATCACCGTGTGAGTCGTATCAGCTTGCACTCTGTTTAGATCATAACAGGAACCAGGTGCCTTAATTTGGAGCAAAACAGAATGCATTTCAACCATCAGTAAGAGAGGGACTGTGTTGTGCTGTTTTCTATCGTATTATTATTATTTTTTAATAGTGCTACCCACTTTTTTTTTTTTTACAATCCATGTGCCTCATGTAATCTTGAGTGATTTTTAAAAAATATATTTGTATTGATTTTAGAGAGAGGAAGGGAGAGGGATAAAGAGATAGAAACATCGGTCAACCGAGGTACATGCCCTTGACGGGAATCCAACCTGGGACCCTTCGGTCTGAGGGGCTGACAATCTGTCCACTGAGCCACACCGGTTAGGACTCAACTTGAGTCATTTTTTAAATGTCAGTCACACCCTATCCACACTGCTCACAACCCTCAATGGTGCCCATGACACGAGGACTACACCCCAGCCCATTGCCTGAGCTCCCTCTTCCCCCGGGACCCACCCTGCTCTCCCGGTTCTGGCATCCCTGCTGGTCCCCCGCACAGGGCAGTCCTTGCTGTGCTCTGATGGGAGCTCTCTGCCCTCAGCTCTTTCTAGGGCTGGTTTGTTCTCCAAGTTGAGGTCTCAACTCAAATGTTAGCTCTGCAGAGAGGTCCTACCCTGTGACGTTAACTTGGTCCCTCCACCCCCATCTCTGTCTATCCCCACCCCCCTGTCTCTCTAGCACAGCCTTGGGCGTAAATGGTGTGGGTTTTATTGTCCAAGGCCCTACTTTAAGTCTTGCCTCCACCAAGAATCACTTAGTCTCATCCAACCTACACGGCCTCATCTGCAAAATGTGGAAAATTAATAGCACCTACTCGTAATAGCACCGGGCAGTTCAAACTCTGCAATGTATAGGGAACACTTAAGTAATTCTTGGCACATGCAAAGCATAAAGCATTCAGTAAATATCGATGTCGTTGCTGCACTATGTATAGCACTGTCCGTTGTCCGTCACTCTCTGGACCAATACGACGCAAGCTAAGGGCAGTGATGGCCCCCTGGGCCCATCGCTGTGTCCCGGGGCTTAGGACAAGCTTGGCACAGGGTGGGCACTCAGTGGCCATTCATTGAACACACAAGGGCAGCCAATGTCCATCCACACCCCTCTCACTCTTTCTTCTTCTATTTTCTCCCCTGGAAAGCAGATGCTCTGTTCATTTACAGGAATTCAGATACTTGGAAGCTTCGAGCCATGACTTTACATAGACCCTCACGTCCCCTTAAGATGATGAAAACCTTTCTTCTTAAAAGATGGTAAAGCTACCATCTTTTCGTTTTACCAGTCCAGACTGAAAGAATCATTGATACGCTGGCGCCCCCTCGGGGTAGAGGATGGGATTACAGTGGCCCACCTTCCCACTCCTGGCCATCACTCCCCCTCCCTCCTGAAGTCCCTGAACATTGGGGGCCACTGTTAACAGAAAATATTGATCACTTGCTTAGCTGTAGGCAGGGCTTCCGTATTGAGGTGATAAGAGAGCATAGGAATGAAAATAATGCGCGAAGCACAAAATTGAAAATAAAAAATAATTTTGTCAAATTGCCTGTTATAAAGAAAGCTGGTCATACGTTTCCTAACATTTATATTTAAGGTGAAAATTGTAAAGGTTTCAAAGTCATTGGGCTGTGTACTGCTGGATATAAGACATGCGTTTCGTTTTTATTATTTAAAATTCTTGGCGTTGCTAATTCATGGAAGTTCTACAAGGAAGAGGCATCCAACAAATGAGACACTAAAAATCTCAAACAGCCCTAGCTGGTTTGGCTCAGTGGATAGAGCGTCAGCCTGAGGACAGAAGGGTTCTGGGTTCGATTCCTGGTCAGGGCACATGCCCGGGGTTGCGGGCTCGATCCCCAGTAGGGGGCATGCAGGAGGCAGCCGACCACTGATTCTCAACATTGATGTTTATATCTCTCTCTCCCTCTCCCTTCCTCTCTGAAATCAATAAAAATATTTAAATGAGTAAAAGTTGGGTATTTTTCAAATATTCATTCAGCAGTTGTATTTGTCGTCTTTATGAGTGGTATGTACCGCTTGTCCATAGTTAGATATTAGGATCTTAAGGATTTTTTCACTAACCTCTGTGATACAACTCTGTATCCATTTCTCATGAACATCAGTGTTTACGTAATAGACTACTCTACCTTATAGAGCTTTATGCAACTGAGTGGGGGGTGAAAAAGAATGTCGGTATTCACTCTCTGTTTATTTAGACACGGGGTCCAGAAGCTTTTGACTTTCCGTCCCTAATTCTGATTCACGGGAAAGCCAAATGCGATGCCCTTACTGCACAGCTGTCGTAGGCAGAGTTGCCCGTCAAGCCTCCTCAAACCTTTTTCCCCTTCATGACAAAGACTCCTGTGAAATGACTTGTCTGTTTGACCCTCCAGGTCCTTGAGATTGTCTCATTATAGCCTCCCAGAAAACGACCAGAGAGAGAGATTTAAACTCGACATGGAAATGAAACCCTGGGTAATGGAAAACATCTTACACAGAGTGCCGGGAGGGGCTTTTTTAGTTGGTATTTTTGCTGTTTTGATAGTTGGGGGGGGGGGCAGAAACCAAGGATTGTGTTATAAATGATTCACACTTCACACCTGAGCTCAGGTCCACGCACAACACCATACCGCGCATCTTCGGTGCCTCCATAGCTAGGGATCGGTCCGAAAACACTTCGCCTGAGCCACAGGTTTGACTGGGCCTGACGACTCTCAGATGAGCTTCTGCATCTTTGATAAATTGGGAAGTTTCCTGGAATCGAAACCCTCGCTCATCTGCTTGGCCTTCCTTCCTTACCCACATCCTGCCCAGGGTTGGTAGCTCTCCACTGAGAAACAATAAAAGTGTCATCTGTGCTGTCAACACACTGCACTCTGTCTAGACGAGCTGATGAGGGTTGGGCCCTCTCTGTCTTCACCATATTAGTCTGACTTTTTTAAAAAATATATTTTTAATTGATTTTAGAGAGGAAATGAGAGGGAGAGGGAATCATTGATTGGCTGCCTCCTGCATGCCCCCAGCTGGGATCGAGCCCGAAACCCGGGCATGTGCCCTTGACCAGAATCGGACCTGGGACCCTTCAGTCTGTAGTCCGTCGCTCTATCCACTGAGCCAGACCAGGCAGAGCTTAGCTCAACTTTCAGCAGAATCCAGGGGGCTCCCTGCTCTGCTGACCCAGCCTTTTCTCTTCTTCCTCTGGGCCAAAGAGACTGGTAGAAATCACTTGAGTTCATTTGACGTCTAAATAACTCCTCTGAAAAGATCCTGTTCACTGATTTATTTACTCATTCACGCATTCCACAAATACATGTGAAACCACTACTGGTGCATCCTGTCCACACCTTCATTCTGTTTCCTGGGGAGTTAAAGAAACTGTGTCAGCCCAGCCGGTGTGGCTCAGTGATTGAGTGTCAACCTATGAACCAGGAGGTCACGGTTCAATTCCCAGTCAGGCACATGCCCTGGTTGCTGCTCCATCCCCAGTGTGGAGTGTGCAGGAGGCAGCCGCTCCATGATTCTCTCTCATCATTGATGTTTCTGTCTCTCTCTCCTTCTATCTTCTTCTCTGAAGTCAATAAAATATACACTGAGTGGCCAGATGATGATGATCTCTGAACACATAATAATCTGGCCACTCATTGTCTATCCTATATAATAAAAGGCTAATATGCAAATTGTCCCCTCGACCAGGAGTTCGACCAGCAGGCAGGCCAGCCAGGTTGCCCATGTCCTCTCCCCCTGGCCAGGCTGGCCAGACCCCACCCCACCCATTCACGAATTCATGCACCGGGCCTCATATATATATATATATATATATACTGAGTGGCCAGGTTATTATGCATTCAGAGATCATAATAATTTGGCCACTCAGTGTATATATATTTTTAAATGTCATAGGACAGACAGCTATGGCAAAAGATGTGTAACTTCCTAGTGAAGACGCATCTAAAAATGTTACCCTCCTCTCGCTTTTATTCATGAGTTTCCCTCATGAGTTTAGGAGTATTTTTTCCCATAGGGGTCTTATATGGAAAAGAACAAAGATTTAAATGACCAGAGTCAATAAAAGCAGGTAACAGCTGATGCAAGAGGAGGTCAGAAGGAGAACTGACTGATGGGACGCTTAGCTGGGCTGGAAATGTGATTAAAGGTAATTCCACAGGGAAAAAAGCTGAAATGATTTAATGCGCTGTTTAAGCAGGTTCAGTCTTTTTCTCCTGAAGAGACAGCCTCGGGGACATTGCACATCCACTACCATCTCTCCTACCTACTGCGGAAAACATTTTGCATATTTTGTTGAGATCACAGTGGTCTCTGGAGGAAGACTTTTCCAAGAGTGAGCACAGATGACAGCAATTGAGCATTAACACATCACATCGTATGTGTCGTTGAAGTTTGACTCTGACCCGTTTGGAACATCAGTAATTGTGAAAACCAGTCATTTGAAAATCACTCATCTATATATATGTATATATATATAAAAGCCTAAGTGACCGTTACTACCAAATGACCGAATGGCTGGTCAACCAGTCCCTATGATGTGCACTGACCACCAGGGGGCAATTGCTCAATGCAGGAGCTGCCCCCTGGTGGTCAGTGCGCTCCCACGGGCAACCTCCCGGGGCTGGCCAACCTCCCGCGGTCCCTCCCCCCGGTCGGCCAGCCCTGATCGGTCGGGATCGCCGTCCAGGCTGAGGGTCCCCACCCGTGCACGAATTTGTGCACCGGGCCTCTAGTATTAGTCGAAAAGCACAACTAGCATGGGAGGTTGTAGAAAGATGTGTTCTAAAATCACCGCTTCGGTTCCCGGCGTTTGTGGTCACGTTGGCGTCATTCCATGGTTGGCTGTCCTTTGCCTTGACCTTCATACGGGAAACCTTAGGAGGCAGGCATTGAAGAGGTAGCACCCATGTTCGCAGTGGCCTCAGATGTCCTGTGTTTCCGAGCTGTTTCCTCGGTGATACCAGCGAGACTTCATTATCAAAGCCAGCCGGGGGTGCAGCTCAGTACAGAGACAGTGTTTTTCAGGCACCCCCAGAGCTAGCCTTACAAAACGTTGGTAGTCCTCATCCCGTGGGTTAATCAGCATCTAGAATAGATAGAGCATTATGTCGAATTTCATGAGACTCGAATGTCATATATTATGGAAAAGTGAGAAACATACTCTGGTAATCGGGAGTGTCCCAGAGGGCTCTGAATAGTCTGGTATTATTGTGAGTCACTGGTGGTCCTGAAATAAATGCTCGACGGCCATTCTGTTGTCACCGTCCTTTCTCCATTGTCATCCGTCCGTAAATCTGCTGCCCAGATGGACTGTCTCTGGCAACCAAGGAGTCCAGCTGGCGTGGCTCCGTGCTTGAGCATCAACCTATGAACCAGGAGGTTCGATTCACGGTCAGGGCACGTGCCTGAGTTGCAGGCTCGATCCCCCGTAGGGGGCGTGCAGGAGGCAGCCGATCCATGATTCTCTCTCATCATCGATGTTTCTATCTCTCTCCCGCTTCCTCTCTAAAAGTCAATTTAAAAAAATATTTTTTTAAAGTTTAAAAATAAAAAAAAGAAGAACATTGCAACCTCAACTTGAAAAAGGTGACAGAGACCAATACGTCTTGGTGCGTGAGGCTGTGTTTTTATTGTCGGTGCCTCGGTGTGAATAAGCAGGCAGGAGATGATGGATTTTTTTTTTTTGTTTCCTTCCAGCGGTATACCTCTGCAAGAGAACGATGCAGAACAAGGCCCGGCTGGAGCTCGCCGACTATGAAGCTGTGAGTACCAAGGACGTGCTACCCACGGAAGTCATAAAATAAACAGGAATGAGGCTCACAGTCATTTCAGGCCTCCGGCAACCTCCTCCATGCGTGGGTTGTGAGGGTCAGATTTTCAAGGGATCAGGTAGCGTAGGGCTTAGTAAATCTCTGACTTGCTTGCTTTCTCGCATTCTCCTTGAAGACAATGGCATTCTAAGTGCACAAACTCAGAGTAGAAGCAGGAGCATATCTTATTTGCAAAAATTGGCTTCAGCTTGGGCTGGCGTGGCACAGTGATGGAGTGTCAACCTATGAACCAGGAGGTCACAGTTCGATTCCAGGTCAGGGCACATGCCCCGGTTGCGGGCTCGATCCCCAGTAGGGGGCGTGCAGGAGGCAGCCGACCCATGATTCTCTCTCATCATGGATGTTTCTCTCACTCCCTCTCACCCCCCTCTCTGAAATCAATCAATATACTGTATTTTCCGGCATATAAGACGACTTTTTAACCCAGGAAAATCTTCTATACGCCCAGTCATCTTATACGCCGGAAAATACGGTATATATATTTTTAAAATGGACTTACGTGTACACACTTTAGATATTTGTTTATTGTAGTGAAGATATCCAAATTTAGAGAATTAAAGAGCATGTATATTGGGGAAAATAGATTATGCAAAACTTGCAGGTGGTTCACCATCAGCAGATTCAATTAATCGGATGCCATCTGTTCGGGTAATGGCGATGTTGTGATTTACTGGGTTTGAAACACGGTCTGGAAAGGGTAGCAGGCTGTCAAACATTTTCACTGTTGTCAAGAACTGGATGGCTGATGGAATCAGCAGTAGAATCTGCGAAGTGGGCACAGATTCTACTACATGATCCTGAAGTCTCATGAAATTGGATATATGCTCTATTTTAGATGCCGATGGAGCACTTTTTTTTTAATGCCACGTAATTTTAGCCTTTTGGACCTTTAGCTGTGTTCTCTAAAGTCAATTACTCATAAAAATTAATATTTGTGATAGGTCTCCCTGTGTTTCTCCATGGCCGGTAATGGTAGGCTTGGCTGTATTCAGTGAACATGACATATCATTCGGACCGGAGTGCATTTTCTACTTTAGAAATTCTATATTTGTTTTCTTTATTTTTTAAAAATTGATTTTTAAAGAGGAGAGGAAGGGAGAGAGAGATGGAAACATCTGTGATGAGAAAGAATCTTGGATCGGCTGCCCCCTGCACACCCCCTACTGGGGATCAAACCTGCAAACTGGGCATCTGCCCTGACCGGGAATCGAACCGTGACCTCCTGGTTCATGGGTCAATGCTCAACCACTGAGCCACGCCGGCCGGGCTGTATTTCTCTTCTTGATGAATACATGTGGTGGGTAAACTAGAAGGGGAGAGGGAAAATGAACAGCAGAATGTCTTCACCTGTGCTGTACCTTTCAGGAGAGCCTGGCCCGGCTGCAGAGAGCATTCGCCCGCAAGTGGGAGTTCATTTTCATGCAAGCAGAGGCACAAGCAAAGTGAGTCCTTGTGAGTCTCTTGGAAGCTCTGTTCCGGTCGAGGCCCTTTGTTCAGAGAGGCGCCGCGGTTAGCACTACTGACGGCTCTTTGTTCCACTGTTGACAGAGTGGACAAGAAGAGGGACAAGATCGAGAGGAAGATCCTCGACAGCCAAGAGAGGGCCTTCTGGGACGTGCACCGCCCTGTGGTAAGCCACCGTGCCCCCACGGCCTCCGTCCATCACCTCCGCCTTCGGAAAGTGAGGGGTGCCCCGGGAAAGTGAGAGAAGACTATTGTGACCCCGTCATTTCCCCAAAGTCTTGGCAAATTAGTTAAGGAAAGATTGCCACTTTCATGTAAGATGACCAGGGTTCAGTGATACAGAATCTATATACACAAAAGCCTAAGCGACCGTTCGACCAGTCAGCTGGTAACTATGACACGCACTGACCACTGGGGGCAGATGCTCCGACTGGTAGGTTAGCTTGCTGCTGGGATCCAGGCGATCGGGACTGGCAAGATGGGTCGGACACGCCCTGGAGTCTCCTGCGGTCCCTCCCCAGCCCTGAGCGTGCCCCGGTGCGAGGGACCCCACCAGTGCATGGATTCATGCACCGGGCCTCTAGTTGAATTTATAAAACTGCATTTTTTCCACCGTGATATCACTTGCTTACTTACTCTCGGCATTGGAGTTGCTTGATCCTTTCAAACACTTGAAGGAAGGAGAGCGCCACAAAGCAGCTTTGCGCGGCTCACTATTAACACTTTCCTGGATTTATGATAAAAGTGTAAGTCAACATTTTATTCCTCCCCTAATTTTGGTAAGCCTATGGAATAACCTGCTTTGGACATCAGGTTTCATGGGCAAACATTGTCGATGGCTCAGACTCCCATCAGCTTGTTCTTTTTTAAAAAATATATATATTTTTTTATTGATTTCAGAGAGGAAAGAAGAGCGAGAGAGCGATAGAAACATCAACGATGAGAGAGAATCATGGATCGACTGCCTCTTACTGGGGATTGAGCCCATAACCCGGCATGTGCCCTGACTAGGAATGGAACCATGACCTCCTGGTTCATAGGTCAATGCTCAGTCACTCCCTTCCTCTCTGAACTCAATAAAAAAATATATATATATATATATATATATATATATATATATATATATATATATATATATATATTTTTTTTAAAAACATGTACTGTGTTACAAAAGGAAAAACCTTTTCCCATCATTTAATTGTATTTGAACCAACAAGTGTGTCTGTTACAAACCTTAAGTTTCCAGATTCCTGTCTTTCTGAAGAATTTCCAGGACTATGCATATGTCTTACCACCAACTCGGTTTGCCACCTCATGCTTAAATCTCCCTTCCTTTCTCATTTAGGGCATCATTTTGCTCAGTCACACATCCACTACAGTGATTGATTTTATTTTATTTTATTTTAATTGTTATTTTTTTTAATCCTCACCCAAGGATATTTTTCCCATTGATTTTTTAGAGAGAGTGGGAGGGAGGGAGGGTGAGGGAGAGAGGCAGAGGAACATCAATGTGGGAGAGAGTGATCTGAAGGAGACGTGTTCTCCATTACTGACTCAGAGCCCTGATCTTCTGAAGTGTCTTGTTATCGCAAGTCACTCAAACACATGTGCCTCCTGCTGCAATGAGTACAAATGCATGACGCCAGGAAAGGAATTAAATGGCATTTACAGTCCCTTAAATGAAATATCAACAATAAAACCAAAAAATTCTAGCATCTGTTTCACAGCCCATTAAGACATTTCCATGAACACGGCGGCAGTCATATTTCTCAGGAACATGCACATGTCTCCCCTCCGGGAATTCATTCCAAGGCATTCAATTCTTCCTTTTAATAAATAGTATTCAAGTAATGTCACAGCACAGCTTCATTCTGTTGAAAATAAATGCACCTTTAAATCGCTAGGAATAACGTACGATCCTTTTCTAGGCCAATGTAAATGCCACCGATTATTCCTTACATCCAATATTATGTACTTAATATTCTATCTGGCAAATAGTACATATTGGGATGTTTTTATTAAGTGCCTACTTGGTCATGGAAATGTTATCTGTATCTTACTGGGAAGATATGTTCAGCCGTGTAGGACACCAGCGTATGTGTAACATCTCACGTGATTTGGTGCATAACATATATGCTTCAAAACGATAACTGCCTTTTTTTGCTCGGCCGGGTGTGGCTCAGCAGCTGAGCATCGACTCAAGAACCAGAGGTCACTGGTTTGATTCCCGGTCGGGGCACATGCCCAGGTTTCGGGCTTAATCTCTAGTAGGAGTCATGCAGGAGGCAGCCGATCAGTGATTCTCTCTCCTCACTGATGCTTCTCTCTCTCTCTCTCTCTCCCTCTCTCCCTTCCTCTCTGAAATCAATAAGAACATGTGTATTTTTTTAAAAAGAATGTAACTGATGTTGTCACCGACCACAGCTGATAGACTGCTGTGGCCTTTTAGAAAGAGTGGCCATCGGGGCCTGCCATCGGGGCCTTTCCCCGGCTTGGGGTGGGCACGTCGGTTCACTCAGGACCAAAGGTCCGAGGTTCCTTCTTCTCTCTGTTCCCGCCTGCAGCCTGGCTGTGTGAACACCACGGAAGTGGACATCAAGAAGTCGTCCCGAATGCGAAACCCACACAAAACCCGGAAGGTAAGACCCCGTGCGTGCGCGATGCTCCACGGACCTCAGCCGGGACCACCTTTGCCCCCTCTCCATCCAGTGTCTTCGAGGGCCCCCCCTGCTCCTCCTCGTTGTTTGGCCAGAGGAAAGTCTTGGCTCTCGAGCCCCCGTCTTCCTCGGGTCCCTCTCTCCCGAGGACCCAGCCCCATCCTAGGGCAGCAGGGGTCTGTCCCAGGGAGGGGACAAGGCTGCTGAGCCCACCCCTCGGGGACAAGGAGGGCCATCAGCAATGGGAGGCCTCTCTTTCAGAGACCAGGCGACAAGGAAATGGAGACGGAGGCTATCTGAGAAGAATGGGACTGATGAGAGAAGGGGATTTATATCTTTTTAATAATATGTTTTTATTGATGTTAGAGAGAGAGGAAGGGAGAGGGAGAGAGAGAAACATCAAGGATGAGAGAGAATCATGGACCGGCTGTCTCCTGCACGCCCCCCACACCGGGGATCGAGCCTGCAACCTGGAAATCGAACCGTGACCTCCTGGTTCCTAGGTCGATGCTCAACCACTGAGCCACACTGGCCAGGGCAAGAGAAGGGCATTTTTAGAGAAAAGTCTGAGGGAAAAGGGGACATTGTAAAGATTCTTAACTATAGATATTGTGGGAGGACCCTTTTCACGTCAGAATTTTGTGACGCAGCCATAAGACAGTGACTCTGTGGTGTCTGTTATATGGGAGACTACATATTCAAATAAATAAATAAATAAATAAATAATTAATTAATTAATAATAAATAGTAAATAAATAAATCTCCGGAATGTAATGACATTTTAAATAATCCTTTGAAAATACATCGCGGTAGCACCTACATATGTCTCTTCGACACACGTCGAAGGCATTTTAAAAAAATATATTTTATTGACTTTTTACAGAGAGGAAGGGAGAGGGATAGAGAGTTAGAATCATCGATCAGCTGCCTCCTGCACACCCCCCACTGGGGATGTGCCCGCAACCCAGGTACATGCCCTTGACCAGAATCGAACCCGGGACCCTTCAGTCTGCAGGCCGATGCTCTATCCACTGAGCCAAACTGGCTAGGGCAGTCGAAGGCATTTTTATTTGTTCCATTAAAAAGTGCTCGAGGCGCATGAGAATTTCTGGCCTGCAACAGTCCCTCCAAGGACATGGCCAAGGCCAGCACCTGTGGATGGAAGCATTCCCCACGCAGAGCACAAGGCCGCCTTTTCTGTGGCTTTTCCTGGTGTGGCCACGGCATGTCCCAGGGTGCGTGTCCCCGAAATAGGCACAGAACATTTTCTTTGTAGTTCTAGTTCCTGTTGTCTGTTTCTCCCACCCGAGGAGCATGTGCATCCTGTTCAAGTGCCTCTTCTTTCTTCTCAGGCAGCTGACCTTGATCTTAAGAGAGAGGACCCATAGTGGGGGGGGGGGGGGCACGGAGAAAAACATTCAGAAGCAGCTCAAAAGCTTTTGTCCCAGGAACTCTTGAGAGATGGAGGCAAGGCCACGCCAAAGCAGGACTGTGGGTGCCTCCCCCTACGCCCCTCCCCTTGCTGGGCCCCCCCCTCCTGTGAGGGGCCTGCTCAGTCCCTTTCATCCTCTGCCCACAGCACATCTGAGTGCCCCGGGACGGACTTTATGGAGCAAGACTCAAACTGTGATCAGCTCTCCCGAAGCTGCATTAAGTGCACTTCTTGCTGCTTGTTGAATTTGGAAGAGTTACTCTTTTAAAAAAAATTTTTTTTTATTGATTTCAGAGAGGAAGGGAGAGGGGGAGAGAGAGAGAGAGACATCAATGAGGAGAGAGCATCATGGATCCGCTGCTTCCTGGACGCCCCCTACTGGGGGGTCGGGCCTGCAACCCAGGCATGGAATCAAACCGTGACCTCCCGGCTCAACCACTGAGCCACGCCGGCTCGGCCCATTCTTTTCAAAGAATTTATAGTAATTAAACCAAGGTAAACAGAAATGGAATTTCAAAAACTTAGACTCTCTTTCATTCTCCTTATCAAAAATGTATGTGATACAACGGAAAGACAAAGCACACATCCGAAAGTACAATTATTGCATAATTGGGGATCTTTCATCGGCCTACTTTTAAAATCACCCTCCACTGTTATTTCAGGGGTCAGAAGGTTTTATTTAATCAGTTCAAATACAACTAGTAATAGTCCATGGGGGCCTTTTCTGTTTTCTCAGTGGAATTACTAGCAAAGTCTCCTCGTATGTCAGGCCCTACGCTCATTCGTCTTTTCTTTCCTCAATGTTAACACGTTTTCGTCATATATTTATTTGTGTGATTTATTTGTATAACCTGTTTCCCTTCCACTAGATTATGGGTTCCACTGGGAGAGAAAGCATATCCACCTTCATTTACTTCCATGTCCATAACGCTTAGCACTATATCCAGCATACAGTAGATGTTCAATACGTGTTGAGTGAATGAATGAAAGAAAAGAGAACGTTCAGTTCATTCAGTGCAGTCCTGTTAGTAATTAATTCACAGCATATGTACGACTCCCGGGGTTAAGCTAACTGCCCGGTGACCGGAATTGAGTTCTTGGGAGGATGGGGCTAAGAGAGGAGGAGAGATTGAATGACCTCCCAAAGATGGCATGAGTTGGATGGTGGTTCTGAAAACTGGCTCAGTTCAGCAGCTCGGTCAACCCTCTTCTGGTTTTTCAAGCGTTTCTTTTCACACCTACCTGGTCACTTCCACTTCATGGGGCAGGGGGCGGGGGGTGGGTGGCATTCATACAGTTTTCATATGTCTTTGTCCTTCATCCTCCTCCTCAAAAAAAAGGTGCTCTCAGCCCTCGCCCAAATTTGGTCATCACACTTGCCATGTCTTCTCCATGTAATCCATTATTCTGTTGAAGTTCATGACCTAAACCACACCTTTTTTTATGAGCTGTGCTTCTGTTTTGCATTCCTGAGACATTTAGGATAGCGGTGCCTTTTGAATTTTGATCAGAAGCTTAAACAGATAGGCCTCAAGGTCACCTCACTGAATATATCACACGAAATTGCCTCTTCGCAGCTCTGTGACGGCCCATGCTGTTTTGTCCTAACCCAGTGGTCGGCAAACCGCGGCTCGCGAGCCACCTGCGGCTCTTTGGCCCCTTGAGTGTGGCTCTTCCACAAAATACCACAGCCTGGGCGAGTCTATTTTGAAGACGTGGCGTTAGAAGAAGTTTAAGTTCAAAAAAATGTGGCTCTTAAAAGAAATGTCAATCGCTGTACTGTTGATAGTTGGCTCTGTTGACGAATGAGTTTGCCGACCACTGTGACCTAACCCATTTCTTTTTTTTATTTCGTATAGTCTGTCTATGGTTTACAAAACGATATTCGAAGTCACAGTCCTACCCACACACCCACGCCAGAAACGAAACCTCCCACAGAAGAGTTACAGGAGCAGGTGGGTCAACCTGTACAATGGCCTGTTAGTTAACGGTTTGCATAGTAGCCGCTATGAAAACCAGACAGTGAATGTTTAATAGCAGGTGTTTTAAACGCTTACTTGTATGGCTGACTGTTTCGTAGAAAAGAATTTTCAGTTAAAAAGTAATGAAATTGTCTCATTGTAAGGTATGTAGTCAAAACTCCTCTATATGTAACTCCCCAAGTCCTTCATTCTCTACCCAGTTTTTTAAAGTCGCATGCACTAATTTATTGTGTATTCCAACACTGGTCTTACAGAATGAGAAGACAAGAGGTTGGCTACGTGGCCATGGCTTGACCATGTCCAGTCATGTGACGTGATTTTCACAAATGAGTGTTTATTCTTGTTTCTACAGTCTGGTCTCTATATCTCTACGCCTCTTGAAGTTTTCCCTTATCAACGCTGGTGTAAGGTCATGGTATATACCACATCTTGTTTTACCAATTGATCAATAGTTTCGTCTCCGAGTAATATTGCAAAGCCATCACCAGTGTCTCCTTTCAAATAATAATTAACCTCTTGGTAGATTCAGTCCTGGGGCTTTTCCCCTTTTTGATTCTTTTTTTTTTTTCTTATATCTGATTGTAATACGATTTATCAATAATATAATACATTTTTCTAGTATATTTACAATCCTCATGAAGGAAAACGTAACTCAGGTAAAATTTTTATGTTTTTATTGATTTCAGAGAGAGGAAGGGAGGAGAGGGAGAGATAGAAACATCAAGGATGAGAGAGAATCTTTGATTGGCTGCCTCCTGCATGCCCCCCTGCTGGGAACTGAGCCTGCTCCCTGGCATGTGTCCTGACCAGGAATTGAACCATGACCTCCTGGTTCATAGATTGACGCTCAGTCACTGAGCTGCAGAGGCCGGGCAATTCAGAGAATTTTAAATGAAAGTTTCCCATGTGTGATTATGTCCATGTGCGTGTTGGAACTGTTGGTAAAATTATTCTCAAAACACATTATTGATGCTTCAGGGGACGGTATTAGCAAGTAGGTTATATTTTGAAATTATAATAACAGATAACAAATGCATTTATACTCTGAATTCAATATTTTTGAAGTAAATGTGATGCTGATTTGGTTAGTCACCATGAATACATGTTTAAAAATCTTTTTTTAAAAATATATTTTATTGATTTTTTACAGAGAGGAAGGGAGAGGGATAGAGAGTTAGAAATATCAATGAGAGAGAAACATCGATCAGCTGCCTCCTGAACACCTCCCACTAGGGATGTGCCCGCAACCCAGGTACATGCCCTTGACTGGAATCGAACCTGGGACCTTTCAGTCCGAAGGCCGATGCTCTATCCACTGAGCCAAACCGGTTAGGGCCATGTTTAAAATCTTTATAACACTTTCGCCCAGCCAGCGTGGCTCAGTGGTTGAGCGTCGACCTATGAACCAGGAGGTCACGGTTCGATTCCTGGTCAGAGCACATGCCCGGGTTGGGGGCTCGATCCCCAGTGTGGGGCGTGCTGGAGACAGCTGATCTATGATTCTCTCTCATCATTGATGTTTCTCTCCCTCTCTCTTCCTCTCTGAAACCAATTATATATATATATTTAAAAAACATAAAATGTTTATAACACTTTAAAAGAAAGTTACATGTTGTTAAAGCAGGCAGAATATTGAAATACATTGCTGTTCTAAAGCTATTGGTTATATTTACACCGAAGCAGATTTTAATTTTTTAGCCCTTTCTGATCTCTCTCATTTGATTTATTTATTTTTTTTAAATATATGTTTTTATTGATTTCAGAGAGGAAGGGAGAGGGAGAGAGAGATAGAAACATCAATGATGAGAGAGAATCATTGATTGACTGCCTCCTGCACGCCCCCTATTGGGGATCAAGCCAGCAACCCGGGCATGTACCCTTGACCAGAATCGAACCTAGGACCCTTCAGTCCACAGGCTGATCCTCTATACACTGAGCCAAACCAGCTAGGGCATCATTTGATTTTTTTTAAACAGACTTTGGATTTTTACTGATGTAGAACATGTTATTGTTTGGAATTTCCCAGTTTATCAGAAATTAGACCTGAAAATTGTGAGAACCTCACTACTTATATAACTATTTCTTTAACTCTGTTTTCAGATAAACTATTGGCAAATACAGTTAGACAGACATCGGTTAAAAATGTCAAAAGTTGCTGATAGGTGAGTATTTGGAGACATCCATATGCACTTACACTTTTTATCTGACAGTGAATTCTGATAAAAATGGTACAAGAACTGTTGGACAGGGAGCTGAGATAAGTGATTAGAACCCTGTAATAAATGTTATTTTGTTTTTCCTCATTTATTTTTAAATATTTTTATGGATTTTAGAGAGGAAGGGAGAGGGAGAGAGAGAAACATCAATGATGTGAGAGAATCATTGATCGCCTGCCTCCTGCACGCCCCACACTGGGGATGAAGCCCACAACCCGGGCATGTGCCCTGACTGGGAATCGAACCGTGACCTTCTGGTTCATAGGTCGATGCTCAACCACTGAGCCAGCCAGGGGCTGTCTTGTTGCAGTTTAAATTAATTACAGAATGATCCTTATTGTCTTACATCTCCAGAGGTCCAATCCTGTGCAACCAGAATAAGATACAGAAGATAATTCCAAGGCCCTGAATCTTCTCCCTCCTGCTGGTAGAAATGACCCTTTCAGCTTCTGAAGTTGGCCTTTCTTTCAATTCACACTGAGTTACTGCAGAACTCCAAAACTGGAATTAACCTCAGATCTTATATTTTTTCCCATTTCTTTATTATTTAAATCTGTTCTTAATAGCATTCGTGTCCTGCACTTTGAGGCATTGTCAAATCCTACGTCTTCAACGTTTTTCCTCTCCTCTTCTTATTTTTATTTTTAAACACGGATTTAAAAAAATTTTTGCTTAGCGAGTCACTCCCCTGTTACCTAATTCCTATAAATACTTTAGAAAAAAAATTACTTTTTAACCTCTTTTCCACATTGGCTAAAATCAGTTCAGCTGCGGGCGGACTGGTCGACCAAGGATCGGAGCTGACCCTTAGCCCTGCCCTTCACACACTGACCTTTTGTGTCTAGTTTATTGTAATGGAGGGATATTGACTCACATGGCATAGGCATGGGGAGGGATGGCATCCTGGGCCACATTGGTCTTCCATGAAGCACAATAAGTGAATGCACGTGTAAGTTTATTGAAATGGGAAGACTGCCATTGGGGTTCATGCTGGAAAGCAGCAAGCATCCCTTGGCCATACATTTTCATAGTGTCCCTTACTCTGGGCTGGTTACAGCCTCAGCCAGACAGCTAAGGGAGATGAATGTGTTTCTTCCCTCCAGTCTGCTAAGTTACACGGAGCAGTATTTAGACTATGACCCATTTTTTGTGCCACCTGACCCTTCCAACCCGTGGCTGTCCGATGATACTACTTTCTGGGAACTTGAAGCAAGGTAAGTGTCATTTTCCCTTCCCTCGAAATACTTCACTTATTTCAGGGTTTGGGTTAAATGGGAAGAATCCTATAACTGGGTAGTGGTCACCACAATTTTACTCTGTGTCTACATTAGCCCATGGTATAAAGCTCTTATTATAAAGGTAATGGTTTTGAACCTTAGGTATTTGAACTTGCATTAATATTTAAATTTCCAAAAGACTAGTGCAGAATAGAGGTATAAAGGCTTAAGGTAGACCCATCAGAGTTGGGATCTTCGGTTCTTTAGCTTATTGTCTTAGCTACCTGAAAAGCCCACGTAGTCACAAAGGCCCATGTGTTCAAGTAAAAATGAATGCTAAATCCATACTTACTTAAGCCCAGTATAATTATACTAGAGGCCCAATGCATGAAAATTCGTGCAAGAACGGGCCTTCCTTCCCCCTGGCTGCCAGCACCGCCTTCACTCCAGCCCAGAGCTGCCTTTCCCGCCTTCCCACCTTCCCACGCTGCCCAGGGGCCCAGCCGCTTGGCGCCTGTGTATGCAAATTAACCCGCCATTTTTGTTGGGTTAATTTGCATACTCACTCCTGATTGGCTGGTGGGAGTTACGAAGGTACAGTCAATTTGCATCTTTCTCTTTTATTAGTGTAGATGCCTGTATACATTCAATTTTAAAACAAAAGGACCTTACTCTAAGAGAAATTGGCAGGAGACGGACTTCTTAAGAAAACCAAAGCACCACTTAGGACTCCCTGGTTTCTTGCACGAGCCAGGAAAGAATTCTGTTACCAGTGTCGATCGAGGGATGATGAGACCATTGCGTGTCACTTCATAGAGGGAGTCTTTTGTATCCTATAGCACTTCTCCAGCTTGGATTTGGGGCCCTTCTCTTTCTTTTACCCCCATGCAGTGCTTCTGACATGCTTGAGAAGCACAGGGCTCTGGATTGGTAGGTTCTAGATGTCATAGATGAGGAACTAGCTAGAATCCCAAAGTGTTGATACTCCCCCAGGATTAGGCCACACATTTAATTGGCAGCAGAATCATCAACGAGGACTCAGGCCTTTCAGTTCCCAATGCATTTTTTTCCCCAGGACAACATGCCACCATGCGACTGCATTGGGCGGGGGTTGGCTACGAAATTGGGCTGTCGGGTCAGAATGTCTGCCATTTACCCCTGATTTCCTGTCTGTCGTTGGCAAGTGGTAACCCTCTCTGTGCTGCGATTTCATCGTCTACAAGTTTAGAATTAAAATAGTACCTAGCTCATAAAGTTATTGAAAGAAACTAAGAGAATCCATATGGTAAAAAAAAAACAACTAAAAGATCCATCCGATGCTCAACAGACCTCAGACTTCATTATTAATGCCTATAGCTTACACCTCACTGCCATTTCATTCAGAGTCATCGTTCTGAGATTTTGTTTTCCCCCCCTGAAAGTTCAGTTAAAGACGGGAATGTCAAGACATCTATGGTTCTGAGAGGAAATGTCATGGCGGAAAATAGGGCTTGTACTGAACGGAATGTGTTTGGTTTGGTGTTGTCTCCTCTAGCAAAGAACCGAGCCAGCAGAGGGTCAAACGGTGGGGGTTTGGCATGGATGAAGCATTGAAAGACCCCGTTGGGAGAGAACAGTTTCTTAAGTTTCTAGAGTCAGAATTCAGCTCAGAAAACTTAAGGTAAGACGTGTTTTTCCGACCGTATACTATAAGCCAGAGATACCACCTGTATCGTGCCTGGTTGTGTAGGATGTAACAGATCAATGACTCTCCCACCAACATCATGGTAATGACAGGAGCCCATTGAATTCCTGCCACTTGATGGAGGAAGAAGAAAAAAAAGATAAAATGAGGCAAAGTCTGTCCAACATGATAAGTCTCTCGTGGTGGTTTATTTTTACCCTGTCTTTTTATGGTATACATTTTGTGCATTTGCAATGGACTCCATAAAAAAGTGTTTGGCAAAGTGGAAAATGGCCAATAGTATTTCTGCAGTTAAATTAAAACATCGACTATTTATGAATAGTGGTCTTCCTTGCATATGGTTTCTCAAGTAAGATCTACAAAAAGAGATTGGGTGCTTATGTCAAATAACTTGAGCCCTCGCCGGTTTGGTTCAGTGGATATGGCGTCGGCCTGTGGACTGAAGGGTCCCGGGTTTGATTCCGGTCAAGGACACGTGCCCGGATTGCGGGCTTCATCCCCAGTAAGGGGTGTGCAGGAGGCAGCCGATCAGTGATTCTCTCCATCATTGATGTTTTTCTCTCTCTTTCTTCCTCTCCCTTCCTCTCTGAAGTCAATTAAAAAAAACAACCCTAAGTGGGGAGGGGGAATAACTTGAGATGAAACTGGGGGGGCAACTCTTTTCTTTGCACATTGAACACAGCCCCAGGCAGTTGAAAGCAGCGCCCCATTAAGCTGCTGGTGAGAGAGGGATCCATGTTCCACCCATCTGTTGTAAACATCATCCCCACATACTTTTGAAATTTTTCTAACTTGAAGGACACCTGGAAATTAAATTTTTCAGTGTGAGACACTGAACAGACTTTAGTAGCCCCGTTGGATGATAACTTTCTGCTCCATGAAACTGTTTTTCCATGAGCTCTTTCATTCATTATTCTTTAGAAACACCGTGCCCCTAAGTTCCTTGCCCATGACACACGCCGTCCTGTGAAATTGATTTACTGGAAGGTCTCGGCGTTAGTTTATCATAGGAACGAAGCTGTGTGCCAGGCATGGTCACATTCTTTGGGGGGACGTTAGCAGATACCAACAACAACGCGTTCAGGAACATGCAGAACTTGGACCGTTGTCCCATGGATTAAGCAAGATGAGCACAGACAGAACCGGGAGGAATTTCATCGTATCCGTGTGCCCGCCAGGAATTGTTACAGAACAATCAGATTTCTGCTGCAAAATCTCTGGGTTGCAGCTTCCTATGCTCCTTCAAGTTCATGAGGAGCTTCTCAAGGTTATGAGAGCTACAGTTGCTAAGGATTTTATTGAGCCTGCCAAGTAACATTTTCTCTATTAAGGTCACATCATCACTTATTTTTTTTATACAATCCTATATAATAAAAGCCTAACAGGCTAAGAGTCCGGTCAACCAGTCGGCCGTTCAGCCAATCCAAGCATAATATGCTAACGATATGCTAAGGCCGCTCAACCGCTCGCTAGGACGTGCACTGACCACCAGGGGGTTTATTTTTACCCTGTCTTTACCCATAAAAAAATATTTTTATTGATTTCAGAGAGGAAGGGAGAGGGAGAGATAGAAACATCCATGATGAGAGAGAATCATTGATCGGCTGCCTGCTGCACGCCCCACACTGGGGATTGAGCCCGCACCCTGGGCATGTGCCCTTGATCAGAATCGAACCCAGGACCCTTCAGTCTACAGACCAAAACTCTATCCACTGAGCCAAACTGGCCAGGGCTAACCATTTCTTATCTCAATAATTCCGTGCCCACTAATTTCCCTGCTAAGGAATTGCGTATAAAATATTACATCTATCACATGTAGGTGACGTGTTTCGATGCCCCTGCAAATGTCAGCCTTTCAGATGGTTGCATGGGAGCGCTTTCTGCTGTCATCCCATCACTCTCTGCATTAAAAAGCCCCAAATTAGCTACTTGCCCTGATTTCTCCAGTGAGGGCCGTTCTGAGCTGAGCCCAGAGCTCTTTTAACTCCAGGAAAGCTTTGCTGTAATTCCCTTGCCAGGCAGAGCAGAAAATCCGCTCTGTGCTGACCCTCATCGCTCCAGTGGACACAAGGTCAGAGACGACAGGACAAGGCTCGGCTTTATCCCCCCATCGTATGCTGTATGTCACTCACCCTGGTACCCTCCAAGCCCCAGTTCCTCTCTAACGAATGGGTCTTTAATGCTGCTACTCGGCTTCAATAAAATGGAGGTTGCACAGGACCGGGGCTCTGGCAGGTCCACTTTTTTTCCCCCCAAGATATTTTTATTGACTTCAGAGATGAAGGAAGAGAGAGAAAGAGAGAGAAACATCAGTGATGAGAATCATGGATCGGCTGCCTCCTGCACGCCCCACACTGGGGAACGGACCCACAACCCGGGCATGTGCCCTGACCGGGAATCGAACCCTGACCTCCTGGCTCATAGGTTGATGCTCAACCACTGAGCCACGTCAGCCAGGCATGGCCGATCCACTTTTAACAGCAAACACTTAAATTATTTTCAGTATTTCCTTATGAAACATTTTACACCTTTGGTTACAACTAATAAAAAAAAATCAGTAAAGGCTCAATGTAGGAAGCCCTGAGAGAAAGTGAATTTATTCTTTTTTTAAAAAATATATTTTATTAATTTTCTGCAGAGAGGAAAAGAGAGGGATAGAGATTTAGAAACATCAATGAGAGAGAAACATCGATTCAGCTGCCTCCTGCACAACCCCTACTGGGGATGTGCCTACAACCAAGGTACATGCCCTTGACCAGAATCAAACCTGGGACCCTTAAGTCCGCAGGCCGACACTCTATCCACCGAGCCAAATTGGTTAGGGCGAATTCATTCTTAGGCATCATTGTGGATTGTATGAGCGCTCGATTTTATAAGGCTTTTCAGACGATGAGACATTGTGCAACCAGGCTATCAATGGGTCCGGGCTGCTTGTCACGACTTGAGCCAATTCAGTAGAGACAGGGGTGAATCCTATGTGAGCGTTTATTCCAATCCTGCCAGAAGTAGGGGAGAGCAGCAGGGCACCCACAAAAATCTGCTCTGCACCCACCATAAGCCAGCTGCTTATACTGGGTAGAAGAACAAAGAGTACGTGGGAAAGTACACTGAGTGGCCAGATTATGATGATCTCTGAACGCATAGTAATCTGGCCACTCAGTGTGTATATGTATATATATATTAGAGGCCGGGTGCATGAATTCGTGCATGGATGGGGTCCGGCCAGCCTGTCCAGGGGGAGGGGACATGAGCGGTTGGCCGGCCTGCCTGCTGGTCGAACTCCGGGTCGAGGGGACAATTTGCATATGAGCCTTTTATTCTATAGGATACACACTGCGTGGCCAGATGATTATGCGTTCAGAGATCATCATCATCTGGCCATTCAGTGTAGATAAAGGGCAAATGGGTAGTTTCTGCTGCAAAATGGTTCATTATTTCATGATAAGAGGCAGCGCCCGGATGGGGAGGAGGGGCCGCATTCCCAGGTGAGCTCCCAGGTTTCACGTGCAACTCCCAGCCAGGTGAGAACGGGCCTTCTGTCATCAGAACAACGCCATCGCGGCTCACAGAGCGTGATGACTGTTTCTTACCATCCTCGCTGGTCCCCCACATGCTATTTCTGCCCCATCCACGGGAGTGACTGCTCCGTGTCACACCCCACGCAGGTTCTGGCTGGCGGTGGAGGACCTGAAGAAAAGACCTATAAGGGAAGTCCCCTCGCGGGTCCAGGAAATATGGCAGGAATTTCTGGCTCCAGGAGCCCCCAGTGCCATCAACCTGGACTCGAAGAGCTACGACAAGACCACGCAGAACGTGAAGGAGCCCGGGCGGTACACGTTCGAAGACGCTCAGGTGGGTGCCCGGGGGGCCACGCGTTCTGTCGCACGCGTGCTCCCACGGAGCGGAGGGGTGGAGGTGCTTGTATGTTGTTTTTCTTGTCATTGGCAGCCGTGTCTGATCCTCCCGGGTAGGTCACTGTGTGTCACATAACTCCGACTGACCTAGGAGAGAACAGAGGCCCTTGAGGGTGACCTGTTTTGAAAAGCCTGGGAATGTCCTGTCAATGTATATGGTTTTATGTGAACAATTGGGTGGGGGTTTGTTTGTTTGTTTTTTTAAATGTATTTTATTGATTTTTTACAGAGAGGAAGGGAGAGGGAGAGAGAGTTAGAAACATCGATGAGAGAGAAGCATCGACCAGCTGCCTCCTGTACCCGCTACTGGGGATGTGCCCGCAACCAAGGTACATGCCCTTGACGGGAATTGAACCTGGGACCCTTCAGTCCGCAGGCCTACGCTCTATCCACTGAGCCAAACTAGCCAGGGCTGAACATTTGTTTTTATGTGAACATTTGAAATATTTGAAACCTTTTCCTTCATTTTCTACTCTGTCACCCATTATGTGAGCAAGCATTTATCCAAAGTGGCGGCGGGGAGGATGGCGGATAGGAATGAGGGGTGTGTGTGAAGAGATCATCCAAAGACCTTGTATGCACATATGCATAACCCATGGACACAGACAATAGGGGGGTGAAGGCCTGGGGGTGGGGGCGGGCTAGAAGGGGTCAATGGGGGGAAAAAGGGACATATAAAATCAACAATAAAGATTTAAAAAATGTAAAAATAAATAAATTCTTTGGAGATTAAAAACAACACAGTGGCCCAACCTCAATAATGCGTTTAACCCCTTCAGGTGTCTTTCAATATGGAGACGCTAAGACACTGATATTTCTAAAGGATTTATTATTACTAATAGTCAGAACTAAATTAAATTGGCTTATGATATACCACACTCAAACCCGTTTCGGCACTGAGGATCAAGTGGAATGCTAGACTCCGGCACTCATTAATTTTCCAAGTTAACGTTTTTAGTCTGCAAAAAGAAATGAAAGGAAATTTATATGACGATATTTACTTCCTAAGTCAACATTTCAGGGTATTTTTTTTTTTCTCAAATTGGACAGACTCTCCCCCTTAAGAACAATTTGAATTTCTACTTTCTCTAATAAAATATTATTCTCAAGAAGAAAAAGAGCCCTAGCCGGTTTGGCTCAGTGGATAGAGCGTCAGCCTGCAGACTGAAGGGTCCCAGGTTCGATTCCGGCCAAGGGCACATGCCTGGGTTGCAGTCTCGATCCCCAGTAGGGGGCGTGCAGGAGGCAGCCAATCAATGATTCTCTCTCATCATTGATGTTTCTATCTCTCTCTCCTTCTTCCTTCCTCTCTGAAATCAATAAAGGAATATATTTAAAAAAAGAAGAAGAAAGAAACTTGTAATGAGAGGATATTATTTCCTCATGGTGTGTTGCAACTGGCCTTTAAATCAGAACACGCCTCTGTCATAATTTCTTAAACCATCTTTAGAAAAGAATATTCACTCCAGAAAGCATGCTGTATGTTAAGTAACAGTGTTACTCAATAAAATAAAGTACAGAGCATGAGCAGTGAGCTACACAAATGCCCTGCCTTGATTTTACTCCCAGTTGAAAATATTTCGTCTGCGACTTTGGTTTAAGGAGGCAAACTACTGAGTAGGAAGCGAGCACAGCTAACTGAGCTTCCGTTCCCCCTCTGTGCCAAGCTTTTCCATGTGGAAATAATTCCATCCTACGGAGACACATGGCAGGGACCAGGATAAGAACCCTGGCCTTGCTTACGTCTCTGCTTATTTATTTTTATTTCAGTTCAAGATGAAATTCCCAACATTTTTTTTTCTGGAGCCAACAACGTGTAAACTGTTTGGCATAACCTTTCTGAAGCGGTAAAAGGAATATTTAGCCCTGGCCGGTGTTGTTCAGTGGTTAGAGTGCTGGCCTGCGCACTGAAGGGTCTCAGGTTTGATTCCCAGTCAAGGGCGTGTACCTAGGTTGCTGGTTCAATCCTGGCCCCTGTCAGAGCACGTGCGGGAGGCAGCCAATCAATGTGTCTTTCTCAAGTCGATGTTTTTCTCTCTCTTCCTCTCTCCCACACTCCCTCTCTCCCCCTTCCTCTCTCTAAGCATGTCCTCTGTGGGAATTTTTAAAAAATGGATGTGAAAATGGTTACCAGTCTTGGTGAGGTCTTGTGAGAGCTAAATTAAATAATGTAGGCAAGCACGCAGAAGCGTACCTGGCATAGACTCCAGTAGGTTTGAGTACTTGCTCTGCACAGCTCCATACTCTGCTCAACACTTACCATTCCTTTCCTTCCCACAAGAACTCTATATTCTACATTAGAAATGAAAGCTGAGAGAGACAGGTACATTGGCCCAAATTTGTACTGTGTGACTGAGATCTTTAGCAAGAGAGCATCTGAGTCCCAAAATGCTTGACTCCAGAACAAAGACATGATTTCAGTCTTACAGCTACGAACTGATTCGGCTTGACATGCACCAGATGCTTGGCGAGGAACCTTGGGCTAGAGTGAGGATTCCTCCTGACGTTTTGAAGTGGATTCAGAGGGACCCCAAATGGTCGTGGGTGTGTCTGAGACTAGGGAAACGGAGTCACTTCTAAAATTATATATTTTCTCCAAGTAAGAAGAGATTGGGACGTCCAGACACTCTCAAAGGGCTCAAAACGCTACATCGACCTGGCGTCGTTTGAAGCGCCAGCGGATTGATTTATTTTCTTTTATTCTTTTTTTAAAATATATATTTTAATGAATTTTTACAGAGAGGAAGGGAGAGGGATAGAGAATTAGAAACATCGATGGGAGAGAAACATCGATCAGCTGCCTCCTGCACACCCCCTACTGGGGATGTGCCCGCAACCAAGGTACATGCCCTTGACCGGAATCGAACCTGGGACCCTTGAGTCCGCAGGCCGACGCTCTATTCACTGAGCCAAACCCGTGAGGGCACTAGCAGATTGATTTAAATTCCCAAATAATCCATGGAAACCAACAATTTGATTTAGAATCACTTTTATGACATTCTGTTAACGAAACTCCATTTAAAAAAAAAAAAGGACTGGGTGTGATTTACATTCCCAGTAGCTCCTCAGCCAGTTTTAAAATTGATTTATGAATAACATAATGAATTTGAGGATCTGCTTGTTCTGTCAACAGAAGGTATTCTCAGCAGTGGAATCATTCTTTATTTCTAGCTGCTTCCGGATTGGTTTTCCGACAATCTGTTGTCTTCTGATCACGGCACCTGGTTTCCCCTGAGAAATGATGAAGCCGAGCCCTAACCGTTATTTCTTTTCAGGAGCACATTTACAAATTGATGAAAAGTGATTCATACCCACGTTTTATACGATCCAGTGCCTACCAGGAGCTTCTACAGGCGAAGAAAAAGGTACCGGTTCTTTGCGACCTTTTAAAATCGGGTTCTCAGTTGTAATTCCTTGGAGTAGTAACCTTCATGGGGCCCCGGGGAAGTGGACAAAGGGTAAGTGAACACACCCCGAGACCCTGCCCAAACCTTTGCCTTTTATAAGAGCCATTTAAGTTCTCGTGGCTTCTGTTTGTTGATTGCTTATTTTCTTTTTTTGTTGTTGTTTCTGTAGATGTTCTTGCTTTACAAAGTTTTTTTTTTTTGAAGCTGTTTTTCATGTTTCATGTTAAGTCTTTTATATGCCTAGTTCAAGGAAATAAAAAATTGCAATAGCCCGGCCGTTGTTGTTCAGTGGTTGAGCATCGACCTATGAACCAGGAGGTCACGGTTGAATTCCCGGTCAAGGGCACATGCCCAGGTTGCAGGCTCGATCCCCAGTGTGGGGCATGCAGGAGGCAGCTTATCCACGATTCTCTCTCATCATTGGTCTTTCTCTCTCTCTCTCTCTCTCTCTCTCTCTCTCTCTCTCTCCCCTCTCTCTCCCTTCTTCTCTGAAATCAATAAAAATATTTTAACAAATAATAAGAAAATAAAAATAAAGTCATTAATAAAAGGAGGCCTTCCTTGGCAGCTCTGGCCCCTCCCGGTCCCTGTGGTTGAGGTCATGATTTGGTGTTTTATCATTTCATCTCCTCCTCTTTCTACTCTGTTTTCTTGCTCTCTTTTTTTTTTTTTTTTTTTACGCTCCCTGTTGCCCTTTGCCTTGCCCCACCCCGCACGTGTAAGTCGGAACCCTCCATGGATCGCAGAACATCTTTTGAGAAATTTGCGGAGAATGTGGTAAGTCTCATCTGGGGAGGAACTACACATCCTGAAGTCCAATGAAGCCGTGCCCCCAATTTCTAACTCCGTCTCCCACTTGGATGGAACAGCCAAGGTTCTGCCTTGATTCAGATCCAGAACTTGGTTTCTCATTCCCCTTGGGTCTCAGCCCTTTCCAGGGTGGATAAAGATGTCCCATGTGGAAAAATCTCCACGTATCAATCGAACTAAGGGTTGCCAAGAAGCCTATATGATAATACGTGAAATGAAGAAATCATGGTTTGCTTCCATTTTTTCTTTTTACTCACCATATCCCTTTCTTTATGAAAGAGAGTGCATGCGTTTCTATGATCTTGCCCTTGGCTTTTGGTAATGCTTAAAAGATGAAGAGCAATGAGCGGGGGGTTGGTGGGGGGGGAGGAGGGGTGTGCTTTCTATGTCTGTAGGGAGAAAATGACCCAGAAAGCAGTTGACAGCCAAAGACTTGGTACGAACGGTGGCCGGTGACAAGCTCTGCCCCTCATTAGCCGGCCACCCTGCCTCTCTCCTCCTTTCTCTTTCAGGAAAGCTGTTGAAAGTTGTTGCTTAAATCATTCGGGAGGCCAGTCGTGTTTATGCCACTGTTTTCTCAGCCCCTAGCCGTGTGTTTTGGTGATATATTTGTGGGGGGGATAATTCCTCCTTTGCTTTCCTTTGTATTGCGCCAGTGCCTTTGAAACTTTCTCGTGTGAGCTCAAACTAAAGCCTTGAACACATTTATTTTTATAGGGCAGGAACCTCCCCATTTTCCCATGCCATAAAAACTGTACACCAACACTGAGGGCCAGCACTAACCTGTTATGAAAAGAGGTAGAACTCTCTTGGTTTCTACTCCAGTTCGTCTGCATTGTCTGTGGAGTTGTGTGGTTAGCTCCATGCTGCTGCTGCTGCTGTGTGTGTGTGTGTGTGTGTGTGTGTGTGTGTGTGTGTGTGTGTGTTGTGGCTTCTACTGTGATGGCTAGTTCAGTGGAGTTGTGTGTGTGTTGAAACGTCAGCCAATTGGATTCAACGGAGATGTGGTTTTTGCTTCTAGTTTCCTCCCAGGATCTTCACGATGGGGCATGTCAGTCAGCTGTGTTTACAAATTGCATGTTGTGACGTGTGCAGAGATTTGGAAAGACAGTAAAAAGCAGTGTGTATACTTGGAGCATTCAATGGGGTTGCACAAAGTCAAGGGCTGGGACACGACGGGCCCCGGGAACGAATCACATTAAGAAACTTGCCACCATTTTGGTGGGACCTGTTGCCATCTCTGACCGTTCGTGTAAAATGTCACCCCGGGAAGGGAAGGGAAAAGAAATGCCTCAAGACGTTGGTGGAGAAAGGGGCACCGTGCTCCACGTATTGTGTAAGAATTTTTTCCAGGCCATCCTTTTCGAATAGAATGCCGACAGAAAATTGTCCGTGATACGAGAATGGAAGTTTCTGGGATAGAATTAAGAATAACACTGCAACTTAAGGAAGATGGGAAGGGGAAGCCAAATGGATGTCTTTCCTCCAACACCATCCCTGATTCTGACCAAGTCCCCCAACTCTTAAAACAGCATCCCATTGGTTTGTTGTTTTGATGCTTTCAGATTCCACATATAAGTAAAAGCGTAAGGTATTTGTGTTTCTCTGTCTGACTTACTTCGCTTAGCACAATACCCTCTAGGTCCACCCATGTTGTCATAAATGACAAGATTTTATTATGTTTTTGATGAATAATATTTTATTATATATATTACATTTTATATATATATATATATATATATATATATATATATATATACTGAGGCCTGGTGCATGGATTCGTGCATCAGTGAGTGGGATCCCATGGCCTGGCCTGCGGGGATCGGGCCGAAACCAGCAGTCTGACATCCCCCAAGGGGTCCTGGAGTGTGAGAGGGCACTCTGCAAAGTTGCTGTCGCTTGGTAGCTCCTGCATTGAGCGTCTGCCCCCTGGTGGTCATTGCATGCCATAGCTACTGGCCGGTTGGCCGGTCACTTAGGCTTTTATATATATCTCCCATCTCTTCTTTATTCATTTAGCTATCACTGGACACCGAGGTTGCTTGCATATCTTGGCCATTGCAGATAATGCTGCAATACACATAGGGCTGCAGATATGTTTTCAAATCAGTGTTTTCATTTTCAGGGGATGGGTGGAAAAGGTGAAGGGGGAGAAGAAGTACATACTTCCTGTTATAAAATAAATCCATCACTGGGATAGAATGTACAGCACAGGGGATATAGTCAGTAACATCACAACAACGTGGTATGGTGACAGATGATTACTCAGTTTATTGTGGTGATCACATTGTAAGGTATATAAAGGCAGAATGACTCCATTGAACAACTAAAACAATATGCTGTACTATTGTATGTCAACTATACTTCATTTTATTTTATTTTTGTTTTTTTTAATCTTTATTGTTGAAAGTATTACATGTGCCCCCTGTCCCCCTATGTACCTCTTCTAGCCTGCCCCCCATCCCTGCCCGAGGCCTTCACCATCCTATGTTTATCTATTTTTATTTCATCTGATCCTGCACATTAGATATGATCATATTCATTATTTTACAAGTTAGAAAACTGAAATCAGAGGAGGGACATAATTTGCCCAGCTGGCACTGACCCAAACTTTATTTTGTTCCCAAATTCCTTCCCTCCCCACTGATCACCTTGCTCCTTGGGTGACATCCTCCTCTGGAGGCCGAGCCCATTTTCAATTCCTGTTTATTTGTAGAAGTTTAGTTACCTGGCCCAGCATATTGTTATAACCTGGCTATAGAAATAGCAGCACAAGCCCTGGCTGGTTTGGCTCAGTGGATAGAATGTCAGCCTGTGGACTGAAAGGTGGTGGGTTCGATTCTGGTCAAGGGCACATGCCTGGGTTTCAGGCTCAATCCCCAATGGGTGGCATGCAGGAGGCAGCTGATCAATGATTTTCTCTCATCATTGATGTTTCTCTCTCTCTCCCTCTCCCTTCTTCTCTGAAATCAATTTTTTTTTAAAAAAAAAGAAAAATTAAGAAAATTATTTATTTTAAAAAAATTTCTATAAAAACGACTTAAGCAAGAGAACTGCTACTAAGTAGCCTGGGCAACCAGCCCTGAAGGAGAGAGAGAACAAAGGTAGAACTAGAAAGAGGGGTCAAGGGCTGGACAAGCTCTGTTGTGTTCCTGACAAGGACCATCATGGACGTTTCCAGGTAGAGGAGCGTATCCCAGAACATGGGGTCGAGGGGAGAGCTGTGTTCTGGATTTAGACAAAGGGCAACCTTCACGGTGCAGAGGATGAGGGTAGAGGGCCAGCCAAGAGAACCCAGAGATGGGATATGTCTGCAGCATCAGCAGCTGCTGCATTCGTTCACATTGGGCGAGAACAAGAGCGTGGGCAGTTGAATAGAGGAAGGAAGGAGGGAGAGTAAATGTACATGGAGGCTAATTTACACTTCGGGGTCAAGTTCACGGAATGAGTTGGTAGGAGAAAACTAAACTTTGGATTCTCTCAATTAGGAATCGTAAGAGTTATGTAATACTTAATACATCACATTACATTATCGCTTTGATTTTATTGGAAGGTATGTGAACTTGAGGTGTTACTCAAGTATCATCTGAGTCTTATATTAAGACACAGAATTGTAGCTGATAAAGCAAGAAGATCTGGAAAGTTTGTGTGCGTGTGGTTATACCCAACATTACAGTGTTTGACAAGTATTTGCAGATAGTCCAACCTTAATCTCAGTATCAATCTCAATTACATCATTGGATTAAATGGAATTGAATATAATTTCATCCATAGGCTAAAGGCAATACGTTTGCATATTATTTTTATAAATTTGTTTTATGTAGCTAGAGCAAATATGAATGGAACTTAAACCCATAAAGATTGGGCTTGTTATGACAAGTGTAAATTTAATTTCCACTAAAGGTAGAGTCATATGTTAAATATTTCTAGGTATGAGGTTACTTACTAGACAGCCCTAAATCATCACCAATGTTTAGTTTTGATGTTTATAATGTTTCTAGCTCTCTGTCCCTCTCACTTCCTCTCTCTAAAAAAAAAATCAATAAAAAACATTGTTTTAAAAATGAGGACATGAGCATGTACATGATAAATATACAATATAGTTTATGATGAGTTCTTTGCAAACAAATAATATGAAAGGAATGGGCCATTTGAAAAAGGAGCAAAAGACTTGAACATTTTTAACAAAAGAAATAGTCAATAAACACATGAGAATAAAATACATGTTAATAGCTAAGTACAACTCAAAATACAGCAAAATAACTTTTCACCAAATGAGTTCTTAAAATGATACTATCTACTGTAAAAAGGGGTAAGAAAATCAGTGATTTCATACACAGTTAATAGTGTAATTGCTAATCACTTTTCTCAAATGAAACTTTACAGAATGTGTCAAACCTTCAAAAATCTCTCACTTTCAATCAGTAATTCAACTTTTAATAAATTATTTTTAGAAACCCAGGTGTTCACACTCATGCACGAGTATCAGTTGCATCCTATAAATGCCAATCATAAGACACGATCTGAATGTACAATTGTGAATTTCTTTTTTTTTTTTTTAATATATTTTTATTGATTTTTTACAGAGAGGAAGGGAGAGAGATAGAGAGTCAGAAACATTGATGAGAGAGAAACATCGATCAGCTGCCTCCTGCACACCCCCTACTGGGGATGTGCCCGCAACCAAGGTACATGCCCTTGACCGGAATCGAACCTGGGACCTTTCAGTCTGCAGGCCGACGCTCTATCCACTGAGCCAAACCGGTTTCGGCACAATTGTGAATTTCTTAAATGCATCAGGGCATATCTACCTGATAGAATATTATGCAGCGATTAAAAATTAGATTTTAGAGTAGTGGCTTTCATCTTTATTTTTTGCCAGCCAACATTTGACATAGTAATGCACACATGTTTGTGTGTGTTGCTACATAATTGTCTGTATAGAACTAAACTCTATAATATATAAACTATATGTGTTTAGAACTAAAATTATGTGCAACACAGTCTGAGATATTCTGATCTATTCTATTATAGTCAATTATTTTCTTAATGTTGTTAGCATCTTTCTAAATTGATTTTCTTACCCACTAATGCAATGAATGTGAACAAAACATTGTATTAGAAGAAGTATGTATAGCATAGATAATTGATCAAAATATAATTATTTTAATATACATGTTACTCATAATAAGTCATAATATTATGCACAGTGTAATGCCAGTTTTAACAAACCATATTTTTGTATAAAAAGTAGGTGATCTATTAGTATGTAAATAGCTGTATTTCATATAATGTTTATTTCTTGTAATGTTTTTCTATGCTTTTCTCATTTTCTCTAATGGACCTACTCTACTGGCCAGGCCGAGGGACCCCACCCGTGCATGAATTCGTGCACCAGGCCTCTAGTTAATTAATTTAGGGTGTGACCAATGTCACCCCCATCCCTCATCCTATCATGCCTCTTTTCCTCCCAGAAAAAGTTATTTATCCAACCTGGCTGGCATGGCTCAGTGGTTGAGCATTGACCTATGAACCAGGAGGTCAAAGTTCAATTCCCGGTTAGGGCACATGCCTGGGTTTTAGGCTCAATCCCCAGTAGGAGGTGTGCAGGAGGCAGCCAATCCATGATTTTCTCTCATCATTGATGTTTCTGTCCCTCTCCCCATGTCCCTTCCTCTCTGAAATCAATAAAAATATATTTAGAAAAATAAATAAATGAAAACCTACCCCTTTTTATTCTCCTCCAGGGTCTGCTTGGCGGCCTGTAGATTGGGAAAGACTGCTGTGTATTTTTACAACAGTAACGAACCAAGCAAATGTAGCTTCTCTCTCCTTCCTCTATGGATTCGTGTCTGCACACCTTTTTCTTACTACTTTAAGACCACTCCAGATACTTGTAATTAACAGGGACACTTTAGCTTGCAAGATTTCCCCCGAAAATGAAGATGTATTCTAGGCCTTCACACAATATGTGGAATCACAATATAAGGGATTTTCCTGGGGTTGGGGTTGGAGGAAATCAGGTAGGGAAAGACAGGGAGATGCCTCAAGTTTGAAGTAAGGAGCAAAGGGATCTTTTCCTTGGATGTATAATTGGCACCTTTCTCTCTATTACTCTATAGCAGTGGCCGGCAAACCGCGGCTCGCGAGCCACATGCGGCTCTTTGGCCCCTTGAGTGTTTAGCAAAGGCCAGCTTAGGAGTACCCTAATTAAGTTAATAACAATGTACCTACCTATATAGTTTAAGTTTAAAAAATTTGGCTCTCCAAAGAAATTTCAATCGTTGTACTGTTGATATTTGGCTCTGCTGACTAATGAGTTTGCCGACCACTGCTCTATAGGATGAGGGACAGACTGAATCTTGAGAGTTCCACCAATCACACCATCAAAAATACATCTTACTTAATTAAATCACCCTCTGTGCACATCTCGATATTTATCAATGCTGCACTAATTCCAGCAGCTGAACAAGAATGCATGCACGTCGCTATCTCTCGGGGCAGCTTACCGGGTTTCGTTGTACCGTGTTGATCACCAGTGGCTCACCTGGGTGTTGTATCATCGCTAAGCCTGGATGGGACGTGGATGGACATGTTTTCTGAGTTGCTACTCTGTGCTGTGAACCCATCCGTCTGTTTGCAATGGGGAGGAGGCGGGCAGGAGGGGCGGGAGGGCGGGAGGAGGGAGGAGGGTCATCTTGTCCGATGTGTTGCTGGGAGGGGAAGCTGGTCGTGGCGTCTGAACGTAAGATGTACCCAGAGGGTTCCGTGTTCACCCTTGCACAAAATCAGGCTGTGAGGAATCGGTGTTCACCTGCAAGCGGGTTTTCAGTGATCGCACCGTGTCTGTTTCTATTTTCTCCCCAGGGGAAATCGCTCACGTCCAAGAGGTTAACGAGCCTTGTCCAGTCCAACTGAAAGGATCGCCCTGTAGCATGGATGCAGACCGAGTCGTTGCATATACTTTGTAGCTCTTTGTTGTTGTGACCCGGAGCAGAGGACCTTGGGCCAGGATGTTGCATGAGCAAAGGACCCGAGTCATTCTTCCTTCGCGTGCCATCTCCACGGGACTCCGCCATCCCCATGCCTCCATGCCCAAATGGGGTCGACCTCCTTCCTCCACGTACTAAGCTGGATCTGTGTCTTTTCCTTTTTATCAAGTTCAAGTGAAGTACGCCTTCTACTTCCCTCCCCCCTCCCTACTTTCTTTTTCTGTCCCTTAACGCTTCAGCTAGACACACAGTTCACTGGAAATGGAATCCATCACACACTGGAAGAACCGTCCAAGAAAAGCAGCATCTATCAGTCAGTGCGCCTACAGCTTCACATCCATTAAACGACCCATCTGCCCAGGAAGGCTCATTTCACCGATGTACTCGCAGAAACAAGCTTCCATTTCCGTCTGTCGTCTGTCGGTGCCCGGTCCCTGTTTCTGCATTTATTTTTATACCGTATTTAAATACGAAGCACCTCTTGACTCCCCGTGGATTCAAGCGGATTCCTCCCCTGTAAATTTGTGTATGTTTATATCATTGTTTTATCTTTCATTAAAAGATGCAGAATCGCGTGGCTTTTGTGACTTTTTTGACTTTTCGTGACCACTGAGAGAAAAGAGAACGCTCGGAGGGCACCCACAAAAGTGGAGGAGCAGTTTAAACCATCGCCCTGGCCCTAGCCGGTGTGGCTCAGTGGATTGAGCATCGGCCTGGGGACTGAAGGGTTCCGGGTTCGATTCCGGGCCCATGCGGGAGGCAACCAATCGATGTTTCTCTGTCTCTCCCCCTCCCTTCCACTCTCTCTAAAAAAAGTCAATGGAAAAATATCCTCAGGAGAGGATTAAATAAATAAATAAAAAATTTTAAAAATTAAAAATAAAATAAATGATTGCCCTGGGAGTTTTTATTTCAGGGTTTCAAGACAAGCTTGGGTGGTACAATAACCTGGACAGATGGCATGTGTTCGATCCTTTTTTTCCCATGAAAAATCAACATCAGTGGGACTTTGACATTGTCAGAGCTATTCGCAGGTCTTCCTGCCTCATTATGAATATGCATCTCTATGTTTTGCTGATGAATATTATATTAGAATTAGGTTTGAGTGTGACTTCCCGACTCCAGGGCTGATTTTTTATTTTATTTATTTGTTTTTCAAATATATTTTTATTGATTTCATAGAGGAAGGGAAAGGGAGAGAGAGATAGAAACATCGATGATGAAAGGGAATCATGGATGGGCTGCCTCCTGCAGGCCCCTCACTGGGGATTGAGTCCACAACCCAGGCATGTGCCCTGACCGGGAATTGAACGGTGACCTCCTGGTTCCTAGGTGGATGCCAGCTGGGCCCATTTAAGCCTTGCATGCATATTGAGTTTGTGAGTGGTGTCAGAAAGGGGCCTACTTTTATTCTTCTACATGTGACTATCCAATGTTTCCAGAACCATCTATTAAAGGGATTTTCTCCATTGAGTATCCTTGGCGCCTTGTCAAACATTAGTTGATGGCGTAGGTGTGGGTTGATATCTGGGCTCTCCATTCTGTCCCGTTGGTCTAGGTGTCTGTTTTTCTGGATGCTTACCGGTTCTGGATCTGACCAGATGGTGTCGCTGGAAAGTTTTTCAGACAACGATTGAGTCTCCTGTTCCTTCCTCCAATGGTCTGTTCCGTGAACGCGATGAAGGCTGCCGTTGTCCATTCCCGCACAGGCAGTCACAACCCAGGGCTGCCCACACAGACGGTGACAGCTGAGACAGGAGAGGATATTGACTATCTGAGGATATTGACTATAAGATGCATCCTAATTTCAGGAGAGTGCAATGTGCGGGGAAATGTATGTCTTCGATTCCTTGGGTTTGCTGCTCATTATTTATGGCATCTTGGGTAACAGAGCAAAACTGCTTAAAGCTCAAGGTTTGGAGTAAGAAGAGAGCCTTGATGTCTACGTCATAGAGATTGATTACTTGGTGTTTTTTTAAAAAAACCATATTGATGTTTGCTTTTATTTATTTGTTTGTTTGTTTGTTTGATTGTTTATTGTTAATCCTCACCCAAGACTATTTTTCCATTGATTTTTAGAGAGAGTGGAAGGGAGAGGGAGGGACAGAGAGAGAGAAGCATCGATGTGAGAGAGACACATGGATTGGTTGCCTCCCACATGTGCCCCTACAGGGGCCGGGGATTGAGCCTGCAATCAAGGTATGTGCCCTTGACCTGAATTGAACCCAGGGCCTTTCAGTCCCCGGGCCGATGCTCTATCCACTGAGCCAAATCAGGTAGGGCAATGTTTGCTTTTAGCGGCAGCTTCTGCTCGTCCTAGTCCCTAGGCCACCCTCTGAGGCGGTCTTTCGTCACCATTAGATTTCCTTAGTGTTCTTTATCCATCCATGAGCTTGGGTCGATGGATGAGCGTGTGTCACAGAAGGTACAGGACAGTAGAATCTACCCTTCACTTTTTATCTTTGAATAAAACCACTGATACTGGCACAAACTCACATAGCATTCTTCTACATATAGAAACATTCTACCCCAGCAGAAACGGGACCCTCCTGAGAGAGGTGTCCAAGTCGCTGAAAACTTGTTTAAAAGGAGAACAAATCAATGTGGTTTCTGAGTCCTCGGGATGGAAAAACGGAGTCCGTTTCTAACTATTTAGCAAGTCTGACACCTAGCGGTCAGGCAGCTGAAGTACATCTGGTCACCTTGGCTGTGAGGGGAGCAGAGCCCTGACCGGTGGGGTCAGTGCGACTGGGGGAGATCAGGAAAGTCCCTCAGATGTTTGTTCCACTTTAAGCGATAGGGACTCAAAGACATGAGTTCCAGGCGGTCACTTCACAAGGAAAAGGGGGACAGAGTACGTCGAATGTGCATGTTGCTTTCTTTTTTTTTTTTTTTAAATATTTTTTTAGAGAGAGGAAGAGAGAGGGATAGAGAGCCAGAAACATCGATGAGTGAGAAACATCGATCAGCTGCCTCCTGCACACCCCCTACTGGGGATGTGCCCGCAACCAAGGTCCATGCCCTTGACCGGAATCGAACCCGGGACCCTTGAGTCCGCAGGCCGACGCTCTATCCACTGAGCCAAACCGGTTTCGGCTGAATGTGCATGTTTCTTAGTAATAACCTCGATAATAACGATTTTACAGGAGACTGGGTGCCAGGCGCTAACTATACTAAAAGCTTCCAACATCCCTGTCCTCTCAGACACCTCGAAAAATAAGGCTATTGAACGCTGATGAAATCGGGTAGATGACTTGATCAGTTGCCCACATTCTTATAACAGAAGTTAGTAGATTCAGATTTCTCTCCCAAATCCTGTACTTTCTAGTGAGGCCGCAGTCACCCAGCACATCATAGCAGGCAGAGGGAGAGGGTATGAAAAATCCTTCCTCTCTGCGTACGGCATAATGATGGGGCAACAATAAGCAATAACTATATTATTAAATATCAATAATATTATTAATATTATACAAACAAATCATAAGTTATTACCCATGAGTGGAAGAAGTCAATTATAAAAACCTCTGCCTTAATACAGAGTTCTTGATTTTATTTGCTCTTCCATTGACATGAGTGTGTATCAGTTTGGTTTTTTTAATTTTTAACTTGAAGGTTTATCCCCCAGTTTTACTGAGACATAGTGGACATAGGCCACTGGCTTCGTTTTAGATGCGTGACCTGATGTTTCGGTAGATTGCGAAACGTTGACCACAATAAGTTGCGTGAACATCCATTATGAACGATCTGAGAATCTCTCTCTGATCCTACCTGTCGCTTTTCCTTTAGGACAGTGGTCGGCAAACTGCGGCTCATGAGCCACATGCGGCTCGCGAGCCGCGGTTTGCTGCTCTGTTGACTAATGAGTTTGCCGACTACTGCCTTAGGGAAAAACCCTTAAAACACATTTTAATACTGTACTAATGCAGTGGTTCTCAACCTTCCTAATGCCGCGACCCTTTAATACAGCTCCTCATGTTGTGGTGACCCCCAACCATAAAATTACTTTCGTTGCTACTTCATAACTGTAATTTTGCTCCTGTGAATGAATCGTAATGTAAATATCTGTGTTTTCCGATGGTCTTAGGCGGCCCTGCTATCGGTTCTCAACCTGGCAGGAGTGGGGGTGGGTGGAAAAGGTGACAGAGTGAAGCAAAAACAAAACAAAAAACACATAGACACAGACAACAGTCTGGTGATTCCTGGAGGGAAGGGGGGTGGGGCAGGTAGAAGAGGGTGAAGGGGGCTAAATGGGGATAGAAGGACGCTTACCTTGGGGTGGTGAACCCCATAAAATATACAGAGGATGTGCTATGGAATTGTACACCTGAAACCTACATAACTTCATTAGCCAATGTCACCCCAATACATCCAATAAAAAATGAAAAACAAGCAGGGAGGGGGGTGTGCTGGGGGCCAGGTCATAGGCACCGCTGGACCTTAAATGCTTTGCGGGCTGAGTTTGAGTCACTGGAAAAGACCTAGGCCAGGGGTCGGCAAACTCATGAGTCCCCAGAGCCAAATGTCAACAGCACAACGATTGACATTTCTTTGGAGAGCCACATTTTTTAAACGTAAACTTCTTCTAACGCCACTTCTTCAACATAGACCCGCCCAGGCCGTGGTATTTTGGGGAAGAGCCACACTCCAGGGGCCAAAGAGCCGCATGTGGCTCGCGAGCCGCCGTTTGCCGACCACGGAGTCCTATGACACTGTTCCTTTTGTAGCTCGTGGTTTCTGGAAAAACTAAATCCCCGGGATGTCTAAGAATGTCCCCGAGGGGCCTCCCAGATCCCTCCCTGAGTCAGAAATCCCAGTCAATTAGCTCGAGGGCGGCTTCCAGAGGCAACATGATCCAAGAAGACGCTGATGAGATGGCCCACAGCGTGTCCCCAAATGTGAGAACCAGGAGGAGGGGGTGGTGATGGGCAGGAGGGGCCCGGGTGGGGGCCAGAAACTCATTAAGCCACCAGGGCACCGGCCCGGCCCTGCTTACATCAGCCCTGGGTGTTTCATGACGGGCCCTGGCCCTGGAGACGCGGGCCAGGCCGGGGCAGGAAATGAGCCTCCTGGGGCCGGGACAGGGAGGGACTTTCCCTTTTGTCTCGGGCCAGGATGTGCCTTCACACGAGCGGCTGAGTGAGCCCGGGCCAGCCGCCTGCCTCCTGGGAGGGTGCCTCTTGGACTTGACCGTGAAGCCTTAAGCTCAGAGAGCCCTGTGGCTAAAAGCTCTGAGTGCAGCCCGGCCGGTGTGGCTCAGTGGTTGAGCATCAACCTATGAGCCAGGAGGTCGCGGTTTGATTCCAGGTTGGGGCACATGCCTGGGTTGTGGGCTCCATCCCCAATAGGGGGCGTGCAGGAGGCAGCTGATGAATGATCCTCTCTCAGCGTGGATGTTTCTATCTCTCTCTCCCTCTCCCTTCCTCTCTGAAATCAATAGATATAGAAAGAGCACCTGGTGTGGCCTTTGAGCCCGTCTTCGTGGGCTAAGCAGAGACTTGCTGGTGGGACAGGAGGGGAAGGCACTGTCGCTCAGGGCTCCTAGCCATACGGTCTTCAGACGTCAGGTAGACAGACAGAGGGATGATCGCAGCCCAGGTTTGGGAGTGCAAGCGGGAGATCAGAAAATAGAATTTGATGCCCAAACCGGTGTGGCTCAGTGGATAGAGCGTCGGCCTTCGGACTGAAAGGTCCTGGGTTCGATTCAGGTCAAGGGCATGTGCCTTGGTTGCGGGCACATCCCCAGTGGGGGCTGTGCAGGAGGCAGCTGATGGATGTTTCTCTCTCATCGATGTTTCTAACTCTCTATCCCTTTCCCTTCCTCTCTGTAAAAAAATCAACAAAATATATATTTAAGGAAAAAGAAAATAGAATTTGGGATTTTTTTTATTGTCTTTGCTTTAAGAAAAGTAGGATTTCTGGACTGCTGTAGTTTTTGTTTATAATTCACACACACACACACAAAAAAAAGAGATAAAATGATGGCCGTGGCGAGTGCTGTTCACATAACACAAGTTTCTCGGGTGAGAAAATGTCATCTTCCTTTGATTCCATTTCGCTTGGAAATAGTGGTTTCAATTAACGGAGGGAAACAAACTTGAAGAGCTTCAGCTTCAGGAAATAGGATTTTTTTTTTTCAAAAAATAAAAATATACAACATAGTTTGGTAAAAATCAAACCATTACCAGATTCTTAATTTTTTTCCTGAAACATATTTGATAGTTAATCTAATTGGCTATTAAATGTATTTCTTTTGTAAAACCCATTATGTGTCACAGCTCTGGAAGGGGATTATAAATAATATTTAATCCCACGCAAAATTAAACAAGCATAATTTCATTAGGAAATACTTAGGAAAATGTACAAATGTTCAAAAAAGTAAAATCTGTTTAAATCTTACAAAATTGTTCACAGTCAGATGGCAGCTCCAGGGGAAAAAACTACAGGCCATCAAACTAGAAAAATACAGTTAGCCCGGCCGGCATGGCTCCGTGGTTGTGCGTTGACCTAGGAACCGGGAGGTCACGGTTCGATTCCCGGTCAGGGCACAGGCCCGGGTTGTGGGTTTGATCCCCAGTGTGGGGCATGAAGAGGCATCCGATCCATGATTCTCTCTCATCATGGATGTTTCTCTCTCTCTCCCTCTCCCTTCCTCTCTGTGATCAATAAAACCATATGTTTTAAAAGGGAATGCATTCTAATAGTTTCCAACTCTTAGCGTCAACGCCGCTTCTGAAATGTTGATCGTAACCTGGGGCTGCAAGTACCTCGCCTCTTCGTGCTGAGGCTTTGAGACAATAGAAACAAGACCTTGGCACCCCCTCCCAAAGCCTACACCTTCAGGGGTGCTTCTTAGCTTTCCCCAACCCCGTCTCCATGCAGGTGTCCCTACTCTCCCTTCCCCCCAATCTTCATCATCATCATCACCGATCTCCTCGGAACTCATGGTCAGCCACTTTCTACAAATCAATGCAATTTCAAATCATGATTTGCACTTAAGGAACATAGGGACGTCCAAGCTGTTGAGCGTGAGCTCCTTTAAGTAGCCACTCACGCAGAGCCGGGATGAGCACCTGAGGCAGGGGCTCCTGGAATAATTCATTCCACATACACTCAGAAGAGTGAAGAGTAGGTCTTTCTCCCCCTCCTCCCCCCCCCCCCCCCCGGAGATACAACTAAATGCTCATGATTTACCAAAACAAAGCCATTCATTCAAGGAGACACAGTGACTCTTTATATACATGGAGTGGCCAGATTATGATGATCTCTGAATGCATAATAATCTGGCCACTCAGTGTATATATTAGAGGTCCAGTGCATGAATTTGTGCATGGCCAGCCTGCCTGCTGGTTGAACTCCTGGTTGAGGGGACAATTTGCATATTAGCCTTTTATTATATAGGATATACACTGAGTGGCCAGATTATTATGTGTTCAGAGATCATCATAATCTGGCCACTCGGTGTATATATATACTAGAGGCCTGGTGCATGACATTTGTGCACACGGAGGGTGGGGTAGGGTCCCCCTCAACCCAGCCTGCACCCTTTAGCAGTCCAGGAGCCCTCGGAGGATGTCCGGCTGATGGCTTAGGCCTGCTCTCCATGGGGAGCGGGCCTAAGCCATCAGTGGGACATCCTTAGCACTGCCGTGGAGACAGGAGAGGCTCCCGCCACTGCCACTGCACTCGCCAGCTGTCAGCCCGGCTTGTGGCTGAGCAGCACTCCCACTATAGGAGCGCACTGACCACCAGGAGGCAGCTCCTGCATTCAGCATCTGCCTCCCAGGTGGTCAGTGCATGCTATAGCAACCGGTTGTTCCACCATTTGGTTGATTTGCATATTAACCTTTTATTATATATAGGATATATATTTTATTGATTTCAGAGAGGAATGGAGAGGGAGAGATAAAAAATCAATGATGAGAGAGAATCATTGATTGGCTGCCTCCTGCATGCCCTACTGGGGATCGAGCCCGCTGACCGGGAATCGAACCATGACCTCCTGATTCATAGGTTGACGCTCAACCACTGAGCTATGCCGGCCAGCCCACAGTGACCCTTAATTCTAAGCAACCAAGGACATATGTCTGGGTACTCTTGTGCATCCATGTGTGTGAGTGCATGCTTGTGTGCTCCTCAGAGGATTCCTAAGTCTTGTTGAAGGCCCAACAACTCTGACAAAACAATGTTTTGATGCGTTAACTATAAATGAATCAGAAACATATGGATTAAATTTCCTTTAATGCACATGGATTTTAAAATTAAGGGAAAAATGCTTGGCCAAGGCAATTTTGGCGTTTGCCAATCCCAAAGCTTTGGAAAAATAGTTGGAGATGTTCGATGATCCAACTCAGGAAAATGTGGCCCATGCCCTTCTTCCTTTTATAAAAAATCTTTATTTGTTCACACACATGGCATCAAAAAATCCACGGAGACTTTTCTATTGGAGACAATGCCTGATTCTAAACTAGACTTTGGGAGAGAATCCCTCGTTTATTCGTGAGCATACCATGCATTTGCATTGATGGTGCGTCATTAATTGGGGAATCTTCTGAAGAAATAGTCCTCTTCCTTCGCCCTCAGGAGAGAGAGAGAGAGAGAGCAGCGCCCGCTTCGGCCTGAGTGCGCGTGTCTGTCTGTCTCTACATCATAAATATCTTGCCGAAGGCTTTGCGATGGGAACTATCTTCTCTTAATTGCTTCCAGAGGTTGTTGTGAGGAGGGATGATTTTTCGGGCCGAGTGTCTCCTGAAGTCCTGCGGGGTGACTCCGCACATGCTCGTGGTTAAGGCAAGCGTGTGACGAGTCCCAGATGTGGGAGCAATCAAAGTGACGTGCAGATCGAAGGGGATCCTCTGGGGGACAAGTGGGGGCTGCTGGGAGGTCAGAGCAATTCATGAGGGTCACCAGGAAAGGTTGGGGAGCCCTGGGGGAGGGAAGGCGGGAGCAGAGTGTCTGGGGGAAAAGAATGTGAATCCGTCGTATTCCAGAGCTCCCCTTCCTGTCTCAGGGAAGAGGAACAGGTAAAGGAGAAGTAACAGAAAACATCGTTATAATTTAGTCATGATTGTGTGGATACATCTCCCCCCTATGTGTGTCCTGGAAGCAGGATGACATGATTTCTGTCCTCGATTCATCAAGCAGTGCTTGGCGGACAAGATTGTTTGATTGACAGCTCATGGACCAGCAGTGCTTGGCGGACAAGATTGTTTGATTGACAGCTCATGGACCAGCAGTGCTTGGCGGACAAGATTGTTTGATTGACAGCTCATTGATTGACAGCTCATGGACCAGCAGTGCTTGGCGGACAAGATTATTTGATTGACAGCTCATGGACAACAGTGCTTTTTGGACAAGATTGTTTGATTGACAGCTCATGGACCAGCAGTGCTTGGTGGACAAGATTGTTTGATTGACAGCTCATGGACCACAGTGTAGAGATATAAGCATCAGCAAGACTCAAAAGAGACAGACACTGTTGGGAACAATAATTTGGCTTATGCATCACAGAGGACCCAGCAGGACTGTCTGGGTGGCGTGGGAGGGCAGAAAGTGGGTTTGGAATGGGGAGACCCAGCAACAACACCTGTTGGTGAAATATGGGCACCGTTCATGTTTTTTCACTTGTAAAATGAAGATGATGCCACAACCTGAGAGATTTGGATAAGTTCTATCTCAGATGGTCACTTGGCCAGAAGCGCCAGGTGGTAGCTGCTTCGGAGGGCTTTACTGGGGAGAAAGGAAGTCGTCATGAGTATTATATTTAATTTTATTTTTCTTAAAAAATATATCATGCTCTTTTATTCCATAAGTAGTACATGATGTCACATTTCAAATCAAGCCATATAGAGTCACACATATAGAGCCTAGGTTATGGGCTCGATTCCCAGAGGGGGGCGTGCAGGAGACAGCCCATCCATGATTCTCTCCTCATTGATGTTTCTCTCTCCCTCTCCCTCTCCCTTCCTCTCTGAATCAATAAAAATATATTTTTAAAAAGTGCAGAGAGCCTCTCCTGGCAGTGGGGCACTGGCTCAGCAGCTCGAGTTGTTTAGAAGCTCTGGAATCTCGTCATGTGTCACAGTGGAGCCAGACGCTTCCCCCTCCGCGTCTGAGATGCGGGGCTCCCCCTCTCCCCGCACTGCTTCCCTCCTCAGAGGCAGCCTTGCTCTGACAGCCTCCCCTTGCAAATAGACATGCCTGGAGCCCGCCTGCAGCGATTGGAATGGATGTGACTCCAACCCTAAACCGAGGTGCAGTCTTTTATGGGCAAGGTTAGAGAAGGAAGTGAGCAGGGCAGGGGAGGAGGGGGCAGAGGCAGGGGAAGGCAGAGGTGCTGAAAGGTTAAAAAAAAAAAAAAAAAAAGTTAATAGCTGTTCAGGAAGGCTCAGGGGGAAACTCTCTGTCAATTTTTTAATATATATGTATTTTTATTGATTTCAGAGATGAAGGGAAAGGAAGAGAGAAACATCAATGATGAGATCATTGATCCACTGCCTCCTGCACACCCCCCACTGGGGATCGAGCCCACAACCCGGGCATGTGTGCTTGACCGGAATGGAACCCAGGACCCCTCAGTCCGCAGGCTGACACTCTATCCACTGAGCCACACCAGCTAGGGCTTTCTCTGTTAACTTTGATCCACAAAGGCAGAGGGCTCTGCGGGTGCCAGCCCCTGTAGGGTGAGGCCTATTGTCCTGTTCATCTCCCTCCAGTCTCCTGCTCAAGGAGTGAGGGGGGTAGCAGGGCCTGTGTGGCCCAGTGATTGAGCATCAACCTAGGAACCAGGAGGTCACGGTTCGATTCCCAGTCAGGGCACGTGCCCGGGTTGTGGGCTCGATCCCCAGTGTGGGGCGGGCAGAAGGCAGCCAATCCATGATTCTCTCTCCTCATTGATGTTCCTTTCTCTCTCTCTCTCTCTCTCTCTCTCTCTCTCTCTCTCTCTCTCTCTCTCTCTCTCTCTTCTCTCTTCCTCTCTGAAATCAATAATAAAAAATGAGAAAAAGAATGGAAGTGAAGGAAGGTGGGGAGCAAGACACCATGGAAGGCCAAGGCAATGAGTTAGGCATGAAACGATGAGGGCCTGACCTTGCACAGCTCTGCGGTATTAGCTGGAGGAAAGAACTTCAGAGGACCACAGCAAGCACACTGCTTTCCTTTACAGAATGGACATTCCAATCGCATCTAAATATTATTTCTTGTAAATCTGGGATTTGGCGGTGCCTGTATTTTACGCATGCAAAACAGTCCATTGGTTGGCTAAGCTGTGGGACTGTTTTTGTTATTTTTTTTTTTTGTATCTAGTAATTCATCTTAAAACTGGCAGGGAAATCTCTGTGCTCAGTGGCTTCTGCTTTAGTGGGAGAGAATGTGCTATTTCAGTTTCCACAGTAGGAAGGGTAGAGCGAGAGGCAAGGGACTGGTGGCTGTTTATTTTAAACTAGAGGCCCGATGCACGAAATCCGTGCACTCAGGGGGTCCCTCAGCCTGGCCTGCGCCCTCTCGCAGTCTGGGAGCCCTCGGGAGATGTCCTGCAGGGACTGGGCCTAACCCGGCAGTCAGACATCCTTAGCGCTGCTGCAGAGGCAAGGCAGGCTCCCGCCACCGCCGCTGCCCTTGCCAGCCGTGAGCCCGGCTTCTGGCTGAGGGGTGCTTCCCCTGTGGGAGTGCACTGACCACCAGGGAGCAGCTCCTGCATTGAGCGTCTGCCCCCTGGTGGTCATTGCACATCATAGCGACTGGTGATTCCACCGTTCGGTCTATTTGCATATTAGCCTTTTATTATGTAGGATAATGCAGTTGAGAAGACCCTGGCCACTGCCTCAGGATCAGTGACTTTCGTAAAAAGCCTGTCTAGAAGGAAACGGGATGGAAATTCTGTCCTTTGAAAGTCACCTCTGCTTTCTGTTCACTTTATTCAGGACGCCACCAAGGGACGCTTTTCTTGGATGTGTGTTCTAAGGTTAGAAAAACGTCCTAAGAAAAGGAGAAACACCTCCCAGATATCTCCTTCCTTCTGGAAATTGCCTTACTGGTGTCCTCAGGGGGCTTCCGGCTGCTGGGCACATAACTCAGGTTAGCCTTGGCCCGTGGTCGGCAAACGGCGGCTCGCGAGCCACATGCGGCTCTTTGGCCCCTGGAGTGTGGCTCTTCCACAAAAGACCACGGCCTGGGCGAGTCTATGTTGAAGAAGTGGCGTTAGAAGAAGTTTACGTTTAAAAAATGTGGCTCTCCAAAGAAATTTCAATCGTTGTCCTGTTGAAGTTTGGCTCTGTTGACTGATGAGTTTGCCGACCACTGGCCTCGGCGTTGAGGAGTCTGCTGCTTTGTAAATGACAGTGAGCGGTCCGGGCCAGAGGTCAACTGCTCTCAGTCAAGCTCCCAACCCAGAGATCTCAACCCAGAGACTTTCAACCCAGATATTTGACCTTGAATGGGCCTCGAGAATCCACCAAGGGCATGAAACAGGATTCCTGTGTAATTGGAGAGGGGATGAGGGTGTATAGGCATCGCACCTCTTCACACATCTGTTCTCAGAACTTGTTGCTATGCGTTCCTAAGGGGGCGATGGAGCATCTTTAGATGTAAATCCACAAATGTGGGTGTGCTCGGCGCTTCAGTATTCTTAGTCATTATCTCCACCCTAGAAAGTTGCAATGACTTTCCAGGGCATAAAGTCAGGAATGTTTTCAACAAATCCCCGGTGGCGCTGGGGCTGTCTTGGGTTTCTCAAGATGTTTCCAACCACTGTTCAAAAAGGCGAGGGAAGATCTAAATGTAGGGCATGTTATTCCCTGGTGGTTTAGGTTTTCTCATTTTGTCTGTTAAGAAGGCTGGCCACGAAGCCAAAGTGTGTCTTTCGTTGACCCTTCACTCAACTGCTACCCCTCTGCTACCATCTCTCCCCTTTTCCTTCATGGTCATGGCTTTATAACCCAGCTTAAAATTTCCCCTTTCCTATAATCCTAGAACAGCCATTTCCTCGGCGCCCACATCTTCAGTGTCTGTCTTACTGGATGAGTAAGAGTTTGTCCGGAGAACAGTTGTTGTGAACTAAACTGTGTTCTTCCCAAAATTCCAATTTTGAAGACCTAACCCTCTGTGTGGCTCTGTTTTGCTAGATGCTAGAGGGCCTTTAAGGAGGCAATTAAGGTTAGATAAGGTCAGGTGGTAGAGAGCTAACTCTGTAGGAATGGCGTTCCCACAAGAGGAGGGCGGGCACCCGGAGGTCACGCTCTCTTTGCATGTGCACAGAGAGAGCTCATGTGACCACACAGAGAGAAGGCACCTTCAATAGGATGAGAAGAGAGGTACTGCCCGGAACCAACCTGAACGGCACCTGGAGCCTAGACCAGTGGTTGGCAAACTGCGGCTCTCGAGCCACATGCGGCTCTTTGGCCCCTTGAGTGTGGCTCTTCCACAAAACGCCACGGCCTGGGCGAGTCTATTTTGAAGAAGTGGCGTTAGAAGAAGTTTAAGTTTGAAGAATTTGGCTCTCCAAAGAAATGTCAATCGTTGTACTGTTGATATTTGGCTCCGTTGACTAATGAGTTTGCTGACCACTGGCCTAGACTTCTAGTCTCCAGAACTGGAAGAAAGTAGATTTCTATTTGGGTAAGTCACCCGGTCTGCTATATTCTGTACACAGCCGGATCACACTAATGAAATCAGAGGGTTGCAAGAAGAAACGTCTAGGAAGAATGATGAGCTCTTGCAAAGACCCAGAATGGAAACGGTCACATCACGTGGACCTTGTGCCATCAGAGTGCAGAGTGCTTGGAAGGGATAGGCTGGCCCTCGCCTGTTTGGCTCAGTGGAGAGAGCGTCGGCCTGCGGACCGAAGGGTCCCAGGTTCGATTCCGGTCAAGGGCACGTACCTCGGTTGCAGGCTCCTCCCTGGCCGGGGCCCCCTGGTCAGGGCACACGTAGAGGCAACCCATCGATGTGTTTCTCTCACATCGATGTCTCTTGCTGTCTCTCCCTCTCTCTCTAAAAGTCAATGGAAAAATATCCTGGGAGAGGATTAAACAAGAAAAATGCACATGGGTAATGGACTCCTAGAGAGAGTATCAGGAAGCCACAAAGCTGGGCTTTTTACACAACCGCTTGAAATGTGGAGAGTGCCATGGTCAACCATGTGTCTTAACAGAGCGGTCATTAGGGTTGTCATTAACAGCGCTCCTTTCAAAGGGTTATCACAGGACAATGGAACAGAAAGATTCTTTGGATTTGAACTTGGCAGAGGAAAGTTTGCCAGAACATCCGTCCGTCCAATATGTGACTTGCATAAGTGTCAAAAGAGGCCATTTGAAAAGTGGTATTTTCAGTTCATACAAGAATACTTTCTGGAGGTAATTTTCATAGAAAAGAGAATATGTAGTTAATTAGCTTTATTCCCAAGTTGGACAAATAAGGCACAGATGTGCCTTCTGCTGTGATGGCTGAACTCTCTAATGTTACAATACAGGGTGGGGCCGAGGAGGCACACAGTTGTAAGGACTCGAAACACAGAGTTTATTCTTGTGTTATTTACTTTCATATATTTTTATTGATCTCAGAGAGGAAGGGGGAGGGAGAGAGAGATAGAAACATCAATGGTGAGAGAGGATCATTGATTGGCTGCCTCCTGCATGCCCCCTACTGAGGATGGAGCCCGAAACCTGGGTTAGACCGCCAGCCAGGCCAAGGGACCCCAGGCCAGTCGAGCTCAACTTATTTTCTTGTAAAAATAGAGCTGTTCAAATAATTGTACAATTAACATTCATCTACCCACTATCGATTCTTTACCTTAAACAGTTTCACCCATTTACTTTATCTTATTTCTATAAATATCGCTCTCTAGCCACCTGATTGTTATGTACTGCTAAATTAAAGACATTCCCTTCATTAAAATCCTGAGACTAAAAATAAGAACTAAAAATATCATTCTCCTAGAACTGGACCAAAACATGTATCAACATGTCAAAACTCTTAAACATGCTGGGATGTTTCATGTTTCATAAAATTGGTAAATTATTTTTTTTTACCTCTAGAATATTTATTGTAACTGTTTTAATAAGTGAGCACAGTTAGAATTGTGGAACTGAAATATACAGGGTGGGAGAAAAGTAGGTTTACAGATGTTCATCTGGAAAAGAATACAACAATTAATAAATAATAGCCCTGGCTGGTCTGCTCAGTGGGTAGAGCTGTTGGCCTGTGGACTGAAAGGTCCCGGGGTCGATTCTGGTCAAGGGCAAAGCAGGCTCCTTCCTGGCCTGGGCCCTGGCTGAGGTGCGTGCAGGAGGCAACCAATGGATGTGTTTCTCTCACATCAATGTTTCTCTCTGTCTTACCCTCTCTCTAAAAATCAATGGAGTCCTGGCTGGTTTGGCTCAGTGGATAGAGCGTCAGCCTGTGGACCAAAGTGTCTCGGGTTCCATTCCAGTCAAGGGCATATGCCCAGGTTTCGGGCTCGATCCCCAGTAGGGGGCGTGCAAGAGACAGCTGATCCATGATTCTCTCTCATCATCGATGTTTCTTTCTCTCCCTCTCCCTTCCTCTCTGAAATCAATACAAATATATTTTTAAAAAATATTATCTCTCTCACTTGGGAGTTGTCCTGGAAGACACAGGAGAGCGGACAGCTGGAAGTCAGTTCACCCAACGGAAATGAACGGGATCCTTTAAGGAGTCTGATTCAGGGAGACGGTTAAGCGATGGCGCTGTTGAAAGGAGGGAGGATGATGTCATAGAAATACTTTTCAGGAACGGAAGTGTTGGTCATCTTTAGGTGTGTGTTTCTTAGAGTCACTCCTAGAATCTTACTCACCAGTGATTCTTTACTCTGTATTTTAATTCAATGCTTATTGAGGACTTCAAATTGGAAGACTTTTGTGATTGTTAATCCTCACCCAAGGATGTTTTTCCTTTGATTTTTAGAGAGAACGGAAGGGAGAGAGAGAGAGACAGAGAGAAACATCGATGTGAGAAAGACACTTTGATTGGTTGCCTCCCACACATGCCTGGACCAGGGCCGTAGCTGGAGCCTGCAACCGAGGTCCGTGCCCTTGACCGAAATCGAACCTGGGACCCCTCAGTGCAGAGCCTGAGGCTCTGTCCACGGAGCCGAACCAGCTAGACCAAATGGGAAGACTTTTAATCATGATGGAGGGATTGTGTTTTTAAATATGTAAGACACCTTACATGCTATCGGGCCTACCCTGTATTTATTTGCACACGCCCTTTCTTTCTCCCTCCAGCATCCTAACACGGAAGAAATAACCACATTTTAGTGCAGAGCAAAGCATATCCTCAGGCCTGGGAAATCACTCTGGTTCGTTTGCAGTGGGAAAGGTGGCTGCTTTTGTGACATGGATTCGTGGCTACAGGATTGTGGGCACTTCCCGGGCACGGAGGATGGAGCATCCTCGGCCCAGACCCCATCCTTTCTTCCATTCCTTCTCCTGTGCTGTGAGCCGGGCCGGGGGCTTGCTAGCAACAGGGAGGGCAGCAGGGGGCAGCAAGCAGCTGCTGGGCTTTCCAGACCTTTCCAGACCTTGAGCTCATTTCCAAGCCAGGGTGCAGGGAGGCACTGATTTCTTAGAGACCCGTTCCAGCTCTTGCCTCCTGCCTCCACCTTCCTGGCCTTCTCCGGGACGAGGAGACCCCTCACTTCACAGAAGCCCGCCGACTGGAAGCAGGAGAATGAACTAGACCTGAGTCTGAGCCGGCCTAGCAAGGAGCGGCCTGGTGTCCTGGGAGATCGTCCTTGGCTCGGATGGGCGGTTGAGCAATTTCTTGGGCCCACATCTGAGGACGCTCAGCCCACGCCCAACAATACTCTGAAGCATCCTTTCATCAGCTTGGCAGCTGCCAGCTTTGCCAAGCGTTCAAGGGAGGCGCAGGTGGCAGAAAAGACCTGAGCGCCCGCGCCTCTCTCTCAGCCCAGAAGCCAAGAAGATGAACCTGGAGCGTCCTAGCGCGGCCTGGACCGACCACGAGCAGAGCCGTCTCAAGGCTACGACCTGCCCTAAGCGCCCGCCTTTAAACTTGCCCTGTTTGGTTCGGCTCAGAAGCCTGGAATGTGTGAAGGTAAACAAGCCTTATCCCCTGGATAAACTGGAAAATGCCGCTTAAAATACACACGTCTATTCTTCAGACAGGCAAGCAGAGCGGCCCTGACATTAATGGGGCCGTTTATCTGGGCTGAAGGCAGGAAGCCATAAGCACTGTCAGGGAGGTTGGGATCTGGGGACTGGCTGAGGTTTGGATCTCGAGTGACCGACAGGAACACGGGGTGCGAGATGAGGCAGTGGCTCTTTATCCTTGGCGATTTATTAGGTGACTTGTGTCCTTGCTTCTTCGTTGCTAAAACCCAGAAGTGAATTTGTCCTTTTGTGCTTTTCATCATTTCACAGAGTGACAGCCCAGGTTATTTGTATAACCAGCCAGTAGGTGCTTACCCTGATCATTCAGTTTTGTGATCGGATATTACAGGTAAGATTACGGTGACCCACGGTTAGAATTCTTCCGCAGTCAGCTCTGTAAGAAAGTAGGATTATGGATCCAACTCCCGAATGTCTTGGGTCCAAGATCACTGTAATAACTTCATTTCTGAGCGGGATTGGTAACCCTGACGTGCTTCTAGCTGGGCCATTGACTTGGAGTTCAGACTTTTGTGTGAAATTAGCCTTCACTCTCCTTGGCCATCTACTCTCAGAAACAGGGCAACCATTTTGTCCAAAACTCAGTCAATGAATTTCTGAATCTTGGGTTCAGAGAATGAATAGAGAAAAATTGGGTTTTTTAAAACTATTTTTTTGTTGATTTCAGAGAGTAGAGCGAAGGAGAGAGAGAGAGAGAGAGAAACATCAATGATGAGAGAGAATCCTTGATCAGCTGCCTCCTGCACACCCCCTACTGGGGATCGAGCCTTCAACCCACCCTGACCAGGAATCGAACCCTGACCTCCTTGTTCATAGGTCCAAAGCTCAACCACAGGGCCACCCCTAAAACCATGTCTGCCCCCCCTCCTTAGCAGGGCTTGTGGCAAAGTGTCCTCCAAGGAAAGATTGACTGATTAGCAAGGTGAGGAGTCTTAGCTAAACGATCAACTTTCATCTCCCCTAACATATGAATTATGAAGTAATACTCCTAGCTATTTTTGCCACCTCAAAATGTGAACCTATTACCCAAAAAGAAAAACAAAATGTCCAAGTCAACAAGAGATATTCCCTAATCGTCTTTCAAAATGATGTCAAAGCACTCCAAAAATCTGATTTTCCAACTTTGGGTTCTATCCCAGTCCGTTGTCCTCTCACCCAGCTATTGACACATCATCTCCCCCCGGGGAACTGGAGGGAAACCTATAGGTGGTCCTAGGCTGGTATCTTTGTCTGAATCAAGCAGGAACTGTCTGGCCCCCATGGCTCAGTGATTGAGCATCAACCCATGAACCAGAAGGCCAGGGTTCGATTCCCGGTCAGGGCCCACGCCCAGGTTGCGGGCCTGATCCCCAGTGTGGGGCGTGCAGGAGGCAGCCGATCCAGGATTCTCTCTCATCATTGATGTTTCTCTCTCTCTCTCCCTCTCTGAAATCAATAAAAACATATTTAATTTTTTTAAAAAAAGCATGAACTTCATGAGTGTTGCCAGGTGGTAGGCATTGTGGCCTGTGAACAAAGCCACCTCGTGCATCTTTCTTTACTGAATGGAATATAGCAATTTTACGCTCTGACCGCTTATGACCTCTCAGGAGCTGTCAAGCGAATTTTCTCTAGATCTGGAAGTTTGTTGAAGTGAATCATGGGAGCAAAATACCCCTTACGGTAAGCCTGACACTACCATTGTAGATGAGAACGGGAGGATAAAAGCAGAGGAGAACGTTCTAGAATCTGTCGGCATAAAGCCCCCAGAGAACATACAATTTATATGAATTCCTGTGAGCTAGGGATGCTGAGAATGTTTCGGGGAAAAAAAAAAGCAAAAAAATAAATAAATAAAATATCTGACTATTTCAAAAACTTCCCAGAAACAGATAAGCGTTAACAATAACAACCACCACCAAACCCTGGAACGCCGAGGGTGGGCAGCCGCTGCTCGCCAGCCCTGAGGAGAGAGAGATGCGAGGCCAAACGCGGATTTCTGCTTTTTGGGACGGCACCCAGACACAGACAAGAACAAAAGGGAAAACTCGACATGTGAAACAACACGATCCGCCTCCTCTGAGTAGTTTAGACCCGTGATCTGCAAACCCCTGGAGTGTGGCTCATCCACAAAATACCACGGCCTGGGCGAGTCTATTTTGAAGAAGTGGCGTTAGAAGGAGTTCAAGTTTAAAAAATGTGGCTCTCCAAAGAAATGTCAATCGTTGTGCTGTTGGTCTCTGGCTCTGTGGACTCATGAGTTTGCCGACCACGGGCCTAGACGATAAAAGGAGATGGTGGCGGTGCAGGCTAGCAGGTGGGCCTGAAACGTCAAGGCTTGATGGGAAAGCCGGAGGCCGGTGTGGGCGAAGAAAGAAGCAGTTCCCATGGCAGAGGCCCTCGGCCTTGTGGGGGCAGGGGCTGGCTTTGGGAATCTGGAGACAGCTCCACATGCTCTTCACAGGCACCCACACATGTGCATCTGTGCCCACTGCATTGGGTTCGTGACATTTCACCGGCAGTATAACCCTCTTGCACATGCAGCTTCATGACTCCTGCATAACCCGGCCAGCATGGCTCGGTGGTTGAGCATCGGCCCATGAACCAGGAGGTCACGGTTTGATTCCCAGTCAAGGGCACATGCCCGGGTTGCAGGCTCGATTCCCAGTAGGGGGCAGGGCGTGCAGGAGGCAGCCGGTCCATGATTCACTCTCCTCATTGATGTTTCTCTCTCTCTCTCCCTCTCCCTTCCTCTCTGAAATCAATACAAATATTTTTAAAATATTATTTTCTTAATCATCCTTTGTGGTGGGAGTGGTCTAGGAGTCTGGTCACATTCCAGAGGCAGGAGGGAGTTGAGGGGGAGGGAGTGGAGCCCATTTGAAGCCGGTGAGTTCCAGTCACTGTAAGATTATGATCTGAGGGCAAAGAGCACCAGGACTGACGACCGTCATTCTGAGAAAAAGGGAGAGATGCCCTAACTGGTTTGGCTCAGTGGATAGAGTGTCGGCCTGCAGACTGAAAGGTCCCAGGTTCGATTCCGGTCCAGGGCATGTATCTTGGTTGCGGGCACATACCCAATAGGGGGCGTGCAGGAGGCAGCTGATGGATGTTTCTCTCTCATTGATGTTTCTAACTATCTCTCTCCCTTCCTCTCTGTAAAAAAAATCAATAAAATATATTAACAAAAGAAAAAGGGAGAGATGCTCATTGCGGACAGGAACCCAGCGAACCAGCGGCAAAGGTCTGGAGACTTTATTTGGCAAATAGGAAGCATATGCAGTGCCTGGAGCACGGACCCGATTTTTCCTGGTTGCAAATTTCAGGGCGAAGCAGCAGAAGCCGCCAGAACCCCTTAGTTTGTCACTGACTTGCTACTTACCATCGCTTTTCTGTGTTTCTGCTAGAGCATGCGGTTTCTTTAAAGCCAGAATAGCCCAGCCAGCGTGGCTCAGTGGTTGAGCCTCGACCTATGAACCAGGAGGTCAGGGTTCGATTCCCGGTCAGGGCACATGCCTGGGTTTCGGGCTCCATCCCCAGTAGGGGGTGTGCAGGAGGCAGCCAATCCATGACTCTCTCATCATTGATGTTTCTCTCTCTCTCCCTCTCCCTTCCTCTCTAAAATCAATTAACTATATATATATATTTTAAAAACGACAATGAAACTGTGACCTTTAAAAAAAATATATATATATATATATATATTATCAACCAATGATGGCCTTGATTGCAAAGGGGATTGATGTGTTTAATGATAAAAGACACTTCCTGTCGTTCTTCGTCTCCTAGTGAAGCCTCCCGCGTGAACAACTTGTTCTCTGGGTGCTGACCAGGCAGGACTCGCTCCCGGCACCATCACGAGGCTGGTGTCCGCGGCACAGTCACTGCCGACACCTGTGCCGATCTGCGGGTGGGATCGTTTCCGTGGGGAGCAAATTCCACTCTCCTGCCCCGCTAGTTTCCGTTATCTCTAGGAATGAAGATCACACTGTTACGCCCAGGCCATCCTTAGGAAATATTTCTCGAGAATCTTTGTCACTCTAGAGGCATGGTATTCATCATATTATGTAATGATTGAAGGAGGAATTGTGTTTTTAATTAAGGCACTGGCTCTTCATTAGCAATGCTGTCATGTTAGGCAATAAAAATCACACCATTTGAAGTAGCGTAAGAGAGAAAATGTGGCTGGTGACCCCTTATAACCGTGGTCGGCAAACTGCGGCTCGCGAGCCACATGCGGCTCTTTGGCCCCTTGAGTGTGGCTCTTCCACAAAATGCCACGGCCTGGGTGAGTCTAATTTGAAGAAGTGGCATTAGAAGGAGTTTTAGTTTAAAAAATTTGGCTCTCCAAAGAAATTTCAATCGTTGTGCTGTTGATATTTGGCTCTGTTGACTAGTAAGTTTGCCGACCACTGCCTTATAAGAATAGTTTTACATTATGGGAAATCAGAATGAAATATATATATATATATGATTCATTCAGCAGCAAATATTTAAAAGACTATTTTTCCCTATGGCATTGTAGCACTTTATGCAAATTAGCTAGTTGTATGGGAGTAGACCTGTTTTTATCTCTTTATCTATATTTCTACTAATACCACACTATGTAAATAACTATAGCTTTAAAATAATTCTTCATGTTTGTTGACATGAGCTAATTTAACTCGCCCAGCCAAGTGTGGCTCAGTGGTTGAGCATTGACCTATGAACCAGGAGGTCAAGGTTCAATTCCCGGTCAAGGGCACATGCCTGGGTTGCAGGATCGATCCCCAGTATGGAGCATGCAGGAGGCAGCCGATCGGTGATTCTCTCTCATCATTGATGTTTCTATTTCCCTCTCCCTCTTCCTTCCTCTCTGAAATCAACTAAGAAATGTATTTTTTTTTTTTAAATAATTTAACTATCCTTGCCCTTTTTATTTTAGTCTGAGCTTTAAAGTCAGCTTTTCATTTTCCATATATACCCCGCATAGGCTGTATTCAGTCTACAAACCAACTTGGGATCAATTTATAGTTTTATGAGATGGACATGATTTACTTCTCCATTTACTTTGGTCTCATAAAATTTCTGTCCGTTGCACGTGGCACTCATTTATATTCAATTTTATTCCTAACTGCTAAAAAATGTCCAATTCACCAAATACTGTACTGAACCGTTGAGAAGATGTGTTTTTTTTTTCTTTTCCTACTAGTAAGGTGAATTGCATTCTTTTCTGAACACTGAGCAGCAGTTCACTCCTGGAATCAACTCAACTTAGTCATGACCTATTATCCAATTGCTATGTCATTGAACTCAACTCACTACTTCTTTGTTGGGGATAAGTTCATATCTGTTCATGGGAGGGACTGGCTTTACTTGCTTTTCTTGATTTGGTCGAAGAGTATTTGGTTCCTGAAAATGAGTGTGGACACATTTTCAATGCTTTGGAGGAGTTTCTGAAGCATCAGCATTATTTTTTTCTGTAGATATTATAATCTACCATGAGGACATCTGGGCCTGGATTTGTTGGTCTGTGTGGGCATATGTAGACAGGTTTATAATCACAGATTCACATCGTATTAGGTGATAGACGATTCAGAATATCTTTGTGTGTATTTTTCTTTTTTCACTTTGGTTTTAGTGAAGGATTTTGTCCATTTGATCACAACTCTCCTAAGTTGCTGATTATGGCTTTTTTATTGACCTCCTTAATACCTGTGGAATCCACGGTCACACTGGTAATTTCTGGGTGTTTTTTTCTGATGGTATCAGTCTTCTGAGTAGTTTATCTCCTTGGGTGGTTCAAAGATCAACTTTTGGTTTTATTGGTTTCCTCTCTGTTCTGTTTGCTGTTTCGCTGATCGCGGCCATTAGCGGTATTCTTTCATTTCTCGTTCTTTCTCTAGGTTTCCCTTGCTGCCCTTTTCCTTGCCTGGCTGAGGAGTTAGTGATCAATTCCTTTTAGCATATCTTCTAGCATTTACGTTTTCTTCGAGGCTCTGCTTAACGGCATCGCAAAAGTTGTAGATTATTTCTCATTTTCATCCATGCCAAAGTACGTTCTTACTTATTGATACTCGAACTCCTCTTTGATGTCATCTTCAGCCCCTGGGAAGAGGTAACTGCCCGACCTCCAAATATTTATGGATTTTCTCGGTTTCCACCAGAGGACTCCATGCAAGTGTTTAGTATTTACCGCAGTTCTTGTTTACTGGCAAACCTTAAACTCCTACAGCTGTTTCTCCACCGCTGCAGGACTGCCAGCACCTTCACCTGGCTGTGAGCCCCCCAGGAGTGCCTTGTCTCATCCATACGCATGTTAAGCATCAACAAAACCTTGAGGGAAACATTTCATACAGAATTCTAGGCTCAAGTGTCTGAAGTCCCATTGCCTTCTCCCTGAGATCTGATTTCGTAAGAACTGGATGCCCGGGAGGTTTTGATCTCTGATCTCCATCTGTCCGGCCCAGAGACAGCTGTGAGGCAAGCCCCATGCTGTGCTCTGCATTCGGCCTTTGGTTCAGGGACTGCCCGTGGGCCTGTGCTCCAAGCAGGGAAGGCAAAGGCCCATGTGTCCTCAGCTCAGTGGCCTGCTCTTGTCTCTGGGGTTTGGGCCTCTCAAGTCCTGGCTGCTTGAGCTGCTTTGAGATGTCTGCAAACCGCTGTGTTTATATATTTTTAAAGAATATTTTTATTGATTTCAGAGAGGAAGGGAGAGAGAGAGAGAAACATCGATGATGAGAGAGAATCATGGATCAGCTGCCTCCTGCATGCCCCACACTGGGGATCGAGCCCACAACCCTGGCATGTGCCCTGACCGGGAATCGAACCGTGACCTCCTGGTTGATGCTCAACCACTGAGCCACGCCGGCCGGGCAGTCTTACCATTTCCCCCCATCAGGAAATGTTGTCAGCATTTCAGCCCACATACATATTCAGATTTTTAATCAGGTCGGATGTTTTCCTTAAATACTTTTTTGTTGTTGTTAATCCTCACCTGAGGATATTTTCCCACTGATTTTTAGAGAGAGAGTGGAAGGGAGGAGGCGAGACAGAGAGAGAAACATCGATGTGAGAGAGACACATCAGGTGGGCCCTAACCAGGCCTGGAGCTCGAACCTGAAACCCAGGTACATGCCCTTTGACCAGAATCGAACCTGGGACTCTTCAATCCGAGGGCCAATGCTCTATCCATTGAGACTGCCTGGCCGGCGTGGCTCAGTGGTTGAGCATCAACCAGGAGGTCACGGTTCGATTCCCAGTCAGAGCCGCAGTTTGCTGACCACAGCTCTGGGGCAACAGCCCACCACTGCTCCTCTCCCTTCTTCTTCCTTCCTCTCATCATTGATGTTTCTACCTCCCCCTCTCCCTTCCTCTCTGAAATCAATAAAACTATATTTTTAAATAAATAATATATATTTCAATAAACAAGCCAACTGGTTAAAAAAAAAATCCTTGTAACAAATATGACATAATCAATTGAATATTTAAACAGGCAATTAAGTTCTGTGACGTCTCCCAGCCTCACAAAATCAATTGTTTCTCAACTTCCCAATTTCGGGGCTCTGGGAAGTCAGACCTTTGATTTCAGATGAAATGGTTCGATTTGTTGATGCGTTCTACTGTTTAAATACTCTGCTGTTGTAATACTCCGCGTGATGCTCCAGAAAGTTCCCTGAGCAAAAGCAAAAACATCGTTGTCGCCTTTTGAGACGGGATAAGCGCACTAAGATTTAAAAAGACTTGGATAAACACAAGGGCTCCGATCATCTAAATATGTGGTCACGAAATAAGAAAAACAACTCTCTCTCCTCCAGAATCCTTGTCCCAAGGCGGCGGCGGGACGATGAAGATGCGGTTGGGAGTGAGTGGGAGATGACGGCTGCGAAGAGGGCAGAGAGGAGCTGGCTGAGAAACACGGAGCAAGTTCAAATGCCAAGGAGTTCTTGTTTAGCTGCTGTGAGGAGCCGTCCGGGCGCCCTTTCGCCAGCACCCTCGGATCAGCCCATAAATATTTACTATCTCCTTGGCTCAGCCACGGGACGAGTGACTGAACATTCCTCACTCTTTGGACTGGAGCTGGGGCCACACGGCAGACATTTGGGGGGGCATTCTCCACCACGGATCACATCACGGAGACCTATTTTTAAAAATCAACTGGGTTGTGGGGTTCGCAGGTCGAACCCTTGCTCCCTGCACAGTGGGTGGGCTCAGAATGGACTCCATTTGCTAAGAGAACAGGGATGTGGAGGACTCTTTACATAGTTATTTGCTTTTTTTAAATATACATTTTTATTGATTTTTCAGAGAGGAAGGGAAAGGGAGAGGGAGAGAGAGAGAGAGAGAGAAACATCAATGATGAGAGAGAATCATTGATCGGCTGCCCATACTTTAAGTCTTTTGTTTGTTTGTTTGTTTGTTTGTTTGTTTGTTTGTTTGTTTAATCCCCACCTGAGGATATTTTTTCTATTGATTTTTAGGTCGATGATCAATCACTGAGCCACACCAGCCGGGCACATCCCCCCCAGTAGGGGGCAGTTAGGAGCCAGCCAATCGATGATGTTCCTCTCTCATCAGTGTTCCTATCTCTCTATCCCTTCCCCTTCCTCTCTCTCAAATCAATAAAAAACGTATTTTAAAAATAAAAATAAGCCCGGCTGGCATGTCTCAGTGGTTAAGCATGGACCTATGAACCAGGAGGTCACGGTTCGATTCCCGGTCAGGGCACATGCCCGGGTTGCGGGCTTGATCCCCAATAGGGGGCGTGTGCAGGGGGCAGCCGATCCGTGATTCTCTCTCATCATTGATGTTTCTCTCTCTCCCTCTCCCCTTCTCTCTGAAGTCAATAAAATATATTTTGAGAATAAAATGAAATAAGATGAAAGCGAAGAAATGATACATTTCCTGCAGGTTTGATGGTCTATGGAAGAGGCCATGAATAAGAGTGTAATGCAAGGGAAAAAAAAGCTTTTAAAATATATATATATTTTATTGATTTTTTTACAGAGAGGAAGGGAGAGGGATAGAGAGTTAGAAACATCGATGAGAGAGAAACATCCATCAGCTGCCTCCTGCACACCCCTTACTGGGGATGTGCCCACAACCAAGGTACGTGCCCTTGACCATGTGCTCTTGAGTCCGAAGGCCGACACTCTATTCACTGAGCCAAACCGGTTAGGGCAAAAAAAAGCTTTTAACAGCGGCCCACAGGCCCGGAGGACTCAGGTGCTTGTGCAGAGAGGTGATAGACAGCGTTGCCATGGTGTGCTCCTGAGAGCCCTGAGTGCTGAGTGGAGATTTCTGAGTCCCAGTCTTCAAGCAGCAGGGGGACCACTCCAGCTTCATAAACAGGGGGTGGTGTGGTCAGAGGCCCGCGTCCCAAGTTTAGTCTGGGAGAAGATGTGAGACGGGTCGTTGGCAGAGATGCCCACGAGCAAGCCAACGCAGTCAGACAGGTGTGAGGTGGTGGGGCCACCCCGAACTGGGGGCGGGGGGGTTCTCACGGTGAGAAGGATGCAGAACCCACCATATTGTCCCTCGTCACTAAGTCACTCATCTCAGTATGGCTCCCCAACACCTAGGAGCCATTGTAGAGAGAAATCATTTGCAGAATGGACAGATGGTTTTAAGACTAAGACGCTCAGCCCAGCCTGCGTGGCTCAGTGGTTGAGGGTGGACCTATGGAACCAGGAGGTCACAGTGATTCCTGGTCAGGGCATAGGCCTGGGTTGTGGGCGGGGCTGGCAACCAAAGCCAGATGGGGGCGTGCCTCTGCGAGCCGGGCTGCTGGAGAGAGAGGCCTGGCACTCCAGGAGAGAGGGGGTGTCTCCAGGGAGCCAGAGCATCTGTAGGAAATGACACATTTGGGACCCTGTGTATCGAAAAGTGAGAAACTCGCCAAAACCGGTGTGGCTCAGTGGATAGAGCATCAGTCTGTGGACTGAAGGGTCCCAGGTTCGATTCCGGTCAAGGGCATGTACCTTGGTTGCGGGCACATCCCCAGTAGGGGGTGTGCAGGAGGCAGCTGATCAGTGTTTCTCTCTCATTGATGTTTCTAACTCTCTATCCCTCTCCCTTCCTCTCTGTAAAAAATCAATAAAATATATTTAAAAAAATAAAAATAAATAAAAGTGAGAAACTCAGCATGTAAGAGTCTTTGATAGAATGACTGTTGGGGGTAGGGAGGGGGATGTGCCCAAGACAGTGAGCACGTGAGACAGTGAATGAGACAAGGATGGATGCGTGTCGCAGAGTGGCACCATGTGTGTGACCAATGGTCTGTGTGGAAGAACAGGGCAGGACAATAAATGAAAGAAATGAGCAAAGATGCCCGGCCGGCATGGCTCAGAGGTTGAGCGTCGACCTATGAACCAAGAGGTCACGGTTCGATTCCCAGTCGGGGCACATCCCAGGTTGCAGGCTCAATCCCCACCAGTAGGGGGCGTGCAGGGCGCAGCCACTCAATTATTTCTCTCATCCATGTTTCTATCTCTCTTTCTCCCTCTCCTATTAAAAAAAAGAAATGAGAAAAGAGAAAAAAAAATGTGAATGAGATCGAGATTCTTTCTAGCAAGAGGGAATTAGTATATATGATGTCATTTTAGTGTGACTACGTTGAATGTCGATTCAATGCCACTAACGAGAAATTCATTCTTACTTCAACATGGCTCCTCTGGGCTGGAAGGATCATAGAACTGAGCCCTAAGCAGATCCCTGTGTTTTCATGAATTGAGGTAATTTAAACAATGCGGACAGCAAAAGCATATCAAGGACAAATAAAACCACTGCACAAAGTATGTGGTCTTTTTTTTTTTTTAATTGACTTCAGAGAGGAAGGGAAAGAGAGAAACATCAATGATGAGAGAGAATCATTGATCGGCTGCCTCCTGCACGATCTCCACTGGGGATCGAGCCCGCAACCTGAGCATGTGCCCTTGACCTGAATCAAATCCGGGACCCTTCAGTCCGCAGGCCGACGCTCTATCCACTGAGCCACACCAGCCAGGGCGCAGCTGTCTTTTTAATACCTGACTGCTGTAACCTCAGTAATTGGGTTGCTGAGCCAAGACCCAGACATTTACTTGGTAAATCACAGAGGTAGAAAAAGGAAGTCTTTAGAGACATGGGCTTAGGAAACCAGTCACCGAGGTAAAGGAAGGGCCCTTGGAGCGTGGGAGTGAGGTCAAGTGCCTGAGGCCTAGAGAGGGAGGGGGATGGGGGAAGGAAAAGGCAAGGCTTGGGCATGCTCCCAGGAGGGAGAGCTACCTGGGCCCTGCATCCTAAGGGTTTTCAGGGTGAAGGTCTAGGCCAGTGGTCGGCACACTCATTAGTCCACAGAGCCAAATATCAACAGTACAACGATTGACATTTCTTTGGAGAGCCACATTTTTTAAACTTAAACTTCTTCTAACGCCACTTCTTCAACATAGACTCGCCCAGGCCGTGGTATTTTGTGCAAGAGCCACACTCCAGGGGCCAAAGAGCCGCATGTGGCTCGCGAGCCGCGGTTTGCCGACCCCGGGTTTAGGAGATCATCTCAGGAGGATAGTCAGCGCTTTCCAGGGGTGTCCATTCAGGGCTGTGGTCTCCACGGATGGACTGGCGTCACCAGATCAGGGGCCATCATTCCATGCAGCTGGGCCTGACGTCAGCCGTGGCTGGTTTTGCTGCTTCTCTGGGCCTGGAGCTGAAACACCACCGAGGCCTAGATGTTATCTCTCGGGAGGAAAGGTCAGGGGCTCCAAACCACATGACCAGCGATATGCTAATGAAGGAAAAGTCACCCCGGGGGCGAGGTCCCACCCTACCACTGATTGTCCATTGCTAGGCACCTGGGGGTGTCCGCCCTGTGACCTGCACCCGGCCCGTTGTCCTGGCCCTGCTCCTGTCTGTCTCACTGCCTCCCACATAATAACCATGTATGGGGCCACTGGGGCGCTGGAAATAGGGGGGGACACTTTGTAAAGTCCATGATCGTCTAACCATGATGCTGCTGACATAAAATCATATGGACTATAAACTAATTGGGGAAAAAATTAATACAAAAAATTTAAAAATAAATGGAAATTTAAGGAATAAAACACACACAGCTGTCCCCAAACCCAGGGAATCATGGGCGTTTCTCCCCAGACCAGAGGGAGACGTCCTATCCCCTGGGCGTGGGTCCACAGCCCACGTGGTTGCCCACCAGGTACAGCAGCATCCTCGGGCTGGGGGGGGTCATAGACCATCGCTAGGAAGGTCAGGGTGGACACAGAGAGCTTGTCATAGCGGGTGGAGAACTAGGCACACCTTGGCGAATGCACCTTCAGGACCCGAGAGAGAATATTCGCATTGCTCACAAGGCCAAGCCCTCAGGACACAGAAGATGCAAGGGAAGAACCCAGATAGAGACAGAAAAACAAAAAACAAACAAACAAAAAATCCATGAGTTCCCCCCATATTTCAAGTCACTGAGAGTCGCCAGCCCAAGAAACTCATTCACACATGCTTTCTCCTGCCCACTGAATTTAGAAGAGAGAAAAAGATTCTCTCCACGTTTGCTCCTACTGGACTTTTCAAACAGAGATCTGGAGGGTGAGCTAACTTGGCAAAAACCTTTACATTCTGTGCCCCTCCCCCCACCCATGGCTCCATGGTTGAGCGTCGACCAATGAACCAGGAGGTCACGGTTCGATTCCCAGTCAGGGCCCATGCCCGGGTTGTGGGCTCCATCCCCAGTGTGGGGCGTGCAGGAGGCAGCCGATCCATGATTGTCTCTCATCATGGATGTTTCTCTCTCTCTCTCCCTCTCCCTTCCTCTCTGAAGCCAATAAAGAGATATTTAAAAAATGAAGATAAATATTTCCATTCTGCCAGCCTGGGTCAGAGCCCGGATCTCCTCATTGGCAGCAGCCTGGTGGGGGAGAGTGGGGTTCCAGCCACTGCGTGGTCTGCTCACAGCATCAACTGTGGGGGAAGAACACACTTCATCCATCCTCACCCTAACTGGTTTGGCCCAGTGGCTAGAGCGTCGGCCTGTGGACAGAAGGGTCACAGGTTCGATTCCGGTCAAGGGCATGTACCTTGGTTGCGGGCACATACCCAGTGGGGGGGGTGCAAGAGGCAGCTGAATCAATGTTTCTCTCTCATCAATGTTTCTAGCTCTCTATTCCTCTCCCTTCCTCTCTATAAAAAATCAATAAAATATATATTTTTTAAAAACACAAAACAAAACGTCATCCATCCTGAAGGCTCCTCTGGCTGGTCTAACAATAAAATAGAACATGAGACCAACTTGCAAGAAAACATAACAACCAAACTTAATACATACATATGTACGGGAACCACACATACATGAGAGCGTCAGAGACCCCACATGCATGAGAGGTTCAGAGACAAAAAGGAGGCCAGGGAATTTTAGTCCCCTCCCATAATGTCAACCTGCATCTTTTTAAAAAATTTTTACTGATTTTTTACAGAGAGGAAGGGAGAGGGATAGAGAGTTAGAAATATTGATGAGAGAGAAACATCGATCAGCTGCCTCCTGCACACCTCCTACTGGGGATGTGCCCGCAACCAAGGTACATGCCCTTGACCGGAATCGAACCTGGGACCCTTCAGTCCGCAGGCCGACTGAGCCAAACCGGTTAGGGCATGCATCTTTATTCAGATGACCACAGTGTGGATACTAAGCTCAAACCGCACCGCCCCCCCCCCCCCCTGAGCACTTCGTTGAACAAAAAAAAAAATACCCCTGCAGGCATCAGGGGTTGGTTTTTCTCGAGCCAGATGAATCTTGTCAGCATGAACCCTTCTATGAAGATGACCCATTTCCTAGAAATAAACAAGAAAGTCAGGGAAATTTTTTAAAAATTCAACCATGGCACTACCTTCCCACCTTACATACATGCACATGTGCCTACACACACACACACAGGGACCCAAATATACTTCCTTTCTGAGGATAATGAGTTTAGGGAAACTGCGGTATTTCGAAGGGGAAGTTTGGAATATTTCTAGTAGAAAACACTAAAACATAGAGATGTATGTGCTAGCGCAGTGGTCGGCAAACTGCGGCTTGCGAGCCACATGCGGTTCTTTGGCCCCTGGAGTGTGGCTCTTCCACAAAATACCACGGCCTGGGCGAGTCTATTTGGAAGAAGTGGCGTTAGAAGAAGTTTAAGTTTAAAAAATGTGGCTCTCAAAAGAAATTTCCATCGTTGTGCTGTTGATATTTGGCTCTGCGGACTCATGAGTTTGCCGACCACTGGCCTAGAGCCACAGATGGTGTAAGGAATCACCAGCCACAACAGCCCCACAAGCTGGCGGTGGAGGTGGAGACCGTGGCTTTCAAGACGGACACACCGAGCTTGCAGGCTTTTTTTAACTCCAGGCACATCCATGAGGGGATTTTAGGAATGTGCTTCCAGAAGTCATTTCTGGAACCCTGTGGGGATTGTCTGGCCTTCCCCATATTCCAGTGCATCCACATGGTGCTCACACCTCTTGCAAAATAGGAGCGAACCCCACGCTGGCGTGTCCACAGGGCCCTGAGTTGGGGAGTTGTCTTGCTTTGATGGCGGGGACCGAATGAAGGAAACAGACTGTGGGCAGAGAGGAGGCGAGCACTGGAGAAGGCAGCTGCCCCGGCTCGTCCATTAAAACAAATAAAAACCCCCCGGGGGACCAGGCTGCTGCGTCGCTGGCCTTCTGTCACCCAACGTGATATATCTGGACGACAGGCCATCCAGTTCCCTCTCCAAGTTCACGGAGATGCTGACGGGGTGTTGTGTCAGACCTGGTAAGGAAAATCCTCTGGCCTGACCCCAAACCCATTGAATACTTTCCTTTTTTTTTTTTTTTTTTTTTAAGCAGCCAAACACATTTTCCAACAGGAACCCTTCAAAGCAATTGCTGACTCATTGACCTGTTCGTTCAGCGCCCCGTCATCGAGCCCCTGTGGACAGGTGCTCAGGGAAATTAATAGGAATGAGACAGGACTGCTGGCCGGACTTCATCACCGCCCGAAAGGACAGGGACTTGCATGAACAGTTCATGACACACCAACCAAGTCATAAACATATCAGTAAAGACAGGGGGTAGCGATTCCTAAACATGCCAGGCATCGCGTTAGCCTCACTGTGCATTATTTCATTCTTACAGCATCACAGGGCGTTGTCATGGTGACCAGAGCACAAGGTGCACCTCTAGGATTTCTGTTTCATTCACCAAACAGATTTTTATGGGGCGCCCGCCACACACAAGGCACGAGAAGTGAAAAGGGCCTCTACCAGGTCATGGCTAAAACACGCCTATTGCCATGGGGAAGACAGACACACGCCTTGATGTGGAACACCCACTCCTATGTATGTTGAGCTGCAGCATGAAGTCAGTAGATGTAACAGTGATGTGAGTCAGCCACAGGGAGACGGACTACAGAGCTGTAACCGACTCAAACTTTGACGACAGAAAGGGGTTCACGGAAGAAATGATACTTGCTCGGGCCTCGTTAAGGGAGGAGGATTTAGACGGGGGCGTTGGGAGGAAGGCATAGCTAGGCGAAGGGAAGAGGGGGAAGAGAAGGCAGACGCCATGTGCATGCCTGTTGAGAGGACGTCAGATTGTTTGGAGGAGTGGGGGACAGAATACACATGTGTGGTCAGGATGTGTCAGGAGAGGAAGCTGGAAAAGTCAACTAGGGTCAGACTGGGAAGAACTTGACGTATAACATGACATAAATTCATAGCACGTGTTGCAGGCAAGAAGAGACTCATGCAATATGTCAAGCCACAGCCATGACATTTTTAGACTTGTTCTTTTTGGAAATTCCATCGGAGAAGTGTTCCAAAGAGTAGACTGAATCTGTGTTTCTCTACCTGGACTCCACCAATTCTAACCAGGGGCATGGATGCCAACAGTTAAATAGAAATTTAAATGGTATCTGTGACTAAATGCCTTTTTCTAAAGAAAGTGTCTATACTGACATTGCCCAAGTAAATGTAATGTGAGCTACACATGTCATTTTAATTTTCTACTAGCCATATAAAAATGAAAAGAAAACAGGTGAAATACATTTTAATAAAAATTTAAGAATGTATTTAACCCAATATGTCCAAGGCATTGTCATTTCAACACATAATCAACATAAAAAATAATGATATTATTTACATCTTTTTTTCAGCTGAAGTCTTTGAAATCAGGTCCATATCTTACACTTACAGCACATCTCAATTTGGAGTAGGCACCATTCAAGTGCTCTATAAACACATATGGCTAGTGGCTGCCATATTGGAGGTCGCAGGTCTATACATTTCAATCAGTTCTCACAGTGGTCCACAGCCGACCAGAAGATTAAGAACTATTTGTGGCCGGGCCAGTGTTGCTCAGTGGTTGAGCATTGATCTAAGAACCAGGAGTTCCAGTCCCAGTCAGGGCACATGCCAGATTGAGGGCTGGATCCCCAGTAGGGGGCGTGCTGGAGGAAGCCAATCAATGACTCTCATCATCGATGTTTCTATTTCTCCCTCTCCCTTCCTCTCTGAAATCAATAAAATATATATATATATATATATATATATATATATATATATATATATATATATATATATATATATATATATATATATATATATATATTAAAAAAGAACTACTTGTGCACGTAAAAGGGGCCACATACTAAACTTGACAAGTTCAGAGTAGACCTGCAGGTCAGGCCTTACACACCAGAAACCCACATGACTACACAGGGTGGTCTTAACAAAACAAAAAAATTCCTAATGAAAAGTGGGTCCTGGTGGGTAGTGCTCTCGTAGGCCTGTAGCTTCCTGGCCATAGGTCAGTCTTTAACGTAAGAATTATCTGTCGGCTTTGTGCTTCTAAGATAACCGACTTTTGAAACGTGAGAGTAATTTTTTCCAGACCCCTCATCGGCACAACCACCAGCACGAGAGCACGAGACCACGTTGTTATCTCGTTGCCCACATCCCATCTCCATGTGCTGTGTAAAGACATGTGTCTCTCCCTTTTCCTTCTTGTTCAATCTTAGCGATTTCCCCGCTTTGCTGTCTCCTGCCTCCTTAATCTACCAGCAATGAATTGCATGTAAGACGCCCCCTTTATGTCGCCTCCTTTGACTCTTTTATTTATTTATTTATTGGGATGACATTTTTCCATGGGGTCATATCGGTTAAGGCGCACATTCCCATACTCCCTGAGCTGTCCATTGCATCGTGTGCCCACCACCCAAAGTCCAATCATCTTCCATCTTTTGATTCTGATGTAGAAAATAAGTTGCAGCCCGGCCGGTGTGACTCAGAGGTTGCGTGCCCACCTATAGGCCACGAGGTCACAGTTTAATTCCCCGTCAGGGCACATGCCCGGGTTGCGGGCCCAATCCCCAGTGTGGGGCGTGTGGTAGGCAGCTGACCAATGGTTCTCTCTCATCACCGATGTTTCTCTCTCTCTCTCCTCTGATCAATTAAAATATATTTTTAAAAAGTGAAAGGAATAGAACATAGATAAATAGTTCACAAAATAGCGACTACAGATGGCTTTTCGAAACTTTGGAGAAAAGACTCTAATAATGCAAACCCCACTTGGGGAGGTTTCCCCAGGGTCTTCCATCGGTGAGTGTCCAGGGTGCCTCTGAACCCAGGGGCCTCCCCTGTCACCCACAGTCTCCCGTGGCCACCACGTTCTACTGCCTTTCAGATGGCATGAGTGAATGGCATGAGGCAATGGTAGCCACATACATCGCCAGCACACAAGGACAATTCAAAACACACGCACACACCTAATTGTCCTGCCATTCCCGTTGAAAACAACAACAAACAAACAGCTAACACACTGCAGTTCGGACAAACGAGAAAAGCAGCCACTTCAATGAAGGCCACTGCTAAAAATACTGTCCTTCTCATAGACCCGTGGTCGGCAAACTGCGGCTCACGAGCCACATGCGGCTCTTGGGCCCCTTGAGGGTGGCTCTTCCACAAAATACCGCGGCCTGGGCGAGTCTTGTTGAAGAAGTGGCGTTAGAAGAAGTTTAAGTTTAAAAAATTTGGGCTCTCCAAAGAAATTTCAATCGTTGTCCTGTTGATATTTGGCTCTGTTGACTAATGAGTTTGCCGACCACTGGCCTAGATGAAGGAATATCAGTACGTGGAGAGTTTTCAAGAAATTTGGGGTATATGAATAGTCTTTAACAGTAGTTATTAGCCCAGCTGGGGTTGCTCAGTGGTCGAGCACCGACCCATGAACCAAGTGGTCACCGGTTTGATTCCCGGTCAGGGCACATGCCCGGGTTGCAGGCTCAATCCCCAATAGGGGGCCTGCAGGAGGCAGGCGATCGATGTTTCTCTCTCATCAATGTTTCTCTCTCTCCCTCCCTCTCCCTTCTCCTCTCTCTAAAATCAATAAAAACATTTAAAAAAATAACCGTGGTGTTATGTACTGTAGACATTCCTTGACTTTATCACGTTTCTGAAAACCCACTCGAATGCCAAACATGTGGAAGCTGACCAGCAGAAAAAGAAGTCTTAAGGGCAGTTGTTCTCGGATTCTCAAGTGGCTGAGATTCTCCTGAGGAATTTATGTAAATGCCATTTCCGGATCCAACCTGACTCTGGGTCCAGGCAGAGGAATTTACATGCTGGAAAGCACCTCGGGTTATTCTGATGCAAGCCGTTCACAGGCCACGTAGGAAGAGCTAGTTCTCGGGGGGGGGGGGGGGGGGGGGGGGGGGGGGGGGGGTGGGGTGGGGGGAAGTTGCTATTCGCAGATTGCTAACACCCCGATCCTATCCCTCATTTCACCTCACTGTTTCAGGCACTATCTTTCACAACCTCTTTTTAATTTTACACGCATTTCTTACCTGTTCGTTTTCATGATTGAACACAATGAGAACACTCAAATAGCCCAGCCGGCGTGGCTCCGTGGTTAAATGTAGACCTCTGAACCAGGAGGTCACGATTCAATTCCCGGTCAGGGCACACGCCCGGGTTGCAGGCTCGATCCCCAGTAGGGGGCATGCAGGAGACAGCCGATCCATGACTCTCTCTCCTCATGGATGTTTCTCTCTCTCTCTCTCTCTCTCCCACTCCCTTTCTCTCTGACATCAATAAAAAAAAATGTATTTTTTTTAGAAAGAAGAAGAAATCTAATTGACAACCAACCATCATTATCTCTGCATCGGTGGGAGATGGGGTGCCTTTGAGCCCAGTGTAAACTGATATCAGCTGCCACGGGGGTAGATGAGTCGGATTCATCTATCCCCACCTATGGAAGGATCTAGATTGCGTCTTTAGCAGGCTGGGGAGAGAGCTGAGGGGTGGCAGACACCACAATGGACTTCCCTGGCCATCACCTCAGCTGTATCTGGCATTATTAAATCTTAGTTTAGCCACCTCCCGTATTCGCTGATCATAAACGCGTTTTTTTAGGTCAAAGGTGAGTCTGTCTTCCCTTGCCTCTCATGCTGCCCTCCTCCCCTCTTCCCATCCATATCTCAGAACTCAGAGTGCAGTGCAGGGGCCTCGATGCTAGCTAACAAGCATGAACTAATGAATCAGAAACCCCCGCCACCTGATCCTAGGCTCCTCAGGGAGAACACAGGGCTCGAGCTGAATCTGTGGGAATTCCCTTCCCGATTAATTTCCCCAGCTCCTCTGGGGGTTGCGCTCTCTGCTCCCCGGGGATGGCACAGACATGACAGATGGTGCTCTCCTGCCCCAAGAATTTATTCTGCAGCACAGAAAGGGCTACAGTCTTCTGCTCCAAGACGTTTCTAAATCTCTGTGATGCGTTTTTAGGCAGGAACCTTGTGAAACAAGAGAGAAACATGCTATTTCATACATGGAAGCACTAGGCATTTGTGGCTGGTAAGGTCATAGATTCCTATGTATCCGTGAATCATGGAAACATCATTTGGAGATTTTGATGTACAGGTTGTAGGCGGCAGGAACGGCACCGGGTGTCGGACCCGCGGGGCCAGACCAAACCTGGGTTCAGCAACCTCCATCCTCGGGTTCCGGCTAGGAAAGAATTCAGAGCCGAGACCCCAATGGTCAGAGACATTTACTGGGTAAGTCGCAGAGGGAGAAAGAGTAATTCCTAGTCCAGTGGTCGGCAAACTCATGAGTCCGCAGAGCCAAATATCAACAGGACAACGACTGACATGTCTTTGGAGAGCCACATTTTTTAAACTCAAACTTCTTCTAACGCCACTTCTTCAACATAGACTCGCCCAGGCCGTGGTATTTTGTGCGAGAGCCACACTCAAGGGGCCAAAGAGCCGCATGTGGCTCGAGAGCCGCAGTTTGCCGAGCATGGACCTAGAAGAAAGGGGCTTAGTAAACCAGTTAAGGAGGCAAAGGAAGGACCCTTAGAGCTTGGGAGTGAGGAAGCTCATGGCAATGTGCCTGGGGCTGAGTGGGGTGGGGGGGAGAGAAGGCAAGAACTTGCTCCCCCGGAGAGAGAGGGCATTGGGCCCTCCCTTCTAAGGGTTCTAAGGGCAGAGATTTTAGGGGAGGTCCCAGGGGGAGATCTCAGTGGAACACTCAGCAGCTTCCCAGGGGTGTCCATTCAGGGCTGTGGTCTCCATGGTTGGACTGGCGTCACCAGGTCAGGGGCCATCATTCCATGCAGCTGGTCCTGACGTCAGCCGTGGCCGGAGTCCTGGCTTCTCTGGGCCTGGAGCTGAACCACAACTGAGGCCTAGATGTTATCGCTCAGGAGGAAAGGTCAGGGGGTCCAAACCGCATGACCAGCGACATGCCAGGGGAGGAAAAGCATGCCTGGGGGCGAGGTCCCACCACAGATGATTGCCCCCCCGCTAGGCACCTGGGGCTTTCCCACCCTGATGACCTTCCGTACCTGGCCTGTCACCTGCAATTGGAGGGTGCGACCTCCTTCCCTCCAACCCCCCACCCCCAGGGTGACCTTTCTTCCACTAGCATATTCCCTAATCACCTGGCGGGCTGGGTATCAGGGTTAACTCCTTACTCATCCAGTTTTGCTTTTCATTAATTGAAGGAAAGAGGGCTTGAATCATTGCCTTATAGGCAGTGGTCAGCAAACTGCGGCTCGCGAGCCACATGCGGCTCTTTGGCCCCTTGAGATTTTAGCAAAGGCCAGCTTAGGAGGACCCTCATTAAGTTCATAACAATGTACCTACCCATATAGTTTAAGTTTAAAAAATTTGGCTCTCCAAAGAAATTTCAATCGTTGTACTGTTGATATTTGGCTCTGTGGACTAATGAGTTTGCCGACCACTGCCTTATAGGCCGTTTAAAATTTATCGGTGGCTTGAAGTTACTCAGGGTTTTATTTACACGGTCTCTCCAGTGAAATCAAGAGCTAAAATGAGCCCCCCAAAATAACAAGCAGAAAATATAACCCCCTTGCTTGTTTTCATCAGTCCCTTTTTTTTTTCTAGAAAGACAATTCTAAGAAAGCACCCATTATTGGCAACTGAGCAGAACCTACGGGAATCTGTCCTGGCATCCTGTGTAACATGAATGTTTACCAAAGCTGCTCAGATGATTTGATGAGCTGTCAGCTCTCTGTGCAAAGACAGGCAGAAGTCAGAACCTGCTCTATTAGCACCACATTTTTGGTAGTTGAATAGCTTGTGCAGAAAGATAATCTCTAAAAGATAAGAAGGAAAAGGCTGCGTTTGCTATCTACCTTCATAACCTAAGGCAAGTCCCGTTATCAATCTCCAACTCTGTTTCTCCACCTGGGAAGTCTCTGTCTCCTTTCTTTCTAAGGCTGTTGGGGACTTTCAGAGGACATGCACTCTACACACTCAAGGATTTATGGCCAGGATATGTTTTTACCGTAACTGCCGACCTAAAGAAAGGGAATGGGTTGGAGTTGTTAAAATCATATGGACATGCCATTTGAGGTGGGATTGTGATCGGCAGACAAAGCCAGCCAGATGTGGCTTTGTTTTGTATTTCTTTTTGTCAATTTCAGGTTGGCCCATTTTGAAAGTAGGTTTCATGGCAGAATTCCTGGAATGCGCCCAAGGAGGAGAAGCAGGCAGGTCGTCTGTCTGGTGATAATAAGACATTTCCAAAAAAAAAAAAGAGTTGTTTTTTATCCTGTGATTTTTGCAACAAAATGGGCGATGACTTAGGATGGACCCAGAATATCAAATACCAAATAACATACAAAAGGGATAATACTGGGGGGAAAAAACTTTGTTTTCAAGTCAAATCAAAATAGAATGATTTCAGAGACAACGGCTTCTTGTCAAGAATAATTGTCATTCCAATTCCCAGAGGCACCGGTGAGAAGGACTAAAGAAGGATCTGTTCAATCACACATGGTGAAATGTTATTTTATTCCTAATTTTCCCAGCCAAGTTTGCATGATCGAAGGTTTTTTTCTTGGACTTTTTCCTCTGCTGAGGGACCATAGCTTTATCTCTATTCATATATACTAATTAAATTTTTTTAATGGATTGACCATATATATATTATTTGACTTTGCATATACCAGCGGTCGGCAAACTGCGGCTCGCGAGCCCCCACATGCGGCTCTTTGGCCCCTTGAGTTTTTAGCAAAGGCCAGCTTAGGCGTACCCTCATTAAGTTCATAACAACGTACCCGCCTATCTAGTTTAAGTTTAAAAAAATGTGGCTCTCCAAAGAAATTTCAGTCGTTGTCCTGCTGGTATTTGGCTCTGCGGACTAAGGAGTTTGCCGACCACTGGGCTGGCATCCTTGCTCCACGTTTGCTGGATGCGGAAGAGTCTGATTTGCATTAGGGACCTCTGCATGCCATACACAC